>CAWUFW010010896.1:0-658312 GCA_963921515.1 Calotriton arnoldi | reverse complement strand
ACAATGGCTGTTTTCTCCGGCTTGTTTAGTCGGGATGTGGTTTCGGTATTGGAATGGAAGTTCATTCAGTGCTGTCTGAACTGTTTGTTTGCGGCATCGTAATTTGTACGCCGGGCGGTACGTGATTTCGTCGGGTGGTGTGTCTCCATTGGGCTGCGCCGCTACGTGGGCGGGTGCACTTTGATGGCGGACGGCGTCGCTACCTTGCGGGCGGTGTTTGGCTGTATTTCCACATCCTAATTGTGCGGGCGTGTGGGCTGTGGCGGGCGGACGGTAACTTGTGGGTTTGCATCCGCCAGCACGGCGGTGGTGCTTCCGCCCGCCATCCTAATGGGCCCCTAAATTTCTACTGTTTAATAAAAAATTACTTTTCGGATTTACCTGTCATTTTTATGTTTTATACAATAAAAAATATTAATAAAAATGAGATTTCTATTTTTTTTACTACCTTTTCATTGCTATCACATTTAATGTAGATAATTAAATATTTTGTAATAAAATATATATTATAAAATGCATAATTTTCATTGTATAATATATATATATATGATATAGCTGTATTTGAATACAAACTTTTATCTCTAATAATATTATCATATATTTTAAAAACACTCACCTAAATTATGCTTACTACTCCACTCAACATAAATACACAATAATAATTTTCATTAAAATAACGTATTTTACTATTCCTACTCCACTCTGTATTTAATTGGGGTAGGTGCTGGACACTAAACTTAATTAATTTAATATTCCCACTCTAGCCAGTATTTATTTGGGGTAGGTGCTGGACACTAAACCTAATTTAATTACTATTCCCACTCCAGTCAATATTTAATTGGGGTAGGTGCTGGACACTGAACCTTATTTAATTACTATTCCAACTCCAGCCTGTATTTAATTGGGCTAGGTGCTGGACACTAAACTTAATTAATTTACTATTCCCACTCCAGTCAGTATTTAATTGGGGTAGGTGCTGGACAATAAACCTAATTTAAGTACTATTCCCACTCCAGTCAATATTTAATTGGGCTAGGTGCTGGACACTAAACTTAATTAATTTACTATTCCCACTCCAACCAGTACTTAATTGGGGTAGGTGCTGGACACTTAGGGGCCGATTCCGATTCGGGCCGGAAATCTCTCCGACCGAGCCGGACCCGGAGAGATTTCCGACCGAATCGGACTCTGGCAGTCCGACCGAACGAGTACGATGCGCACGCATGCACCCGGACTCGATTCGGTCGGACTCCCATTGAAGTCAATGGGAGCCGGTCGTACAACGCGTACGCGGGCTCCCATTGACTCAATGGGTGCGAGGTGAACAAGGGCGCCCCCTACAGCGGGTACGCATCGAAGCGCATCGTGCCGTACATGCACAGGTAGGGGGGACCCTTGGGTCCCCCCTGTGTGCGACTCACACGGCCACGCGTACAGGGGGGTCCGACGCGGACCCCCAAAGTCCGGCTCCGACAGCTCTTTCGAGCCGGACGGCGCGAGTTGGTCGGACTGCTCGCGGTGCGCATCGTACTTACCCGGCCGGGGAACGTCTCCATTGCGCGGTGCGAGTTGTGTCCGTGCGAGTCGGTCGGAGCATGTTGAAGCCGCGTACGAGTCGGTCGGCGATTTCGCGGGCGCTTGCATCGTACTCGCTCGGCCGGACCCGCGTACGATTCGGTCGGTAAACAGGGCTCCGAATCGGATCCGGTAAAGCCGAATCCGATTCGGAGCCCTACCGGCCGAGATTGGAATCGGCCCCTAAACCTAATTTGATTACTATTCCCACTCCAGTCAGTATTTAATTGGGGTAGGTGCTGGACACTAAACTCAATTAATTTACTATTCCCACTCCAGTCAGTATTTAATTGGGGTAGGTGCTGGACACTAAACTTAATTAATTTACTATTCCCACTCCAATCAATATTTAATTGGGGTAGGTGCTGGACACTAAACCTAATTTAATTACTATTCCCACTCCAGTCAGTATTTAATTGGGGTAGGTGCTGGACACTAAACTTAATTAATTTACTATTCCCACTCCAGTCAGTATTTAATTGGGGTAGGTGCTGGACACTAAACTTAATTAATTTACTATTCCCACTCCAATCAGTATTTAATTGGGGTAGGTGCTGGACACTAAACTTAATTAATTTACTAATCCCATTCCAACCAGTATTTAATTGGGGTAGGTGCTGGACACTAAACCTAACTTAATTACTATTCCCACTCCAGTCAATATTTATTTGGGGTAGGTGCTGGACACTAAACTTAATTAATGTAATATTCCCACTACAGTCAGTATTTAATTGGGGTAGGTGCTGGACACTAAACTTAATTAATTTACTATTCCCACTCCAATCAGTATTTAATTGGGGTAGGTGCTGGACACTAAACCTAATTTAGTTACTATTCCCACTCCAGTCAGTATTTAATTGGGGTAGGTGCTGGACACTAAACCTAATTTAATTACTATTCCCACTCCAGTCAATATTTAATTGGGGTAGGTGCTGGACACTAAACTTAATTAATTTACCATTCCCACTCCAGTCAGTATTTATTTGGGGTAGGTGCTGGGCACTAAACTTAATTAATTTACTATTCCCACTCCAGTCAGTATTTAATTGGGGTAGGTGCTGGACACTAGACTTAATTAATTTACTATTCCCACTCCAATCAGTATTTAATTGGGCTAGGTGCTGGACACTGAACTTAATTAATTTACTATTCCCACTCCAATGAGTATTTAATTGGGGTAGGTGCTGGACACTAAACCTAATTTAATTACTATTCCCACTCCAGTCAGTATTTAATAGGGGTAGGTGCTGGACACGAAACTCAATTAATTTACTATTCCCACTATAGTCACTATTTAATTAACACATGTTCACACTACTACATATATTGTATAACATTATAATTAATTTTTTTTAATTATATTTTTTAATTTTTTAATATCACAATAATTTTTTTTAATTTCCCTACAATTTTTTCTATTTAAATGTTGTTTATACCATACATATAAAAGATTTTTTTGATCTTAACATTTAAATTTGTTGTATTTTCTCAATTAACCACCCTTATCTCCTATAAATCCAACATCCCACTCATAAATTTTACTTTGAAATCAGAAAATAATTTTAAAATAAATATTTTATTTTTTACAATTTATACAAATTAAAATAATATTTTTAAAAACACTCCCCACCCGTATCCCCAATAAACCCAACATCCAACTCCTAAATTTTAATTTGAAATTCGAAATTAAATTATAAATTCATACTTAAAATTTAAAATTTAAACAAATGAAATAATTTTTTTTAAAAACACTCCCCACCCTTATCCCCTATAAACCCAATATCCCGCTCCTAAAATTTTTGGGGAAATTCAAAAAATAATTATAAATTCATACTTAAAATTTTCAAATTTATACAAATTAAATTATATATTTTTAAAACACTCCCACCCTTATCCCCTATAAACCCAACATCCCACTCCTAAATTTCAATGTAAAATTCGAAATTAAATTATAAATGCATACTTAAAATTTTAAAATTTAAAGAAATTAAATTATTTCTTTTTAAAACACTCCCCACCCTTATCCCCTATAAACCCAACATCCCGCTCCTAAATTTTAAATTGAAATTTTAAATTTAATTATAAATTCATACTTAAAGTTTTTTAAATTTAAACAAATTAAATTACTTTTTTTTAAAACACTCCCCACCCTTATCCCCTATAACCCAACATCCCGCTCCTAAAACAATATAAAAAAATACTTTTATTTTATAAAATTTTTAAAAATTTACTACTTAACATTGACTCTAAAATATTTGAAAAAACATACAAAAACTATATTTTGACATGTCGATATTTTTACTATCGATATTACTAACATCAATATTTACCAAAACACCTCAAAATGATATTAACTACATCGATATACAGAACATTGATATTTAATACTCTCGATATTATGAACTCGATATTTCTGTACATCGATATAAAAAATTCGATATTTTGACTGTGCACCGACTTTTACACCTTGTAGTCCTCAGTCTTATGTAGCATTTCCTATACACTGATTTACATACCTATGATTGATTGTTCCAGTGGAGTGTGTGTGATGTAAAGTACTCTGACACCCTACACTGATATTAGTGGCGCTGTAAAACAAATTAAATGCATTTGAGAGTGAGTGGTTATGGAGACTTGAGGGGCACTGTTAAAGAGTGGTAGTGAGGGAATCAATGGCAGAGGTGTTCAGTGGGGGCGCCAACAAACGTTGTCACACTGGGCGCCACCAGCGCTAAAGCCGGCCCTGTCTGAGTGTCTGAGGGGCATATGTACAAAGAGTTAACACCACCAGAACGTCACATATTTTGAAGTTCTGGTGGCGTTAACTCCTTCACCTTATTTACAAGGCAGCGTTAAGCCACTTTTTGTGGCTAAACGCCGCCTTGTAAATAATGCCCCTATTCACGCTACACTCAGCGTGAAAGGGGCGAGCAATGGATGTTGCAGTGGGCTTTCTGCTGCAACACCCATTGCTTTTTGACACTGCTTCATATTTACCAGGTAAGGGGCAGCCCCAAAAATAACCTGGTCTTAAACAGGCGCTACCAGGAGAAATGTTTTATATCTTCTCGTATATTGCTCTTTCCATGTGTGCTGCATTCTGCAACACACATAGATAGAGAAAATCGCCTGTTAAGATTGTTTATGTGC
Source organism: Calotriton arnoldi (assembly GCA_963921515.1). NCBI lineage: Eukaryota > Metazoa > Chordata > Amphibia > Caudata > Salamandridae > Calotriton > Calotriton arnoldi. The sequence goes on along the minus strand of CAWUFW010010896.1, from coordinate 653,587 downwards.
AGAAAGGTGTCCTTTCCTGCACATAAACAATCACCTGTGCAGCACAGGCACCCTAACAAAATGGTGCTAAGGTGCCTGCACTTGTGCAAGGCAGCTTTTTTAGTGCCAGCACTAGAGAAATGCAGGGGTGCATCGTATTTTGGTAAAGACACCGCATTCCTGCATTTTAAAACGCTGCTCCACCAGTTTATTGTAAATATGCCCCTAAGTGGGTGTGTGCGTGAGCCTCTGAGTGTGTCTGTGAGTGGGTGCATCAGTGTCTGAGTGGGTCTGTCAATCAATGAATGAATGAATCAATCAATCAGCATTTGTATAGCGGAGCAGTGTCACCCCTAGGGGTATCTGAAAACTCCAGACCATACAGAACTCTGTAGCCAGACTCCTTCTCTGCCTCCCCAAATAGACCCACATCACACCCCACCTTAGAAACCTCCACTGGCTCCCCATTCAGAAGAGATGGCAGTTCAAGATCCTCACACACGCATACAAAGCCCTACATGACCAAGGACCATCCTACATCAATCATCAACTGAACTTTTACCTGCCCGCAGGACACCTGTGCTCCACCTCACTTGCCTTCGCACACCCCCCGCATGTGCCGTAGCTACAGTGCGGGCCACTCCTTCTCCTACAACACTGCCAAGTCCTGGAATGACCTGCCCCTCACCTCTGAACAGCACCCTCCCTGGCTGATTTCAGAAAGAAACTCAACCTGGCTTTTCAGTGGTGACACAGCACCCCCAAATACCTCTAGGGGTGACAGTGCTGCGCTATACAAATGCTGAATGATTGATTGATTGACAGACCTACTCAGACACTGACGCACCCAGTCATAGACCCACTCAGACACTAATGCGCCCACTTTCAGTAGGTCTGTGAGTGGGGGCATGAGTGTATGAGTGGGTCTGTGAGTAGGAGCATCAGTGCCTATGTGGGTCTGTGAATCGGTGTGTGAGTGTCTGGGTGGGTCTGTGAGCGAGTGCATGAGTCTCTGTGTGGGTCTGTGAGTGGGCTTTTGAGTATCTGAATGGGTGTCTGAGTGTGTGTGTGTGAGTGGTCTTTGAGAGGGTGTGTCAGTGTCTAAGTGGGTCTGTGAATGGATGCATGAGTCTCTGAGTGGGCCTGTGAGTGGTGCGTCAATGCCTGAGAGGGTCTGTGAGTGGATGCATGATTGTCTGAGTGGGTGGGTGTCAGTGCATGTGTGTCTGAGTGGGTCTCTGAGTAGGTGTGGCAGTGTCTGAGTGGGTCTCTAAGTGGGCGTGAGAGTGTCTGAATGGATGTGTGAGTGGATACATAAGTGTCTGAGTGGGTCTGTGAGTGGGTGCATGAGTGTCTGAGTAGGTCTATGATTGGTTTCATGAGTGTGTGCATGGGTCTGTGAGTAGGTGCATCAATGCCTGTGTAGGTCTGTGAGTGGGTGCATGAGTGTCAGAGTAGGTCTGTGCGTGGATGCGCCAGTCTCTGTGTGGGTCTGTAAGTGGGTGTGTGAATGTCTGAGTGGGTCTGTGAGTGGGTGCATCAGTGTGTGAGTGCTCAGTGAGTGGGTCTGTGAGTGGGCATGAGTAACTGAAAGGGTGTGTGAGTGGGTGTGTGAGTTTCCGAGGGGGTCTGTGAGTGGGTGAATCAGTGCCTGTGTGGGTCTGTGAGTGGGTGCGTGAGTGTCTGAGAGTGGGTGTGAGAGTCTCTGAGAGGGTCTGTGAGTGGGTGCTTTACTGTGTGAGTGAGTGTGTGAATGTATATTTTTTTATACTTCAGCAGAATTCTTGAATCCGCTGCGACGGTACACAGGGGTCTGCACTGAAAATTGCAACAGATCCACGATTCCCCACATGTGCAGGAAAAAACGGTTTGGGGAATTTTCATACCTATTAGGGGTCCCTCGGACACCCCTACATTGCACCCAGGGGGTCAGGGTACCTCTAACATGACCCATTAGATTAGTTACAAGCTTTACTGTGCCCCTTATATAAAACAGCAGCTGCAACTATCTACACAGTTTGCGGCCAGCCAATCACAGCATTACAGTTGGCGTGTTAATTTGCGAAGCACCGTGAAGGATTCACGAAGGGTCTGCACCTCTAGATATACAAATTTGGTTTTCTTTTAATATCTCAAAAACTACTGAATGGATTTACACCAAATCACAAAAAGCACTCTTTGTGGTCCAAGAGCTGGCTTTCTGACAAATGTGATGTAATTCCGTCCTGCGGTTTGGCCTGTAATCGTGTTCAAAGTATCTATGGGAAATAACATAGAAACTCACTTTTTTTTACCCCCATTTTTCGTGGCCCCTGTTTGACATATCATCCTGAACCTTTCAATGCACAACTTGAATCAGGAGGACACTTATTTTGGAAAAGTTCATGAAGATTCGTCAAATTGCGCCAAAGTTATAGGCAAGTCAAAAAACGCTTTTCCTATGGAAACCAGGTCCTAACTATAACTACCTACTGGCGACCACCATATATATACATATATATATATTCACTGAAAAAACCATAGGTTTCAGGGGCGTTATAGTTAGTTGGACATTTCACTCGTACAAAACCAGTGAAATTCCCCAGTTATAGTTAGTTCAGCTAACTATAACTCGCGCCCCCGCAATGCACTGCTGATGACGTCACATAATACATCACTCATGACATGGTCAGTGACATCACTGATGACATCACTGATAACATCTCAAATGACATCATTGATGACATCACTGATGACATCATCCAGTGACTGTGTGTTTCTGTAAAGTTTAAATATGTTTAATATATATAGGGAAAGGCGTATTGAAGAATGAGTGGGTGTATAAGTGTCTGAATGGATGATTTAGTAGGTGCGTGACTGACTCTATAAGTGAGTGATTAAACGTATCTTACTGAATGCATGGGTTAGTGACTAAACTGTGTGAATGTCTGTATCCGTCTGTCTGTTGGTGTGTAAGCGGCTGCATGGGTTTGTGAATAGCTACATGAGTGTCTATATGAGTTATTGATTGGTTGTCTGAGTATCTGTATGGGTGCCTGAGTGTTTGTGTGGGTGGGGTGTGTGTGACTCTGTGCATAGATGTGTGAGTGGGTGATTCACTGGGTGCATGGTTTCAAGAGTGCATCTGTGATGGACTGTATGGGTGGGTGAGTGTGTGTATCGGTGTGTTAGTGAGTGAATGTATATCTCAGTGGTACATGTGTGAGTAACTACATATGTAAAATACAGTATATATGTGTGTTAGAGTATATAAATGGATATAAGTGAGAGATTGTGAGAGTGGCTGTATGGATGAGTGCGTGCTTGTATCGGTGATTGTATAAGAGCGTAAGAATGTGCTAGTATTTGTATGAGTAAGTGAGCTGGTGTGTGTATAACTGTATAGGTGAGTAAATGGGAGTGTGATTAATTATTTGCATGACTGACTAGGTGTGTGAGCACCTCTATGGATGAGTGAAGGTGTGTGAGTGTCTATATAGGTGTATGAGTGCATATGATAGTCCTGTACTGAGTGACTGTAAGTATGAGTGACTGTACAGGTGAGTGAGTGGATGTGTGTGTAGACCTAAGAATCAGTGAGTGGGTATGTAGTTATTGGTGTTGAAGTGTCTATGGTTTTGAGAATGGCAGTCTGTAATTTAGAGTGGGTGTATCAAAAGTTATATTAGGGTGTGAGAAGATGCATAAAATTATCACATGGATGATGTCATCAGTGATGTCATCAGTGATGTCATTTGAGATGTCATCAGTGATGTAATCAGTGATGTCACTGACCATGTCATGAGTGATGTAATATGTGACGTCATCAGCAGTGCTTTGCGGGGGCGCGAGTTATAGTTAGCTGAACTAACTATAACGGGGGAATTTCACTGGTTTTGTACGAGTGAAATGTCCAACTAACTATAACGCCCCTGAAACCTATTGTTTTTTCAGTGAATTTCTAAGGTTTTTTAAATGCTAATTTCTAACTATAACGTGCCTGAAACCTATGGTTTTTTCAGTGAATTTCAATGGTTTTTGAAATGATAATTTCTAACTATAATATGCCTGAAACCTATGGTTTTTTCAGTGAATTTCAAAGGTTTTTTAAATGCTAGTTTCTAACTATGCCTACAGAGGTAGGACATGTGAAGAAAGAAGAAAAAACGCACAGAAAGAAGCAAAAGAAATGCAGAAAGAAGCAAAAGAAGTCTACAAAGACGAAGAAAAGTGCAGGAAGAAGCAAGACATGTGCAGAAACAACCAACAGAGGAGCAGAAAGAGGCCTTGTTGCAAAATCATCCTGTGCCCACAACTTTTTCAGACAGGTACTGGTGGTAACTGACTCTGACTAACCAGGCCTAGAGCCAGTGCTATGCTAAAAGACACTTAGAATACAGTGAAAACACCTACATACACTAGGGAACACTATGCATTGGGGTACCCCTGTGATTAGCATGACCTCCTCTGTAAGGCCCTAGTACATAATAGGGCAGGGGGATTAAAACTACCTCTAAGTCAGAGGTGCAGAAATATGCTTCTTTAACTAGTAGTCGCATTTGCAGAGTGGTAGAGAAAGGGTGCTGGGTGTCCAACCAACGCTCAGGAATTCTGCAGCGTAGGACTTACAGGAGGTACCAGGAGGGATTCTTGGCCCCCAAACTCCCTCAGGACTAAATTGGACTTCATCCCCCATCCCGTAGTCTGCCACGAGGCACGTTTGCAGAGTGGTAGAGAAGGGGGCCATGGCCTCCGAAGACGTCTTAGCAATCCCACTGTGTGGGACTTACTGGAGGTAACAAGAGGGGTAGTTGGCCCCCAAGGACATCCTTGGGGGCCAACTTCCCAAACTATTACCTCCAGTCAGTCCCACACAGCAGCATTGGTAAGTACTCGTACCAGACCACGCCCACTTTGCCCACCACTCTACAAACGCGCTCCCTGGCGCGCTCTTGGATGGGATTGAAGTCCCCTTCACTGCTGGGGGTCCTTTAGGGGCCAACTAGCCTACCTTTTACCTCCAGTAAGCCCCACGAAGTGGGATTGGTGAGAGGTAGACAAAGGCCATACCCCCTTTCTCCACCACTCTGCAAACGCGCCCCTTGGCACGTTGTAAGTTGGGGGATTAAGTCCCCTTGAATCCTGAGGGTCCCTGGGGTCCAGCTAGCCCACCAGGTACCTCCAGTAAGCGCCACAGAGCTGCGTTGCAGAGAGGTGTAAAAAGGGGCGTGGCCTGGACCACCTCTCTGCAACGCAGACCTGTGGCGCTTACTGGAGGTACCTAATGGGCTAGTTGGCCCCCAGGGGCCCTCAGGATTGAAGGGGAATTAATTCCCCAACTTAAAATGCGCCACAGGGCGTGTTTGCCCACATATCACCTCAGGCCCCGCGCCCTCCTTTCACCACTGTGCAAACACGCCCCGTGGCACGTTTTAAGTTGCGGGATTAAGTATACGTATATATATATATATATATCTTCAAAAAATGCCCCAAGCTTTGAAGTAGCACTCCACGAAGGTTGGATTTCAAAACCATTTATTTAGCAGAACGGCTTCGTGCTTCCGATGAATGTAGATACCTGACGCGGACCTCTACCATTTATCCCAGTTTGAAGTAATTGGGAAAGACTTGGCCATACCTGCATGGATTATTTGGACTTCAACTCCCGGCATGCTGCTTACTGAAAAGTGGGTGCCAAGATGGGATAAATGGTAGAGGTCCACTCCAGGTTTTACCAGTGCCGCCCTATGATTAAGTTGCGAGATGCAACGAAACGTGTCAGGGATCTACATTCATCGGAAGCACGAAGCCGTTCTGCTAAATAAATGGTTTTGAAATCCAACCCTCGTGGAGTGCTACTTCAAAGCTTGGGGCATTTTTTTAAGATTTAATATACGGCGCTTCCGGCCGTGGAAGTATGCACCACTTTCTGAACTGAATTTTGTCTGTTTGGCCGGTTATTTAACTGCAGCCTACCAACAGCGCGAGGGTTGATAGAATTGAGAATGGCGACGTGGGTTCTGAGGCCCACTGGAGGGTTGTGAAATAACAGAGTAAATCGGCAGTTTGAAGTAATTGGGAAAGACTTGGCCATACCTGCATGGATTATTTGGACTTCAACTCCCGGCATGCTGCTTACTGAAAAGCGGGTGCCAAGATGGGATAAATGGTAGAGGTCCGCTCCAGGTTTTACCAGTGCCGCCCTATGATTAAGTTGCGAGATGCAACGAAACGCGTCAGGGATCTACATTCATCGGAAGCACAAACCCGTTCTGCTAAATAAATGGTTTTGAAATCCAACCCTCGTGGAGTGCTACTTCAAAGCTTGGGGCATTTTTTGAAGATTTAATACACGGCGCTTCCGGCCGTGGAAGTATGCACCACTTTCTGAACTGAATTATGTCTGTTTGGCCGGTTATTTAACTGCAGCCTACCAACAGCGCGAGGGTTGATAGAATTGAGAATGGCGACGTGGGTTCTGAGGTCCACTGGAGGGCTGTGAAATAACAGAGTAAATCGGCAGTTTGAAGTAATTGGGAAAGACTTGGCCATACCTGCATGGATTATTTGGACTTCAACTCCCGGCATGCTGCTTACTGAAAAGCAGGTGCCAAGATGGGATAAATGGTAGAGGTCCGCTCCAGGTTTTACCAGTGCCGCCCTATGATTAAGTTGCGAGATGCAACGAAACGCGTCAGGGATCTACATTCATCGGAAGCACGAAGCCGTTCTGCTAAATAAATGGTTTTGAAATCCAACCCTCGTGGAGTGCTACTTCAAAGCTTGGGGCATTTTTTGAAGATTTAATTTAATACACGGCGCTTCCGGCCGTGGAAGTATGCACCAATTTCTGAACTGAATTTTGTCTGTTTGGCCGGTTATTTAACTGCAGCCTACCAACAGCACGAGGGTTGATAGAATTGAGAATGGCGACGTTGGTTCTGAGGCCCACTGGAGGGCTGTGAAATAACAGAGTAAATCGGCAGTTTGAAGTAATTGGGAAAGACTTGGCCATACCTGCATGGATTATTTGGACTTCAACTCCCGGCATGCTGATTACTGAAAAGCGGGTGCCAAGATGGGATAAATGGTAGAGGTCCGCTCCAGGTTTTACCAGTACCGCCCTATGATTAAGTTGCGAGATGCAACGAAACGCGTCAGGGATCTACATTCATCGGAAGCACGAAGCCGTTCTGCTAAATAAATTGTTTTGAAATCCAACCCTCGTGGAGTGCTACTTCAAAGCTTGGGGCATTTTTTGAAGATATATATATATATATACACACACACACACACACACACAGACACTTACTTGGCATATACTTACTATTTTGTTGTAAAGGCATGCGTGATAAAGGCAGTTGCGTGGTAAAGACTTGTGTGATAAAGGCATGCATGGTAAAGGCATATGAGTAGTAATGGATGCATGGTAATGATCGCATTGTAAAGGGTGTTTTCCTTTCAATAATGAACTTTCTAGAATGGTTAGAAATCAATTATTCATCTGCTCCCTGCGCCTTACGAATGATACGGTACACTACATTTGTGCCACAATTTGGAAAAAGCATAACATGAACACTTACTCTCAGCAGGAATTACCTTTGTATAGGCATTTGTTAAGACTATGAGGATCCTTTTGGGAGGCACACTGTGAACAAATTACTCCTTCTTAAGGTGGGTGAGAATCCCTGTCATTCAAATTTAATTGACCTTGTATTCTTCCTAGGAGTTCTCCCTATGATTCAAATGCAGAGTCTCTACACTCTTCAGCGTTGTGTCAACGCGTTTTAACCTCATATGGTGGAGTGTATTATGAAGAGGTCCTCCTCAGGGCAGCATTGATCATCTTGACCTGTAGTCCTGAAAACCATCTATTTTTAAAGATTGAGCCCTCAATAATTGCTGAGCAGAGCTTGTATAATGGGGATATTTGGTTCTCTTCATCAGCATGTGCTTCATTGCCGCACAGAACTTTGTGTTATCCCATTGTCCATATGTATACTTAAAAAATGGGACACAACGGTCATAATTGTGGTTACCCAAAACTGAGTGCTCACCCATGGTGTGATGTCCAATAAAGATTAGAGCCTTTGTGGCAAGTATCCACACATTAAAGTACTCACCTGTAGTATTAAAGGCTCTTTTTGTAAATTCACGGACGTTGGGTCATATCCATTGGAATGATATAACAACAATCTTTTTTGAGCTGAACTGAAAAACATGCTGTACTCAAGACATATTGGTCTTACTTATTACTTATCAGGCTTTCTGCGTGCATACCTTTTCATTGTCTTCATTTGGTGCATTCCAATGGGTGTGCACTTGCCGCTCTGTATTCCCTGTAATCAAGCCAGGCAACAGAACAGCACTGCAAATGTAGTCACATAGACGTCATGACATCACTATCTGTGCCAGCTCTGCTTCATGCATTCAATCGAGGCTCACCAGTACCAATCGAGTTTAGAGAGCACTTCTGCAATTCATCTTCATAGCGTGCATACTCCAAGTTTCCACAGTTCAAGGTACCGTTTGACAACATTTGCAAAAGCGGGGTATCTTCGTTAACAAATTCAAAGCGTACTTTTCACTGACAACAAGTAAATACAATTTATTGAATGTATTTTTCAAAAAGATAATGGTTTGTGCATCAAGAGAGGGTGACAACAATGTATGGGTCTCAGTAGCAGTCTTTTACATGGCCTTTGGAAGCAGACAACCTGGCAAAACAATACTCAAGTTGGGATTAAATATTTTCCTTGAATGAGAAGATTTTGAAGCCATTTATTTCTTACGGCCCCAGATAAATGTTTGGGTGTGCCAAATTACATGGCTGGTAGTTGCCATAGTCACAATCTTTCAGTCACTTTGCCTTCCTCCTTATTACTCACTATCTCATCATTCTTTTTCACTGTCAATACATGTGTATTTGATTATTGTCCTCTCTTATTACTACTCTGGTGCTTTCTCTTCATCTGGCACATTCTCTTGCTCATTAACTCTCGTTTACTGTTACTCGTTGTCCTCTCTGTTTGTCACTCTTTCTTCTCTGTTACAATATTGCTGTCATTCTCGTGCCCTTTCTGACACTATTTCTTATGTGGCCTTTTCCTTGTATCATGGGACAGGCTGTTGTTTCTTGGCAATATCCTGTTGTAGATACTGTTTTTTACCACCAATTCCCAGTGCCTCAGATACTATTGCTCTTAAGATCATTGTGTTTATACTCTTGACTTTCCAAGGGCAACAGCTTGAAAAGGCAAGCTTTATGCTTGGAGAAGGTAGTGGGTTGCTTTTAGAGTCAGCCACTGTATGATACAAGTAACTATGCTCAATCAACTCAATGTCCAACCAGTCCCTATTTAGTGTTGTGTGATAATGGACAATCTTCTGATTTGTGGAGTAAATGCTAAAGCTGGAGAAGAAAACACACAGAGAATTTCCTCCACCACAAGGATTTTAGGGAGGAGGAAATTCTCGCAGTTGATTCTCCTCCAGATTTAGCATTTCCTCCATAAACTGGAAGATTTTTTTCAATACCACCAAATTCACAATTAGGTCTATAATTTAGAGGAGAGAATATCAGATAAGGGTGGGCGGAGCTTGCGGAGTTGCACTACGCAGAATTCCGCGGAGTTGCAAAAAAACTCAGTGGAATTCCACGTAGTTCTGCTCTGCCCTACCAGGAAGGAATGTGCATCAAACAAACCGCTGCATGCTACTTCCAGTCCGTGTTTGGTTGCGGCCCGGCCAGCAATGCATGAAGCATGAGGCCGCCCTGTTCCCTTCCTTGGGTCTTTCACTAACTTCCTGTGTGACTTTCCAGAGGAGAAGCACCTTGCGTTTTAACAATCCAGAGACTTCCTCTTCGGTTTCGAGGTTTCTCGACCAACTCGTGCCCTGGAAATAAAAAATACCCAGGTGCTTTAGAAGAGCCTGCACCGCGGGTCTGTGAAGCCACTGCTGGGTTATCAGAGATCTGTTAATTAGGGGTTGCTAGGGAGCTCCACATGAGGTCGAGGAGCTGGGAGATTACGCCACCAGAGCCTTTCCTGCAGTTCCTACAGTAATGTACAATCATATATTTGGTAATGCAATTGAATATATTCAGATATATCTGTTGGCATACAGGGGGTGACCACAGTACGATTGAAATACGGGCAGTAGTAATACGTATTTTTTATTTTAAAAAACCAAAGTGATTGTAAATTAATTTCTGTTTTGTAATTTCTTGCGCACCTCCTTGTGTGAGGCTTTCAGCTTTTCAAACGCATGCAGTCTTTGCTGCCAAGAGTCCCCCGCTCACTTGCAGGCTGTGCTCCAACCCCCAGTCTCTTCTGCCCCACTTACCTCCAATCTATTGGTCGTGTGCCTGTCTCTGCTGCTCCTGGTGTCTCCACCACCTCGTCTCACTGTCTCTCTGCTGAATCGTGTCTCGGGCCTCGGCTCCCTTCCTCTCGCTGACAGCTGACTGTGATGTGACCTCGTGTGGGGGGTGAAGGTGAAGGAAGTGGCCCTTAGGGGCCACCCGGGTTATCTACAACCTCCTACTCGCCTTCTACCAAAATGAAGAGTCGGTCAGACAGTGGAGAATACAAACAGTTGTTTATTAGCAATACTCGGCAGAGGAGTCCAATCTGACCTGCACCCTAAGATGTCTGCCGAGGGACTGGCCCCCCAACAGTCTGCAACGCATAATCATTCCTCCAAGAACCCCCAACCACGCCCACAGTGGAAAGTTACCGGCTCAGGCCGAACATGAACAAAGGAGGCACAGAAAGATGAGCTACCACCTGCTAGATGGGTACATGTTATCATTCTCTCAAGGTTGCCGTGCTGGGGCACAGTGTCTCCTAACGTGGGAGCAGAACTACACACAGGGATAGGTATGCGAGGGCAGAATGGCCTATTCATTAGTGAGTCAGAATCCAACCTTGAACAGCAAAGGAAAATAATACTGAATACAGTGTTCTGCTGAGGCAAGCAATACGAATAATGAGGCCTAGTTCAGACCCTAATAGGGATTACAAAATAGAAAATGTAGTCACACTCGCTAACTGAAGCTTACACATTGCATGGATAATACAGTGGGTTGCATAAATGGATATGAATGATGCCTAATTTAGCTGCACACTGCTAACCTAATAAAGCATAGAACAAGTGTATAACGAAAAAGGATTTTTCAAACCTAACAAAGGGATGGGAGTATGGGGAGGTGGGCGTTAATGAGGGAGTGACACAAGGGAGCCTAGACTGGGACTGAGAGCCTGTATGTGGGCCAGTAAACTCGGGGGAGGCGGAGTTTTACTTTTTCCACAAACTCTGCATTCCAAGCGAAGGGCTGAGTCTAAAAAACTTCGCAAGCTCCGCCAGCGATGCAGAGTTCACCGCCCACACTTAATATCACAAAGTTACAAATTACGAACAGCATAAAAAATCTTAAGCTGCCAGTCGAGGTGCAATATTAAACACAAATATATTGCTTACGTAGGAAGGCACTTGAAATCAAATATAAGGGGTTATGGTAAGCTCTGTCCTATGGAGAAAGTATTTGGTATCCTCAACAGATTTTCCTTGTCAAGCCTCTGGTTTACAGGATTCTGTTTGCTAGAGCTAGTTAATGGGGCAAAGGTGTTGGACAGATTAATATAATGTACCAAGTTGCCCATGATACGTCTGCTCTCTACCCTTGTTTTTCAGTGACACCATATGCAAGCCAGGCTACTCAGTGGGTTTGAGCCTTGGTAGCTGGGAAACTAGTACAATGGCACAGATTCAAAGGAAAACAATATCCCACCACCCACAATGAACAAGTGTCCTACCACATTTGAATAGGGTGCCCATTGCCCACTTGTTAATGGGCTACCAAAACAAGTGACTGGTAGTCACAGATCTTCACAGTTCAGTAATGTGAGAAATTGGATTACTGGTTGAGGAGGGGTGAAACCCTACTCAAGCAGCAACCACAATCCTTATCAGGGTGAGGCACAAGCCAATCTTAATTTAACCTGTGCTCAACCCTCTGGTAGCCTTGTACATAGCAGTCAGACTTAACTAAGAGGCAATGTGCAAAGTAGTTGTGCAACATTTCAAACAGTAATAAAATGCAAAACACCATCCAAAAATGATCCCACATTAAATTAGAAAAATATAGTTACTTTTAATAAATAAAACAAGACAAAAGCAACAAAGATCCAATCAGTAGAACCGGAAATCTGCACATTTAAAGATTTCAGTGAAAATAGTCCATAAAAGCACAAAGCGCTAACTGTGGTTATCTGGTCCCACCAGACTTGGTCAGGCTGATCGCGATGAAGTGTGGGACGGCTACAGGGGCCCACCAAGGTAAGTTGAACACAGTCCCTTGCAAGGCATTGATTTGCGAGACTTCGCATCGTCTGGCGTTGGTGCTGAGGAAGCTGGGCATGGAAGTTTGGTGGGGCCTTGACGTTGCTTTGCGTTGGTTCCGATGAGCTGGCAACTGTATGGTGAGGCTTGCGGGGCTTGGCATCATTCGGAATCGAATCCGATGAGGCTGGCAGCTGTGCAGCAAGACTTTGGGGGGTTGGCGTCACTTTGCGTCGTTTCCAAGGAGGACTATAGCTGGGCTTAGCAGAAGTACCTACAGACCCACTTACAAGGACCCAGGACTGAGGTGGCACCACTTAGGAGGGCAGGGCTCACATATGGTACAGTCCAGGTGCTGGGTTCAAGGTTGTTGGAAGACTGTTTTGTGCCTGATGCTTCTGATCAGGAGACCAGCCAACTAGCCCTTGGAGTCACTCTGGGGTCCTCGGTTCAGAGTTGCAGGTCCAGTCCTTCTCACCTAGGCAAGAAGGCAGCAGGCCAGCACAGCAGGGTAGCAAACCTTCAGCTCAGCAGTCCTTCAGAGCAGCAGTCAAGCAGAGTGGTAGACCTTTCAGCAGCACAGCAGTCCTTCTTCCTGGCAGAACATCCAGAGTTCAGAAGTGTACTGAAGAGCTAGTGTCTGAGGTCCAGTATTTATACCTGGTGCCCTTCCTCTGGAAAGTGAAAGAAGCTTTTAGAAATCCCTCTGAAGTCCCCAGGCATCCTGTCTTCCCTGTCCTGGCTCCAGACTAACTACAAGAGCCATGCAGCTCTTGGTGTGGAGGCAGGACACAGCCTCAAGTGTAAGTAGGGCCGTGCCCCGCTCCTCCTTCCCATCCTGCCGGTGATGGCCCATCCAGGCACATCTAAGCCCTCTATTTTGTGTGACTGTCTAGGAGGAATACACAAAGTATAACTGTCAGTTACACCCAGTCATATGACCCAAGACAGGCTACAGGCACAAAAGGACTAAGGACAGGCAAATACCAACTTTCTAAAAGTGGCATTTTCAAACTTGTAAAGAAAAATCTGACTTTAGCATTAAAAGGGGGTTTATCATTACAACAATTTCATATACACCAAACATAACACAGCTACCTGCTCCCAATTGGAAATTACAGAGTATTAACTGTATTACGGAATCCCCAATGTTATCCTATGGGAGGAGTAGGCCTTGCAGTAGTGAAAAACTAATTTAGGAGTTTTTCACTACTAGAACATGTCAATCGTAAATGTATGTGCCCTACCTCTAAATTACACAGCACCCTGCCCTAAGGGCTACCTTGGGCCAACCTTAGGGGTTACTTATGTGTAATAAAAGGGGAGTTTATGGCTTGGCTAGGGGGTTTAAATGCCAAGTCGACATGGTAGTTTAACAGTGCATTTAGGCTGCAATAGCAGGCCTGGGACATGTTTTGAAGGGCTACTTAAGTGTGTGACACAATACGTGCTGCAAGCCCACTAGTAGCATTTAATTTCCAGGCTCTGGGTATTTGGTATACCACTCTAAAAGCGACTTACAAGTAAATTAAATAAGCCAATTAGGTATAAGCCAATTTAACCACGTTTAGAGGGGAGGGCCCAAGCACTTTAGTACTGGTTAGGAGTATGAAAGTGCACAGAGTCCTAAGGCTAACAAAAATGAATTTAGCAAAAAAGTGGAGGGTAAAGGCAAAAGGTTTGGGGGTGACCCTGTGGAGAGGGCCAGGTCTAACAAGGAAGAAATCAGTTTCTAAACTGGTTTCATACAGCTCAACACAGGGCGATTCTTGTTTTAGTGTAGCAAAACAAAGTATGTTTCCTTCAAAACAACATTTCAAAGCTCCATAACACCAACACTAACTAACCAGTCACAATAAAGGTTTTCAATTGGTGGGCCCACCCACAAGACCAGGAGCACCCACTCGATCAGTTGGGGAACTGGGATTGAAAGATAAGGTTTAACGAAAATGTCAAATACTGATTTAACACTGTAAAAGCTAAAGAGATAACGCTGCATAGATGTATGGGGGGCACCACATGTTCACCCCTGGGCCCATAGCGGAGGTAGAGGGTCATCGTAAATTACGCTCCGACCGCCAACCCGACGGGCTCCTTGAGCCTGTCAGAGACGTTGGTCGGTCCCTCCACCTGCTGCGCTCTGACCGACTGCATCATTATGCGGCAGTCGGACCGCAGCCTGAGATGTCGGATGGACCGCCACCGGTGGCCAGTCGGTGGCGATCCGCCCGACATCATAATCGGGCCCTTAACTTTTTGTAATCCCCTCTAACAGAAATTGTTTGTAAATGTCACAACCTTGACGATGCCCTTCGATATGTCTTTTTGGGACCCTGGACAAGATATTGATCTGCCCATAAAAGTGGTAGATGGTGTAATGCACTGGAACACTTTTCAGAGTAGGGTGCTGACATCAGTATTGCATCTCAGAAGTCATAAGGATTATGAAAAATCTCAGCTTTTGCAAAGTGTAGCAAAGGTATTCAGCAGGAGAGTGGTAATGGCGTAAAATGTAGTCGGTGGTGCATTTTGGAGGACACTGTTGCAATTATATAACTAAAGCATCGTGCAGTAGCTACCTGTCATTTATAGACAGCACATTTTTCGTTGAAATGGCTACTAAATTTGTACAGACATACCGTTTTACTGATAAAACTATATAGCACACAAATAATAATGTGTGGAAATCGAGTTTCAGTGAGTATTTATCATCAGTTATGCACCACTAAGAAAAAACTTCTTGATTAGTTTTGATCCTATTAAAATCCTGGCTTCCATCACACTTCGAATGTACAAAAAAATGTACTTCATTTTTGCTTTCCTGTTGATATGTTCTGAAATATGTGTAAAGTTCATTTACAGGTATTTTGATTGTGTTGTGTGCTACAAAAAATAACATCCTATTGCCTTTCCTTTTATGCTCCATGTACCCCAGCAAATCCCCATTTTAAAGAAGTAGTGGGAATTTGTTAGTAGACACAGCATAATATTTGACCCCTGTCTTTGAAGAACAGCAAATGTGGAAAGATAAATACAGAATGTAAAGGCATCTTTATTTTATTTTTTTAAACATTTCTTTATTGGCATTTTATAATCTACATCAGTAGGTCATATCCATAGCAAATAAAGTATCTACACTACAGTTCACAATGAAAGTATCCATATATTAATAGCAGATTAGCAAGTGGCAACGACAGAGTATACCATTATGCATGTCGATGTGTTGGTCCAATGCAGTAACAATTCAGGTAAAGCCAGTGTAACGCACTCAGTAGAAGTATTGCCAGTAGTCTACAGATAATGAAAAAACATCAAATAGTTACAAACAGCTGACTAGGGTCTTGAGGGTGACATCTGAGGCTCGTGCGTGTGATCACAATATAACCAATTTACATAGGGCCTCATTTATGAGGCCCCTTGCGACACTTTTGTGTAGCCCGAGCGCTACTTTTTTTACGCTCTGGTGGCGCAATGTGCTGCAGCATATTTACAAGGCCTTTACGTGGCTTTTCATGGTCTTGTAAATATGTTCTCCTTTCACACAGAACACTGCATGAAAGGGGCGTTCTATGGGTGCTGCTGTGGGTGCTCCCACGCAACACTCATGGAATCTGAAGCATTCCCAGATTTAAGAGGAATCGTAAATCTGGGAATGCGTTAGATTCTAACACCACCCCAGGGGTGGTGGTAGGAGGTGCAACGAAGAGAAATGTTTTAATTTCTCCTATTTTTTCCCTCTTTTTATGTGTGCTGCATTGTGCAGCACACATAGAAAGAGAAAATCGCCCCAAATGACTGATTTTGTGCAGAAAGGTATCCCTTCTGGCACAAAATCAATCAGCCCCACAACGCAGGCAACCTTGCACCATGGCACATGGGTGCCTGCGATAGCGCATGGCAGCTCATTGTGTGCCAGCCCTGGGGGAAAGGACAGGAATACACTGTATCTCATAGATATGGCGCACTCCTTCCCTTTTCTTTTGACGGAGGGCAGCGCAGCAAGATTCCTTGCTGCACTGCCCTGCGCCAAAACCTCATATATGAGGCCCATAGTATGGACATCCTAGTGGGGGAAGAGGAGGGAGCGTCGTGGACCCAGAGTGACCCATCCCGAGGGGGGGCCTGGTGGAGTGGACATCGGCCCATCCATAGCTCCCAGCGAATCTACACCCAAGGCCGGGAACAATCTTACTTAAACAATTCAGGCAACTTAGTGGGCGGGTGGGTCCAACTTGTCAAGTAACTTGAGTTCATATGTATCCCAAAGTGTGGCAGCACCCACACCCCCTCTAAGCCGTTGGTCATGATATATATCATCCGTATCAGCCACTGCCCATTTATGAACCACTCAGAGCCAACAGGCAACAGAGGGGGGTGGGAGGGGGGGGGCTAGTATGTCTTCCGAGACATTGCAATTAAGCACTTAAACAGAGCTAAGGCCAGGTCAACAAGTTTCATGTAGTGTTTGGTGTGTTTCATCCGTTTAGTTAACTCCTAACAGGCACAGTAAAGGATCATGGGGCATCTGTATGTCAACCGCATCGACAATTGCGATACCCTAAATGCATTCGCAATTTAGGTAATCGCAAAAAATTGTGATTACCTAAATTGTGAATGCCAAAATCTACATGAATAGGAAAAGGACTTTTTCCATTCGCAAACGGCAAACAGGAAAAGGCTTGATGCACGCGCCCCAAGATGTTTTAAACAGGTCAAGAAATACAAGCAGATACGTTGCACAAATATCCCAATAGTCACAAAGCACAAAGTGCTATTTCACAGTTCCAAAAGAGCACTGTGTGCCAGTTCAAAGTTCACACCTATATGTCAAAGTTCCAAAATAAAGCAAAGCATGCAAACGTCAAAGTTCAAGCCTAAACGTTGTGTATTATCCAGAGGTCAAAACAAACGATTTGTGCAATTGTCACTTCACTAATGTCTCAGCACAACTTGTTGCTCCAATGATGTGCCTCATTAACAAGAAGAGAGACATTTTGTAATGGCAATAACAGTTATCATGCCATCATGCCAAAACTTGACTTTTTCTTTGTCCGATACGGTAATTGTGAGTGAAAGAAGGCAAAACCTGTTTGCGGGACGAACTAGCCTCGCGGGGTGCAAGTACTGCAGACTACCTGATTTCCCGAATGTGAAGACTTTTCTTTCTGTTCTCTATTTTCCTTTTTGCAGGAAATGACGACTTGCGCTGCGCTGGAAGACGCCGAAGCTGAATGGCGGAGATCAGGTAAGTGGAGAAGAACTGAAGCCAAGCAGTGCACGTTGGAATTGGCTCTCTTAATAGCTGTGTGTCCCAGAACGTGCTGGAACAACACATGGTGGGTGCGGTTGCAGGTGCTCGCGTCTGCCGTTAGAAAGGCACGCGAGTGATGACAGTTCTTCCTGCACGTGTGGCACGCGGACAGCGCATGCAAAGACTGCAATTCTGAACTTGTTGGCCGACCATTTGCCACCAGGGTTTTGGCATCATAGTAAAGAACATTAGGAAGTGCAAAAAACACAGTTGCCACCACTTGCTCCCAGAGATGGACAAACTTATATATAACAAGCGAACAATAAAGTGTACATGGTAAGGACATATCAAGTGGGGTCATATCAAGTGAGGACTTTACAAAGCATCGGGGCGGGGGCCACACCATTGCTTTGAGCTTAAGTGCACCGTGGCACGCGGGGTCGTGACAGTTGCCCCTCCCAAAAGCCACCAAACTGGGCGCGCTTAACGGGGTGCAGAGCATGCAGTGCTTAATTTGAGCTGGGGCTTTCTGGTGCTAAGCACCAGCACTTAATTGGTTTCCGGTGCTCGGCACCAGCACCAAATTGTCAACACCATACCTAGAACAATCTACCTCATGGTGGCGCTGCTCATCTAATTTAAAGATGAGCAGAACAACGGTTGTTTAGGAATACAATATACATTAAAATTGCAAATACCTGCCTCCCCAGCCATTCCTTTAACTTTGGGGACCTGGAATAATAATAAGAGAGATGATTAGTAGTTGTTTTGGCAGCGATGACAAGGGCGATGGGTGGTGCAAGCTGCAGTGGCCTCCCGGTCAAAGCCCTGGCACTTAATATTTTACAAATTAAACACTGAGAGCATGGAACCTTCGTGTTAGACGTGGAGCATGAACAAAGAAGGCAGGTTCCCGGGAGCAGAATCATAGCCTTTCCAAGCCAAACCACAAGGTAATATGAATGACCTCGTAAGCGTTTTGAGTCTAGAATACGTTGTACTTCATACTCCAGGTGCCCTTGTACAGGAATGGGAGGTGGTGGAGTGTACTTACGTGAGGCCAGGTTATGTTTTCACTAGGGACACATGGAAACTGCATGAATGGGATATTTAGGGGCAAATCTAACTAAAGTGAGGCAGGGTTTATGATCTGGGTAATGAGAAAGGGACCAATAAATCGGGGTTGCAATTTTCAGGGCCCGTCTAGCTGTAGGTTGTTTGTAGACAGCCAAACGTAATTAGGCCTGGGTGGAGTTCGTGGAGTTCCGCTACACGGAACTCTGTGAAGACACCAAATAACTCCACTGCGCTACGTGGAGTTCCGCAAGCGATGGAGTGCGTTAAGTTGCGCAGTTCCTGCTCATATTTAGCGCCAGTGTTTTTTCCACGCTTGAAAATCAGCGCGAACAGCACCATGCACAGCGCAAGAGGGCACTGCTTCTTTCTGCCGCTCTAGTAGATGTTCTACTCTAGTGGCAGCTTCCTCAACGATAACGGAAGGTTTCTCAACAGGAGCTGTAGCGGCCTTCCGCAACTGCCCGCTTTGAGAAATCTCACCCGGAGGAGGTCTGGAGTAAGAGTTTCCTCGCTTACGCTCACCAACTTAACGTTGGTGAGCCTGAGCAAGGAAATAACTTTTCACTTTACGCGGAGTGGGAAAAACTCCGCAAACTCCACGAGCAGAGCGGAATTTCACACCCAGGCCTAAATGTAATCACCAGGTTTATAGAGTGGTGCTGGTATTCTATGTTTATCTGCTTGCTTTTTCATTAAGGCCTTGCTCTTACTTAGACAAGTTTTTGCCCATTCCTGAATGTAATGCAATTGCTGTGAACGTTTTGTGACTGCTGGGACCAGAGAGGTGTCTAGTGGGACTGGTAAGGCTCTAGGATGGTAATCAGTGGTAAAGAAGAAGGGAGTGCATTGTGTAGCTGAATGTGTGCTGTTGTTGTATGCTATTTTGGCTAGGGGTAAGGCCACTTCCCACTGACTGGTAACCGTGGCCAAAAGACATTAAAAGATTTGTTCTAATGATTAGTTGACCCTCTCGGTTTGACCGTCTGTTTCTGGATGATAGGCTGATGATAGGGTTGCAAAGGGTTCACCAAAAATGGGAGGTAAACTGACTGCCATGATCTGAGATGAGCTAAGAGGCAAGACCATGTAAACGCACCACATGAGTTATAAAATCGGTGTTAAATTCACTGCCCGTTTGTAGTTTTACTAGGGGGACAAAATGCACCATTTTGGATATTTGATCCACGATGACAAGGATTGTGGTATTGCCATGCAGTGGAGATAGGTCAGTGAGGAAATCTACAGTCACCGTATGCCATGGCCTTGGGGGTAAATTCACTGGCCAATGGTACTTTGCTAGGGGAACAAAATGCGCCATTTTGGATAGTTGATCCATGATGACAAGGACTGTGGTATTGCCATGCACTGGAGGTAGGTCAGTGAAGAAATCTACACTCACCATATGCCATGGCCTGGGGGGTATGGGCAGTGGTTGTAAAAAACCTGTTGGGGTTTGGTGACTACATTTCTGCTGTGCGCAAGTGGGACAGGTGGCTAAATAATTAGCAATTTCTGTGCCCATGTTTTCCCACCAGAAATTATTTTCACAGTTCCCTAACATTTTCTGCGTTCCGGGTTGCCCAGCTAAAGGGAATCATGGTCCCATTGTAGCACCTGAGTTCTCAAATCCTGGGTGGGGATGTATAATGAGTCGTTGCGATAAAATAATCTGTTCTTAACACCATGACCTGGCTGCGACACCCATGCTTCTGCGTTCTTGTTTTGAAGTGGTGAGTGTAACAGTGTGTGAAAATCGTGTTTTATATTTGCAGCATTTGATTGCAGTTCATTCAGTCATTCCTATTTGTAAAGCGCAAACATATCACCCCTTAAGGGTTTCAAGGCACTGGGGGCGGTCGGGGAGATTAAGTGAGCTATTGCCCAGAGTCACATGATGCTGCGCTGAGCTGCCGCCATTACCGGGGATCGAACCGTGAGCCCCGTGCTCCGGAGTCAGCCGCTCTGGCTGCTTCGCCACACCTCTCGCCTAACTCGAGAGCTGGACCCGTTTAGGGGGCTGTCCTTCTAGGACATGGAGATTCATTCTGGGGCCATTTGTGGCCTGTTTACGGTAGTGCTACACCAAACTCGAATGGGGATTATTGGGTGTATTGGTGTACATTGGGCGACAGAGCAGACAGCTGGACCCAGGCGGGGGCTGTCAATACAGGGCAGTAAACAGCTGGACCCATTTGGGGGCTGTCATGCTAGGACATTGAGATTCAGCCTGTGGCCAGGGAGGCCTGGTTACGGTAGTGATAAAGCACACACGAAAGAGGATCATGGGTGATTTGGTGTACATTGGGCACCAGAGCAGACGGCTGGACCTAGGCGGGGGCTGTCAATACAGGGCAGCAAACACATCTAGTTCCGAGGGCTGCCTGAGGACGCTAAGCATGTTTGAGGAGCACAGACTTAACCTTTGGGGTACCAATGGCAACATAGAGGATACATGGCCCAGAGCGGCACTGGCACCGGTTCCAAGGGCGGCCAGAGGATGCTGGGCATGCTAGAGGCGCTCAGAGTTGACCTTTGGTGTACCATTGGCAACATAGAGGATACGTTGCCCAGAGCGGCACTGGCACTGGTTCTGAGGGCTGCCAGAGGAGGCTAGGCATGCTCGAGGAGCTCAAAGTTGACCTTTGCTGAACCATTGGCAACATAGAAGACAGATGCCCTGAGCGGCAATGGCACCGGTTCCGAGGGCTGCCAGAGGAGGCTAGGCATGCTCGAGGAGCTCAGAGTTGACCTTTGGGATACCATTGCCAACATAAAAGACAAGTGGCCCAGAACGGAACTGGCACCCAGGGGCATCAACATTGATACTGTGGCCATGGAGGCACGGTTTACTACAAGCCAGCTATGCGGACTGCCAGAGGAGGCTGGACAATTCTGGGAGGTCATGGGTGAACCTGGGGTATCGAGGACAGCTTGAGCAGCACGACATGGTCATTCCGAGGGATGACATGGAGTCTGTGACCAGGGAGGTCCTGTTTACGGATAGAGATTGGAGCGGACAACCCCGGTTCCGTGGACTGCCAGAGGAGGCTGGACAGTTTTGGGAGCTCAGGGGTGAACTGAGAATACCTTTGGCAACAAGGAAAGCAGCTGGACCCAGTGGAGTGCTGCCACTCCTGGGCATTGGGATTGATTCTGGGGACAAGGAGGCAGACTTAACAAGGGGAAACATATAACAAGCCTGTTTCCATGGACAGCCAGGGGGTGGTGGACAGTTTTGGGGCAACGCGGGCCTGGCATTTGTGCCCCGTGGCAAAAAAGATCCCTGTAAGGTGCTGTCATTCACGGGCATTGAGTTTGATTATGTGATTTGGAGGCCCGTTGTGACTGTTGCAAAGAAAGCTAACACAGCGGCGATAAGGGACACAGCGGGGAAGCGGGTCGCCATGCTGGTTTCACACGAGGCATATTTAAGAAGGGCGCAGTTTCGGGGACGGTTTACATGTCACAAGAAAGTTGTTGTGTCACATTATTAACAGAACAGGGAGCAGGCAGGATCCAACAGTATATAATGTGTTGTCCCCTGGGCTGGAATTGTTGTGGGGTTGATGTGAGCATGTTGAACTTCGGGGGCAGGTTAACAGCGCGGCATGCGCCGGGGAATGGGCAAGGACATCGCAGAGGCTTTGGCGGGTTCTCAGTGGGGCGGGTTTCCTTAAGAGGCACACGGTTACAATGGCTTAAGGGGAGGTCCTGCTTAGTAGGGAGCAAAGGAGACAAACGGCCAGAGGGGGGGTTGAAGATGGGGTACTGTTTAGTTGGCGGCTGTTCAATCAGGGACAGTCTCTAGTACATCGTGCTGGACAGCAGAAAGGTCCGGCAGCCAAGGCTAGCGTGGGGCAAGGATATTTCCGATGGCAGACAAGCGGGATCCAGGTCATGGGGGATTAGATGAGGGAATCTAGGAGTGGGATCCCATGCCCCTGTTTTGACACTGAAGGGGGGGCCAAATTGCAGAGGTTATTAATTAAGTTATGGGTATATGCTTTAGAGATCAATAAATATGTTGTTTTGTCCCTCATAATTGGGATGTTTAGGGGGCGAAATTGTAGGATATGAAGTTGCAGGGGTAAAGGGGTAATTTGGGGGTAGCCGCACGAGGGCAGCAGACATACGGAGCAGGGTGCGCAGGTCTCGGACAGATCAGAGAGTTCCTGTCAGGTCGGCAGTGCGTAGGTCACCAGTTCAATTTTTCCCTGGGAGGTGAGCACTCCCCTGTGAGAACAGTGGCACTGGGCAGGGGTGGTTCTGTCACATTGGTTCTCCATACTGCTGGGGAGCGGCGACACGCAAGGCCTGGGGAGGCATGCTATGGGGCAGAGCATGGCGGACATGAGGAGCTTGGGGACAGGGACAGCAAATGCAGTTAGCGATGTGCTCGGGTCAGGGGGGAAGTTTGCTAAGATATGGTGTTTTCTGAAATTTTTATTGTTGTTTTCCAGGGTCGGCTCTAAGTTGGAGGTCATCGGTGTGCCTGTTTCGATATTCAAAGAGTCATTATTAAAAAGGGGAAGAACAGCAGGCTTAATGGTGCAGTCTTTGGGCCACTTTGGGATCCGATCCGTATCGCTTTCACATAGGTTTGCATAGTGTCAAGGGGCCTGGGGGGGAGTTAGGGGCTACCCTCGTAGAACAGGTAATAAGTGGGGGGGTAGATGTCAGGAAGTTACATTACAGCAGAGAGTCAATGATAGGGTGGGGAAAAGGGTGTATTTTACTCAAAGTAGTGTAGGAGGACTGGCAGGCGAGTTCCGCCAATGGTCAAGCGGATTGCTAGTTACATCGAGTTGTGGCTCTGTGGCGAGTGGCGTGGGGTTGTACAGTTTGAGGAAAGTAGAAGGCAGGGAAAGGGTCTAGGGAGACAGGACGTCTTTTCAAGAAGTCGAGGCAGCTGGCCTTGTCATATGTCATGGAGAGACAGATAGGGGGTTGACGTTTTCGTTTTCACATGAGTAGGATTTTGTCAGGTGCAGGTTTACCTTGCATAGGCCCTGTGGTACCCTAGGTTTTTTGGGGGGCAGAAAAAGGGGTAGTCCCCCCCCTTTTTTTCTGGGTGGCAATTGGCAGTCAAGTTGGCATGTTTTAGCCAAGTTTATTCGTTATTGACAGAGGCAATCCAGGCTGAAAGGGAACGGGTAGACAAGTTCACGAGGTAGGATCTTTAAGGTGCATTAGGAAGTTAGGTTAGTTACAGCTTAATAGTCGTAAAGGTTAAAGTTGAAAGGTCAAAGATGAAAGGGTAAAGTCCAAAGGTGAAAGGTCAAAGGTTAAAGTTCAAAGGTGAAAGGTTAAAAGGTCACAGTAGGGGTACTGAATTGCAGGTTTAAAATGTTCTGTGGGGGAACCTTAGGGTGGGGGGTAGTCAGACATAGGTAACAGTTTTGTATAGTGAGGTTGTAGTTTTGTAAGGCGTCAGGCCAAGGGCTTGTTATTGTGATGTGCACCTGTTTCAATAAAAGCGGCCTTTTTCACACACTATTTCGGTGTCAGTGTTCTGTGCTGCTCCCCATATTCCCCAAGGGGGTCTTGGGGGGCAGCCGAGCGTAGAGAGGTCTGCCCCCCGGGGTTTTTGGGAAATGGTAGCGGCTTAGGTGACTGCTCGGCCCCCGTTGGGCTGAATGGGCTATTTTGTAGCCCAAAGGCTATTTATCGCCCCATTTTGTTCGAGCAGCCACCATTTTGTAGTATTCTAGGTGGCTGGTCATAGGCATCTCAGAGCTTTTTTCCCCACCCTCCCTCCCCATTTCAATTCACTTTTGGGGGAATTGAATTTATTCACGGGGAACAAATTGGGATTTTGGGTTGGCTTTGCTTTGGAACAGGTGTACAGGGTGTCTAAGTGATTGTTTCTGGGGTTGTCCCTTTGAAGCAGGGGCGGTTGGCAGTCAAGTGGCCATGTTTTAGCCAGGTTTATTGGGTATTGACAGAGGCAATCTAGGCTGAAAGGGAACAGGTAGACAAGTTCACGAGATAGGATCTTTAAGGTGCATTAGGAAGTTAGGTTAGTTACAGGTTAATAGTCGTAAAGGTTAAAGTTGAAAGGTCAAAGGTGAAAGGGTAAAGTTCAAAGATGAAAGGTCGAAGGTTAAAGTTCAAAGGTGAAAGGTTAAAAGGTCACAGTAGGGGTACTTAATTGTAGGTTTAAAATGTTCTGTGGGGGAACCTTAGGGGTGGGGGGTAGTTTGACATAGGTAACAGTTTTGTATAGTGAGGTTGTAGTTTTGTAAGGCGTCAGGCCAAGGGCTTGTTATTGTGATGTGCACCTGTTTCAATAAAAGCGGCCTTTTTCACACACTATTTCGGTGTCAGTGGTCTGTGCTGCTCCCCATATTCCCCAAACACGCTTTGTGTAGTGTTCACTTCACTAATGTCTCTGCACAACTTGCTGCTTCAATGACATGCCTCATGAACAAGAAGAGAGACACTGACTGTCACCATCAGTTTGCTTGTATGTCAGAGCGTGAGTTCACTTTGTAATGGCAATAACAGTTATCATGCCATCATGCTAAAATGTGGCTTTCTCTTTCTCTGATATAGTAATTGTGAGTCAAGGAAGGTAATGGCCTGTTTGCCGGAGGAACTAGCCTCGCGGGGTGCAAGCACTGCAGACTACCTGCTTTCCAGAGTGGTCTTTCTTTCTGTTCTTTGTTTTCTTTTTTTGCACAAAATGACGACTCGCGCTGCGAGGACTCCAGCCCATGGGGAGAGACTGCCAGAGAAGGGGGGCATGGCCGTTGGAAGGAATACGGAAGTCGCTGGTGCTGGAAGACGCCAACACTGAATGCCGGAGATCAGGTATGAGGAGAAGAACTGAAACCAAGGGATGCACGTTGGAATCGACCATCTTAAATAGCCATGTCCCAGAACGCGATGGAAAAATTGGAATCGGCCATCTTAAATAGCCATGTCCCAGAACGCAATGGAAAAACGTGGTGGGTGTGGCTGCAGGTGCTCGTGTCTGCCGTTAGGCAGGCATGCGAGTGATGACAGTTCTTCCTGCACGTGTGGAACGCGGTCATCGCGTGCAGAGACAGCAATTCTCAACGCGTTGGCCTACCACTTGCCACCAGGGTTTTGGCATCATAGTAAAAGACATTAGGAAGTGCAAAAAACACAGTGCCACCACTTGCTACCAGAGATGGACATTCTTATATATAACAAACAAAGTGAACAATACAGTGTACAGTGTACATGGTAAGGCCATATGAAGTGGGGGCATATCAAGTGAGGACTTTACAATAGCATTAGGGAGGGGGGCCTCACCTTTGCTATCAACCTAAGCGCTCTGTGGCACATGAGGTAGTGACAACGGGCCCCCGATGGACAGTAGCCAGTCTAACACAACAATGTCGCTCAATTCTGCTTCAATAAACCTACTTTCTCCCATTATGTCACACGCCAGCCACCGCATGGCCCACGGCAACTGTGCCGCTGTGGAATAAAGCTCGAGGTCTTGGGCCCCAGACAACCCAGATCCTTGTGACTGGGGGTGAATGTTTGCATTGTCCAGCATTCCGTCCATCAATTGTTTCTTTTGCATTTGTCGCCCTAAGTGGGAAGGGTATGCCCAGACGTGGGTCCCGTGCTCACTACACCACTGGATTCAAGCTAGCCTGGCTGAAGAAGGGTGATGCCCTGAAACCGGTCCTAGGATGCTTGTTTCCGGTCCAGGGAGGACCTGGCTTGGCAGTTCGGGCTGGACTGTTCCCACAAGGAACAGGGTCAAGACTGATTTGCATATGGCTGGGTCCAAACTGGGGTGTTGTGGTGAGCAAAAGAATGATGGATTTAACCCAGATCCTTGTGACTGGGGGTGAATGTTTGCATTGTCCAGCATTCCGTCCATCAATTGTTTCTTTTGCATTTGTCGCCCTAAGTGGGAAGGGTATGCCCAGACGTGGGTCCCGTGCTCACTACACCACTGGATTCAAGCTAGCCTGGCTGAAGAAGGGTGATGCCCTGAAACCGGTCCTAGGATGCTTGTTTCCGGTCCAGGGAGGACCTGGCTTGGCAGTTCGGGCTGGACTGTTCCCACAAGGAACAGGGTCAAGACTGATTTGCATATGGCTGGGTCCAAACTGGGGTGGTGTGGTGAGCAAAAGAATGATGGATTTAACCCAGATCCTTGTGACTGGGGGTGAATGTTTGCATTGTCCAGCATTCCGTCCATCAATTGTTTCTTTTGCATTTGTCGCCCTAAGTGGGAAGGGTATGCCCAGACGTGGGTCCCGTGCTCACTACACCACTGGATTCAAGCTAGCCTGGCTGAAGAAGGGTGATGCCCTGAAACCGGTCCTAGGATGCTTGTTTCCGGTCCAGGGAGGACCTGGCTTGGCAGTTCGGGCTGGACACTTCCCACAAGGAGCAGGGTCAAGACTGATTTGCATATGGCTGGGTCCAAACTGGGGTGGTGTGGTGAGCAAAAGAATGATGGATTTAACCCAGATCCTTGTGACTGGGGGTGAATGTTTGCATTGTCCAGCATTCCGTCCATCAATTGTTTCTTTTGCACCAGACCACCCTGCAGCAGTGGCTGCTGAAGCATGTGGATTGACACCCATTTCTGCGCGCCATCCCAGATCAGATCAGACACCAACCCTTGCAGATCTTTAAAAAAGGGTCTGGTTGGCACTGATAGAATCACTGCAAAGAAGTATAGGAACCGCGGAATAGCGATCATCTAGGAAATGGATGCCCGGCCCATGGGTCATAGGGGAAGGTGCATCTATAAGTGCAGGGACTGATGCATCGATGTTACGGCCTTGCCATGGTTGCCATCCAAGAGGTCCCTGTCAGTATGCTATACACACCAAGATATTGGAAGGTCTCAAAGCACCAAGGTAGCCGACCGGGCTCCAACTCCAGCTATTCAGTGCGTTCCACCCTACATAGGGGAAAGAAGCAGGACTTTCCCCAGTTAATTCTGAGGGCAGTTACATCACCAGAAAGTTCCAATAAATTGTATAGGGCTGACAGTGTGTGCACGTTATTCCGTATATACACTAGTATGTCATCCTCATGAAGGGAGACAGTGTGCCAGACCGCACCCACCGATATGCCCCAATCGGGTCCCATAGCTCATAATAATGCGCTAAGGGGCTCCATGGCTAGTGCAAAACATTTTGGGCAACAGGGAGCATCCTTGCCGAGTACCCCTCCTGATAGCGAACTTCCGTGTTATTTGATGCCCCATCCGTACCCTGGCTTGTGGCTCTGTATAGAGTAGCCTGATCCACCTGAGAAACTCAGGACCCATCCACAAGCCCTCTAATACTAGCCTTAAATAGGACCACCTGAGGGTGTCAAAGGCATTCTCAAAATCAAAGGAGACCGCCACTGGGAGGCCCGCGGCCTCATCCATGGCACCCATAATGTGACACAACCAGTGTTTGTTGTTGTAAGTCGCTCGCTGGGGAATAACCAGCATTGATCTGGGTGCAACAAAGACCGAAGCAAAGGGAGCAGCCTGTTGGTGAATACCTTGCTTAAAATATATTAATCAACGTTAAACATTGATAGCGGGCGATAAGAGCCCACATCGAGGGGGTCTCTGCCCGACTTAGGTGGGACTACCATAAGGGCCTCTCATAGGGAATCAAGTAAAGCACCCCCTTGATGAGCTTCCTGAAACATCTCAAGTATCTTGGGGGCAAGGGTGGCCCTAAACATTGCATAATATACCACAGGGAACCTGTCTGTCCCAGGAACCTTATTGTGATCCATTTGCTGGATCGCCGCCCAGATCTCTTCTATTTGCAGAGGTTGATCCAGCTCCAGAAATTGCAGATAAGACTGGGGAGGGAGGGTAATCTCATGGATATAGTCACTTATGCACTCTGAGAGAGGTTCCGGGGGGAGAGTACAACTTCACATAATACTGGACAAACACCTCATTGATGTCTGTGTGGGTATTTACAGTAATGCCAGCAGAGTTGAGTATTGCTCCGATAAGGATTCTAGAGACTGCTGATCAAAGTAGCCATGCTTATGCAAGCCCTGGCTTGTCAACATCTGCATGTTGGCGAGCCAGTGAAGCTTTATAGCCTTTGTTATTCAGTCATCTCAATTCATCCAGATATTGACGTCGGAGCTCTGTCAGACACACTCATGCCTCAACCACTGTTACCTCTCCAATTTCAGTGCTTCTCAAGCGCGCTTCCAGTGGCAATACACTGCAGAGTAAGGAAGCTCTCTCACCATCTCACTGGGTGGCCCAGCCCCCAGATGTGGTGTAAGTGCAATTCCTACATCCACTGCTTAAAGTGTCTAGTCACATGTATACCCTGGGTACCCGGGAGGAGGGGGAATAGAGTGGTCCATATCAGTGCAATGTATACAAATGAAGTCTTCACCCCAAATCCCTGGAGCCTGAGGGTCCATCAGCATGGTCGGAGACAAAGTATTAAAGAACTCGCCCTGGAGTGTGTTTGGTGTGTATAGGGATGTCACCAAGAGGGGTTGACCATCTAGGGCACCCTCCAACATCACATGTCAGCCATCAGTATCTATCACAATCCTATTCTTCGCAAAGGGCACCCCAGGGTCTATCCAAATCAAGACCCCCCAAGCATATGCAGAGTACCCAGTCTCGAATATCTGCCCACTCCAGTGCCTGGAAACCTCTTCAAGTTCTGCAGCGGCGAGGTGTGTTTCTTGGAGGCATGCAGTGTGGATGTGCCATGTCTTGGATGTTCCAAGTCAGCACATTAAATGTTTTAGCCATACAGATAATGAAACACTCCAAACCAGGGATCCACAGGAAGCCCCTCCATAGCTCCCACCATCTCCCCCACCCCAGTGTCCCTCTATCCAGTCAGAAAATATCAGCAAAACAGTAGCAAAACAATTACTCCCACACCCCTGGCTTGGACTCTAAGAGGCATCATGCCACAATATCCCAAACAACACAATAAGCATGTAATACATGCCTTTAATGCTAAAACGTAAATTTGGAAGTCTCTGGCGGTCGGGTCAAGACTGGTATATTTACAACAACAGTTCACCACTTATCTGCTCTTGGGCCCAAAAGCGGAGTTAGTACCCATAGAGTCGCATACCATCTATAGAGGGACAGCCGGGGACCTCTATGTCTCATCCCACCCATCCTCAGCACTCAGTGTGGTGTCTCCCAGCACTTACCAACTGGGTAGTGTCACAGGTCTGGTATCTCTCTGCAAGGTGATCCCACCAGTGTGATCAGGGAGTCCCCTCCTAAAGACACCGAGCTGGGGGCCCCCAGCTCCGAATCCTGGTCTGTGTCCGGAGACAGGTCCTGAAATGTGTTGGTGCCATGAATGGAGACTGCTGCTACCACCCGTGCCCACACTTGAGAGGCCTGTTCCCCACTGGGGCAGGATCATGGTTTGTGTGGGCAACAGCGGCGCTTGGGCCTTCCATCAGACCGGCCCAACAAACCATCCCCAGTAGCCTCCGGCGGTACGTGCACCCCCTTGGTGCGCAGCCACCCCCAGGCCTCCTCCAGGAATAGGAAAAATGAGTTGCCTCGATATCTGTTGCTTGGCAGGAAATAGCAATGCATACGATAATCTCTTGGTGCCTAGCTGTGCCTTGACTGCCCTGAAGGTGTTACAACGTCTCAGAACCTCCCCGTGTAGTCCGGATAGGCTGTGATGGTGTTGCTGTTGTACGTCCAGGGGCCCTTCGCCCGGAACATCTGGAGCAGTAGATCTCTGACCCTGAAGTTGAGTAGGCGTGCTATGACCGGACATGGCAGAGCCCCGGGGTGGGGGGGGCACCTATGTGCCTTCTCAATAGAAAGGAATTTCAGAATACGGTTGGCTAGAACCATTGACGCCAGCCAGACCTCTAGGAAAAGTTCAACGTTTGGACCCTCAGACCCTCAAGAAAGCGCAGGAAATGGATACTGTTGTACCGTGAGCACCATTCGTCGTCCTACAGGTACCGCACTTCAGTTTGCAACGTTTTCATTTGGTCCACCGTGACTACCAAAGAGGGCATGATTGAGGTCATGGAGGACTCCGCCTCATCCACCCGCTCTGTGAGTTTTGCATGGTCAGCCCGCAGCAACCCAATCTCAACTTGTATCGCCCTAAGTTGGACCTCCATAACAGTTTTGGAGTCCTGTACAGCTTGTAGTACCTTATAGAACATCTCAGTATGCTTTTCTAAGGTGCATTCCAGTTGTTGAATTGGGTTCACTGGCGCTGGAGTGGCCATCAACATGGCCATGATGGATTTCTGGGGTGGGGGCTTGGGAACCTTTGGCCAAACCATGAGCCAGCTGCCGTCGCTCATTGCGTCACGGTGTCAGGGGTAGAATGATCAATCCCCTAGCGTTGGCAGCAGACAATGGTGGCCCAGTTCATCCAGTTAATAGATGGAGAGGAGAAGAAAAACACAGCAGGTGACCAAGCAAGCATAAGCATGCAGGTCAAAGAGGTCTTGAGCACCCATCAGGGGATAGCAGCTAGGGCCACTCTGCATGGAGGGGGACCCTCTAGAGCCCAAGAGTCATGGAGAGCTTCCAAAATGTGTCTCATTGCTTATGAGGCCCCCCACCAACGCCACTCCGTATCCAGTAGCCGTCTACGGGATCCACGGGTCTGGCCTACAGAGCCAGCGATCCTCTGTCACCCAAGGGGACATCCAGAATCCCCGTGAAGATCCCAGCAGATGAGAACCCTGTATGGAGTGCTATCAGGGGACATAATGGAGCACCAAAGGATGCAAGGAGAAGGAGAAGGAGAGCATGCACCTATAGCTCTCAGGCTACTGGGCAGCTCTGTCTTTGTAATGCAGGGTATCCGACAGGAGGGCAGCTCTCTGCATAGGCCTTGCACTCAGATAATCACCTGCCCCACCAACAGCGCAGTTATAAAAGTATGGGGGCCGCCGGCCTCTTCAGGAGATCGCATGTGCTCCAGCAGCTCCCGATATCATCAGCATCGCGTGGCAAGGCTGTCAGTAGGTCCCGTGCCCACAACTTCTTAAAGCCCCTCTAGAGTCACTGGTGTGATCCTGCAAGTCGGGCCATAGGTGCGGTCTGTCAAGCGACCCCCACGCAGCAGTGCAGGTTGATTCCCCCAGCTTCAGCACAGGCGATATAGGAGGGGGGACTCCGCCAGTGTTCAGTACGATGCCTCCTCCCCTGACAATCTCTGACTGGGACAGGACTGCGTAGCAGGGCAGACCCCGGCACACCGGTCAGCCCCACCCGCAATAACTTCTTGGGCCACTGCATGGCCTCCAAGGGGGCATATAACCCCGGCCCCTCCAGCTGCCAACAGCACCAGTTCCGTCTCTCAGGGGAGGCCCACAGTGTCTGTGAGTAGGTCGCTCACCTACCAGCGTCTGATGCTGGAGTAGGAAACAGGCGTATTCTGGTCATGGTGTCACCTCACTCCACTGAGCACACAAGGCTCCCTAGATGCCTCAGGCAGCAGGTATTTGGAAGGGAGAACCTTCACCAGCAATTGGGGGCCTTAATGTGCCTCCATAGAGCAGGATAGTGATAGATGGGCCCAGATCGGAGCAGACCCTTTACAGCAAGGCAACTGCTCAGGACGCCATTTTGGCGACACCCCCCTAAAGGCATATTTCTATATTGCTCTTTTGTGACCCACTCAAAGTCAACTATTGATCCACTAGTGGGTCGCGACCCACAGTTTGGGAATCTCTGTTCTAGATGCTCATTGGTCAGTTCTAGTCAGATTAATATATTTGTTGCTATGCAGCACCTAGGATAAAAACAGTAGGGGAAAGAAAGCTGATCAGAAACTGACTAGCAAGGAAACAGCGGTATATTCCAAAAGCCCACCAGACATCTACAAGAACCATCATTCAAAATCTCAGAAGAAGAAGCATGTGAATATCAGAGAAGGACAAAGATAACCTATCCTGCAGAAACAGACCATCTTCTCAATAGAATACTATTTGCCCTCAACACAGTCAGACAGCCACTCAATACTAGTGTAGCATGCTAGACTCACACATAGCAAACCCTTAGAGAAACTAAGGGTAACCGTTAATTTTGACTGCACGGATTTACATAGGCAGTTTAGGAAAAAAACATTTTATAATGGAGGGAGAGGAGACATTCTTAAGATTATGTGTGGCTGAGCTTCCACAAAGTCAAAACAGTCTAGCTCCTAGAAGCAAACATGTTTATGTAAGGAATACCTAACTTACCCTTTGTAGGGTGGCATAAGGAGCAGGGCTATCCACAAAGAAAATTGCATGTGATACATGAACAGTAACAAAAAGACCTCATCGCATTTAAGAAATAAATAAGATACATTTTCCAAACCAATTTAATTAAAAAGATGATAGCAATTTAATGATTAAAATGATACAAACATGAAGCATATCTATGTATTGATAATGATTTTTTTTTTAAAACATTGGGAAAAGTTTGATATTCAAAGGAGCGCTTTAAACCAAAATGAACACACTAATGAGTTTGATGTGGTTCTCCTAAAACCAAACAGCCACCATAGGGCAGTAGCACAGCGTTTTTGGCATAGGGCCAGATTCACAAAGTAAAGTTATGAGTACAGAGTTTCCGCTCTCATGGCAGAATCACCTCACTTGTGGGGAAATCTCCGCACGAGCACTCCAGTACAGAGATTCTACAGATTATCCCTACCCTGCCCCTATATTTTGTTATATTCCTTTTGCAGGACAGGGGACTGAGGGGCGGATTATGATAGTGGTCGGACAAGTGTCCGACCGCCTTTGTTGCGGGAATGGGACTGGCCAACAGGTAGTCGGTGGCCCCGCCAACCAAATTACGATCCAACAGCCATGGAGATGATCGGAAACATGCCTCTTAGCATTGAGGCTTCTGCAGCGGTCCGGAAAAGGGCTGCAGCATAAGCCTCACTGCTAAGGGGCATGTTTGTAAACATACCTGCACCCTGTGACAGGCACCATGTCGGAGGGCTAGGGGTGAAGGTGGGCCCGCTCGGGGCCCCCAAAGTCACTTTCCGCCTGCCTTTTCATGGCAGGCAAACCACCATGAAATGGCAGGCCGAAAGGGAAAGGGAGACAACCATCTCAACGCATGCGTTACAACGCATGCGTTAACATCGCGTGCCGTCACAACGCACGCGACGGTACGACGCGTGCGTTCACTACACGCGCCATTACATCGCATGCGCTTTGACAACGCATGCTTTTAGAGCGCATGGGATGTGATGGACGGGTCGTGCGCCGGGACGGGCTCTGGGAAGGTCGTGCGGCGGGACACAGACGACGGGGAGACAACGCTGGAACCACGACGAGAGGCAGGTAAGGACTCGTAGTGTTTTAGGCTTTAGGGTAGTTGATAGGGAGTGTAGTGGGGGATAGTGTTTTAGGCTTTAGGGTTTAGGGCATAGGGTTGAGGAAGTACTATATGGTCGTGTTTTAGGCTTTAGGGCTTAGGGTTGAGGATGTAGTATATGGTACTGTTTTAGGGTTTAGGGATTAGGGCTTAGGGTTAATACTAGTGTAGGGTACTGTTTGGCTTTCGGTGTTAGGGCTTAGGGTTAATAGTAGTGTAGGGTACTGTTTTTGGCTTTCGGTGTTAGGGCTTAGGGCTTAGGGTTAATAGTGTAGGGTACTGTTTTTGGCTTTCGGTGTTAGGGCTTAGGGTTGAGGTCGCAGTCTAGGGTCGTTTTATAGGCTTTAGTGTTTAGGGCTTATGGTTAAGGGTAGTGTCAGGGGGCGTAGTGTGTTTGGTAGGTTGCTATATTAGTGTTACGGGGGCCGTTAGGGAGAAGTTTGCGAGGTAATAGAATGCGTGGTATTTGTGTGCGTTGGGAAGGCATTTTGCATGCATGTGAAGGGAAAATGCGATGTAATGGTTTGCGTGGTGAATGCATGCGGTGTAACGGTGCATGCGATGTAAAAAATGCGATGTCATGGCATGCGTTGTATTGGTTTGCGTTGTATGAACATACATCCAAAGGGAAATTGTAATCCTATGGCGGTGCCTGAGCAGGCACCGTCCCTATTGTTGAGATTACTGACCCTCTGACGGTCCGACGGACTCCTTGAGGCCGGTCAGAAGCACAGTGGACGGTCCCTCCACCAGATGACTCTGCCCGCCGCATCGTAATGCGGTGGGTGGACCACAGGGGCCGATGTCGGTGGGTCTGCCACCGACGAGCCATCTGTGTCGGACTCTCCGACATCATAATCAGGCTCTGAGTCTTTGAGTCCTAAAATGGCTGCCAACATTTGTTGATGTGGTAGCAGCTAATCAGATCTTATCTTGTGATTTGCATGATCCACAGATCCTCCGTGGCAAGATATATTAAACAAGCATTTGCAATGCAATAGGTCTCGCATTTATGCGAGTTTGAGCTATTGACATTGCAAATAACAAAGCCTTCTATTTTTGTTTTTAAAACAGAAATAAAAGGCATTGTCATTTACAATGCCAATAGCTTAAACTCTCGTAAATGCGAGACCTATTTGCATTGTAAATGGCAATGTTTATTACTATTGCAATAGGTTTTGAATTTGTTGCAGTTATTGGCATTGTAAATGGCAATGCTTTTACTTATGTGTTATGGAGTGTATGTGGTGGGTTGTGGAATTATGTAGATTGGATTGGACTAGTTGTGTAAT
This sequence comes from Calotriton arnoldi, assembly GCA_963921515.1. Taxonomy (NCBI): domain Eukaryota; kingdom Metazoa; phylum Chordata; class Amphibia; order Caudata; family Salamandridae; genus Calotriton; species Calotriton arnoldi. The sequence goes on along the minus strand of CAWUFW010010896.1, from coordinate 618,342 downwards.
TGTGTGGCTTGGAATTGTGTGGTGCTGGATGGATGGATGGCTGGATGGATGGATGGATGAATGAATGAATGAATGAGTGGATGGATGGATGGGTGAATGGATGGATGGCTGGCTGAATGGATGGATGGATGGATGGAAGGATGAATGGATGCATGGACCAGTAATTAGGATAGGCGGGTGGGCTGATAGATGCTTAGGATAGGTGCAGGGACACATGTATGTATGGATGTTTGCATGGATGGATGGATGGATTGATGGCGCAGTGCTTAGAATAGGCAGGTGGGCTAATAGATGCTTAGGATAGGTGCAGGGACAGATGTATGTATGGGTGGATGGATGAGAGTGCTTAGGATAGGCGGGTGGACAAATAGGTGCTTAAGATTGGTGCCGGGGTGGGTGGATGGATGGACGGAAGTACAGCTACACTTGATAATTATTCATTATTTTTTCACAAAGGGAGCTTTTAAGTCGAGGTAATGGTTTAATGTCCATTCGCGGTTTTTGGCATATAAAAGGCATATACATATAACTGTCAGACAATGCTAGTGCCGCTCGAATAGTCCCTGTCGACAGTTTATCGAAATCATCTAATGGTGCGCTTCACCCTAACCTACCTTTAAAACATTGTAACTACGATCAAGTGACCTCAGAACTCAGCTCAATAGAGAAGCTCTTGCTTGGTAGTAACAAACGCGACGGATTTCTAAGCGCTCCATGGCTCAAGGGTGCAGGGCTGTCATCAGAGGAGGTGTTGTGCAGCTCCCAGGCGAGCTAACAACGGAGGGCCGCCTCTTTCCTTACAGGACGGTCCCTCCACAAACGTTGGAAGAGCCCGCTGCAGCAGTGACCACCTCGGTTTTCACCGAGAAGAAACGCAGATCCCCCCACTCCCCTGACACTGTGACCTGGAATTTAAACACACGCACTGCCCCCCACGCACACCCCACGATTTCAAGCCTGCCATTCACGAATTGGGCCCACACAGTAGTATGGTTGGGGGTTCCAGGCTGCATTAACCCCCAAGAGTAGGTTTAAAAGGAGTATTTCTCGGCAAAGTCGAAACGCTACCTTCTGCCACATTCAAATCGTCATAATTGTCTGCTTCTACTTTTTAAAGCACCCACCACCAGCCAGAAATATTTTGGCGCTGCGAGTACATGGCGCAGGTGATCTTAAATGGAGTATACAGGCATGGCAGCTTATTTACCGAGTACAATATTATATATTAAAAATCACAAAGCCATCACTTTTTGCTTTTGCTCTACGATGAATATATTTAAAATACATAACCACTTACATTTTGTTTCTGTGCCCAGCTGTGTGCTCTGTCCGTGTGCAATGGATGTTATGCTTTGCAGTAGGGCACACAGTGCGCTCGAGTGTAACATGGGGTTTATTTCGGGATTTCTCTTGTCACAGGTACTCAGCAAGCGCTGCGCTTTTTTCATCACAATCTATACACGTAAGATGGCAGCTATAGCTCCTTGACACACAACTGCATGGAATGTGTGCTCTATAAAAACAATTATTAAATGAGTAATTATAGAAAAAGTATTGCTTGGTTTCGCGAAGGCTCGACCATGTTCTCACAGTTATCTGGTCGGTTCACAGGACAGGGTTAACCACTTGAAGACATCACCGGAATCCCCTCTTGCAGAGTAAATGCCGCACTCTGCTATAATTGCTGCCTTTCTGGAACCCATTACTGCCGCTCATTAGATCTTGTATCGCTCAAACCAAGCTCCATATACAAAGCCTCCGCACGTTTTCATTTAGAGCTCAGCAAACGCCATTTTTTCAGAAGCAGCTCTTAGTCTAAGGTCATTCCGGGCACTTTCATTAAGAGAGAATTGGCGGGGGTTTCACACACAGAGCAGCCCCGGCGCTTGTTTTTAACCGAGGACCCTGGACTGTCCGCCCCCCCACCCAACTCTTCTTAGTGAACTCTTTCAAGAAAGTGGCAGAGCATGGGCAGGAAACGTGCAGAGGGCAGATATTAATCAATCAATCTAGATAAGAGCCGGGTTGGACAAAGAAGGCTGGGTCGGCCCCAGGGCGGCGAGAGGGCACCTAGATAGGGAAGTGGTGGAGTGAATGCGCGGTGTCCCAGAAGTGGGCGCCGCGCTGAATCTTAAAGTTAAAGAAAGCTGAAGATTTCCAAAGACGGACGGATAGTGCTAATGTCCGCTCCTTCTCTCGCAGCACTCCCGGTTCTTCCCCGCCCTCTCCTGCTCCGGGGTGAGGTTACAGGCGAAGTGCCTGGAACAAGTCTGGATTACGGGGGAAAGCAGCGGCGCCGGCAGTACTGCTTCAGTATGTGGAGCAGACATCACGCTAAAAACATTGCTGGGGAAAGGGAGCACCTGGGAGAGGGCACGGCGCCAGTTGCTATTTGTAATGCAGCGCCGTCAAAAGAAATTTGCGCCCCATATTAGAAGATACAGCTCACCATGCTGGGCTGCAACAATTGTGAACAACAACAAGGCGAGGAGGGAGCGGAGGGGGGCCACGCCCCCAACCACGACCGGCGCTTACATTTGTCGGCAGGGTCTGACACGTCCGTCAGGGAGGGGTAAAAAAATAAACAAACGCGGCGTGAGAAACAGATGGCACACTGCACGCAATTAAGTGCGAGCGAAGCGGACGAAAACTGTAGTTAGGCGCCGCTGCTTCGGGACTACACGGAAGTTACCATAGGATCAACAGCCAACAGAAAGCAAGATAAGAACAGCAATGCCACAGGTAAACCAATCGCAAGCGGAAAAACAAATTACACGGAGTTTCAGCCAACATACAGATTACTTTATGTCTCGCTGAGACAGCGCATGCAGCGCATGCGCTGCCAGGGCGAGACCTAAAAAGCATGGTTCCTGGACCAAGGTCTAGCTTTGTGCCGAATTTGATGTCATTCCATTCAGTTGTTTTGGCTGTAGATTTGTCTAATTGTCCTATGGAAAATTGCAAGGGTAAAACAGTTTTTGGGACGCCCTCCCATTTTTCTCTGCCTCCGCTTGATGAATCCCCCCAAAACTTTCCAGGAAGTAGCTGAGATAGATGAGACTTTTATTTTTTGGGGAGTTTTATATAGCGCAAACTAGACCTAAAGGTATTAGAGCGCTTTACATGAGCACCAGTTGCGTTACAGATTGGCACATTTATTTTTAGGCACGGGGAGATAAAGTGATTTGTCCAGAATCACAGGATGTTGAGTATCCCTGCCGAGACTCGAACCAGGTTCCGCAGCTTTGAGGTCGACCACTCTAGCCGTTAGGCCACATCCTCTTCCTTTTTTTGGATAGTTTTGTGAAGATTCGTCAAATTAATCTTAACAAAACGTTTGAAGAAAAAGGTTTAAGCAACTTAGCTCTTTTCTGGAAAGTTTTGGGGTGATCTGTCAAGCAGGGGCGGAGAAAAGGGGGGTCCCAAAATGCATTTTCCCCATGTAATGTTCTATAGGAAAATTGAACAGCGATACCGGAAAAACTGCTGAATGGAATTACACCACATTTGACAGAAAAGCTAGATCTTTATCCAGAAAGGGTGTTTTTTGACAAGGTAATACAGTCCAGTAGTTTTTGACAAATTAAGGTTAAAAATGAATGTATATATAGAGATGCGGTAGTACCGTGGGTCCGGGAGATCATAAGATTTGATTTGATTGGCTGCCTCACATCAATGGATGTGTGTGTAGACCTATGAATCATTGAGTGGGTGTGTAACTACTAGTATGGGTGTGTCAATGGTTTTGACAATGGTAATGTGGAAGTTGGAGTGGGTGTATTAATGGTTCTATTGGGGTGTGAGTGGGTGCATCAGAGATTCTGTGGATGATGTCATCAGTGATGCCATTAGTGATGTCATTTGAGATGTCATCAGAGATGTCATCAGTGATGTCACTGACCATGTCATGAGTGAAGTAATATGTGAGGTCATAAGCAGCGTATTGCGGGATGCGAGTTATGGTTAGCTCAGCTAACTAGAACTGCTGAATTTCTTTGGTTCTGTATCAGTGAAATGTCAGCCTAACTATAACGTCTCTGTAGCCTTTGGTTTTTTAGTGAATTTCTAAGGTTTTTTAAAATTCTATTTCCTAACTATGACGCCCGTTTACCTTTGTTTTTTTCAGTGAATTTCTAAGTTTTTTTAAAATTCTATTTCCAACTATAACATCCCTGTAACCTTTGGTTTATTCAGTGGATTTCAAAGGTATTTTTAATTTTATTTCCTAACTGTAACCTGTAAACTTTGAGAGTGTGAGTGGCAGTATAGGTCAGTGACTAGGTGTGTGAGTGGCTGTATGGGTCTGTGAGTGAGTGTGTAATGTCTGGGTAATTACGTAAGTGCATGGTAGTGCCTGGGTGATTGATTAAGTGCATAGGTAGTGACTGTGTGATTCTATGTATGCGATTGCCAAGGACACACTGTGAATACCGCGTGTTTTTGACAAAGTGTAAAACACATATATAGACATTTTACATAAAGTGTCAGTGTAGCTATTTAGTAAGATGCTAATTTAACTTTCTCCTTTGTATTCATTTGTTGGAATACCTACATCAAAAATGAATTTTCCTTCTTCACAGCAACACAGGACGTTGCAATGACGTCAGTAGTCACGAATACAAATGACAAAATGTAAAACAGATATATAGACATATTTTACAGAAATCTTTAGTATAGCTGTTTAGTAACTTAATGGTTTAACTTTATCTTAACAACACATTTGTAAAAAATAACAGTTTAAAAAAATAACTTTCATCATCGGAACTCACGAACAGACTATAACTACCAAACAAAGAAATGTCATTGGTTTACACAGTTTTACAGCTAAATTGGTGAAGTGTAGCATATGTGATAAGACATTATCTCGGGGCACAGCAAAATGTTGTACCACTTGAAAACATACCACAAGAAGCAACTTAAAATTCCACAGAGAAAAAAGAGGAGAGAGATCATCCACCACCAGACCTCCAGTCCCTAATCCTGACAACAAAGTTCCAGCTTAATTGGAGAGAAGATGCAGTGAAATGTCAACAGAACTAAAGAGTTTTACTACCTTCTGCATGAATTTTAACACCATTGTAACAGCTGGGAAGCAGTCTGTGGATCTAATTTTCCAGAATGTGAAAAACCACAGTTGTTAATTTTTATTCTTCTTTTATTGCAGCAGTTCAAGCACTGTGAAAAAATGTAAACAAAGAAAAATGTATTAGGATTTCATTTTGAACATTAGGCAACCAAAACAAGTTACAATGGTGAAGTGGAAAATAGACTTCTTAGATGCAACTTAAGGCTGCTGGTATTATAGTACCTCCGTTTATTTTTTATCTGTTCTAACATAATGTAGTCCTGTAATGTTTTATAAAGTCATTTCCTTCAGTTAAAACAGTCTTTCAATTCTAGCAAAATGCTGTAGACAATACCCCTAATAGGCTGAATAATGTCTCCAAAACTCATAATTCATGTACATTTTAACACAATAACACATTTTGTTATCGTAAATTGTCCTAAGCCCTTCAGTCCTAGAAATAGCAGATATAAGTTTGTTAGCTTTTTACATTGTCTTGATTTGAATGACATCTCTATGTCATTGCACTCTGCCCATCCTGTTTGACATCTTTAATGTATTGTATAGTGTGTAGAGGTTATATTAACTCCTTCATGAAATATGTTTGCTATAGTTGTGAAACTTCTTTTTGACATGGAAATTTGTCCAGCTACAAATGTTTGTAATTTATGTTTCTAATTTACTACCATCCACTCTGCATCATTGTAGCATGACTATGACATATTTCCCATAAGTTTGTAATTACAATGTACACCTAAGTACTAATCTGCAGTTTGGACAGGTCATATCTTGATGGGCGTTTTTGGTTAAACTTTCAAAGGCCACAGCTTTACAATCTGGTAACATCAAATTAAGGAATCGTTCCAAATTAATTTCAGTGCTACAGGTGAATTCACAATGTTCACAATTTCTGTTCCATTTATTACTTAAACCAAATAATTCATTGATATTCACTTCCTCTTCCTCTAATAGTCCTAGCATTACCATTAAAAATTCTTGAGCATCATGCTGAATATTTTGAGAAAATACTACTAATCCAGTACAGTACTCTACTTTTTAAATCTTTCTGCAGCTCTGTTGGTATTAACTTGTCTGTCTTTGGCTCCATACAGGCTATAGCCTGAAATGGATGCATACTTTGGAAAACAATTGACTCCTAAACATTTAAAACGTTGAAGTGGTTCTGGAATAGGAACCAGTATTGACTTGTTATTCACAGCTCTAGCTGGCATTTTATTGTTCTGTAGTTTATTGTCACATTCCATATATATAACTTACTGCGTGGACAAGATAAAGCATTCCTCTACAAATAAATACACAGCAAACTTTAGCCAGATATCATTATTTTCTTTTTCACTTTTTAAATACAAGTTAACAGTCTGTGTTTCAATCTTGTAGTGAGTGTGGGGGGTCGTGGCTAACCGCCAAAGATGGCGGTCGCATAGACGAGCAGTTCCGGACCTGGGCGCTGGCATCTCCTTCACATCGGCCCACTGCATTGAATCATCATCCCAACCCCCCATGGTAGACCTAATACACTATCCGGGGGGGCGCATACTTTGGAGATAGAGGTGCATCCGGTGACGTAAACAGACACTTGGGACCGAAGAAAGCCTTGCACCCGGACCACACTGACAGCCGAAACTGTGCCAGCGCCTGGGACGACCTGCACAGTTGGCCCCCAGTAAGCAGTAATGGACGCGAAGATCCTAGGGCGGAGGAGGACGGGCCGAGGCCTCTACTAAAGTGAGCGGCTGTGACTGCTCCCAGGACGCGGCATGCACTGCAGTCCGCTATTACGACTGCGCGACGAGACACCCCTACCTTCAATTTGTCTGGCGCATCCTCAGAGGGGCCCCACATCCATGTTCAGCAGTGCGGCATGCCCTGCTCAGCTCTGCCGGACAGTGAGCCACACAGGAGGAAAAGGTGAGGAGTCCCGAGGGAGGATCACGTCGGGGGAGGCATCAGCTCTGAGTAGCTCCAGCGACCAACCGCTGCATGGCACAGCAGATAGCAGGCACTGAAAAGTCCCACCGACTCGCCAGATCCCCTAAAGGGAATCCTTCACTTTGAGGCTCTCTAGTGATCCCAAGGTCATAAAAGATGGATCAGAGATAATAATGGCCCCAAGCCAGACTCAGTCGGCATACCGGAGTCCGGAGCACACAATAGCTTTGGACCAGATACCACCACATTACAAAGGGAACAATAAGGTGTGAGGCCCTGGTGGGAGACCATACCCGGGGGGTGGATGCATTTGCCTGGGCACCCACTCTGAATCGTCCCAAACCACTCGCCACGAGCTGATCGGGCGAACCACCCAAAGGAACACTGTCTGTCCCTCTGCCATCAGCATAAAGGAAGCTCCGGGACCAAAAGGGGACCGAACCTGATCCTCACCCTCAAAACTGGAACTAGGCACACACAATACCCTAGGGAGCGGGTGGCCATAAACCTGGGAAGAAGGAGGTTTACAGAGGCGGGGCGCTCTGAGATTCCACATCTATGACAGCGGAGGCAATAACTCCACAATGTAGCTATGGTGCTCGGAGGTGACCCTAGAGCAGAGTTCTTCAATCTGTGGGGTGACCCCCCCCCCCCCAGGGGGGCGCGACACCATTTCAGGGGGGGCGCGCACTCCACACTAAGATCTTACCTTTGTTGGTATTTTACTGTCCCGCGTCGCAAGTCAAGTCACAGTAACAGAGGGTTGGAGGGGGGAGGGAGGGGAAATAGATAAGGCAGGATGTGCGCTTTTGTCATGTAAAGAGCTAACAGTTAACCTTCCCAGGAGGGGGTTAATTGGTAGAGCTGGAATGCTTCAGCTGCAGTGGGAGGCAGGGTCTCCTCTGCTAAAACCGAAAGCAAACGAACAGACAGTCCTGTTCCTTTGCGTTCGATTTCATAGCAGAGGAGACTCCTTGCCTCCCACTGCAGCTGAAATGACTGCCTCGTCGTTGCAACCTCACACTGTACTTAATGAGTGTTGTCATTTTTAGGAAAACAAGGATTCAAAGGTGAAAATATATTTAGTGCCTAGAAGCCACGGTCCAAAGTTAAGTAAAGCAGCTGGTAACAAGGAGCACGATTTGCAAATTACTGTTTAATCAGATCTGGTCGGAGGTTGTTCTTCAGCCCCCTCCACCAGATTCAAATAAACTATCACCTCCCATCCACGTGTGCTGAGAGGCTGAGGGGGGCACAGGTGTCCGGTTGCACTGCTGGGGTCTAAAGCGCCGTGCGGCACACACTCTCTAAAAGGCGGCCTCAGTGCACTCTGTCTAACTCACCCACCTCTCCTGACCAGGCTGTGACTGCTAGAGATCAGGCTTTCAGCAGACAGTCAGACAGTGAACCACAAACACGAGGCTTAGGCAGAGTGCAGTACTGTGCTGTAAAACAGTGGCGAGCCGAGTGCCTCCCCGACCCCCCCCCCCCCAAAAAAACAACAGAAAAATGTGATTCTTTCACACAGCGTGCTGCATTGGATTTACGTTGTGGCATAAAACTAATGCAGCGCGCTAGGTGAAATTAACTCCGCATGTTCATAAAAGCGATCACCTATTTTAGAAAATGTTCATTTCTTTGTGGCGCTTTCTAATACTCGGACTAATTTAACGTAATTAAAAGTTTAAACGCACTTACCCCGAACACGAGTTTATCGTTTCCTGCAGCTCCACTCCAGTCATGCGTGCTATGACCTGCTGCCCGATCCCATTTAAGTATCAATAAACCAGCCGTCACCCTGACCCACAACCACGGGTGCAGCTACTCGGTGCCAGTGATCAGGGGTGGAAAGAGACAGCGGCCTGCACATGATTCCACCCACTTACTCCACTCCTAAGCAACCCGCTACCTTGGGGCAGAAAGATATGGGGAGCGGGGAATGGTTCGGGGTTATACCCCTCTGTCCTAAAGCTCTCCCAGCGAAGCTCACCACAACAATTTAAAATAAAATAACAGCACTCACCGTCCGCGCCGCCTCAGCTCCTGGCTCCTGCTGTCCCGCGTTTCCTGCAGCTATCCTCAGGAAAGCCAGTAAGCCACCCACAGGCAGCCTCCCTTCCCTCCGCCAATCACAATGGCAGCGTTGTGATTGGTAAGGCGCAGTGGAGAGCGCCCTAGCCTGGCCATTTTCTCTATGTAGGTTGCATGCAGCAGAGTACATAGAGAAAAGGGAGAGTGCCTATGACTGCTTTGGTCGGCCCCAGGGCATCCAAAGCAGTCAGGACCCACAACAGTGGGCATGCCACTCCCCCCCTGCCCTCAAGCAGGACCGCCCACCCTCCCTCCCACAACCAGGCACTTCTGCTTTCTCGCAGTGCGAGAAGCAGAAACATAAAATGGTAGTTTTACCATGCGAGTAGCAGAAACATAAAATGGAGGAGCCGCCACTGCTTTCACGCTCACCCTGCACTCACAGCGATCACAATGCCCTCACACTGGTCCCGATGCACTCACACCATTCACCCGCTCACCCTGAATTCACAGTGATCACTCTACACTCACAATGCACTTGTGCTGTTCACCCTGTACCTCACCCTGCAGTCACACGAGCACACTACTCAACCTGCACTCATGTGACACTTCACTCACCTGTCCCCCTCACTGCTCAATCTGCAATCTCACTCAGATAAGCCCATCATTAACCATACATTCATTCGTCCCACTCTGCACTTACATCCGCACCGAAATTCATATGGTCACCTCACTCACCCTGCAGTCACTCCTCTTACCCTACTCTCACACTGTTGCATGGCTCACCATGCCATCACATGGGCACTCCTGCCACCCACACAGTGCAGAGGTTTAATGTGCCTGCTACAAAGAACATGTACCAAGCAGATCACTGAACTGAGTGTGAGTAAACAATGAGTAGTGCTATAAAAAAATGAAATGTTTGCCAGAAAGGTGCTTTAGAGAGATGGGGTGCACTGTTGGTGAGTGGTAGTGAGGAAATTCATGGAGAAGGAGGAAATGAGGGAGGGGCGCCAAAACAGACCGTTGCACTGTGTGCGACCAGTGCTAGGGCCAGCCCTGGATGGGAGTGTTAGCCCCCACCCGAAGTTCAGGTCTAGTTGCGCCCCTGTACACAAGTATGGGCATGTCGTGCCCCATCACGGTTTTCGTCTTAAATTACAAAAAGACATATTTACATGCACTGCAATCCAGCCTTTCAGGGGGCCCCTTGATAGAGGCAGCTCTGTTTTTGCCCTATTGGCCTGGAATAATTCCTAAACAGATTCTTGTAAATACTGTTTTGCTTCATTTCTTTTTAATGTGATTGATGTGAGAGAGTCTATTACTATTTGACGAGAAATGTTTTTGTTTCATGCAACAACCATAAAAAAGTTTATTTTAGATCAAAACGGGTCTTCACATATGAGAAATTGGAGGATATCCCAGATATTATTCGCTGTAAAATTAGTGGGCTGCTGCTTTGTTACAACAGTGAAAACACACATCACTATCTCTGAATATTAGATGTATACACTTTTAGAATTTCGACCATAGCGCCTGTGCACCGTTAGTACCCTGGCTAAAGAGGGTATGGCAGAGCTGGAAGTGAATCATTTAATCTCAAAGCTGTTCTGAACAGGGGCCCCCAAAATAGTATTGGCCCATGGCACCCAAAATCCTTAACATGTCCCTGCCACCACAAAGTCTGTCAGACAACATTGCTCTGAAGTAAAATAGGCAACATCATTAATTTATTATCAGTTCTATTTTTTTTAAACATAAGCCCGACGTGTCCTAAACCCCCACTGCTTCAGGCAAGCAACTTATCGTACCACTAAGGAATTCTCAATTAGGTGTCTCGTTCAGCGCCCTCTCTTTGGACTTTCACCTGTCTCTTCGGATCCATAACTGGTTGGTGGGCAATTATCCCATTATAATGCTGCCTAAAACATTTGTTAATGGTTTCTAGAGAAGAATTGTTTCTCGTGTACCAACTCTGAGCTAGGGAGTGCTCGAAAAATCTGATAACACGGTCTCCCTTACAGTCACTGTTTTGGCTGAAAATGTCTGCAGAATATTCAGCTTTGAGAGAAACTGCTATCAAAACTCTCTTGCCTTCCAGCTCATCCTATTTATGTGAGATCGGGTTCTCAGCACTTGCCGTATTAAAGACTAAGTACCGTTCAAGACTGGATGTGGAGCACAACCTGAGGATGGCAGTAGCAAAAATCCATCCACAGATTGACAGTCTATGTGGCTAAAAACAGGCACACCCGTCACATTTATGTTGGTGGTGTTATTATTAATCTATGTCATGTGTAAAATAAAGCATCCTAGTAAAAACAATTTGCACACATTGTATCTTGGAAAATTGTGTTTTGAGCTGTGTAATAAGCCTCTGTCATTTCACCACACCCACTCACAAACCTGCAGTTTACTAAACACTCTTATTGTGTTGAACATTATTTGCTGCATATGGCCCGTGATATGCGTGTGGCGGTCGATTATATTACTGTACCAGATTCCAGAAATTTCTGTCAGGTAGTGGGGGGGCCCAACATCTAAAAAAATTCAGCTGGGGGGGCTCAACCTACAAAAGTTTGAAGACCTCTGCCCTAGAGGAACGAGCTCGCTGGGTGAACACACACTGGTTGATTCAGCTCCATGTGGAACTTGTTTACTGCCCCAAAATGAGCCACCACAAGATAGCCAGCTGGAGAAATACTCACCAAGCACTTTACACTGAGGACCCAGTCGGGGCGGCACTAGGATGTCTTCCTAGTTCCTCAGCGGGTGCAGCATAAATCCATCACTCCAATGACGCGGGCATTATCCAGGGCCCCGGCACTCTGCAGCAGCTATTGAAAAACACTACTAGTAGTGCCGACACACCAGAGCCCCAATAACCAGAGACACTGTAGCCCCTATAGCTGGAGCTACCCTCTGTAAGTTGGTAGAAGCGACGCGTTGGAGGCTCGGCACAACCTTGCAGTAGAGAATGGGTCAATCAACCCACAAGACCGACATGACACTCAAGTTCAGAAACTCTTGAAAACTTCCAATTCGAACCTCACAAAAAGCTGTAACTCAACAAACTGTGTAACAATGGGTCGGACCAAGGGAAAGCACCAAGATACTGAAGAAGCAACACGCTCGATGACAAACACTCTCCCTATCAGCATAAACACGGAAACCACTTCCGTGTTTATGCTGATAGGGAGAGTGTTTGTCATCGAGCGTGTTGCTTCTTCAGTAGCAACACGCTCTTTATCCTCAGAATGTTCACAACCGGACAAGCTGGGCATGATACTCCAAGAGATCAGAGACTCACGAGCGGCAATGGAAACACAGTTGGGCAGGTTGAACACCGAAATGACTCTCATTAGCGCAGACCACAAGAAACTGACTGACAAAGTAACTGCCAACACTGCTACTCTACAAGACTTATCCCCCTGGCGGAAAGAGCAAAATGAAATAGTGGAACAACTACAACATCAAGTCATGACAATGCAGGAAAGAATGGAAGATGCTGAAGGGCGTTCACGCCGCAATAATATCCGGATAATCGGGCTACTGGAATGCAGCGAGGGCCAAAATACCACTGAATACATAGGGGCTTATTTATGAAAAGTGACGCATCGCTGCGTGAAAACAGCGATGCGTCACTTTTCATTGCGCCCTCCTTGCGACACCAATGATGCGTCATATTTACAGTATGACGCATCATGTCGCAAGGAGTTACAGATACGTCAGTATTTCTGACGTATCTGTAGGCGCAAAAATGACGCATTGCTGGAGTGTGTCACAAAATTGACGCAACTCCAGCAATGTGTCCTTTCACAAGGGGCAAGCCCCATGTGAAGGGGCCTGCGTCAGTCTTACGCCTGCCATGAGGCAGGCGTAAGATATTGACGCATTAGGGTCAAAGAAATGGCGCAGTGAAATCTTATAGATTTCACTGCGTCACTTCTACGACCCTTTCTTGCATCGGAACGCCCCCCCTGCATACATTATACCTGGCGCAGGTATAATGTGGCGCAGGGGTTTACAAAGTGACGCATCTACCTAGATGCGCCACTTTGTAAATATGACGCACCATGGCGCATTTTTTACACTGCTGGTGCGTCACAAAAAGTGACGCACCGGCAGCGTAAAAGTGACGCAAGGGCTCATAAATAAGCCCCATAGAATCCTGGCTCCGAACAATAGTGGGCTCTGGGGAACTCTCTAAATATTTCTGCGTTGAAAGAGCACACAGGGTTCCCACCAGGAGAAGCGCATCTGGGTCACCTCCACGGCCTATTGTCACATGTATACTCAACTACAGGGACCGGGACCGAATCCTACGAACGGCTCAAGAAAAAGCAAAGATCAAACACGACAATGTCAATGTGAGAGTCTCACTGTTCCCAGATTACACCCTCCAAGTCCAAAAGAAGCAGGCTTCCTACCAGGGAATCAAGCATCATCTATGATCTGTTAATCTGAAATATGCCCTCCTTTTTCCTGCCAAGCTCAAGATAATCCAAGACTAAAAAAGTCACTTCTTTGACACCCCAGCAGAAGCCTGGGAATGGTTGGAACACACCTTCCCTCACCTGACAATAGAAGCGGCCCTCAAACGTGGCATGAAACCTAGAAACATGAAATGTCCACCGAAAATTCGGCACCCAAAACCACGAAGGAAGGAAGAAGACCTAGGACCCACACCCGAAAAAATGCTAAAGGAGCAAAGGTCAGCCATACGGTCAGACGCCACACTTCGGGAACCACGGATGAGTACAGATGATGAATCCTCCAATGGGGACACAGCTCACTCAGAGTTGGACAACAGTCAACTGCTCTTCCCATCAATAACACCACAAACTGTAAATGACTTATTGAACTAATAAGTAGTAGGACCAACAGATAGCTCAGTCGCAATTCACCCCGAATTACTGTCACCACTGCACAGTCTGATATAGTGAAGACACCGCTGTGGACATGCATGTGACCCGCAATGGACTGGTTAATCCATTCAGAGGTGAGAAACCTAGTTTGTTTTACTAAGGTCCCTGTATGGCGCAGGCTGCCCGATAGAGGTGCAGAGGAGGACCATACAGATCCACTCCTGATACCCCAACAGCCTCTTAATTCACACAAAAAGAACTTCATACGGAAAAGAAACCAAGGGATCGGGGCTGATAGAATGTGATGTGATCACTCTTGGTCTGTTATCCTAAGGGCTGGAGATGGGGGAGGCTGGGCCCTGGTGGATTACACACACCCCTGAAAGGAGAGTCACCCACGATTGTCGGGGAGCTCTCTTAGTCTTTTATGCCACCATGACCCCTATTGCAGTTGCATGAGTTGCAGTCTACTGGCTGCTTAAAGTTGTTAAAAATGGTTGGTCGAACGTAGTTCCACAGTTGGACCTAGTATTGGGTTGTTTAATAGGGAAGCTGACGGGTAACAGAGTGTACTTAAGCAGAGTGGACCAACACAGTAGCGCGCTTGCTAGACCAAGCAAAGAAGAGATTCATGGCGACAAACAACCAGTATAACTACACCACATGGAACATAAGGGGCATGGGATCATTACACAAAAGGCATAGAATTCATGCACAGTTAGCTAGGTGCAAAGCGCAAATAGTGTTCTTACAGGAAACCCACTTATCCTCGACTGAAGCCCTCAGAATGCAGAAGAAGTGGAGGGGACAATTATTTAGCATGGCAGACTCCGCGTTTGTGCGAGGGGCAGCAATATGGATTAGATCCGGGATTCCATTTGTTGCACTCGAGACACGCACCGATAAGGAGGGCAGATACATATTAGTGCGAGGTAACCTAGACGGCAACCCACTGGTACTGGGAAGTTTATACGCTCACAACGTGAATCAAGAAACATTCTACACACAGGTGGGAAAGGTACTGGCTGATTGAACCCTATTTCCCTGGATATTAGGTGGCGATTTTAATGCGGTTTTAGACACTACAGCCACTTGGAGGCTTAACCCTAGCCTTCTGGAAGATGATGTATTCCACGCCACTATAGCCTTGCCCATTGGCACGTACTTTACCAATAATGCAGAAACGGCCTCCTCAGTAGGGATAGAGTGGGAGACGTTCAAACTAGTAATACGTAGAACCGCAATCAGCTCAGTGGTAGGGGTCCGCCAGGCTGTAAATAAGGAGCTCAAGCAGGTAGAAGACACGCTAGCCACATTGGAACAAAAAGCAATCCAAAATGAAGAGGCCAAAACAGATCTTCAAGAGGCCCGTATCAAATACCCGTAACTCTTAGAACAACTGCGGACAATTGACTATTGTGCATATACACAAAAAATACACACAAAACCAGATTGGCCAGGCACCCTATTGGCACGGATACTCAGAGATGCCCCCCAGTCGGCACCAATACTGGAAATAATCACCCCCCAACAAACCTGCGTAACAACACAGAGAGAAATTAATGAAGCTTTTTACACACACTATAAAGAGCTCTACATCGCCCCACGGCGGGTGGAGCCACAGGAAATAGGTGATTTCCTAAGTTCGATTCGGCTACCACAGGTTTCAGTGGATGCACAGGAGATGTTAGCTGCAGCAATCTCTACTGCTGACATAAGCGCAGCGATAAAAGGTCTCCCCAAAACAAAACTCCAGACTTAGACGGAGTACCAGCGGAACTATACGCCTCATATGCCCAGTTGTTAGTCCCTAAACTGGAAAAACTATATTTAGAGGCATTCACGACCGGAGCCCTACCCCCACCACAGTGCAGGCCCTGATAACCTCCCTACCTAAACTCGGCAGGGACCACACTAACCTCTCTGCCTACCGCCCAGTAACGTTACTAAATACGGATTACAAAATACTGAGCAAAATCTTAGCCAGCCGTCTACAACCCCTTCTACCAAAATTAAACCATATTGACCAATGTGGGTTCATACCTGCGCGCAATACATCTCTCAACATTCGCCGTTTGTGCAGTGTCATGTTTTCTTGCCCTGAAAAGATGGTAGGTGCGGGATGCATCTCACTCGACATTCGTCAAGCATTTGAAACTCTGGATTGGGAATATATGCTAACCATCATTAAGAAATATGGAATCCCACCCGAGTACATACACTGGATTAGGATACTCTATCAATCTCCCACAGCCCGGGTACGCACAGGGATGCACACATCACCAGCATATTCCATACAGTGAGGAACGAGACAGGGCTGCCCCCTTTCATCCATGCTGTTTGTACTAGCACTCGAACCTCTAGCCCAGAAATTGCGCACCGACTCCACCAATTGGGGAATTGAAATCAACCACACACTCCATGCGATATCGCTTTAAGCAGATTACATCATTCTGTACTCCAAAGACCTACAAAACAACCTACACACAGTGGCACAAATTTTCATGCAGTTCGAACACATAGCGGGGTTTGCCATGAATTACGAAAAATCTTATGCATTCCCTTTTAAAACGGAGCTAAACAATTATACGATTCCCTTTGGGGATCGAGACATCACAGTAGCCACGACCACTTTCCGTTATCAAGGAATACAAGTAAATATAAATATACAGGACCTTCTGGAAGGAAATATACAGAAGGCAATAAACTCCCTACACACACAAGTCACTGGACATCCCTACCTATTTCGATCGCAGGCCATCTGGCTATTTCGAAAATGGTGATGCTACCCCGCCTTCTCTATTATTTCACAAATCTGCCAGTAACAATCCCCAGATCAGTCTTAAAGATGCTGAATTCACTGCTAACTGACTTAATATGGGGAGCAGGCCGCCGTCAAATTAGCCTTGCAAAACTACAGCTCCCAACGGATGCCGGGGGAATGGGAGCGCCCAACTTTAAGCCTACTGCTTAGCAGGCCAATTGCAATGGCTTTCTTACTGGTTAGCGGGCCGAAACCTGCATGAAATAGCGTACACAACCTAAATGCTAGACCGAGGTAAATTACACGCCCTTGTGTGTCCAGGCAGTGCAACCCCAGCAATAGCACCCCTCCTTCTCAAAACTGCACTAGATTACTGGAAGCGAGCGATTAAATATCTGGCACACACCTCCGATATGCTCCGAATATTCAAATTTTAGGAATACCAACTAACACAGGGACACTCACAAAGCGCAGAATCTCACGTGGATGCAAGAAGGGGTTTCCGAAATCGGAGATCTGTTTGGGGATGGAATGTTATTATCCCATGCTGACTTTGTTCATGAACAGGGAGTTTCGGGGACACTTTTTTTAGTGCATGCCAATCTGACACGTTTCATTCAACAGCACTGGGCACCTCATGGCCTCGAACCTGACTCAAATGAATTTGTACACTTAATATACCTCATGGGTACGGGGCGCCACTTAGTCAGATGGTTCTATCGAGGAATTAGATCACATCAACCAACTCCTTTAGTAATGTTGCGTAGCAAGTGGGAAAGGGATATATAGAGACAATTCACAGAGAAGGAATGGAAGACATTACTTGAGTATCCAAAATGAGTGTCCCGAAACACACGTTTCAAGTTTGTACAGTATATGTTGACACAACACGCCTACGTAACACCACACAATCTACACGCCATCTCCCCCAACATTAGAGCAGCCTTTCCCCATTGCACTGGTCAAGGTGCAGACCTCCTACACATGATTTGGTCATGTCCCAGTCTGTGCAACTGCTGGGACTCGGTCACAACTGCCTTAAAGGAAGTAGTGGGCGAAATGGATTGGCATTCTGCTGAAACATGCATACTCAGACTCCATGCTCGGCGAAAGGGCCAGGAAGTACAGACTAAGTTTACAGACTTAGCTCTCATCTTGGCAAAGAGAAATATCAAAAGGAAGTGGAAATTAGGAACTCCCCTCAAGGTACAGGCGTGGAAAGAAGAGGTTGAGATATGGGGACTAGCAGAAAGTTGAGCCCTTCGACGAGAGGAACACAAGGGACTCCGAAAAAGACCCATAGCAATGCAATGGGACCAAATATTAGCATCCTTTAAAGCATTAAACATACTCGATCATTAAGTGTTAAAACATTGGATAACCTCGCACCACCCTAGACTGCACCTAGATAACACAAGTGGCACAGTTCTTCCCATAAGAAACAAATACTCTTCCCTCATAGACTCTACTGTAAGCATAGAGACCAATGGTTCTTGCCGCCCATTCAGCTCCTCAGGCTCCCTGACCTTTACGTGAAAGGGCACGCTCGCCCTCACCCACGATATTAGACTCGTCACACAGAATTGGTCCACTAGCACAACACTTTTAAGACATTGCCTGTCAGTGAGGGGGGAGGAGGGGGCAAATAGTTACTGTAATGGTTTTGTTCTGTTTTATAATCTACTTGTCTTTGTGATTTCAAATCAGATATGCTTGAACTAAAGCCAGGGTCACTGAGGCCCCGTGAGTGGAGATGCTGTAATTCTATCCGCAGTGCATTGTAAACCATTGTAGCAATGTACCTTGATGCAGAAATATATTGTCATGTGAGTCATATGTAAAATATCCATACAAGATGCTCGATGGCTTTTACCTGTAAAACTTATCATAAATGCTGAATAAAACATGTATTAAAAAAAAATCTTGTAGTGAGTGTGTCGACAGCATATACAAACATACTCTGGTTTTTCAGAGCACACTGTGTTAGATTTTGTAATCTCTTTTTCAAAGCTATCAACTATAATACCTGTGTCCTGTTCTGCAACTCCTCCTGTTATCAACTCTTCATTTTCCGTAGAGTCCTGTTCTGGACAAAATGAATGAAACTGCACATCATCACAAACCTTTTCTACCTCTGCCACAAAACCATACAAAAGTGCTCTATTCATTTCTCCTAAACATAAAGCAGGAATTTTTACATAGTACAACTTCCTAACTAAACTTCGCATTGTTGAGAGGTGTACAGCTCACATCCTGAAATGATGAAAGGTCCTTTGCCACACTATCTTTGATAAACAAGGTACTGAGTGTCTGTCCAAATGTGTATGCTTTTTAACCTTGCAAGGATCCAATCATTGTAAAGTACCTATTTTGTGTTTTAAACTTCGCCTTGGAAAGATATATACTAATTTTCTTAGTATATCAATGGATTGCTGTCAAATATTACAAACACTACAATGATACCATTTGTATACAGGGCCCGACTACACCTTCCCCATACCTCTTCTGCAATAACTTGTTCTACATTTCTAGACAGAGACACCATCACCTCTTTCACTAAAGGAGGGCCGTTCTTCATTTCATAACATTGGCCTCTTTCATCAATAGCATGAACTAATGTGTTATCCTGCAGATAGCTTTTTTCATTAAAGAAAGGCTCTGCACTAGAAGTATGTATCCATTCTCCACTAAAAACTGTACAAAAGTTACTTCTATTGCTTAATCTTTTCTTCTGGGTTTGGCTCCTCATGTACAATACTATTTTGTCAAGAGTCTTCATTCTATTTATAATCAAAATGAAAAGCTTCCTCTTCAAAGCAAAGGCCTTATCAACTGCTCCCTTGACTTGTTACTTCTTTTTCAGTGCCTCTCTCTTTCTTCTATAGTTCTTCATATTTTTCAATACATTTACAACCAATCTACTTCGAAACATAAACTGCTTCTGTCTCCTGGTTAAGGTGTGTCCATCTTTGTTACATTCTTTCCTGTTCTTCTAATATAGATTTTGTCCACTCTTATTGCTTCTCATAGTTTGGTTTTCATGTACATTATTTTCAAATCTTTGCAGGTGTCCAGATATATTTTTAAGCAATAATTTGTCCTCTTACCTGTTGTTCTTTTTTCTTTCACCACTTTTTCAGCATTTTTCCCCTTTTGTGTGTCAGTTCTGCAGAGATACTATAGTTGCTTTTGTTGCTTTTCCCCCGAACTTTAGTAGGCATTCTAACTGTCTGTAGTTATGTATATATTGATCTGTACAAAAAATAGTATATTTTAATTTTTACTCTAGCCAACGTGCCAATTACTTTACTAATGACTTACACACAATATAAAAACAGTTTTCATGTTACGTTGCAGTTTTAAATCTACAGATGAACCTAGCTATATAACCACATGTACTTACTTCAATATACCAAACCCAAAGCAAAACACACAACTTTATTTATTAGTTACCTTTTAACATTATACCACCCTCTCCTACAGCACAGCTGCACCATAGCTCATTTATCACTTATATATGGTGAAAGACCAGTTTATTCCTTCTGTAGAATTGTTTTTAATTAACATTAACCAAAGTGTAGAAGTACATACAGTGTCTCAACACTGTAAATCCGAAAACACAACACAAGAGCTATTTATGTGCCTCTCTACCACTGTGTCACTGGCATATTTAGTATCTCAGTACTTTTCTACTTAAATGTATCACATTTTCATTTTGGGAAACAATGCATATACAAATCTGCAATTTAATCTCTATCACAACATATAGCTCACTAATTCTTCCCAGCACATGCAAAGAGTGTGTCAGAGGTTGCATATATAATTCACCAGATGGTTCTAAATGACTACATATTCCTCACTAAAACTTGTAAATACATGTGTTTGTGGTTGAATACATCAATACTCCCTGAATGATTGAATGAGTGCATAGGCAGTGCTTTGCTGATTCCCTGAGGATATAGGTAGTTCCTGAATAATTCCCAGACTATATGAGAACTCCATGGGTCATTCTATATCTGCTTTGTTACTGCTTGCATGTTTGCATAAGTATATCATTACTATCTGGGTGTTTGGATGAGTGTGTGAGTAGTGTCTGAATGATTAGATAGGTGCATAACTAATGCCTCAATAATTCAAAACATGCATAGTGGTTGGATGATTAAATTAGTGCAACTCTAGTATCTGGATGATTGCAGAAGTGCATGCATACTATAGAGGTGATTTATAGAGTGCATGGATAGTGCATATGTGATTGTTTAAGCGCATGCATAGCACCTAGCAGATTGGATAAGTGCATGAGTAGTGTTTCAGTGACGGGATGAGTACATGGCTGCTACTGATGTGTTTTTGGTTGAGTGAACAGATAGTACCTGGGTGTTTAGATAAGTACATGGGTAGTGCCTGGATAATTGAATAATAGCATCAGTAGTGCCTGGCTGATTAGAGTGCATGACTAGTGTCTGAATGATTGCATGAGTCCATTGTTAAGGTTTGACTGATTGCATGAAAGCAAGTGTACTACTGGGGTGATTGTATTAGTGCAATAGTATTGCCTCAGTAATTGAATGGGTGCATAGGTACTGGATGGGTGATAGGTTCACTGCAATGGTACTGCCTATGTAATTGGATGAATGCAAGGGTTGTTCCTCAGTAGTTGGATAAGTGCATAGGTTGTAAGTGGGTGTTTGGATGAGTGCATGGGTGTTTGAATGACTGCATAGGTACAGCCTTGCTGATTGTGTGAGTGAATGGTTAGTGCTTGGGTGATTGGATGAATGCATGGGTAGTGCCTGCGTAGTTCAATGACTACATAATTAGTGCAAGCGTAATTGCAAGAGTGTATACATATTGCCTGGGTAATTGAATAAGTGTGTAGACTGTGCGTGAGTGATTCGATGAATGCCTTAGTAGTGACTGACTGATTGGATGAGTGCCTGATTAGTGCCTGGCTTACAGTGAAAGTACCTCCATTGTTGTTGGATATATAACAGTTGTGACTATATCTATGACTCATTATTTAAGCCCTCCTGTCACTATGAAACTACCTGCTTTAGTGTATCTAAGCTTTTCTACTGATATATGTGTGAGTGAAGTCTAGATATCACACTTGATATATAATTCCATACATGGCTCTCTAGGAGCATACATTGCTCTGTTACCCAGAGTGCACATGCATCAGTAAGTTTCTAAAACTGAAAACAATTCTCACTTTTTCAAAGCACAAAACCTTTTCTTATTGACATACCTACATCATTTCTCAAATATTTCTTGTGTCTTTAAAACATAAATTAAGTATTTCTCAAAGAAAAGTTACACACCAACGGAACCTAGAACAAGACCTATCAAGAGATATTCTGTACTATTAACCTCCTCAATTTGTAACAGTGCATGTTTAAAGAAATATGTGATTTCATAATAGATATACACTTTCAGGCCAGCGGCGGCCGGCACAGGTAAGCGCGGTAGGATGGGGTGGGGCGGGGCGGGGTGGGAGAGGGTGGAAGTTGACAGACGACGGAATAGGTATAATTAAATAAATAATTAATACCTATTCTGTTGTCTGTCGACTTCCCCCCCGCAGCGC
This sequence comes from Calotriton arnoldi, assembly GCA_963921515.1. NCBI lineage: Eukaryota > Metazoa > Chordata > Amphibia > Caudata > Salamandridae > Calotriton > Calotriton arnoldi. The sequence continues at coordinate 596,077 of CAWUFW010010896.1, read as the reverse complement.
CCTGCCCTGCCCCACCCCACTGCACAACTGCGCTTACCTGTGCCGGCCGCCGCTGCTTCAGGCCATCTTTCCAAAAAGATATAGTCCTCTACATCTTTAAGTAAATTCAAGAGTCTCATCGTACATATAACAATCAACCTCCTGGCCAGGGCCCCCGCTCTCTAACCCTACAGCTCCGCTGGTCTGCCACTGCCGCCTACACCTCGCCTGAAGGTGTTCGAGGCCCGCTGCCTGCCATCGCGTGTGGTGCCCCTGACCTCTGCCCTTGCATTGCATTGTTGTGCATTCTTGTAAGTTGGGATTCTGTTTTACTATGCTATTGTGCTACTGTTTTTTGTTTTGCCTGTGCCCTGCGTTTTCTTCCTCCGCCCGTTCCCGCCGCTGCTGCCCCTGCGACCCCTCCTCCCCTGCCGTTCCCGCTCCCGCCTCCCAGCTCCGCTTCCCTCCCCCCTCCCCTATTTAATGGCAGCTGCTGTGCGGCCGCGCAGCGGACACGAGCAGCAGGCCCGGCGCTGGCATGATGAAGGCGCGCCAAAGGCAAGCCCATCTGCGCCCATCCGCGACCCGACTGCGACCAGCGCCAGGGACCCTGGATCTCCGGCCATCCACCGCTACGACTCAGCCACCCTCCTCGCACTCAACTCCAGAAGAAACAACAACTGCCAGCAGTCCACACCGAACAAGACCCACGGCCAGTTCCCCTGCCGCCACTGCCGCCAGACCTTCACCACCGCCCCCGCTGCCAACACCGCCGACGCCCTAAGATGCATCCTCCTCAACGTGTGCTCCATGCACAGACACGCCGCAGAGATTTGGAACCTCCTGGACACCCTCTCACCCGACGTCGCCTTCCTTACAGAAACCTGGACCAATGCCTCCTCTGCCCCTGACATTGCCATCGCCATCCCGGACGAATACAAGATCCAGAGGAAGGACTGCTCCAACGACCCGGGAGGAGGACACGCCATTGCGCACAAAAACTCCCTCCGCCTCTCCACCTCGAATGACACCTTCCCCACCGCCAAACACCTGCACTTCCAGGTCCAGACCAGTCCCAACTCCACACTCCGCGGCACCCTTGCCTACAGACCTCCCGGCCCCCGGGCCCTTTTCTCCAACACCATCACGGACCTCATCGCACCCCACGCCATCACCTCCATCGACTATATACTCATCGGAGACCTGAACTTCCACCTCGACAACCCCACCGACCCCAACTTCACCACCCTCCTGGACAACCTCACCAACATCGGACTAAAACAACTCATCACCACATCGACCCACAAGGCAGGACACACCCTCGACCCCATCTTTGCAGGATGAAATAGCATCCACTTCAGCCACACCACGCAACCCCCATGGACGGACCACCACTGTGTACACTTCCTCGTCGACAAACCCAAGCCGCCCAAACCCGCTCCGCACCCTCCACGAAGGAACTGGAGCAGAGTCACCGAGGAGCAGCTCAACTCCACCCTCAACTGCAACACCCCCACCACCGCAACCAACACCAACCTCGCAGCCAGGGAACTGCACACATGGATCTCCAACTGCGCAGACAAGCTCGCCCCGCTACCAACTCCGACAGGCAGCGCCCCAGGAAGCTACCTGGTTCACCACGACCTCCAGGAAGCCAGACGCACCTGCAGACACCTCGAGAAGAACTGGAGAAACAGCAAGACGCCTGAAAACCACACCATCTACAAGAACGCCTTGACGGAATACCACCAACGCATCAGAACTACCAAAAGAACCTCCATCCACAACAAAATCCTCGCCAACTCCAGCAACTCCAAGGAACTCTTCAGCGTCATCCTGGAGTTCACCAATCCCCCAAGCGAAGCCACGGAGATCACCCCCTCCCAGGACCTCTGCGACAAGCTCGGATCCTACTTCCACCTGAAGATCAAAAACCTCTACAACAACTTCAACGACCAAACACCTGACTCCGCAACCATCCCACCCTCCGGCAACGCCGGCCAACCCACAATCTCCTCCTGGACACCGGTCACGACCAAAGAGACCACCTCAACTATGAAAGGCATCCACTCGGGGGCCCCCACAGACCCTTGCTCACCACACATCTACCACAGAGCAGCCACCGCGCCAGAATTACGTCGCACCATCAATGCCACCTTCGAGACCGCCACTTTCCCTGACGACTGGAAATGCGCAGAAGTCAGACCCCTGCTCAAGAAGCCTTCATCAGATCCCACGGACCTCAAGAACTACCGGCCCATCTCGCTCCTCCCCTTTGCGGCAAAAGTTGCTAAGAAGACCGTCAATGCAGAACTGAAAAGGTTCATCGAAGACCACTCCATCCTCGACCCCTCTCAATCCGGTTTCCGCAGCAACCACAGCACCGAAACCGCCCTACTCGCCGCCACAGACGACATCTGCGCCCTCCTCGGCCAAGGCCACACCGCAGCCCTGATCCTACTCGACCTGTCAGCAGCATTCGACACCGTCTCCCACTGCACACTCGCCGCCAGACTGCACGACGCCGGCATACAAAGGAACCGCCCTCGACTGGATCCACTCGTTCCTCACCGGCAGAAGCCAAAGGATCAGACTGCTACCCTTCCTCTCCGAACCCACGGAAATCAACTGCGGAGTACCCCAGGGATCATCGCTCAGCCCAACCCTCTTCAGCATCTACATGGCCCCCCTTGCCGCCATCGTCAGACAGCACGGCCTCAGCATAGTATCCTACGCCGTCGACACCCAGCTCATCCTCTCCCTCACCAAGGACCCCACCACCACCAGACTCAACTTCCAGGAAGGAATGCAGGACGTTGCATCCTGGATGAGCAACAGCTGCCTGAAGCTCAACTCGGAGAAGACAGAAGTTCTCATCCTCTGAACCTCCCCGTCAGCATGGGACAACACCTGGTGGCCCACTCCCCTCGGCACCCCTCCGACCCCACCGGACCACACGAGGAACCTCTGCATCATACTCAACTCCTCCCTGTCCATGAACCGACAGGTCAACGCAGTCGCTTCCAGCTGCTTCAACACCCTCCGCATCCTCCGTAAAACCTTCAAACGGATCCCCCCGAGTAAAGGAAGACAGTAATCCACGCACTCATAACCAGCAGACTTGACTATGGAAACGCCCTCTACGCCGGCGTCAACAAGTCTCTACTCCGCAAGCTCCAAACGATACAGAACACCGCCGCCAGACTCGTCCTCAGCATCCCTTGACACGAGCACATCAGCCAACACCTACGGAATCTCCACTGGCTCCCCGTCGAGAAGAGAGTCACTTTCAAGATACTCACTCACGCCTACAAATGCCTCCACAACACCGGCCCCCAATACCTCAACGAGAGAATCACCTTCCACGCACCCAAAAGAAACCTCTGATCCGCCAACCTCGCCCTCGCCGAAACCCCACGCATTCGCAGAGCTAGAACAGGGGGGAAGAGCCTTCTCCTACATTGCGGCCAAGACCTGTAACGAGCTCCCGATCGACATAAGACGCGCCCCCTCCCTGAACACCTTCAGGAAGGCTCTCAAGACCTGGCTCTTCAGCTGAACGGAACTGCGGACCCTCCCCCCACTCCCCCCAGCACCTTGAGACCCTCACGGGTGAGTAGCGCGCTTACAATTCTTTGATTGATTGATTGAGCAAACTGCAGCCAGAAAAACCATATCTCACCATCTAAACATATGCAAACCGGTCATATAGTTTAAAAACCACTTTGACAAACACTTCCAAATATATACCTAACAGGTATTACTACTTTATAATTCATATAGAGGCACAGCACATTTTCATATGTTTTATTCATAACTTCACTACTCCTGTTTAATAATGTGACTAAAAGTACCACAGTTCCCAGAATGCAAATAATATAGATCTGTCTGTTCTGCACATGATGCTTAGAAATTTAAAACATTGCCATTTTTAAAGGCATTGCTCATGGAAACATTCAACATACTAACATCTTAAGCACATACCCTTTGTCAGATACACTTCATATATTTTTTTTCACATCACTTTGATACTCATTTTTAATCAAACTCCCATATACATCTTCATTTCTAATGTAATTTTTTTAAATAATGAAAAAGTTATATACATACCAGTGAATTGAGTTCATAGATTATATTGTTGTTTTAGCTCTTTCAGGATAGTCTTGACACTGTTAAAATTTTTGAAAACTAAGCACAAGAATGGTACACCACTCTCATAGAAAGCAACTATAAAATGGCAACCTCTTCAACTTTCCACTCTATGATCATGAGAAAGGCAGCAAATGAAATCATGCCTTTCATTTTAGACAATCGTATCTCCACTTGTAAATGGATAGCATCTGTTATCCCTTTCCCTCTCTTTCAAAACAAGGTTCCTGTCTCTGCATGTTCGCGATTTTTATATATATATAAAACCTAGCCAGTAGGTAGTTATAGTTAGGACCATGTTTCCATAGGAAAAGAGTTTTTAGATTTGCCTATATCTTTGGTGCCATTTGACGAATCTTCGCAAAATGTTCCTAAGAAAAAGGAGGAGGGGGGGTCAAAAAAGTTTTTTCCAATGTTCATTTCCATAGAGATTTTTGTCGTGACTAGAGCCCGAACCGTTGGACAGAATTACACCAGATTTGGCAGAACGGTAGCTCTTGGTCCAGAAAGGACCCTTTTTGTTATTTGGTGTAAATCTGTTCAGTAGTTTGGGAGTTAAAAAAAAATGTTTATATAGGGATGCAGATCCTCCAAGACTCCGGCAGACCCATGCTGAAATCTGATTGACTGCCAACACTTCAACCAGGAAATGTTGACAGCCATCTTGGGACTCAGCTTCAGTCGAGTCCCATAAAAAATGTTGTTAAAAAAGAAAAGGAGGCAGGGTAGAAATACCGATATCCCCTAACGTTGTACCTGAAGTCCCCCTGGGACCCAGACAGGGCCAAAACGCACTTAAAAAAAATACAGAGGGAACGCGACGGAGCCACAGCAAAAAGAAAAAGAAAAACAAGCGCGGGCTCCCATGCTTGTTTTGATTAGAGCCCCATGGGTGGGCCAGGTCCCAGGGGTATTTATTAAAAACAATAGGGGGCACACGGAGCCCATCTCCTAAGGATCTTAGAGCCCTGGGGACCACCACCTCACCAGGGCTTTCTTTCCTTATTGGAGGGGGGCTGTGCGAACCCCCCTCCATAGGCTCTCTTGAGCCCCGGGGAACACTACCTCACCGGAGCTTAATATGAATAATTTTGGGGGGCCACGCAGAAGCCCCAGGGACCACCACCTCCCTGGGACAGCAAGTAAAATACATGTGGGGAGGCCACATGGCCCCTCTCCTGGGCCATATATTCGGCCCCGGGGACCACCACTTCCCCAGGGCCGGCATGTGAAAAGAGAAGGAGGGAGGCCGCACGGCCCCCCTCCTGGAGCCAATAATAGCCCTGGGAACCCCCAGGGCGGGCTCCTGCTATGTCCCGGGGTGCCTGGGATGTGCCCAAGGCAGAATAAAGGTGAGAAACAAGCAGAAAGAGGCAGAATAAAGGTCAGAAACCAGCAAAAAGAGGCAAAATAAAGGTAAGCAATGAGCAGAAAGAGGCAAAATAAAGGTGGCAAATGAACAGCAAGAGGCAGAATAAAGGGCAGAAATGAGCAGAAAGAGGCAAGATAAAGGTTAGAAATCAGCAGAAAACGGCAAGATAAAGGTGAGAAATGAGCAGAAAGATTCAATATAAAGGTCAGAAACGAGCAGAAAGAGGCAGAATAAAGGTCATCAATGAGCAGAAAGAGGCAAAAGAAAGGTCAGCAAGAAGCAGAAAGATGCAGAATAAAGGTCAGAAAAGAGCAGAAAGAGGCAGAATAAAGGTCAGAAATGAGCAGCAGGAGACAGAATAAAGGTCAGGAGCGAGCAGAAAGAGGCAAAATAACGGGCAGAATGAGCAGAAAGAGGCAAAATAGAGGTCAGAAACTAGCAGGAGGAGGCAAAATAGAGGTCAGAAATAAGGAGAGAAGAGGCAGAAAAACTAGCAGAAAAAAAGTGGAGGAGGCACAAAACCGAAGGCAGCAGAGGGTAGCGGACTGCAGGCAAGCTGGAAAGGAGGACCGTCACAGGGGGAGCTGGCACCAGGACCTGCTCTTGTGTGCCCCCTACTCTTTGTGCCGCGGTCCCTTACACAGACACCTACATCTTAAACTCTAAACTGTAAATTAAGAATTTTGTGGAGTACAAGATGTTTTTGTGATTGTGACTTCTGTTAATTTGTATTCTCACTAAAAAGTCACTTTTAAGTCACCTGCCTGTGGTAAGGAAATCGGCTGATTTCCCAATACCCTGTCACGTCCTGCTCACTAATTGTTTATGTATTGTCTTGATTTAATTGTGTGTTAATAAATTTCTAAGATCGTCCATTCAGACACGAATAGACCCAATCTTGATTGTAATATTGTGGCTATTTATATTGATTCACCGTGTAAGGGACCACTGTCTCTTAATAATTACTACCACCCTTGGTCCCTTCTGACTATAAGGGTTCCCTTGTTCCTTTTCTGCCCTACTCTTTGCACTGCACACCCACTCACAGACCCACTCATGCACCCACTCACTCACCTACTCAGAGACTCATCCATCCACTCACAGACCTTCAAAGGCACTAATGCACCCACTTATAGACCCAGTCAGAGACTCACGCACTGACTCACAGACCCACTTAGACACTCTTGCACCCACTCACAGATCCACACAGACACTCCTACACTCACCTATACAGTCATGTGCACACTCATACAGTCACTCACACACCCACTCACAGACCCATACAGCCACTCACATACCCACTCACCTGCCTATACAGCCACTCACATACCCCCTCTCAAAGGTTACAATTAGGAAATAAAATTTAAAAAACATTGAAATTCACTGAAAAAAACAAAGGGTACAGGGTCATTATAGTTAGGAAATAGAATTTTAAATAAAATTCTTTCATGAAGGTGCTGTACCTCAACTTGGCATCACTCTTGAGTCTGATGCTAGTGCTTCAAATTACTTCCACAAAACTGAGTGGCTTGAACGTATACATTTGCATCTAAATGTTTGCTAGTTTGAGTTTTTTAATAGGGTAAATAAAGATGCTTAAGTGGTTTATGATAATTAGTCAATAATGCAGGGTTTTATAGTTTATAATTTGATTTTTATTGAAGAAATGATAGTACATAGGTACTATTGGTCAGTGGTAAATGAAAGTGCCTTTAAATGTTTAACATTGTAGGGCTGTTATTGAGGTATTTGTATTAAAAATGTAGTTCCTACTACTGGTCGAGCATAAAAGGGAGCTACGGGCCCGTATAGAGGCGCTAGAGAGTGAGATCAAGATAGACGACGGGCAAATAGCAAACTCAGATGACGACCTTGCAAGACATGCTCTTAAGTTGAAAAGACAGGACTACATGCAGCTAGTAATGGAGGCAGCCAGATCTAGGCACATGAGAATGCAGCACGAAGTGTATGAACTGGGTGATAGAACGGGCAAATTGCTGGTGTGGCTGGAAAAGCGAGACTGGACCAAGAGATGGGTTCCCCTCTTAAAGGAGGGAAAGGAAGAAGAGATGAGAGACCCGCAGGAGATTGCGGAGGCATTTGCCTCCTATTTCACACAAATATATACCCCTGCCACTATTACAAATGCCATGGGCTCCCGAGAACTGCTCGCTACTATCCCAGTCATCTCTCTTACACCGGAGGACCGGGAATCCCTGGAAGGGGACCTCACGGAAGAGGAGTTAACAGTTGCCCTACGGGGAATAAAATCAGGAAAAGCTATGGGGCCCAATGGAATCCCAATTGAATTGCTCAAGTTAACTGCCTCCAAGATAGTGCCCACCCTCAAAGCAATGTATCAGGAAAGTCTTCAAAAAGGCTCCCTCCCAGACGACCTTCGATTAGCATTGATTGTCGTGATCCATAAACAGGGCAAACCGGCAGAGGAATGTAGTTCCTACCGGCCCATCTCACTCCTGAACGCAGAAACAAAAATCTTAGCAAAAGCCCTAGCTAATAGACTAATCCCAATCATTAATAAAATTGTGCACCTGGACCAATCGGGCTTTATGCCCGGACGAAATACTGCTCTTAACCTACGCCGATTACATGGGGTGTTGGGGAGGGCAGGAACAGTCCAGGAAGACGTGGCTCTGCTTTCTCTAGATGCCAGGATGGCATTCGATACGATCGAATGGCCCTATCTCTTTGCTGTCCTGGTGCGTATGGGCTTCGGCCCGACGTACATAAAATGGATAAAATTATTATACACAGACCTGACAGCGCAAATAGTTGTCAACCAACACATTTCACGGCGGTTTCACCTGGGCAGAGGAACTAGACAGGGATGCCCCCTCTCGCCCCTGATCTTCGCATTGATGCTCGAGCCACTGGCGACATGGGTGAGGGGGGACCCCTGATTAGAAGGCTGAAATGGTCACAGCAACACGAGGATAAAATCTCATTATATGCTGACGACATACTTCTATATGTTGCGGCCCCGAAAAACTCAATTCGCATAAACCTACATATATTCTCAATTTTTGGCAAACACTCTGGGTATACAATCAACTGGACAAAATCCACATTGTATATGCTACATGGACAGGTGCCACGTTTACCGAAGGATTGTGAGGTCACAGTTGCATTGGAGGGATTTAAGTACCTAGGAATTTATATAACTGACTCAACACTCTTCTACAACAATAATCTTCAGGGTCCACTAACACGGCTGCAAAACGATGTCCGGCACTGGCGAGCACTCCCCCTGACCTTATTGGGCAGAGCGGCCCTATTTAAAATGCTAGCGCTGCCCCGCTTCCTATATGTGCTTCAAACCCCCCCCTCAGGGTCCCGGATGCATACTTCACCCACGTGGAGGCCGCGGTCCAGACCCTGAAGTGGGATGGGAAGAACCCACGCATTGCAAAACACAAACTGACAAGGGGGTGGTACGACGGATGGATCTCCCTGCCTGATCTCAAACTATACTATTGGGCGTCCCAACTAGTGGCGATCAACCAATGGGTCTACGGCCCTCAGCTTGAACCAGCATACATGATGGATAAATGGCTGATGAGCCAGGGCGGCTATCAAAGGGCACTTTACACAAACCCCAAACATCAACACCTTACCGGTCCCACAGCCCAAACTGTGGCAATCTGGCATCAGGTAACCAAGAGAATGGGCTGGCACAAGAAAATAACGCAAGCTACCCCCCTGTGGGAAGCAGAGCAACTCGGTAGACTGAGCAGCTGCCCCGGGTTCGACAGATGGGACATGATTGGTATCACCACAGTAGGCGACCTATGGAAAAGAGGCAGGGTAGCCACATTTACCGAACTCCAGGCAGAATACCAGTTGGCAGCCTCGGAGACCTATAGGTACTTGCAGATAAGTCATGCCATAAAATCGGTGGTACCTAAGGGGGAGACCCTACCAGAGGCGTCCCCGTTGGAGGACAGGTTGCTCTCGGAGCGTATGACCCAAAAGGCAATATCCTTGACATATAAAAAATTAATAAACAATAAACCAGACTCACTAGTCCACCGACCGACAACACTGGGAGATAAACTTAGGAAGATGAATGGCAGGAGGCGATATCATCCCCGAGGGAAGTGGCGATTCCAATGAGGCTCAGACTAATCCAACTAAAAAGTTTACATAGGACTTATCTCTCGGGGGGACCCTGGTTAAGATGAGAAAGCGGACGGACTCAGAATGCTTAAGGTTTTGCACCCAAGAAGCTACCTTTTATCATATAGTGTGGGAGTGCCCCAAGAGTCAACCCTATTGGGAGGGAATCATTACTAAATTAAAAGAGGTTTGCGAGAAAGAAATCGCTTGCTCCCCACGACTATGTCTACTCAACATATGGAAGGCTACTGACCTGACCAGTACCGAGCAGACCTGGGTATCCCTGGGACTGGCCATAGCTAAAAGAAACATTGCCCAGAAATGGGGAGTAAGCGATAAGCCTCTAATTGGGGACTGGACAAAAGACATGGACAGATCCATGATAGCGGAAAAGGAGGTCTATAAGAATAGGGGATGCCTGAAGAAATGGGATCAAAAATGGGCTAAATGGAATGCATTCCGGGCGGACTCTGCATTTCTCCAACAGAGGAACTGAGAAGGGGAGGGACGAGATTGATCATTGATAACTGTGATTTAGGCTCTATATGTAACTGTATGCACGAGCTCATATCAGGACCCACTGAGACTCTAACTGCAATGTATACTTCCAAATTATGTGTGACTTGCCTTCAACAAATTGTTTTGTTAAACACTTTAAATAAAAAGAGTTTAAAAAAAAATGTAGTTCCTCTGAGTGAAAGTGTAAAGTTCACCAAAATCCTGCTTAAAATAGGAAACGTCTTAATGCATACTTATTGTACTTATAGGGACTCCTTCTAGTATAAAACCTATGCTTTCTACAACCAGACACCCTTGCACCTTGCTGCTCTACATTGCACCTGTGCAATATGGTGGGAGAGAGCATACGTTGAATGATATTTAACTAACTCTATGGCTTAAGAGTGTTGATTAAAAACTTCTAAAGAGCATATATTTTAATATGAATTTTTGGAAATATATGACGCTGGCAACTTTTAACAAATGTCTCGATTATGGTGGAAGAGCTGTGATGACATTTTAGTATATACACTTTACAAGCAATCACTGGTAAGTTCAAGTTTCTATAACCTTATTTTTTAGCAAACTGTTTTTTAGGTGGCACTATATGTGTATGCCAATAGTTTCATTTACTTATTATACTAAACCGCATGGTCCTATTTTGTGTGCTGTGGTTGGAAGAACAAAATGTCAATATCAGTGGAGCAAACCAATAGATTAATATATTTGATTAAATATCTTTAATTTGTATATCCATATATCTACATCTATATATATATCTATGTATTATCTACTGGCGGTCGCCAGTAGATAGTTATAGTTACAACCTATTATCCATAGGAAATCCGCGACATTCTATTTGAAATAACTCTCTTGCCGGTTGACGTATCTTCGCAAAATTTTCAAACTTTATGGCCCGCTCCGGTCCGCTCCTACCCTGAAAGTCTCGGGGATTCGTCAAGCGGGGGCCGAGAAAAAGGGGGTCCCAAAACGCGTTTTCCCCATGCAATTTTCCATAGGAAACTTTAGACACGGCTACAGCCTCGAACTGCTGAACGGAATTACACCAAATTTGGCAAAGAGGTAGTTCTTGGTTCAGAAAGAACCCTTTTTGTTAAATGGTGTAAATCCGTTCAGTAGTTGCTGAGAAAATCAAAAGTAAAAAGATAGATATATCTATGGCCGAGTAGGGTCCGCGTACCCTCAGCGCACCCTGCGCGCACCGTCCCGATCACGAGCTGCATGTTAATTGGCTGTCAGCTGGCTGTCAACATTCCGATTCAGGAAATGTTGGCAGCCATTTTGTCCCTCGGTAGAACCGAGGGACAGAAACAAGTGCGCAAAAAATCGGCAGGATGCGCTCAGGGTGCGCGAATCCTGCCGAAAAAAAAAAAAAATCGAAGCGCGGTCTCCCGCGCTTCGATATTAATTGGCCCCCGGGTGGGCCAAGTCCCGGGGGCATGCTGGGGGGGGGTTAATTTTCTGTGTGGGGGCCTCTAGGGCCCCCAAGCCCCGGGGACCACCACCCCCGGGGCTTTATGTATAATGGTGCGGGAGGGCTCTGAGCCCTCCCGCAGCCCCGGGGACCGCCACCTCCCCGGGGCTTCTTTTTTATTTTTGAAAACCTGTGTGGGGGCTCCAGCCCTCACATGCCCCGGGGACCACCACCTCCCGGGGCACTAAGAAAAATTACAATGGGGGTCCGTTTTGGACCTCCAAGCTCCGGGGACCACCACCTCCCCGGGGCTTTCAAAATGTAAGGAGGGGGCCGCGCGGCCCCCTCCTGGAGCCTGTGGTGGCCCTGGGGACCGCCACCCCCAGGGCCGGCTCCTGCAGTGTCCCGGGGTGCCTACCCCCGGGACACTGCTGTTTGCAATGACAGGACGGGAGCCTCGCGGCTCCCGTCCTGTCATTGCAAACTGCTTTGGATATTGGAAGAGAGAGCAGGAAACCTGCTCTCTCTTCCAATATCCAAAGCTGATTGCTTTCCACATGGGGAGCAGCATGTTAGCTGCTCCCCATGTGTAAGCAATGCCGGCTCCCGTAGGACACGGGGAGCCGGCGGGACTGTGGGGGGTTTGGGGACCCCCACAGTCCCCAATGAGAGGCCAGGCCCCGGGGATGGGGTCCCCGGGGCCATAGGTGGCCACGGAGGGGGGCCACGCAGCCCCCTCCCCAAAGGTAAAAAAAGTAAAAAAAAAAAAAAAAAAGTGCAAGGCCGGCCCCGGGGGATGGGGTCCCCGGGGCCTTAAATGGCCTGAGGAGGGGGGCCACGCAGCTCCCATACAAATAAAAAAAAAAGAGGCCATGCCCCGGGGGATGGGGTCCCCGGGGCCAATACAGGCCCAGGGAAGGGGGCCACGCGGCCCCCTTCCCGTTTTTTAAAATTTTAATTAAAAAAAAGGGGTAAGGCCCTGGGGGATGGGGTCCCCAGGGCCTAAAAATAGGAAAAGGAAGGGGGCCACACAGCCCCCCTTCAGGGAAAAAAAAAAAACGATCGGGCCCGCAGGCCCCGCCCTTCCTTCACCACTCTGCAAACGCGCCCTGGCGCGTTTGCAGAGGGAGAACGAATTCCCCTTGAATACTGGGGTCCCTGGGGCCAACTAGCCCACCAGGAACCTCCAGTATGCGCCAGGAGCTGCCTTGCAGAGAGGTGTACAGAGGCCACGCCCCTTTTACACCTCTCTGCAACGCAGCTCTGTGGCGCTTTTGGAGGTATATGGTGGGCTAGTTGCACCCCAGGGACCCTCAGGATTCAATGGGAGTTAATCCCCGACTTAAAACGCGCCACGGGGCGCGTTTGCACAGTGGTGAAGGGAGGGGCGGGGCTTCAGGTGACATGTGTGCAAACAGGCCCTGTGGCGCGTTTTAAGATGGGGAATTAAATCCCCTTCAATCCTGAGGGTCCCTGAGGCCAACTAGCCCAACAGGTACGTCCAGAAAGCGCCACAGAGCTGCGTTGCAGAGAGGTGTAAAAAGGGGTGTGGCCTCTGTACATGTCTCTGCAACGCAGCCCCTGGCGCATACTGGAGGTTCCTGGTGGGCTAGTTGGCCCGTAGGGACCCTCATGATTCAAGGGGACTTAATCCCCCAACTTAAAACGCGCCACGGGGCGCGTTTGCACAGATGTCACCTCAGGCCCCGCCCCTCCCTTCACCATTGTGCAAATATTCCTCTAAAATCAGCCGAAATACAAATTCTGATTTACTCACCTGTTATCAGGAGAGACCTCAGTGCTGCATCTTTCAGCCCAGTACTAATCCTGAAAAGTAATTTTAACCATACTTACCAGTAACTTGAATTTCCTTCCATAGGCTAACATTGACTGGTTTCACTTGGAAATTCTTCTAAGTGTGGAGTTTTTGAACTTTAAAATATTCCTCTAAAATCAGCCGAAATACGAATTCCGATTTACTCACCTGTTATCAGGAGAGACCTCAGTGCTGTATCTTTCAGCCCAGTACTGGTCCTGAAAAGTAATTTTAACCGTACTTACCAGTAACTTGAATTTCCTTCCATAGGCTAACATTGACTTGTTTCACTTGGAAATTCTTCTAAGTGTGGAGTTTTGGAACTTTAAAATATTCCTCTAAAATCAGCCGAAATACGAATTCCGATTTACTCACCTGTTATCAGGAGAGACCTCAGTGCTGCATCTTTCAGCCCAGTACCGATCCTCAAAAGTAATTTTAACCGTACTTACCAGTAACTTGAATTTCCTTCCATAGGATATAATTGCCTGCTTTTTGCTGAAAAAGTTTCTAAGTGTTGATTTTTGAAACATAAAATATTCCTCTAAAATCAGCCGAAATACGAATTTCGATTTACTCACCTGTTATAAGGAGAGACCTCAGTGCTGTATCTTTCAGCCCAGTACTGGTCCTGAAAAGTAATTTTAACCGTACTTACCAGTAACTTGAATTTCCTTCCATAGGCTAACATTGACTGGTTTCACTTGGAAATTCTTCTAAGTGTGGAGTTTTGGAACTTTAAAATATTCCTCTAAAATCAGCCGAAATACGAATTCCGATTTACTCACCTGTTATCAGGAGAGACCTCAGTGCTGTATCTTTCAGCCCAGTACTGGTCCTGAAAAGTAATTTTAACCGTACTTACCAGTAACTTGAATTTCCTTCCATAGGCTAACATTGACTGGTTTCACTTGGAAATTCTTCTAAGTGTGGAGTTTGGAACTTTAAAATATTCCTCTAAAATCAGCCGAAATACGAATTCCGATTTACTCACCTGTTATCAGGAGAGACCTCAGTGCTGCATCTTTCAGCCCAGTACTGGTCCTGAAAAGTAATTTTAACCGTACTTACCAGTAACTTATATTTTCTTCCATAGGAATCCATTGTCTGGTTTTCAGCAGAAAAGTGTCAACTTTTAAAATACAATAATATTCCTTAAAAATCACGACTGTAACCAAAACGCTTTTACTCAACGGTTTACAGGAGATGTACCAGGACTGAATCTAGGATCCAGTCCTGTGGTTAGAAAAGTAATCCATAAAGTAACTAATTGCATTTAACTAGAAATTCACATTGAGCTGAATGTTGCATTGTGTTTGAAAATGTGGTGCCCATTGCAACAACTGTAACTACTGTACTTAAAAGTCTATTGCCTATGTGCAAAGTATTTAAACTAAAGTAATTCATTCTGAGAAAGTATTTTTTGTAATGTAATGTATAATGTAATTACAATGTAATTTAAAAAATAAAATATGTAAAAAAAAAAAATCTAAAAATGTAATAAATCAGTATGAAAAAAATTAATATAACAATTAATACATTTAAAAATTGTCATTTACAAAACCTTTGAAATTCACTAAAAAAACCGTAGGTTTCAGACATGTTATAGTTAGGAATTAGCATTTAAAAAACCGTTGAAATTCACTGAAAAAACCATAGGTTTCAGATAAGTTATAGTTAGAAATTAGCATTTAAAAAACCTTTGAAATTCACTGAAAAAACCATAGGTTTTAGGGACAGTTATAGTTAGTTGGACATTGCACTCGTACAAAACCCGTGAAATTCCCCGTTATAGTTAGTTCAGCTAACTATAACTCGCGCCCCGCAATGCACTGCTGATGACGTCACATATTACATCACTCATGACATGGTCAGTGACATCACTGATGACATCACTGATGACATCTCAAATGACATCACTGATGACATCATCCACGTGATAATCTGATGCACCTCCTCACACCCTAATATAACCTTTGATACACCCAATCTAAATTACAGACTGCCATTCGCAAAACCATAGACACTCCAACACCAATAACTACATACCCACTCACTGATTCTTAGGTCTACACACACACATCCACTCACTCACCCGTACAGTCACTCATACTTATGGTCACTCAGTACAGGACAATCATATGCACTCTTACTCCTATATAGACACTCAAACACCGCCACTCATCCATAGAGGTACTCACACACCTAGTCAGTCATGCAAATAATTAAACACACTGCCATTTACTCACCTATACAGTTATACACACACCAGCTCACTTAATCATACAAATACTAGCACATTGTTACGCTCTTATACAATCACTGATACAAGCACACACTCATCCATACAGCCACTATCACAATCACTCACTCTCGCTTATAGCTATTTATATACTCCAATACACATATATACTGCCTTTCACATATGTAGTTACTCACACATGTACCACTGGGACATACATTCACTCACTAACACACTCTTACACACACTTACCCACCCATACAGTCTATCACAGATGCACTCTTGAAACCATCCACCCAGTGAACCACCCACTCACACATCTATGCACAGTCGCACACACCCCATCCACACAAACACTCAGGCACCCATACAGATACTCAGACAACAAATCAATAACTCTTATAGACACTCATGTAGCTATTCACAAACCCATGCAGCCACTTACACAGCAACAGACAGATACAGACATTAACCCAGTTTAGTCACTAACCCATGCATTCAGTAAGATACGTTTAATCACTCACTTATAGAATTAGTCATGCACCTACTAAATCATCCATACACACACTTATACACCCACTCATTCTTCAATACGCCTTTCCCTATATATATTAAAAATATTTAAACTTTACAGAAACACACAGTCACTGGATGATGTCATCAGTGATGTCATTTGAGATGTCATCAGTGATGTCATCAGTGATGTCACTGACCATGTCATGAGTGATGTAATATGTGACGTCATCAGCAGTGCATTACGGAGCGCGAGTTATAGTTAGCTGAACTAACTATAACGGGGGAATTTCACGGGTTTTGTACGAGTGCAATGTCCAACTAACTATAACTGTCCCTAAAACCTATGGTTTTTTCAGTGAATATATATATATCTGTATCTATCTAGAGGCAAACCTCAAGTCGTTACTGGAGGCTCCTTTCGAGTCAGATGCCGAAGACTGGAAATTCTTTCATGAAGCTGTAGTACCTCGAGTGTTTACTAGGTGTCTCTCTTGAGTCATATACTAGTGTTTCAAATGAACTTCACTAAACTGAGGGAGTCTGGCTTCAACATATAAATGTACCTATAAACCCTTTGAGATTTGAATGATTTGTGCTTGTTTTCTGTACAATAAATAAATGTCAGTTATTGATGATAATGAGTAAGCATTACAGATTTCTACAAAGTTTGGGATTTTTATCGTACTAAGGGGCACATTACAATGACGGGCGGACAAAGTCCGCCCGTCACCGTAGCGGTGAATGGGACCATCCGCCATAGGAGCGGCGGTCCCGCCGAGAGTATTGGGATGCCACCGCCACGGTGGCATCCCCTATTCCCAACATTGTGGGGGGCGGTGTTCACAGCACCGCCCGCCACAATGCTGGGAATGCACGTCGTGCATTGGCATGCACAAGGTGACAGGCACCGTGCGGTGCCTGCCACCTTGTCCATGCCAATGCAGGGGGGTACCGCTTCCAGTTGATTGAAATCCCGGGAACTGTCGGGACGCGTTGGTGTACTCGCCAAATAGTTCGGTATTGAGTTGGTGTAGACGGCTTATTTTCCGTCTATTGATGGTTTTAAGGCACTCGGACGAGGAGCGCCGTAATTGAGGGATATACGGGCTGTTAATGGGATGCTCTGACAATATGCGACACACTGGATCCGAGGACTTGAATGATCTGTTGTTATAAGGAAACAACTTTAAGACGCCACCGCCGGGTTGGAACTATCACCGGCTAAGAGGTTTGATTGGTTGGCCAGACCATAATTGAGCCCTGAAGAAGTCAAGGGTTATTACCCACTGACGAAACACGTGTTGGCTGGCTTGGGGAAAAAATACTCTGAACATTAAAATGAATTATACCGGCTGAAGAATTCATGGTTTTTTGTACCTTTGGGACAGTGTTTTATCATTACCCTGTATATTGTTTTTCGTGTGCATAGGATTGGTATCATATTGTGGCGGGCGGTGTTCACAGCACCGCCCGCCACAATGCTGGGAATGCACGTCGTGCATTGGCATGCACAAGGTGACAGGCACCGTGCGGTGCCTGCCACCTTGTCCATGCCAATGCAGGGGGGTACCATAGGTACCCCCCATGTGCACCTCCCACACCCCCAACACTCTGGGGGCCCGCAACGGGCCCCCAATAGCGAAGACCGTATGCCTTTCCATGGCGGCGTTGCTGCCATGGAAAGGCTGCTCTCCGCAACCATCCAAATATGGATGGCAGTGTCTTTCAGACACCGCCACCATATTAGTTCCCTTTTCCGCCCGGTCACCTGTGTGACCGGCGGAAAACCGGCGGACGGTCTTTCCGTCCGCCGGGCTGCCCCCCGCCATCGTAATGTGGCGGGGGGGAAATGGCATGCGGGCGGAGGGGAATGGCGGGCGGATCGCCACCATCGTAATGACCCCCTAAGTACATAGGTACTGGTAGTCACTGGTTAATACAAGTACCTTGAAATGTCTAATATTGGGTGGTTTTTATGTGTTATGGTGGATGTCTCGATATGCACAAGAAAAATGCAGTTTACAAAGTGAGTGCGTTTAATGATTGAAGTGGCCTCACTCTTAATTTGAATGACATTTGAGTAGCCCAATGGATAAATATGATTTACTAAAAGTTTTCTATATGCACATTCTTTCATTATGATTTTTTTTAAAACAAGAGGCTTGCAAGACAGCTAAAGCTGCCTTTTGATCAGGCCTAAAAAGGAGAGAGGTTGAATTGTGAAATGGTATACGGTGCTGCAGCTGCCACTGATCCCAAACCTGTCCCCAAGTGAACCAGGGAGTGGACATACAGGTCAAATCATTGGCATTTATGGGCCTTTCTTGATGGCTGGCAGCTTCTAATAGCGGAGGTGCCAGTGTTTAGGCTCTGACTCATCCAATTTGTCTGGAATTGAGGAAATTGCATCATCAAGGGGCCGCCTCAGCAGAAACCAGCCAGAAGCGAGAGCAAGAG
The DNA here is from genome assembly GCA_963921515.1 of Calotriton arnoldi. Classification (NCBI taxonomy): domain Eukaryota; kingdom Metazoa; phylum Chordata; class Amphibia; order Caudata; family Salamandridae; genus Calotriton; species Calotriton arnoldi. Next base: position 577,476 of record CAWUFW010010896.1, on the reverse strand, counting down.
AGATAATTATGCCTAGATGTAGCATCTCCAAAAATCTTAAGAGAAGAAAGATCAGAACATTTCAAGAAGATACCATGCCTTATGGGTAGGCAGCTTCATGACTCAGTGCACTCTTCTACAATCTTGAAACTCATAAGTGCCAAGAATATTTGTGTGGGAACACATAATGGTTGCTTTAGTTCCATCCTGTAAAGCTAGCTACTTGCTTCGGGAACATTATACATGCTTAAGTGCTTGAACATCATTTTTTAATCCACTTTAGGATAACATTGCCCAGCTTAGTCATCAATGTAAACCAGTCAGTGACCTACCGTAAGGGTAGAGAATGGGCTAAGCTAGTAAAGAATAGACAATACCCGACATTCCCAGAACAAAACTCTTTTACCTCTAATAACTCGGTGGAAAAAAACTATCAAGTCTACTGTGATTATATAAACTGTACCCTAGACTGGCTGGTCCCAGCAAAAAAGCTGAAGAATAGAAAGAAACCCTCAGCCCCTTGGTATAATGAGGAGTTAAAACTGATGCGAAAAAAATGTAAACAAGCTGAGAGGAAATGGAGAAGGTTGTATGAGGAGTCAGACAAAAAAGAGCTGAATATGCTGCAGGCCTTGTATAAGGAAACTATCTCTAGGTCTAAATCAGAGTACTATGCTAAAACCATCCTGCAGGCGCCTAATAGTATAAAAATGCTCTTTAATATTATAAAGGACCTATCCAATCCAGCTTCTATGGGGAATAAAGTGGACGCAACGCAGAAGCTCTGCGATGATATTGCTGCCCATTTTGAGGACAAGATTAATAAGATTGTTGGGGGTTTAAACACCAATAATCACAGCGGTCTGGATGAGAAAAAGGAACCATCTCAGACATTTGAAAAGCAACAGGCAGAGGCATCCTTTGACTGTCAGTCACCCGTTTTAGAGTGCTTTCAAACTCTTACGGAGGCTACATTTAACAGCATTGCCCAAAGTGTTTCCTCAGGTTCCCCTCTAGATCCTCTTCCACACGGGATATGGAAAGAGTTTCAGTTGGAGCTATTCCCCTGGCTGCGACAGATTTGCTGTCAGTCACTGGATAAAGGAATTGTTCCTGTAGTCTGGAAGCAGGCAGTGGTGACTCCGCTGCTTAAGAAACCGTCTCTGGATCCTAAAAGCCCAATGAGTTTCAGACCGATATCTCTCCTACCATATCCGGTAAAAATCCTAGAGAGGGCAGTTAGTAAATCCCTGTCCTCATACCTAGAAGAAAACCATCTGCTAGATAAGGACCAGTTTGGGTTTCGACCAGGGCATGGAACTGAAACAGCTCTGGTGACTGTATTAGACAACCTGAGAATGCGTGCCGACAATGGTAACTCCTCTGTACTAGTGTTACTCGATATGTCGGCCGCATTCGATACAGTGAACCATAAGATACTGATTGAAAGATTAGAGAATATAGGAGTGAGAGGACGGGCACTGAAGTGGCTGCAGACATACTTGACGGGCAGACAACAGGTAGTGACCATCTCTCCGTTTACATCTTCGAAAACACCTGTGCGTCAACGGGGTGCCACAGGGCTCGGCAATAAGCCCCATTCTTTTCAACATCTATCTTCGCCCCTTGATCCCCATTATTAAATCCTTTGGAATAGAACTAGTTAATTATGCGGACGACACACAATTGGTGTTTTCTATGGAAGGAAATCAAGCGATATCCATAGAAACATTTCAGGAGTGCATGTGTCAAACTTCCAATTGGCTTAGGACAAACTCCCTACAATTTAATGAAGGAAAGACGGAGGTTGTATACTGTTCCTCTGCTAAAATGATGCGGCCTCTGCCATCTGAATTCAGACTTACCCCTCGGACAAACCACTGGTCCAAATAAGAACAGTACGCAATCTGGGGGTTCTCATGGATGACAACCTCCAGATGGACTCGCAAGCTAATAAAACAGTCAGTACTTGTCTCTCATTGTTAAGAGGATTACGCCAGATTCTCCCACTACTGCCTAGTGCTACAAGACCCTTAGTAGTGAGGAGTATAATTTTAAGTAGACTGGACTACTGCAACTCTCTGTATTTGGGAGCACCGCACTCAGTGCTATTGAAGTTGCAGAGGATTCAGTCCATAGCAGCCAAACTGGCATTAAATAGGCAGCGTAGGTCTTCGACGACGGCAGCACTAAAGGACCTCCATTGGCTACCCATCAGGGAGAGAATTCAATTTAAATCTCTCTGTATCGTGTTCAGGGCAGTGCATGGTCTGGGTCCAATTTCTATACAGGAGAAACTCACCTGGTACAATCCTGGGAGAGAACTTCGTTCTTCCAGTGCAAGTCTGGTAACCACCACTAGATTTAAGAAGACCAGGATGGGTGGTAGAGCATTTGGCATAGCTGCCTCACGACTCTGGAATGAACTCCCCTGCATATTAGACAAATTGACTCGCTGCTCTTATTTAGAAAGAGCTTAAAGACTTGGCTTTTCCCTAGGGATGAGTAATATGAATTTGAATTAGCGTACAGGCTATCTATTCTGCCCAGTGTCAACTTGGTAAGTCGCAGCGCCAGGATACCCATAGGGTGACAGTTTTTGCGCTATATAAATCTACGATACAATACAATACAATACAACATTCCAGTCTCAATGAAAGGATCACAAAAGTGTATTTGCTCTAATCTTTTCTAATTATACAGATGCTTGAAAGTTTAAATCCAATACACAAGTCCTTCTAATCAAACATTCTTTTGTCATCTGCACCTTATCAATCAAGATAATTTCTGTCTGACACCATCATCCTTACTCTTGATATCACCAACATCGTTCTTGCCTTTCCTTATTTCTTCTGCCTCCCTGTCTAGGAAGACTTCAGAGCCAATAGAATGGCTGCCATCTCCATCTGGTTCAGAAAATCCTTTCAGAGCTCCCTTGTTTCATTCTTATACTTGGCTCACGCCCTTGGCCTTAGCCACCAGATCATCTCTCCATTAAACTTGGCAGTTCAAGCCTTGGATTCAATTTCCTTCTTCTGACAGGATCTGATCACCTTTTCCTGAAGCACTCCCTAATTTAGAATGTCTGTGTGATTGCGCTATTTTCTCATTAAACACACTCCATCCTTGCTCTCTATTAAATAAACCTTCAACCAAATTATCAAGAGTCCTTAAATGACAGTTCAGAAAGTCGCACATAGTCACAATTCATTTTCCCTTACACCTATAACCTCAGGTAATGCTTAGGTCAACTACTACACCCTCAATTTATAAACCATTTCTGATTCTTTGTCTATTATGTACAGCACAGAGCTAAAGATATTCCATACTACCACTGGTAACACCGAGATGAAATGGAACAGGTTTAAACGGACCTCATTGCAAAAAAACCTCCAAAAATATGAGCATTACTACCAGGATCACAAGCCCCCAACCTACTGGAGGAATTGACTTTTCCTTACACCTATGTTCACAATGCTCAGCACCACATTGTGACCCTACTTCCTCTGCTAGTAAATTCAATTAACTCCTCCATTGAGTCAAAATCCTGAAATACGATCTTACCTCAAACCCACTACCCTTCAGTCATTTCCAGACATGGTCCAAGAAAGGTGTCCAAACTATCTATGATTAGTTCAAAGTATACAAATAAAAATATGTGACTACCAGCCATTTATTGATCTGAAAACTTCTTTTGATTCTGCAAACAGTAAATTCTTATGGTCAATTTTATGTCGGGGGAGATGCCCTAATGGATTGTAGTAGATTTGCAAATCCTGCATGACCATACAACAGCCTAGGTTAGGTATGTCTAACAAGGAGAAAACACATAGGTCTTTTGAATGGTATGAAGTATGTCAATGTTGCTTTCTGGCTCCCCTGCTGTTTAGTCTGTCTATTAATGGTGTTGGCAATTATCTTACCAGCTTGAACCCTGATAGCCTTCAAATTGGATAGGGAAAAAAATGTGGACAGCTCAGTACTATGGACCCTAAAAGAGATATCAATCCACTGTATATTGAAGGGATTTGAATCATATTGTTTGATAATTAATGTGAACCAGAACAAAATATATTTTAATGAACTCAAATGCATTGGTAAAATGCCCCATCAATATAAAGGGTGTCCACTTATCAGTTTTTATTACCAGGGCATCAGGATGGTCATGCATTAAAAAGGTCCCAACAAATGGAGAAATTAAAAAGCAGTTTGATACAGGTGCGTTGTGAAAGTGCAACAGGGAACTCAGTGAGGACTCAGTTCAGTCATTCAGGTTTATAGGATGAAGGCAGTCATATCTTCTGTTTATGGGGCTGAACTGTGGGGATTCAGTAATATTACCTTTAATAAAAAAATAAGAGAATCATTTTTTTGAGAACTCTTCTCAGATTAGGCCCAGGCACCCCACTCGATTCGATAACGCTAGCACTGGGAATGAATTGTATTTCAGATGTAGACAAATGGCTCAGCACCCAATAATTGTCACAGATAATGCAAAAGTAAATAAAATTCAGTTATACAGTTACATCACACTTTTTATAACATAATGCACAGACTCCTACATGATTTTTCTTAAAAAGTAGTTTCTTTATTCAAGATCTTCTTGTTTCTATAAAAGCCTTTCTTCTTTTATTTAGACGCAGACTAAGATGTAATTGCCCTAAAACTGGTCTTGTGGGTCAGACTGCAAGTCAACCCTTACAGAGGAATATATTGAAAGAATGGGGAATCTCACATGCGGGTTACACAAGAAAGTGGATATGGTTAGGCTGTTTAGAGATAACACTTAAAGGGATTACATGCCGGGATCACTGGGCAAATCCAAACCCTATTTATAGAACTGCAGTTAAGGTGATCAAGGAGTGTTATTACGGCAGGAAGAATGAAATATTAGTTCAAACTAGTTAGAGGTGCCCTATACTATATGAGTATTTAATAATTAAGGCTGCATTGGGATTTGAATCTTACTTGGATGATTGTAGGCCTCAGCTATGGTGAGTCTGGTCTGATGTGTAACATTTAGGATGGGCATTGTTCCAGTGTGTGCCTTTATGGCAAAATGGGATCAGACGAGATTTCGCAGGGAAGTTGTGACTGTGCTCTGGGCAGAACTAAACACTTTTCCCAGTTTTTCGCTCTTTTGCATAAACATTGGACTTCATCGATGCAGAATACTCTTACCCTGTTTAAGAACAATGGAATTAAGAACTACACATATGGCTGACAGCTCAGATTTATCACACTGTAGCACTGGGGAGATTGGTTACAAACAAGGGACACGTTGTAAGGTACGAATATATGATGATACTACGCAAGGCAATACAACGCATGCTTTTACAACGATGTTTTTAGTTCGCAAATACCATTACAATGCATGTGTTTACTACGCATACCATTAGTTCGCAAGTGTATATAAATGCACTAAAAAAGACATTACAACGGATCCAAATACTACGCATACTTTTACAACGCAATTATAGATTTTTAAAAATATAAATTAATTTTAAAAGTAACCTAACCCCTCGGACGGGTTGCAAGGGAAATAGGGGTTTTGGGTAGGGGAGAGTTTTAAATTACAGATATTAAAATTAATACTCAGGTATTGATTTTAATACTCAAGTATTACAAATAATACTCCGTGTTTTAAATTTATACTTCCGAAATTAAAAGATCATAAAATTAAATAACACAATTAAAAACAGACAAATATTGTGAAAGTTAACGTATATATGAAGACAAAGTATTAAAATTGTAGTTATATTTTTAAACACATTTCATCGGAAAAATCATTCTGCCACCATTTTCACACACAAAAAAAGGAGAGTCCTTCCACTATTTTTACAAATGTACATTATCCATCAACAACACAAAATGGCTGACATTACAGTAGTCATTGCAATAAACATGATTTTAAACTATATAAATTTAATTATACGTTCTGTCAGCAATTCAATCGCGTAAAAAAGCCGATTTCGAAATATATTTTAATTTTAATTTAAGAATACCCATCAAAAACATATAAATCCAGTCGACCACCATTTTGAGAGCGGTGGTGACCTGACTTTCACAGTGCCCACACGCATTTTGGTAGGGAGAGCGACAACGAGCCGTTCAACTGTTAAACAGTGCCATCTACTGTCTAAAGTAAGTGCCACTAAAAAGAATATAAAAAAGGAAATGCGAGAAATGAATACAAATAATCTATGAAAATAATTAATTCAAAATCTTTCGTTATTTAACAGGGTTTTCAATTTATTCAAGTGATAGCCAAAAGAATTATGAAGGAATAGCCGGACGAAAAAACAACTAATCAGTAAGTTAGACAACATGGAATTGTTTATGAAGAGTAAAGAAATTAGAATGTATTTTTGAATTATTATATTAAAACATTTTCAAGTTAGATATTTAATAGAAACGATATACATATCCCCTTAAAATAGAGAATGCATGCGGTGACTTAAAAAAACGAATTTTATCTCCCGAATAATTAATTAAAAAGAAATTTGAATAATAAATCTGAAGTAATTCATCAGGATAAGTGTTCCAAAAGGAAAGTTTATTTGCCTATGCCAAAAATGTGGTTGGTTAAGGTTGTTAAAAATAGTATTCAAACTCCGACTAGGGTTTGACACTGTTAAACTGCAATTCGATAATTTAAATATAAATTAGTATTACAACTCCAAAAAGAGTATGCCACAGGAAAGTGCTGAATGTAATTGAGGCAGATTTTTACTATTTCTAATTCGAGCTGAGTTAGCCTCTAATAAATTTCAGGAGAGTGCTATGTGAAAAAAAAAGAAGAAAAAAAAGATCCAACTGTTTGCCACAGTGAAGGTGCCTGATTGTTGTGTGTGTAAAAATTAATATAACAACTCCAAGTGGTGTTTGCATATTTGTAAGTGCATAAAGGTTGTGGGGTTCAAATATACTAAACAAAACCTAACAGGTGTTTGGCACAGGGAAAATGCAGGATGGTGGTGGGGGTCAAAATTACTATTCCTACTCGGACAAGTGATTGCCTCAGGGAAAGTGCTGAATGGTGGTGGGGGTCAAAATTACTGTTCCTACATTAACAGGTGTTGGCCTAAGGGAAAATGCTGGATGGTGGTGGGGTTAAAAATTACTATTCCTACTCCGACAGGTGTTGGCCACAGGGAAAGTGCTGGATAGTGGTGGGGTTAAAAATTACTATTCCTACTCCAACAGGTGTTGGCCACAGGAAAAGTGCTGGATAGTGGTGGGGTTAAAAATTACTATTCCTAATCCGACAGGTGTTGGCCAAAGGGAAAGTGCTGGATAGTGGTGGGGGTCAAAATTACTTTTCCTACTCCAACAGGTGTTGGCCTCAGGGAAAGTGCTGGATGGTGGTGGGGTTAAAAATTACTATTCCTACTCCGACAGGTGTTGGCCACAGGGAAAGTGCTGGATAGTGGTGGGGTTAAAAATTACTAGTCCTACTCCAACAGGTGTTGGCCACAGGGAAAGTGCTGGATAGTGGTGGGGTTAAAAATTACTATTCCTACTCCGACAGGTGTTGGCCACAGGGAAAGTGCTGGATAGTGGTGGGGGTCAAATTACTATTCCTACACCAACAGGTGTTGGCCACAGGGAAAGTGGTGGATGGTGGTGGGGTTAAAAAATAACTATTCCCAATCCGACAGGTGTTGGCCACACGGAAAGTGCTGGATAGTGGTGGGGGTCAAAATTACTTTTCCTACTCCGACAGGTGTTTGCCTCATGGAAAGTGCTGGATGGTGGTGGGGTTAAAAATTACTATTCCTACTCCGACAGGTGTTGGCCACAGGGAAAGTGCTGGATAGTGGTGGGGGTCAACATTTCTATTCTTAGTCCAACAGGTGTTTGCCTCTGGGAAAGTGCTGGATGGTGGTGAGGGTCAAAATTACTATTATAACACCGACAGGTGTTGGTCACAGGGAAAGTGCTGGATGGTGGTGGGGTTAAAAATTACTATTCCTACTCCAAAAGGTGTTGAGCACAGGGAAAGTGCTGGGTAGTGGTGGGGTTAAAAATTACTATTCCTACTCCGACAGGGGTTGGCCACAGTGAAAGTGCTGGATAGTGGTGGGGGTCAAAATTATTATTCCTACACCAACAGGTGTTGGCCTCATGGAAAGTGCTGGATGGTGGTGGGGTTTAAAATTACTATTCCTACTCCAACAGGTGTTGGCCACAGGGAAAGTGCTGGATAGTGATGGGGTTAAAAATTACTATTCTAACACCGACACTGTAGCACTGGGGAGATTGGTTACAAACAAGGGACACGTTATAATGTACGAATATATGATGATACTACGCAAGGCAATACAACGCATGCTTTTACAACGATGTTTTTAGTTCGCAAATACAATTACAATGCATGTATTTACTACGCATACCATTAGTTCGCAAGTGTATATAAATGCACTAAAAAAGACATTACAACGGATCCAAATACTACGCATGCTTTTACAATGCAATTATAGATTTTTAAAAATATAAATTAATTTTAAAAGTAACCTAACCCCTCGGACGGGATGCAAGGGAAATAGGGGTTTTGGGTGGGGGAGTGTTTTAAATTACGGATATTAAAATTAAAACTCAGGTATTGATTTTAATACTCAAGTATTACAAATAATACTCCGTGTTTTAAATTTATACTTCCGAAATTAAAAGATCATAAAATTAAATAACACAATTAAAAACAGACAAATATTGTGAAAGTTAACGTATATATGAAGACAAAGTATTAAAATTGTAGTTATATTTTTAAACACATTTCATCGGAAAAATCATTCTGCCACCATTTTCACACACAAAAAAGGAGAGTCCTTCCACTATTTTTACAAATGTACATTATCCATCAACAACACAAAATGGCTGACATTACAGTAGTCATTGCAATAAACATGATTTTAAACTATATAAATTTAATTATACGTTCTGTCAGCAATTCAATCGCGTAAAAAAGCCGATTTCGAAATATATTTTAATTTTAATTTACGAATACCCATCAAAAACATATAAATCCAGTCGACCACCATTTTGAGAGCAGTGGTGACCTGACTTTCACAGTGTCCACACGCGTTTTGGAAGGGAGAGCGACAACGAGCCATTCAACTGTTAAACAGTGCCATCTACTGTCTAAAGTAAGTGCCACTAAAAAGAATATAAAAAAGGAAATGCGAGAAATGAATACAAATAATCTATGAAAATAATTAATTCAAAATCTTTCGTTATTTAACAGGGTTTTCAATTTATTCAAGTGATAGCCAAAAGAATTATGAAGGAATAGCCGGACGAAAAAACAACTAATCAGTAAGTTAGACAACATGGAATTGTTTATGAAGAGTAAAAAAATTAGAATGTATTTTTGAATTATTATATTAAAACAACATTTTCAAGTTAGGTATTTAATAGAAACAATATACATATCCCCTTAAAATAGAGAATGCATGCAATGACTTAAAAAAACAAATTTTATCTCCCGAATAAATAATTAAAAAGAAATTCGAATAATAAATCTGAAGTAATTCATCAGGAAAAGTGTTCCAAAAGGAAAGTTTATTTGCCTATGCCAAAAATGTGGTTGGTTAAGGTTGTTAAAAATAGTATTCAAACTCCGACTAGGGTTTGACACTGTTAAACTGCAATTCGATAATTTAAATATAAATTAGTATTACAACTCCAAAAAGATTATGCCACAGGAAAGTGCTGAATGTAATTGAGGCGGATTTTTACTATTTCTAATTCGAGCTGAGTTAGCCTCTAGTAAATTTCAGGCTAAGGCTATGTGAAAAAAAAAAGAAAAAAAAAAGATCCAACTGTTTGCCACAGTGAAGGTGCCTGATTGTTGTGTGTGTAAAAATTAATATAACAACTCCAAGTGGTGTTTGCATATTTGTAAGTGCATAAAGGTTGTGGGGTTCGAATATACTAAACAAAACCTAACAGGTGTTTGGCACAGGGAAAATGCAGGATGGTGGTGGGGGTCAAAATTACTATTCCTACTCGGACAAGTGATTGCCTCAGGGAAAGTGCTGGATGGTGGTGGGGGTCAAACTTACTGTTCCTACACCAACAGGTGTTGGCCTAAGGGAAAATGCTGGATGGTGGTGGGGTTAAAAATTACTATTCCTACTCCGACAGGTGTTGGCCACAGGGAAAGTGCTGGATAGTGGTGGGGTTAAAAATTACTATTCCTACTCCAACAGGTGTTGGCGACAGGGAAAGTGCTGGATGGTGGTGGGGTAAAAATTACTATTCCTACTCTGACAGGTGTTGGCCACATGGAAAGTGCTGGATAGTGGTGGGGGTCAAAATTACTATTCCTACACCAACAGGTGTTGGCCACAGGGAAAGTGCTGGATGGTGGTGGGGTTAAAAAATAACTATTCCTAATCCGACAGGTGTTGGCCACAGGGAAAGTGCTGGATAGTGGTGAGGGTCAAAATTACTTTTCCTCCTCCAACAGGAGTTGGCCTCAGGGAAAGTGCGGGTTGGTGGTGGGGTTAAAAATTACTATTCCTACTCCGACAGGTGTTGGCCACAGGGAAAGTGCTGGATAGTGGTGGGGTTAAAAATTACTATTCCTACTCCAACAGGTGTTGGCCACAGGGAAAGTGCTGGATAGTGGTGGGGTTAAAAATTACTATTCCTACTCAGACAGGTGTTGGCCACAGGGAAAGTGCTGGATAGTGGTGGGGGTCAAATTACTATTCCTACACCAACAGGTGTTGGCCATAGGGAAAGTGGTGGATGGTGGTGGGGTTAAAAAATAACTTTTCCTAATCCGACAGGTGTTGGCCATACGGAAAGTGCTGGATAGTGGTGGGGGTCAAAATTACTTTTCCTACTCCGACAGTGTTTGCCTCATGGAAAGTGCTGGATGGTGGTGGGGTTAAAAATTACTATTCCTACTCCGACAGGTGTTGGCCACAGGGAAAGTGCTGGATAGTGGTGGGGGTCAAAACTACTATTCTTAGTCCAACAGGTGTTTGCCTCTGGAAAAGTGCTGGATGGTGGTGAGGGTCAAAATTACTTTTATAACACCGACAGGTGTTGGTCACAGGGAAAGTGCTGGATGGTGGTGGGGTTAAAAATTACTATTCCTACTCCAAAAGGTGTTGAGCACAGGGAAAGTGCTGGATAGTGGTGGGGTTAAAAATTACTATTCCTACTCCGACAGGTGTTGGCCACAGGGAAAGTTGCTGGATAGTGGTGGGGGTCAAAATTACTATTCCTACACCAACAGGTGTTGGCCTCAGGGAAAGTGCTGGATGGTGGTGGGGTTTAAAATTACTATTCCTACTCCAACAGGTGTTGGCCACAGGGAAAGTGCTGGATAGTTGTGGGGTTAAAAATTACTATTCTAACACCGACAGGTGTTGGCCACAGGGAAAGTGCTGGATGGTGGTGGGGCTCAAATAAACTATTACATCTCCAAAATGTCTTCGCTTCTGGAAAAGTTGTTGATAGTGTTGATTTTTAAAGTTAAAACCTAATAGATAATTCTTTTTAACTTTTATTTTGGATAGATTTAAACAAATAATATCTGATTTTCTCATCATCTCAACAGAACTCATAAAAAGGAGGATATACTTATTTCTGTTCATCCAAACCTGCCACAAGAATTACTCATTAATACCCATCAAAAGAGAAGGTAAATTGATTTTATCTATTATTTAAACGAGTAAAACAATGGTAACATACCAAATTAAATTAAATACTAATTTCAAACTTATAAAAATCTTTTCAGCATAATAGCTTCACAAGAAGTGGACACACGTCAACTCGATTTTCAAGAAGCGCAAACAAGATTCAAGGTAAATAAATACATTTTTAAAAGTTTTGAAATTTTCCCCAAAAAAATTCATTAAAAAAGCGTTTTCATTTAAACAGTCATCTGCATCATAAAAAGTATGAATTGCACTAGATATCTTTTTCTAAATCTTAAACAATCGCAAGCAAGCCAAAAATATCAACAATGTAACCTGTTTTCATCAGAGAAAGTGCAGTATGATGTCGTGGGTAAAAATGTTCGAAATAAAATCCAACATGTCTTTGACTCCAGGAAAGTGCAGATTTTTGCTGGGTAACAAAACTTCTAATCCAACTCTGACATGGGTTTGACTCATTGAAAAAGATGGATGGTGATGTTGCTAAAATTTTCAATTCTTCGCCACTGTGAAAGAGCTGGATAGTGTTTGAGCTAAAATACACTTTTCCTACCCTGTGAGGTGTTTTCCACAGGTAAAGTGCAGGATGGTCTGTTTTTGAAAATAACGAATCTAACTCCAACATGTGTAGGCCTCATGGAAATTGCTTGATGCTTGAAGTGATCATAATTACTATTCACCAATAATATCAAACTGTTTCGTCTTCTCAACAGAACACCTAAAAAGGAGCACATACAAATTCCTTTTTCTTCAAAACCAGCAAATAGAATCACACAACTATACCCATCAAAAGACAAGGTAAACTGACTTTATCTATTATTAAAACATGTAAAAAAATGCTAACATCCCAAAAATTATTATTTATTAACAACATTCTTCACTACATCTTTGCAGCATAGTGCGTTCTCCAGAAGTTTGCTCACATCAAAACCATTGCGTTCTCCAGAAGTTTGCTCACATCAAAACCATTTTCGAGAAGCTCAAACAATTTTCAAGGTAAATTAATCCATTTTTAATAGATTGCACAATTGCAAGGATGAAAATGCATAAAAGAGTTCCTTTTAAATTAAACAGTCATCTGCCTGATAGAAAGTATGTGTAGCACAAGCAAACTTTTTCTTAATATGTAATAATAAAAGGTTCGCCAAATTAATCATAAAACGAATATGTTTATCTTGCTCAAGCATTTTTTATATAATTTAAAAATAATTAATTTTCAACATAAGTAAAACCTATCCACTGATCTTATTTTGCAGAACTAATACAGCAAAAGAATTCTCATTTGTCTAAAGCAAGCATCTTCTAAATCATAAAAACAACCACAAGAGGAAATCTTCTTCAAATAGGCAAAGACAAACAACCAAAAGGTAACTCTTATATTTCTCTCTTATCCCAAATTAAAATAAGCACGCTTCATTTTTTGTTAATAGAAAGGTGAATCCAACATCAAAAAGCATTTACACTATGCTTTTTTTTAAATAAAGTTGTTTATCTCAAAACAGTTGTGCATGTACGTTTATCTTTCAGGTTTTTAATATATTAAAAAGTAACAAATCAATAACTTCATTTTTTTCATTTTTAAATATTTTTTTTCAGATTATGGCTGAGAGAAATCTTGCAAAATATCTCAAATCCAGCAGAGGCAACCGACTTTTGCAGCACCGTGGATACGTTTATTGTAAGGAGAGACAAACTGAGCCCAGGTGTCATTGGAGGTGTGTACAATTTTACTCATCACATTGCAGAGGCAGAGCGGTTACTCTTGGTGACACTGTAGTAAGAACATCAGACCATAACCACTCTGCCTCTGCAAAGGAGATAGAGGTAAGAGACAATATTAACTAAATGAAAGAACTTGCATCCACCTCCCATGAAACCTGTGGCTCAGTTTTAAGGGAGGTTTCTCAACATATTACTGCACATGTAGCAAGTTCAATGCCCACAATCCACAATCTACGCAGAATTATACAGCGTAAAAAACAGGCAAGTAACCCCCAACGTGTAACCCCCCAAACTTTCTCTGACATAAACATTCCACCTGAGCTTTCTGTTACTGTTTCTAACTAACCCTTTATTTTGCATGACAACAAAAACCCTCTTAAACGCATCCTTATCTTTAGCACACCCCGTAATCTTCTTAAATTAGAGAATAGTGATATTTGGATGATGGATGGGACGGTTAAATCCACGCCTCATCCATTCATCCAAATATACACAATTCATGCCTACATTAATAATACAGTAGTCCCCTTAGTGTACAGTTTACTGCCTGATAAACAAACTTCAATTTTTGTCAGTTGTTAAATCTAAAACAATGAACAAAAGTCCTAGAAAAGTGATAATTGATTTTGAATTACCAATGATTAATTCTATTACAAAAATGTACACGGATACCCAAATTCAAGGATGTTTTTTTCACTTTTCGCAGGAGTTTTGGAGTAAAATTAAAAAAACATCCTTAGTTGAAGATTTTACATCAGACAGTAAACTTCAATTTGAACTTAAAAAACTAACTGCACTTTGTTTTGTTCCTCCTGACAGTGTAGATGAGTACTACACATCTATTACAGATTCAGAATGTTTTACAGAAAATGAAGACAAATTGGCACCCCTTCTAAATTATTTTGAAGACACATGGATTGGCCATCTAAGCAGGTCAGGTCGCAGGAGGAAGCCACGTTTCCATGTGAATTGGTGGAACTGCTACTCGACCTCCTTAGAGAGAGGAGCAAAAACAAATAATGCCATTGAGGGATGGCATAACTCCTTCAATAAATCAATTGGTAAACCACATCCTAACTTTTATCATTTTTTGGAAATTTTGAGGAAGGAGCAAAGTTTCCAAGAAATGAGAATTTCGCAATCATTAACAGGTAGTCTCAACCCACGAATATCTAAAAAAACTAAGGAAATGTCTGAGAGACTATTGGGTGGAATTCAACATTTTTCGTTGATGGTGGCTTCTGACTACCTTGATAATATTGCACACATCCTCCATTACTAACCTATACTTACCCCACTAACAAGTTACTTGCCTGTTTAAACCATCAAACACACTAATTTTATTGGCTTTTTTCTTAAACTTTTTATAAATTATAACTTTCATTTGGGTTTCTTACCTTTTGATGTCTTCTTTTTTCTATATTTTGTCTTTAACTCCTCATTTTTTCCAAGAGTCTCCTCTATTTGCATATTTGATTTAACTAAATCCAGTAATCCATGGCCTGTTTTTAAAACTTTTTTAAAAATGGACACAGTTTGGTTGAATCTTTATTATCCCAATCAAAAAATTGGTGGCAATAAAGAAAACTGCACATCTACCAAAAAATCGCAACCCCAAAAAAAAATCCTGAATATGTATGAATTCGTTTAAAAAACGCAACAAGTAATCCAGCGTTGCATCCTCTCTCTTTTCCATTAGAAATCCATTTTCATTCGACATTTCCTTGTTCTTCAAAATACTCCGTTTTCAAAACCTTAAAAATTGCAAAAGCATGCATTGCCGAACACGCATATGCAAATTATTTTTTTTTAAACTGTGTCCAACAATTCTTTTTTAATTATAAAATCTACGCCGTTGAAGTCATGTTTTTGTTTAAACTCTTCGCACCAAAATAACACATCGATAAATATTGGTTTTATAACACTTTCCTTTTTACTTTTTTTTTTTTAAGTGTTACGAAACCAATAGACCAGTAATGTGCCTTCAACTTGCTACCTGTGTAGGAATAATTTTACATGTTAAATAATACATATTTTTATTTAAAACTCAAAACTACTTTTTAAAACCTCCCTCCTCTCTCCTTACATTAAACTGTTCCTCTTCTATATTTTTTATTTAGCTTATAAATCATCTTACCTGGACGGCGGACTACCTACCATGTTTCTCTTCTGCAGCGCGACGTTCCACCGAATGACGTTTATTACGTTCATGCGTCTACATGCTGATTTTCCTTAAAAAGAGAAAAAGGACAATTACTTACATTGAAACCAATGTAAAACCGTGGGAATACATGTTTCTATTGCAAATACAATAAGTAATTCATTTAAAAATCTCACGTTTAAATTATTTTTAAAATATTATTTGTATTGTCAATCTTTTTTAATAAATTTTATTGTGCGAATTCTTCTCTTCTTATTTTTCTAAATTACAATAAATATATATTTTTAACCAATTAATGTGTCTTTTTTCCTATTTATATTTATTATTAATTATATAAAGAATTATCACAAATGTTTATATGAATTTTTAAATCTACATGTTTTTCAATTTAAATGTCTTATTATTTTTATATATTTATCAAATGTCTTCTTTTTTTATATAATTATACATATATTTATTAACTCTGGTGTGTAAATAAATATCAGAGTATTTCTTTTTTGCATATTTTTTTAATCTTTTCTAAATACCTCTTCACTAGTTCTATATTCCTTCCTCCTATCACCTTTGTCTTTACTATTACTCTTCGTCTTTTCTTTTTTTTCTCATAATCTCTTACCCTTACGCATATTTTCCATGCTGCATATACATTGCCCTGCGTTCCTCCTCTACACTAGTTCTATGTTTCTACATTCTTTAAAAAAAAAAAAAACTTTTACTCCTCCGATTTTTTATTCATATTTTTAAATATCCTCACATTTACGCTTTTCATTCATTCTTCTAATCCTGCTCCTTTCCGATCCTCTTATTGACTTCTCATAGATACTCTGAATGTTTAATAATATTTTTAAATACACATTTAATAATACTCTGTTATTAATTCCTTGTTTTTAAAATTAGCTTATATTGAATAATTCTCATTTATTAATACTCCAGGTATTTATACACTTTTTAAAAATTAGTTATTTAAAAAAAATACACTTTTATTAATACTCCTGTAATTAATACACTAATCATACACAGATAATAAATTACCTTTAATTCATGCTTGCGTTGAATACTCCAACTATTAATAAACTTTGTTATTGAATACTCCACGTATTAATAAACTTTGTTAAAATTAGCTATTTAAAAATAATACTCTTATTAATACTAAAGTAAACTAATATATTAATACTCAAGTAATAATTTACCTTTATTTCATGCTTGCTTGGTAAAGGTATCTGCATTGTAATAGTCTCTCCTATGTAATAGCATGAGTTGTAAATGCATGCGTTGTAATGGTACCTGCGAAGTAAAAGATGCGTTGTAAAAGCAATTCGTAATAATGCCCGCGTTGTAATGGTTGTTTACCGTAAGGTACGGGTGTATGAAGGTTAAGTATAAGGACATTGTGTACCTCACATAATGTTTTGTAGCATGATTTTATAGGATTTGTAGCATTATTTAATTTCCTTCTTTTAACAAGTGGTTCAAGTATTTTTATGTATTGTGTGTGCTTACCTGAGACAATAAAAATTGAAAAGCTGATGACTCTTCTTATCTGTCAAATTTGCACTCAGTCATTCCCCTCCCCTGTAACATGTTTATAAAACTAAGGATAAATATTCTGATCTTTCTGACTTAGTTTTTTCCTCCCAACACATATCAGTGACAACATTAAACATATGAAATTTCCAAGATATGCTACACATGAATGAATGAATGAAATGGCATTTGTATAGTGCATGGCTACCCGGGAGCATCCCAGCGCTGAGCAGTGAATAGAGGAAACAGAACCCTAATGGAAGAGCAAGGTCTTTAGCTGTTTTCGGAAGGCAAGATGGTTAGATTCCCTGCGAAGATACAGCGGTAGAGTGTTCCAGAGCTTGGCGGCATTATACAAAAAAAGCCGACCTCCACTTCTGGCTTTCTTGATCCTGGCGACCACTACTAGATGGAGCTCGTCAGAGCGCAATTTTCTGTTTGCCCTATAGGGGTGAATCATGGCTGAATTGATCGGGTGCCCGTTCCCTTGCAGGGACTTATGGACAACGCAGAGGGCCTTAAAGCTAATTCTCTCCTGCACCGGAAGCCAATGGAGGGAGTATAGCGCGGGCTTTGCTGAACAGCGATTGAGAACTCCCATCAGCAATCTAGCTGCACAATTTTGTACAGTCTGAAGTTTCGTGACCACTGAGTTTGGGGCGCCTAAATATAGAGCATTGCCATAATCTCTCCTTGAAAGTATTAGTGTTTGGACTAGCAGTTTTTTGCTTGAAAGGGTAGGAGGGAAAGCACTTTGCGGGCCATTCTGAGCAGGCCATAACATGTAGCAGCAGTCTTCCTAGCTTGAACTTTGAAGGTGAGGTTCTGGTCTAACCAGATGCCCAGGCTCTTTATCTCGGTTTTTGGGGCCGGCACCGGGCCCATGCACGCTGTCCACATAGTGCTTGATTTGAAGCTTAAAGGATTACCGAGAATCATGAGCTCGGTTTTCTCACCGTTAAGTTTTAAATGTGACAGACCCATCCACTTGGAAACTTCCTCGAGACAGGAGTGGAGGCCATTGGACCTCTGATCTGCATGGTTCAACGCTACAACCAGCTGTGTGTCATCTGCGTATGTTACCATGTGGATCCCAAAGGGGGCTACAATATCTGCCAACGGGGACATGTAAACATTAAAAAGAGTGGGGCTAAACGATGAGCCCTGAGGGACTCCACACTGTAGGGGGATGTGTTTTGAGGTGGTATCGCCTTCAAATACCTGGAAGAATCTTTCATCTAGAAAAGATTGCAGCCATTGTAGTGCTGTACCGGTTACTCCAGCTCTCCTAAGACGGTGAGCCAGAGTTCGATGGTTCACCGTATCGAAGGCCGCGCTAAGGTCAAAGAGGATTATGGCTGAAGACCCTCCTGAATCAAGGATCTTTCTAGATTCTTCCACCACGGCCAACAAGGCAGTTTCAGTGCTTTGGCGCGGGCGGAATCCCATTTTAGAGGGATGGAGCAGGTCATGGGATTCAAGGAAAGCGGAGAGCATGTGGTTGACATATTTCTCCACGATCTTACTGATTCCAGGGAGGAGCGAGATGGGGCGGTAGTTGCCCATATCGGCAGGATCCAAATTGTTTTTTTTTTAGCAACGCTTTCACCATAGCCCTTTTCCACTTGGGGGGGACCGTACCTGTGGAAAGTGAGGCATTAATCAGGTTGGTGATAGTGGGGGCAACTGTTGGTGCTACCAGTTTCAGGATATTGGGTGGTGCCGGATCCAGAGGCGACCCACTTTTGACCGAGGACAGAAAGGTTAAAAGTGCTTCTTGGGTCAGCGGCGCAAAGGTCTCCAAGGAATGTTCAGTTGCATGCGAACCCTGGTCCGTAATCTCGCTTATGATATCACAATCACAATCTCTCTGGGGCAGGCACCTAAGGATGTTCTGTACTTTGGTGGAGAAATACTCTTGCATGTTCATTGCAGCGCTGACCCGAGGTGTCTGGTACGGCCGGAGGGGCGGGGGCTTTGAGTAGCTTTTTTACAATAAGAAAGGTTTCTCTGGGGGAATTAGCAGCTAACGAGATCTTTTCCTCGTAGTAGGAGGCCTGGGCTTTTTTTATTTCTGCCTTATATATGCCAATGGCCGCCCTGTATTCCATCTTCTTATTGAGTGAGAAGTCTTTCCTCCAGCTCCTTTCCAATTTTTTACAACGCTGTTTTAGAGTGCGTAGTTCGGGGGAGAACCATGGGGACTTGTTAGGTCCACCTATCTTTTGGATCGATTTTTTTGGGAGCACCATGTTCAGTGATTCCTCTATCCAGTTACAAAAGCTTTCAATGGCTTCGACTGAGTTAGGGTCGGGAATCGGTCGGGTCTTTCCCAGTTCTTGAGCCCAATTGTCTAGGGGGAGCTTAGACCAAGGACGAATTATGGTACGTATAGACTGGGTTTGTGATGTGGTAGTTAGTGGGGACCAGAGAAAGGGGATTAGGAAATGATCCGACCACAGGAGGGGGATGGGATCTTTCCCTTTTAAGTCCCCTAAATTAGAAAAAATGGGGTCATGGAGGTGCCCTTTGACATGAGTCGCTCGCGTGATCTTCGGTGGCAGTTGAAAGGCTGTGAGGTCTCGCACTAGTTCGGATGCGGTGAGCGCTGAGGGGTCGTCAAAGTGCAAATTAAAATCTCCAAGGAGAGAAAATTAGCAGCAGTACTGGCAAGATTAACAACTGCTTCTAGCAAAGATTTACAGAATAGGCCCATTACCCCAGGAGGGCGGTAGATGAGAATGCCTGAAAAGGAAAGGGTTGGTGAGAATTCTATTGAAAAGTGGGCATTCTCGCTGTCTAAAAGTGGGCTGCCTAGCAGGCGACAGGTTAAATGGTCTTTATAGATAATAGCGATACCACCCCCCTTGCCTGTCATTCTGTCCACCCTCTGCATTGAGTACCCCGGGGGAAGTGCTTGGATGATGTCCGGCTCCGAGCTGGAATTAACCCAGGTTTCAGTAAGAAACAGGACTTCTGGGTTTCAGTCTTTTAGGAACATCCAGATCTCTGCCGTGTGTTTGGGCAGAGATCTGCAATTAAGCAGGAATAATTTATACAATTTTCTAGACAGTGAGGGGGAGATGGTGTTTGGGGAAAATTCAAACCCGCAGTGAAGGCACCTCTCAGGAAACTTATCGGGCGAGATGGAGTGGGCGCATATTGCCCCAGGAGTGCTGTTTAGCTGTTTAAGCTGCAGGCTGGTGTAGCAGTAAAGGTCTGGGGAAGAAGACACAGGGGTTCTAGCCCCTGGGCCCGTTCGGGCGCGGACGGGCGCAGACGGGCTTGCCTTAGGCGCGCCAGCGGAGCGCCCGCTGCACGCGTCCGCTGGGCGTTCGCGTCGTCTGGCGCCTTTATGGGTGTTGGCCGTGCGTCGGGTTCAGCAACTAGAGCGCTGACCCGGCGTCTAAAGTGCGTGTGCAAATTGGAAAAGGGGTGCCCCACTACCCCAGAGCATTGAACACAGCTCCCCAAGGTTCACAACAACACGGTAAAATCAATTTAAAAACTGTTAAAACTGTTAGCAGCAGGAATTATTTAAAAACAGGTCGAAGCGGCAGGTAGAACCACTCTGGCTTCCGCGAATGTTCTGCCTCTAATTAGCGCTGCGCGGTCGCGTCATCTGGGGCCTTTATGGGTGTTGGCCGTGCGTCGGGTTCAGCAACTAGAGCGCTGACCCGGCGTCTAAAGTGCATGTGCAAATTGGAAAAGGGGTGCCCCACTACCCCTGAGCATTGAACACAGCTCCCCAAGGTTCACAACAACACGGTAAAATCAATTTAAAAACTGTTAAAACTGTTAGCAGCAGGAATTATTTAAAAACAGGTCGAAGCGGCAGGTAGAACCACTCTGGCTTCCGCGAGTGTTCTGCCTCTAATTAGCGCATACTTCATACATACTTTCAGCATATGAAACAGAACTATTTCCTCATTCCTCAGTCGCATCAGGTGATGTAGGGATCTGGAGCAGACCTTGCAACATTCTAATAAGGATCTGAAATTCCCTCATTTATAAGGAGAGAGCTGGGCTGCAGGCAGGGCTTAATTTGTGCTGGAGTTTGACAGTGCTCAACACAGCACTTATTTACAACCACTGGCCCTTTATCATGACAATCCGCCACATGTTGGTGCTGTCTAACTTTTTTTTAAGACCAGCAAAGTGTTTCACTGTTCCATACACTTTAACCCCTTCCCTGCGGATGACGGAACCATGCCGTCATGAGCCACGGCCGGCGTGTGCTCATGACGGCGTGGTTCCGTCATGCTGCGGCCGCTCCGCCCACGCGTTACTGATTCCCCGCCTTTGCGGGCGAATTAGTGAGTGGGCGGGTTGTGACGGAACCACGCCGTCATGAGCACAGCTCGCCCGTGACTCATGACGGCATGGTTCCGTCACGAGCATGGCGGCGCCGCGCTCACCCCCCACACCCCCAGCGTCGCGGCGGAATTACCGCCGCGGCCAAGGGGTTAAAAAACATAATGAACTAATGCAGGTGTCTCCAACAAGTGGATCACAGGACACCTTCATAGTAGCTCACAGTCTTGAGTTCATTTTTAAATAAGCACAAGGTCACATTTTCCTTTCACAAATAAGGGAAGGCTGTGTTTATTTTACATTATTATCTTCAGGCTGCAGGTAGCAGGGCCTGAGAATGAGAAGTGCTGGAGTCAGACTTATGACCCAGCCCACAGAAGTGAAGTACTGCAGCACTGTCTCAACTCAATATTGAGGTGTGAAAACAAAATTATGTTTCTGAAGGCTTGTAAATGGGAAAAAATTAAAATGAAGAGTTAACTTAATGATTAAGTTGACTCTTCATTTTAATTTACTTCCATTTCAAAGTGTCACATCCAGTGGCCAATAGACACTGTGCTATATCTCTATGAAAATATAGTCTTTTTTTTTAAATGGGAGAAATTTAAAGTGAAGAAAAATATTTATATGAAACATTGATTCAATGTTTTTCTCCACTTTCAATTAAGCCAATTGGATCTTGATATTTTATGAAGCATATTTCTTCATTTTACATTCCTCCCATTTAAACAAATAGCTGTATTTTTCTGTTATAACTATGGCACTCTGTCTATAGGCCACTGAGTGCAAGATGCCTACTATTTGTAAATGCGGCACTTTGAAATGGGAGATGATTTAAATGATGAGCTTTCTGGAATCCATGTAAGCATAAAGTTAACTTTGATAGCACTGGCCACAGGCTTCTGAGCCAACCTTTGGGCCCCTCACGTATTCTTTCACAAATTAAGCACTATATAAATGGGATGCACTATGACTTTACTTTAGTGCACACTGTTGCTCTGTATGTTTACACTACAGACACCTGAAATTAAATTCCTGGTGTGCTACAATCGTTTAGTGCCAGCACCCTGCAGCAGTATTCTTCCAAACAAAGGGGCATATTATCAAGGGCCATTTCGCCGCTTTTTTGGCTTTAAAAGCCAAAAAAGCAGCGATAATGACATCGCCCTATCTACAAGGGGATGCTAACATGCATTAGCGCATGTTAGCACCCGTTTTCCCGACGCCTCGCTTTGCATCTCTAATGAGATGCAAAGTGGGCGTCACTGGGCAGTACTCCTTGTAAATTATCGCTGATGTGCACATCGTGATATTTACAAGGAGGCCACGCATTTTGCAGACGTTAGTTTTTGGCGAAAATCGCGGTTTTCGCCAAAAACTAACGTCTGCAAAAATGCTGACTTAGGTATGTTTAACATGGGGGGTGGATTCTTGTGTTACGACCACAGGGTCGTATCATCAAGCATATCGCCGTTTTGCAGGGAACATCGCTGGAAAACCAGCGATGTTCCCTGCAAAACGGCGATTTCCCCGCTATCGCTGGAATTTACATCGCCCTGGAGAAACGCGTTGTTAATAATGCGCTAACAGGGCGATAAATTCCAGCGATAGACGGCGATAAATACAAAAGCGCTAAGCGCGCTTTGCGTTATTTATCGCCGTCCGTTGCTGATATGCCCCTAAATCAGGAGCCTGCAAGTTTCCTACATCTACACACCTGCACATGCAGGATCCGTGCTGCCTTCATCTTTAAATTCGGGTCTTCAGAGATGCTGAAGATGACCCTGGATGGGGTCTCCTGCCCCCCCCCCCACCACCAGCTCATATGGCAGAGCTGTTTGTGAGTGTAAAATCTGGTAGTGAAGCATGCCCTTTCTTTTGTGTTCTTCTCACGCCCTTCCCTTTCAAGAGAGGCGAACAGGTGTGTAGTGTTTATTTAATGCTGTGAAGAGGCACTTGTGTGGGTATAAATACTAACTTTCTCTTTTATGCTTTCGTCAGGCACTTTAGAGACATGATGAGTGCTTTTTATAACGACTGTGGAGGGAACAGATGTAATCCAGCCATATGGAGTGATTTGCGCATGGTTCCCACTGTGTTTCCGAGTCTCACCATTTTCCAATCAGAATGTGATTTGACAAAGGAAGAATAGCTGCACAGAGAGGCTTAGGCAGTTCTGTTAGAAATTAAGACACAATACTGCCTGATTTCAGGAGGATTTCAGCTGTGGCGTTGCTAGTGTGTCATAGCCCCTAGGGCAAGGAAGGAAAAAAAACCTTGACTCCTGTCGGAATTGTGAAATGCAGCAATATTCAGGGTTCAGTGACCCCCCAAGGCCTCAGCGCCCCAGTGCCAACACACCTACTGCACCAGTGGAACCTACAGTCCTAGATTTTAGTATGGCAAACCTGACATTTGCTTGCAGACACTTCAGGTGTATGATTGTTCCGCTCTTGATGAGGTCTAGCTGATAACCCATGAGAGTGTTAGAATCACACCACTGCCTCTTATAAATTGTTTTACGTCTGCATATATGATATGCATATGTAATCTCACAGATAACCTGATCCCTATGGATATGTTTGCTAAATGAGAGGTAGGGGCCAGATACATGAAAATATCACTTGCAAAAAGTGGACCCCAACCTGCGCACTGACGTTTTGCAAATGGAATAGAATTTTCCAAACGACCTATGTAATCATAGGTCAGTTCAACAAATTCCTATTCGGAGTGGGTTGCATTCAGGCCTACCTCATTATTATTCTTGAGGTAGGTCACAAATTGTAACTCAATTCGATTGGCAGCCGTCAACGGTGACCTGCTGGCATCAGTAGACCACTATGTCTGTTGTTGCTTTTTAAATATATATGTATTTTTTAATGCAGCTCATTTTCCTTAAAGAAAACAGGGCTGCATTTAAAAAAAAATCTTTTTTGAAGTTTGCTTGAGAGTAGGCAGAGGTACACCTGCTAGCTGACAACCCTTTTTTTCTAACACAAAAAGGAACAGCTTACCACTCCAGTTCAGGAGTTTGCAACTTTCCAATGTTTTGCAACATTGTCACAAAACAATTGATATATTGCACTGCGAATTGCAATTTGGAAAGGACGTCTTACTGATGCCATTGGTGCTGGAACAATTTTCAGACTGGGGGGTGCTGCCATCAATGTTACATCACCGAAATCAAAGGGAACTGTGAAAAATCCAAAGGTTTCACAAAGAAGAGGTATGGCAACTGAGCCACGCCCATTCATCAATAGAGTGGTAACAGTGTGGTAGGTAGCCAGCGATGCATTTTGAAAATATATAACTAAAGCAAGGTGTGGTAGCGCAGCTCTCCTCCTCAGTGCACTTCAGCACATTGGCCATCAGGGAATGTGCCAAAACTTCCATTGTCAACACTAGCATTCCGTAGAACACAATGCAAGTAACTTAGAATGTTAAAGGGGAGTGTTAGTAACTGACTATTTTGCATGAATTATACAAAATATTTTCGAAACCACAAAATTTGAAAAATGGCGTGTACAACATAAGAACCTGATTTGCAAATCATTTTCAGAAAACGGTAACATGCTTCAACTGCTATCCCTTAAAAATGTTATTACTATGCAGTCTGGAGTGTCACATAAACATCTGACAGAATTTGCATAGAGATTATGTTCTCTCTCTTCCTCTCATTCATTATACTGGGCATCGATATCCAGGGGCAGTGTTGCTGGCTATATTGATCCAGCCCTTTCGCTTACTATGGCCAGGTGGAGAAGCCCTGCCCTCAACATAGAGTGTCATCTGCATCAATTCACACCTGTTTCTATCCTGTCAGATGCAGACAATGCTGCTGCTCAGTGGATATCATACTTCTATGACCTCCACCCTCATTTCATTCCTGTTTGGTGCCACCTAAACTTCTGTACCACTCTGCTTCCCTTATCCCATTTGGAGCCTCAAAGTGCCTCTTGTTGGCAGGGCCGGCTTTAGGGAGGTGCGACTGGTGCGACCGCAGTGGGCGCTGTCCTGGGGGGTGGGGGGGCACTGACCTCAGGGGGGGTGCTGTGTTTAGCAGTAACTTAAGATTTAAAAGCACCTGCTGCAGAGTTCGTTGTGCGCCCAGTTTTCAGGCAGCAATAAAAATGTCAAGATAACTCTTGTGATTAATGTTCTAGCTAGAGAGAGAGGGATCGAAATATTGTCTAGTGGCGGTTTTGACTCACCATAAAGTAGCGCAGAGGGTTAATATGACTGCTGCAAAGAACGGATCTGTATTTCTATGTGGATAGCTGAATGAATTAGCAAAGCGAGCCTTTACCAGTGCTTCAAAACAAATTAATTGCATGTGAAAGAGTGGGGCTCTGGAGAGATGATGCACACTTTTGCCAGGTGGAGCAAGGGATTCTGAGGAGGAGGTCATGGGGTGGGAACCAAAAAAGATTGTCGCACTGGGAGCCACCAGTGCTAAAGCCGCCCTGCTTGTTGGAATCCTTGTGGGCCCCCAGCTAGAGATCCCCTGTAGTCTTTATAACCCAATACTAATCTCTCATCACGGTGAGTGGTGTCCCTTCTCCTCTGAACCCTTTGTTTGATGTCCTGCACCACCGTTAATCTGCATTTCTTCCACACTTAGGGGTCGATTCCGATTCGGGCCGGAAATTTCTCCGACCGAGCCGGACCCGGAGAGATTTCCGACCGAATCGGACCCGTGCAGTCCGACCGAACGAGTACGATGCGTCCGTATGTTATCGGACTCGAGTCGGTCGGACTCCCATTGATGTCAATGGGAGCCGGTCGTACAACGCGTACGCGGGCTCCCATTGACTCAATGGGTGCGAGTCGGACAAGGGCGCCCCCTACAGCGGGTACGCGGCGAAGCGACTCGCGCCGTACACGCACAGGTAGGGGGGACCCATGGGTCCCCCCTGTGTGCGACTCGCGCGGCTACGCGTACAGGGGGTCCGACACGGACCCCCAAAGTACGGCTCCGACAGCTCTTACGAGCCGGAGTGCGCGGCTCGGTCGGACTGCTCGCGGCGCGCATCGTGCCTACCCGGCCGGGAAACGTCTCCATTGCGCGGTGCGAGTCGAGTCCGAGCGAGTCGGTCGGAGCGGTTCGAGCCGGGAGCGAGTCGGTCGGAGCGGTCGGGACGCCCGGACGAGTCGGTCGGAGATTTCGCATCGTACTCGCTCGGCCGGACCCGCGTACGGTTCGGTCGGGAAACAGGGCTCCGAATCGGATCCGGTAAAGCCGAATCCGATTCGGAGCCCTACCGGCCGAGATCGGAATCGGCCCCTTACTGTTTCAATCATGTTCCTCTACTGCCCCTATTTCCACCTATTTTTCCACCCAGGTCTTTGTATGGAGACCACAAAACAATATGGCTGGAGACACCCCATCAGATTTTGCTTTTCAAGCTTGCCAAATAAAAGGCTCCTCATCTGCCCGCTTGAGGCACAGTGTTGTTTGCTTGCAAATGTGTCTACATCTCCATCTTTTTTTGTGCCTGCAATTTGAATTGTCTCGGCCCAGAGGAGTGAGACAAGAGTAGTCACATTCTCAAAAGCCCTATATGTAGCCTTTTACCCTAACCTCCGTTTGGCGGAACAGATCTCGGCACAACATGTCGGATGTGTGACTCCGCAAACCCCCATTGAGAGGATCTTGGCTGTCTCCTCTTCCCGTTGTACCCCTAAGTTAAGAAACTCTCAGGGATTCTGTTGCTATTTTGTGCAGCTTTAAGAATTATTTTTCTTTTGAAAGTTTGTCCTTTTCTGCCTTCAGCTCTGCTATAGAACAAAAATGCATGACTCTAAGCCATAATCCAATGTAGAGGTGTTGCTTTTGGAAACCCATGTTTTCAACAAAGCAATAGAGCACAACTGGAGGAATGGAGCTAGAGGAGGGGCTTTCAGTTATTTACTAGCAAGTATTGACACAGGAAGCACCCAGTCTACTGTCAACAAAGTACAGAATAGGAAATAAGCCAGGCAAAACAGAAAGGTCTTGGAACATGTGCAAGCACAGACCTACAAATGCACATTAATGCTAGAACTGATGTAGTGTATTTTGGATCTTCATTTAACATTTAACGGAGGCCTACGTTGAAGGCACTTTAACCTTCATTATAGTCCTGCATACATCTGTTGAAAGGCAGTTTGCCAGGAAGTCTTCAGTACAATTCTGGTTTATATCCACAATAAAAGATTGATTCATGCGTGCAATACATGTATGACAACAGGAATTGTATATGTAATGACTGACTTTACCTTTCAGAATGTAAAATAGGTCCTCGTTCATTGCAATGGAAAGAGGTAGGACATACTTAAAAGGCCTATCACATGATTTGAGAGAGATAAGTCCTGTGGGGTGGAGATATATTGCACTCTATGTATATCTTAAGTTATTGACAAAAGATGATCACTGACACAATATCGTGGTAACCATTATTGTTGACAAAAATATCTTGTCAAAAATATAATCAAGCACAATATTGTGTTCCTATACTTATAACCCCTTCGCTGCCAGGCCTTCCCCTCATGCCAAGCCTTTTTTTTGGCTATTTGGGTTAGTTTGCGCTTAGGCCCCCATACCTTTTTGTCTTCATAAGGTATCCATGCCAAATTTGCGTCCTTTTTTCCAACCTCCTGAGGATTCTAAAGATGCCCAGGGTTTGTGGATTCCCTTCGAGGGGACTGAGAAATTATCCAAAATACAGCTAAATGTAGTTTTTTTTGTGAAAAATAGGAAAAAAGTGTTGCAGAAGAAAGGGTCCAGTTTTTTCCCTGTAAATTGTATCAACAAAGGTTTGTGGTGCAGGATTCACCATCTCCCCAGCTTTGAGGAACAGGCAGACTTTTGTCAGAAATCCAAACTTTTCTACACAATTTTGGCATTTTACTGCAAATTAGCCTACTTGTCCTATTTTTTTGTGCTTTCAGCCTCCTTCCAGTCAGTAGTAGAAATGGGTGTGAAACCAACAATGGATCCTGGAAAGCTATACATTTCTGAAAATTAGACAAACTTCTAAATTTAGCAAGTAACAGTTGAAATTAAACAATATTGAAATTGAGTTGAAAAAAACAGCCATTTGTGCCTACAATTTCACCTGTAACTTCTTTTAAGTATGGCAGATTTCTAAAAGCAATATACCATTACGTCCGCTTGACCCTTCTGGTTGCAAGCATATATAAGGCTTGTAGGTTCACCAAGAGCCAATAACTGAGCTGCACCTTGCAATGGTTTTTCCATTATGTACTGGGTATACAGCTATTCATTTGGTAAAATATAAAGAGTGAAAAACAGGTATCAAGGAAACCTATGTATTTCCGAAATGGAAACAAGACATGGGGTTTAGAAGCAGTGGTTATTTTGCACATCTCTGAATTTGTTGGTACCCATACTTGCATGTGAATTAAAGAGCATTTTCAAAATGACTTCTTTTTTACACACTGTCTTACATTTTGAAGGCAGATATGCATAGAAAGACAATTGGTAATAACACTTGTTCTACTATTCTGTGTTCCCCTATGTCTTCCAATAAAAATGGTACCTCACTTGTGTGGGTAGGCCTAGTGCCCACGACAGGAAACAGCCCGAAATGCAGCATGGACACATCACATTTTTCCACTGAAAACTGACCCTTTTTTTGCAATGTGCCTAGCTGTGGATTTTGGGCCCTAGCTCAGCTGGCTCCTAGGGAAACCTAGCAAACCTGTAAATTTTTTAAAACTAAACACCCAGGAGAATCCAATATAGGGTGACGTGTGTGACTCTCACCAGGTTCTGTTACCTAGAATACCTTTCAAACCTCAAAATTTGTCTAAAAAACAAATTTTCCTCACATTTCTGTGGTGGAAAATTCTGGAATCTGAGGGGAGCCACAAAATTCCTTCCACCCAGCATTCCCCCCAGTCTCCCAATAAAAATGGTATCTCACTTCTGTGGGTAGGCCTAGTGCCCGTGACAGTAAGGGGCTAAAAACATATTGTGCAGCCATCAAAATTCGCTATCATAAAATGAGCTTGTTTTGCAAGGGGGTAATCTGTGTTTTTGGTCCCGGGCTCAGCAGCCATATAAGGAAACCTACCAAACCCAGATATTTCTGAAAACTAGACACCCAGGGTGATCCATGGAGGTGTGGCTTGTGTGGATCCCCCAAAGTTTTCTTACCCAGAATCCCCTGCAAACGTCTAATCTAGCACACAAAAACACATTTTCTTGACATCTCTGTGTGGGAAAGTTGTGGGATCACCAGGCCAGCACACATTTCTTACCACCAAGCGTTCCCCCAGGTCTCCCAATATAAATGCTACCTCACTTGTGTGGGTGGGCCAAGTGCCCGCGACAGGAAAGGGCACATAACTTATTGTGGAGGCATCAAAATTATTGATCACAAAACTACCTGGTTTTGCAAGGAGGGTCACCTGCGTTTTTGGTCCCGGGCTCGGTGAGCATCTAGGGAAACCTACCAAACCCAGACACTTCTGAAATCCAGACACTCAGGGGAGTCCAAGGAGGTATGGCGTGCATGGATTCCTCAAAGTATTCTTACCCAGAATCCCCTGCAAACCTCAAATTTAGGTAAACAAATCACATTTTCCTCACATTTCTGTGTGGAAAGTTGTGGGATCACTGGGCCGGCATAACTGTCCTACCACCCAGCGTTCCCCCAGGTCTCCCAATAAAAATGCTACCTCGCTTGTGTGGGTGGGGCATGTGCCCGCGATAAGGAAGGGCCCAAAATCTATTGTGGAGGCATCAAAATTATAGATCACAAAACAACCTAGTTTTGCCAAGGGGTCATCTGCATTTTGGGTCCCCGGCTCGGCGGCCATCTAGGGAAACCTACCAAACTCAGACATTTCAGAAAACTATACTCAGAGGGTTCCACGGAGGTATGGCTTGGCAGATCCCCAAGGTTTTCTTACCCAGAATCCCCTGCAAACCTCAAATTTAGCTACAAAAAACACATTTTCATCACATTTCTGTGTGGGAAAGTTGTGGGATCACCACGACAGCACAAATTTCTTCCCACCCAGCATCCCCCCAGGTCTCTCGATAAAAATGCTACCTCACTTGTGTGGGTGGGCCATGTGCCCGTGACATGGAAGGGCCCAAAACATATTGCAGAGGCATACAAATTATCGATCAGAAAACAACCTGGTTTTTCAAGGGGGTCACCTGCGTTTTTTGTCCAGGGCTCGGCTGCCATCTAGGGAATCCTACCAAACCCAGACATTTCTGAAAACTAGACACCTGGAGGAGTCCAGGGAAGTGTGGCGTGCTTGGATCCCCCAAAGCTTTCTTACCTTAGCTAAGAAATCACATTTTGCTCACATTTCTGCATGGGATCACCATGCCCGCACAAATATCCTACCTTCCAGCATTCCCCTTGGTCTTCTGAGTAAAATGATATCACACTTAGTGGGTGTCCAAAGCAGAGTCAGTCCTGCCCTCTTGGACCCCCTTTCGTTCCCCCCTTAATCTCTACATGTTTTTGGCCCTTCCCTCTGCAAGGACTTGGTCCACCCACACAAGTGAGGTGCCACCAATTCCTCCTACGTGCTGGAAGCCATTGCTTCTAGTGCGTCCCAGCCTGCTCTGATGACGTTGTTGCGCCGTGTGCGCGCCAATGTTATCAGATCACTGAGGTGGGGGTTGGGGTGGCAGCGAGCTTCCGCTGCCAACCCAGTTGGGGGCCCCGTATTTAGTGGCCCATGGGTGGAGTGCCAGTGCTTCCCAGTGGGTGTGTGCTTGGACGTAATAGTTACGTACTCGGCACAGGAGACCCATGGCCAGGACGTAACCATTACGTCCACGGCACCCAAGGGGTTAATGGTAAGTACAAAAATATCGGGGGGGAAAATGGTTGACACTAATATCCTCAAAAAATATACAAAAATATAGACTTTTTAATATAAATAGAGTTTAAAGTAGTAAATATTTAATATAATGTAAATTAAATAAATTTCTGTGATATTTCATACTATATATAAATATATACTTATATAAACACACAAACATATATCTATCTATCTATCTATCTATCTATCTATCTATATATGGTACCACTAGGTAAATATATGTATATGTTACCTAGTGGTGGGTTGCCACTAGGTAGTTATAGTTAGGTCTGCTTTTCTATAGAAAGAGCGCTTATGGGTTTGCTAATAAATTTGGCCCCATTTGACAAATCTTCATAAAACTTTCCCAAAAAATAGTTCATCCACCTCAACTCCTTCCTGGAAAGTTGTGGGGTGATCTGTCAGGCGGGGGTCAAGAGAAAAGGGGGTCCCAAAACTCAAAACCCTTATGCATTTTCCAAAGACTTTTTTAAAATTGGCTACAGCAACAACTGCTGAAAGGAATTACACTAGATTAGACAGGATGCGAGATTGTTGTCCACAGATTGTACTTTCTGTGATTTGGTGTAAATCAATTCAGTAGTTTTTGAGAAATTTAGAGTAAAAAATAATTGTATATTTTGGCATTTGAGTACGTGAGAATCTTGAGAGACTCTTGTGGGAGCACCAATTTAAAAAAAAAGAGCATTATAATTTGCTGAGTGGCTATATTTCCCTTGGGCCATCTCGATTCCATGGGAATCAGTCTCTCGTGAGAGCGAGCACTCTGATTGGCTGCCAGAAACATGAGAAAGAATATTGCTGACATCCATTAAAGGACTCGGGGAATTAGTCTCCTGTCTTGAAGTTAAGAAAATAAATAATATACGGGGGCAGGGTAGGGATACCTTGACCCCCTAGGCACCATAGAGGGACCCCCACTGGGGCAAAAAAGAAAAAAAACTGCAAAAAATGCCACGATCTTGCGAGACTCTCGTGGGCCTCAAAAACAAAATGGCGGGTGGGCCATATTTGAATAGCTTATGCCAGAGGAGCCTACCCCGGGGCTGATTTCATAAAGGACAGGGGGAGCTGCGTGGCCTGGGCCTCGGGGCACATGCACCACCCCTCCCCCTCAAAAGAGTATCTGGTCCCAGGACCCGGGGTTCCAAGGGCTGAAATAAGCCTCGGGAGGGAGGCCACATGTGCCCCCTCAAAAGAACACCGTACCCCGGGGGATGGGGTCCCTGGGGCCGTAATTGGCCTGAGGAGGGGGGCTGTCTTCCCTCTACCCCTCAAATGAATGCCTGCCCCTGCGGGTATTGGGTCCACAAGGCCAAAATCAGTCCAGGGAGGGGGGCCTCACACAGCCCTTCCCCTTTATTTAAATTAGTGGTCCTGGGGCCAATAACTGCTAGGGGAAGAGGGTCGTGTGGGCCCCCTCCCTTTAAAAAAATACACAGCACTGGGCTTGAGAAGTGGGGCCACACGGTCCCCCATCACTGAATTTTTAGAAATGGTGCTGGGGGATGGGGATTCCAGGGCTTAACAAGGCTCAGAGAGGAAGGCCCCCTCTCCTTTAATTAATAAATAAACAGCCCTGGGGGTTTGGGTCTGCAGGGCCAGACCTAGCAGTGCGCAGTGTGGGGTTGGTTGTAAGGAGGAGGGGGCTGGCTGCAGGCCCTGCAGCCAGCCCCCCCGACACCAAGTAACTGGTGAATTTCAGTGCTTTTTTTAGTTCAAAACATTAATTTTGTCATTGACAAATTCATCTAACTCTAACGTTACTTTATCCTTTGGTTTTTTCAGTTAATATATAGCATGTAACATAATTAATAAAAAATATTTATTTTACATCATAGAATTTTTTTAAATATTGAAAATGTATTACTAAGAATATGCGCACCGACACAGACAAAAGAGTAGACAGAATAGCTGAATAGTTGGCTTTGGAACGAGGAGACCCTAGCTGCAATATTTACTTCTCTATTTGAAGAAATCACAGGTCCTCAAGTCAAATATCTGCAAGAATTGTGAATACTCAGAAACGAACATGGTAAAGCATTGTAAAAAAAAAAAAAACAGGATCTGAACACATCAACATGAAACAAGTGCTAATGATGTCAGTGTCAGAGACTACGGCCATGTTGTCAAGGTGTTCCGCTACATTAATTCTGCAAAGGACAAGAGCTTGTGTACGCACAGACCCAGAAAGGCACACACTCATACATGAACACAGATGCCTGCATGCTTTCTGAGTGGCTTTACATTGCTCATTACCGATGTGTGCTCCTGAAAGTGGATGTAGGACATATTTCACCCTAGCACCAGCCTACTCAGAGACCACAAATCAGACCAAGCGGGTCAAGGAAGATAATTAGAGCCTTCTTGTAGATGAAAGCCCTCACAGAGAGTGCACTGACAGAGTCGCTGAGTCCCTCAGTAGGTGGCGTCCACAGACATGAGATTTCAGCTCTTCTGGGCTGCTAAGGCGGTCTCTCCTCCATTACTGAATTTTAACAAACAGAAAACCTCTCTGAATGACTTAGTCACCATTCTGCATTCCTATAAACCCCTGAGTTTGCTAGAAAATCTAGATGCCTTAAGGTTATTCTCAATTTTCCTGCGGCTTTATATCGTTATGCAGGTTTGGCGAACACAATTTCCCTAATGAAATGTTCATGCCAGCAAAGGGAATGGAGGTTCTCATACATTGATGTGTGCCCAAGCTAATCTTTACCAAAAAGCCATTCTACTTGCAGGTTGGGACCAGCTCTTCACTGAAGCAGCCATCACAAATTCAGTTCTGTTCGGCTGAAACATGGAAGCTGAGCTAGAGTCAAAACCAACTCTGTCTAATGTTTTATGACAGACTCATACTGCTTCAAGTAGGGGCAATGAGCAAGCCTAGCCTTCTATGAGATTTTTTTGGGTGGACTCCCGACCTCCAAAGTTAACTTTCAACCAGTGATAGGAGGTGAGGGGCTTTGGAGGGGGGGAGGGATTTGTGCCAAGCACAGCCTGATGCACTTTTACCCGCCCACCCTCCACCAAGAAAAAAGACAAATGCTTCTGATGTTGTAGCCCATGTCCTGGGTGGAGGGAGGGGCTCATACCCCATAATGGATTTTGGCTGTGCACAACATCTAAACACAAGCTGGGAACCCATTCTGTGCGGGGATTTCCAGCTCACCATGTGTGATATCAGCTCTTGACCTGGAGACCGTGTGAAGGGAGGCGATACTGCATGACACACAGAGGCCTGATTATGATGTCGGGCGGACTGCCACTGACAGGCCGTTGGTGGCGGTCCGTCCGACATCTGGGGCTGCAGTCCGACCGCCACATAATGATGCGGTCGGTCGGAATGCAGCAGTGACGGACGCCTCCGACAGGCTCATGGAGCCCGTCGGAGCATCGGTCGGAGCGTAATTCCCTACAATGGGGGCGGTGCCATAGGGATTGCGAAGTCCCTTTTCCATCTGCCTTTACATGGTGGTCTGACCGACATGTAAAGGCAGATGGAATTGGAATTTGGGGGGTCTCTAGCAAGGCCTCCGTCACCCATGGGCCTTCGCTATGGGCTCAGAGGGGTACAAGTGGTGCCCCCCCTAAACATCCATGCACCGTGTGCCAGGCTCCACATGGTACCCTACACACTGTGCATGGATGTTTAAAAAATGCCTTTTTCCATTGAGGCTTGTGCTTCAGCCCTTTTCCGGGCTGAAGCACAAGCCGCAATGGAAAAAGGCATTTTTATGACCACATCGTAATTAGGCGGGTGGAACTGCCAACAATATGTCGGGCGGTTCCATTCCCGTGGCTCGTTCGACCGCCATCGCAATCAGGCCCTAAGTTGGAAGGTCTGAAACTCATGGGTGGTGGGGGTTCTCCTTTCAAGATTTTTTTTGTGCAAAATTAGGTCCGTATGCTACATTTTATTCTGCAGTTTTCATAATTGATTGGAACAAAAACCACACATTTTTGAGACAATCCTGAAGAGAAACTCATAAAAAATTCCAGTACGTTATTGTATGGCAAAGTATAGTTCACAGGAGCATCATCTCTCTGCAGTAGAACAACATGTATGCGCCTTTTACAAAAATGTGTTCTGTTCTCTCTCGTGACTGTTGGGAAAGCAACCTATGCAAGATAGCCTTTGCTGTGAGAAGTATGAAATGTGTAGTGAGTGAGCCCCATGTACTAGCCAAACATAGTTCTCAAGTATACCAGGTCTATGCATGAGTAGCCCTTCCAGTACAGGTTTTTACTTTGCATTCTAGGACTTCCAGTCCTGCTTTAGAATGGGATCCACAGGACTACAAGTTCCAGAATTCAAAGCAAAAACCTGAACTGGATAAAGCACTCTTTCATGAACCTTGAGAGCTCTGGTAAAAACAGATGAAATCACATCTAG
Organism: Calotriton arnoldi; assembly: GCA_963921515.1. Taxonomy (NCBI): domain Eukaryota; kingdom Metazoa; phylum Chordata; class Amphibia; order Caudata; family Salamandridae; genus Calotriton; species Calotriton arnoldi. The sequence goes on along the minus strand of CAWUFW010010896.1, from coordinate 541,850 downwards.
TAATGCCTCACATAAGAATAACCCATCTAGAAACACTGTGATAAGAGGGTCTTTATCTACAAACTCAAGGTCGCACTCAAGTTCATAAACAGAAGAGTATGGCTGATTCGATTATCTTGAAATTAGTTATATGATCCTCAGGTGCACACAAATGTCCGATATGAAGATCATAGACAAACAACATGAGACAAGTCATTTAAGAGGCACAGAAGCTTGCAGTGAGAACTTCGATTTAAAACGTTACATCGAGACCATAACATCCATAAAAGCCTTCAGCGACAGTTTTGTGTGCAAGACTTTGCATTATTTAAAACGTTAGTCACAGAACTTTACATCACAGCCATAAGATCTGAAGTTTCCATATGGACTCTTCCATAAAGAGCTTTGCATTTAGAAACTTCTATTTAGAATCTAACATTTAGCACTAAAGGTTAAGGGCCCCATGCATCAACCGAAAACCGGTCAGTAAACGGGCAGATTCGCTGAATCTGCCCCTTTGCGACCGGTATTTTTGCATTTGTGATGCATCATTCCAAATACAAAAATCGCAATTTAAGTAATCGCTAAAATAGCGATTACTTAAATTGCGATTGCATTTAGGGAATCGCAAATTGCGATTCCCTAAATGCAATGCATGTTGCAATCACAAATAGCGATTTCGCTATTAGGGGTCGCAAATTACCATCAATTTGAACTTGATGGCAATTTGCAAAAACTTTGAAAGTTCTATGTTACACACACACATGCACTTGGGGCATGTGTGTGTGCAACATCTGCACACATGCATATTTCAGGGGTGCAACAGGGTGTCTTTTTGGTACCCTTGAAATTGCATGCGCAATTACGAGGACCTATTGGTTACTCACAAATTGCGCATGCAATTCCCATTCATTCCTATGGGCCTGTAGGCCCATAGAAATGAATGGGAAGCCATTCCTTATTGCGACTCGCAATTTGCGAGTCACAATTAAGGAATGTGTAGGAATCGCTATTTTTTTAGCGATTCCTACATGCATAGGCTTTTGCGATTCCATAATTGCGATTCCTTAATAATTGCAATTAAGGAATCGCAAAAGCCTACCTTGATGCATGTGCCCCTTAGAACCTTATATTCAGAATGTCACTTACAGAACCCTCTCATTTACAATCATGCGTTCAGAACCCTACAGGAAACGTGTATAAAGACTATAGCATCAAAAACCTAACATGTTTAGTTTAAGATACAGAATTAGATATACATTCACAATCACACATTTAGAACCTTACTTTCAAAGCCCTAGACTCAGAACGCCATAGATCGAATTTCTAATTAGAAGAACCTCTGGTAGAACACATACATGTGGAGCCTTATAACCAGAACCTCAGACTATGATCCTCAACATCATAACCTTACACTCAAAATCCTATATTCAGAAACTATACATTTATAACCCTGAATTCATAACCTCACTCCTTAAATCTTCAATCCGGCACAGTACAATCAGAATATTTACACATAACCTTGATTTTTATTTCGAAGAATAACTTCAGTTTTTATCAACTTTGACTATTTGGAGACCTCTAAATGTGGTGACTGGTACATAAGTGACCAATGTGCACAGCCTATTGGGCGAATCCTCATTGCGTTTACTGGACAAACGCACACGCATGTGGTGTGGCACATTCCTGAATCCTTTAGCCCAAACTGCTTTGTTCATCCTGGTGTTGATGCGCACATCTGGAGCTCCTATCTCCTTAACTGCAAATGTACGGATTGCTTTCAGAGCACAGGGTGCCAACTCCATGGATTCATTTGTGGACATTGATGGTGTATTCCCTAGTTACTCCCTCATTGATGGCAGATCTGCCTTTCTTCTTCCCGCCCCCTTTCATAGCAGGAGCCATTTTGAAGCAGAGTCAATGACGGGAAAAAACATGCATTCAAACCTTAAATTTATACTAAAAGTTTTCGGTATCCTTGAGTTGTGATATATACATTTATTTCTGCATTTTGTGTTTTTCGGTAGCAGAATCCATGTTCTTGGGCACAATAGAGAGCTGTATAGAGATGTTAAAGAGCACACACACACAGGTAACGCATATCGACCACAGACATGATCAATAAAGTACATTGATTGACAAAAGCCATCTTAATGTACCTCGTGGGGAGCGACCTTTCGAAAGCATGCAGGAAACCCTCGGGGGCTTATTTCAAGCCCCTTGCGCGTCCGTGGCGTCCCTTTCAATATGGGAAAAAGTGACGTACGTGTGGCGCAAGAGGCGTGTAAATAAGCCCCAGAGTATGTTTAGCTCAGATTTTTTACAGACAAGAAAATGCCATTTTTTCCTGCGGTATTTTTTAATTTGTGCTTCTGTTGGTAGCAGCTTTTTTCTGTAGACTATCAACATTTTTCTTGCCTTGCATATTATTTTTTTATTGAAGTGTACACTGTTTAATTATTGCACATGGAGATTTGGCACTCGTGTTCGGCTCTTTAGAATACCCTGGCATGCTCTCCAAGTAGCTCAGTCTAGGCATGTCAGGAGATAATGTGGGGCCGCTGCCAAAAACTTTATTCAAGGCCCCGCTCTGGTTTCATACAATGGTCACAAACAAAAATGGGGGGGAGACGGAGGTAGTGGTTAGGTTCACCCTCCAAAGTACATGTAATGAACAAAGAATCTGTAGATGACAGATCCAAGAACCTAACCAAAGGGAAAAAGGTGGGGGGTTCCGCTAGATGTGCGAAACACAACCCCGAATCTGGGAAAAGTAAATTCTTTTCTTGAGTCCCCTCACTCACCAGGGGTTGCCCCTAGGTGACATGCTTCATCATTGGGGCCATCCCAAACAGCTACTGTTTGGGTCGTGCTGCAACTTGTGGAACTACTTAGGAGCACTTTTTTGTGAAAAAATGTGTAGTGCAGTGTTGGGGGAGTGGTGAAAGTGATGCTAAAAAATACCTAGCTAGTGAGCTAATATTTTATTCCTGCTCCTAGTTGGTATGGATAAAAAGGGGTTAATAGTAGGGAGGAAAAATAACTGTTATGTGTATACAATCCCTAGTATTCGGTCAACATGTTTCGAGGTGTCCCCTAAACCTCTTCTTCAGGACCACATGGGGACCAGCCCCATGTGTATCACTCCGTGTGAAAACAAACCTATAATAAAGAAAAACAGATGCACACCTAATGTGTGAGCACCAAATTAAAATACATCCGGTTTATATCAGACTCGTCTTCTAAGATGCGGTCCACCCGGGTACGAGTAGGTGTCATTGACGGAGGAGTGCTGAGACAAGGTTACTACAAGCCCATCCACCCTGGCAGACCATGAGGCACAATATTGCCTAAGCCTAAATACTACGAGTCTGATATAAACCGTATGTATTTTAATTTGGTGCTCACACATTAGGTGTGCATCTGGTTTTCTTTATTATAGGTTTGTTTTCACACGGAGTGGTACACATGGGGCTGGTCCCCATGTGGTCCTGAAGAAGAGGTTTAGGGGAAGTGTGTGCCAAGGGGGAACTTAGCGAACGAGTGTGAGAAACCAGCAGTGCACCCGTGAATGGACAATGAACTGTTTAAAAATAAAGTATCGGAAAGAAGATACAAATGAAAACTGCCAAATGTATGGGTAATGTCCTGAAACCGTGAGAAAGGATAGAGCTATGAACATTCCTCAGAAAACTGGTTTGAACAAGGATAGTTATAATGAGATGTATGTCACCCCTCAAATGGACCAATTAGAGTGGATCTCGCCCGAAAATGTAACTTTTCTGTTTAGTAAGCTAGAATTCGGGTATAAGAGGACCTACTCCTAAGTAGGAGGAGCGCTGTTTTTACATATTTTTATTGAGCACTGGACGCTGACGCTGGAGAAGCCGCTGCTATTTTTTCTATAGGCCTTTATATTTTAATACGATTAATCTTTTGCTCATAATTATGATTGAGAAGGAACGAGAGAGATTGGCGGAAAACCTATATAGGTGGTCCGTCGAGGAGGCCTGTTTTGTAGGACAGACAGTCAGTTTTTTGGAATTCTATGCTGAGATCTGAATTTAACTGCTGTGACGAACTTTATTTTCCATCTAAAGGGTATGCATTGAAATTTCAATTTATTCTTATAATGATAATAAATGTATTGATCCGATCAATAAAACTGAATTTATTCATGCTTATAAAAATTAGATAAACTATATTATAATTAAATTTACGAGTCTGTGGTTCTTTAGCTCAATGATAATTGTAAATGTTTAATAAGAGTTTATAGTGATTGAGCTGGTCTTAATCACCATCAACTGATTCCTACTAGTTGGTCCATCGACCAATGTGCGGAATACCTGAGAAATTTGAGGATTATTATGTTGATTTAAAAGGTATCCCGTCTCCTTCCAGCAAATCATTAACTTTTTCTCCTAAGGTAAAGGTGGATGTGTTTCAGGGAATATATGTGAGAGTGAATGTTTATTACGGTGTTATGGGCCCCACCGTCATATTGGTATAGTTGTGAAGAGGAATGTTTTTCAACCTGGACGTCAATACCTAAAGGAGAAGAAATGTTATTGATAGCGCTGGATCACCCCCCACCTTTTTCCCTTTGGTTAGGTTCTTGGATCTGTCATCTACAGATTCTTTGTTAACTTCATACAATGGTCACCATATTCAACAAATACATGTTTTCTGAAGAAAGAGTTTAACTTTACCAGACAACTGACAGCATTTGGCGCTGTCTAGTGGCGTGGCTGCCATGCTGCATCATGCTTTTTTATTCCATAAATATATTTCATAGCATGAGCGTGGGACCCTGAAACGCGCAGGGCGTGGGCAAAGAGCCCCAGCTGCCCAACTTGTCCGACATCCCTCCTCATGTCATGAGTCCCAGTCACTGTGTACATGCCATCTGCAAGTCCTTTGCAAGTCTGGGACACCCTTGAAGGTAGACAGGGTGCTGCCAGAGATGACTGTGGAAGAAAGCCATGTCCAAAATAAATTGTGTAGGATTGTAATGTAGCTTGACAGTTCTGAATGACTGTATGACTTTGATGTTAGAGTGGCATGTTGGGTTTGTATGACTGAAGTGAGTGATGCCAGTTGGAGTGTAGCTTTGGAAGCTGCCTGAGCTAGGTTTTTGAAGCAGGTCAGTCGGTGAAACCGCAGGTCCAAGGGGAGTTTTCGCATCCCTTTCTCCTGAGAGCATCCAATAATGTGGCATACTCAAGCAAAACTTAAGAAGATGCTGAGGCAATGCCAATACTTGAGGTGTGTGCTGCTGGCATTGGATCTAAAAGATGTATGAAATATAGCCCTTTCAACATCAGCATTCTATTTGAACACCAGGGGCCGTATTACACACGGCTGCGCTGGCGCTAGTTTTCGCTGTGTGCCAGAGTATGCGCCCGATCGCATTACAGAGGATCGGTTTGTAATGCGCCCTGATGTTGGCGCAGACTTTGAGCTCTGTGTTTATGTGCGTTTGCGTCTGTGCGCATATTGTATTAGTGCACAGACGCAAACGCACCAGTGGCGGCTTGCCGAGGGAGTGCTGTGGGGCGGGGGAGGGGCAGGGTGTGGGGGTAGTGTACTCGGACATACGACAGACAGAACTCAGAGTAAGCCTTACTCTGAGTTCTGTCCGTCGTATGTCCGAGTCCACTACCCCCCACCCTGTCCCTCCCCCGCCCTGCCTCACCGCCCCGCAGCACTCCTTCAGCGAGCCGCCACTGAAACGCACATAAACACAAACATACTCTGACGCACAGCGACAATTAGCATCGGCGCAGCCGTGTGTAATACGGCCCCAGGTTTTCCATAATTCCTATAGGGCTTAGTAAGGACCGACCGACCTCTGGAAAAGGCAGGATTGGACAAAGTCATTGAGAAGGACAATGTCCCTATGAGGAGAACAGAGTGAAACCTGTGACTTTTTACCTCTCCAGATATCCGAATACTTGTCTCAAAGTCCAGCTCAGTAACATTATAAAGAAAGAGGAAAAGTGAAAAAATAATATTTTCATCAGGAATTTGTCCTTCTCTTGCATTGGTGTTTTTCAAGTCTAGAGGAGCTTTAGGCTGCCACCTCACTTAAAAGGAAAAATGTGTATAGAGAAGGTGTGCACTTTTCCTTTGGATTGTAAAAATGTGTTTAGAAGCATGCACATTTTCTTTGGCTTACTTCAGTTCAGATGACCCCCTTTTTTTGCTTTCAGAGCTTACACAGCTCACAATCTTGGAGTCTTTAACAATACCTGAGCAGTTTGGGTTTAAGCTTGGCAGTTTATTCACCAGGGTTTTGGAGTTATTAATGAAATGAGTAAGAAATTAGTTATATATACACAGAAATAAAGTAAGACTAGCTTGAAAGTGATTCACTCGAAGTATTTCTCATCACACAAAATACATAGAAATGTATGCACCGCATGGAGCACAGCAGAGGAATTCAGCTTTATAAGAATATGCAAAAAACTTTCAATTTGAGGGGGAATTTAATTGGATTTCATAAGACATATGAGATCATTCTGAGTAGGGTTGTGTGAAAAACGTGTAATTCCCTTTTCCGTAATTAGAGAACATTTGCGGGAAAATTATGCACTACTACCAAAATTATGCAACATGCACATCCAGCATTTAGCACTATATATTAGTAACTGTGTCCTGGCATCAATTTTGGTCATGAGGACGCATTTCACATAAAAAAAATCACATAAAACTCAAGTGTCTCAAATGACAACTGCTCTCGTTCTCTTCTTTCATGTTATTCCTGTGATCCTGAAATAATCTTTGTGCCAAACGGACTTGAAATTACTCTACGTGGCTTAATGGCATAATTTCAGGTATTTCTCATAATTAGCGTAACTCAAAATGCTGGAAATTATGCAAGATTATGCCATCAGAATGAAAATTTCCCGCTGGGTCAAAACCTGAGTCCCATGTTAAACATATATTTAGGGTTTGATATTTTATATTCCGAACCACAATTGCAATTTTTTAGGTGTTCTGCATGGGAAAACTGTTCAATAAGGGGGAAATATGTGATTTTACCCACATGTGAGACTAAAAGTGCATGTTATCCCCATTTTCAGTGCAAAACTCAGAACTGGGTAGTAAAACAATGCAGGGAAATTTTGTTTCCATGCACTAGCCGTATTTCCTCCGCGTGTCCTAGTCAAATCTTTCTCTTGTCACGACGAGAGTTAATGTGCCATTTTGCCGCATTACAATGAAGAGTGTATGTTTCATTTGAGGGTCCTTAATGTGTAATACTAGAAGGGCTACACATTATTCTCTCAGTTCAAATGCTGAAAATTATAATGATGATGCACACTGATGTACTGTTATTATTTATTATATCAATAAAACTGAAGTAATAAGGGACTGCTTAAAGCTATTATTTTCTAGGAATTGCTTATTACAGAACAGCAAGTCATTATGCAGATTTATATTTCTCTCTTTTGCTCTTGTGCCTCAGTAATGTATGGGCTTGAATGCAGGCGTGGAGGCACTGTGGGGCATATGTACAAGGACTGGCGATAACTATTGCTAAAGCTAGTTAGCGGCAGTTTTTGTATCGCCGCTTACCGCTGAAAACTATCGTCATGTTAGCGGCGTATTTACAAGCCGGCGCGGCGCTACATGGCGATAGAATGAGGGATCCGCAGTGAAAACTGCTGCTAACATTAGCGCGATGGCGAAAGGAATTCCGGCGTTAGCGGGGAAAAACTACTGATAGGCCCATTAGCGGCAAAAAAACTCACGTAAGTCAGGCCAACATGAGTTTTTTTTTGCCTCTAATGCAAAAAATAGCATATCTGCAACCTCCAATAGAAAATAGGCATAAAAACCAAAAGAAAGCAGAATGTAGCAGCCAGGGCCAAGTGCAGCACACCCTTCAAGCCACCCAACATCCAGGATGACCAGGATGAGAGCCTGGATGCCTCGCAGGACCTGTGTCTGGAGCCTGGATGCCTCGCTGGACCTGCGTCTGGATGCCTCGCTGGACCTGCGTCTGGAGCCTGGATGCCTCGCTGGACCTGCGTCTGGAGCCTGGATGCCTCGCTGGACCTGCGTCTGGAGACTGGAGTGGGATGCAGAGGAGCTGTGGAGTCGATGAGCCGTGGCGGTAGACATTGAGGCGCGACGATCGCCCGTACCTGGTGGTGAAGTCTGGCGGTCACATGGAGACATGTTGCTAACCTGTGTGAGAAGACCGGCTTGCGCCCCTTGGAGCTGTTAATGGTAGAGGCGCTCCTGCGCACCAACGTAGGGAGGTCTGCATCCCATACTACGATCCACTACTACACCGGGGTGCATGGAGGGGATTACCAACGGTGGGTGCCGCCTCTCTGCATCACAGGCCGGATGATGTTGGGCTGGCCAGACGCTGTGGAGGGTGAGGCCCCGGAGCTGCGCCGAACTTGTGTGGTGGGAGTGCTGCAACTTCACGCCTAAGGGGGCCCTGCTGCATCAGCTGCATCGGGAGGTTCACCAGCGGACTTGGCGGCGACTGCTGGACCCAGACTTGTGAAATCACACCTGGCTGAGGCTCCTGCTGGCTGAGTCACAGATTTGGGGAGAGTGCAGCGGATTGCGCCACGGTGTCAATGTCCAGGTAAGGAGAAGGTGGGACGCGTAGCGCAGGAGGCCCGGGGGTCGAGTCGCCCAGGCCTAGCACACGTAGATGACGCACCCCCAGTGGCGGCTCATCCGCTATGGTGGAAGAGCGTCGCCCCACTGCTTTCAAGCAGTGCAGAAGAGGAACAATCATCACATGATGATAACTTACTGATGTAATTGTGCAATGTTTCCTTTGCGGGTGGGAGGGTGGGTAGGACTGCTCCAAGCACGGAGCAGGGCATGGGCGGATTGGCATGCCCACTCAAGTGCGCAGTGACTGTTTGGTCGGCCCGCTCAGGCCGCACAAAGCAGTAATGCGCACTTTCCTGTTCGCAACGCAGGCTGCATTACAGCCTGCATGGAGAACATGCCTCGTCCCGGCGCCAATGACCAATCCCAACGCCTCATTGCAGCGTTGTGATTGGTTTAGGGGAGGGAGCCTGGCTGCCTACTTCCTGTTCCTGGAAGCAGACTCAGGAGAGCAGGAGCAACGAAGACACGGGACCCGGCCTCGAGGTAAGATTTCTCTCATTAAAATATTTACAACACCCGCTCACACACCCCCCCGTGTCCACGCCCCATCCAGTGTTCTTTCTGGCGTTTCCCAGCTGTCCAGTCCCCCCCCGCAGCACTTCTCAATGGCGGACGCTGTGCGGGCAGGCGCAGCGGGCTTACCACTGGTGTGCCAAAGGTATATGTGGAGTTACGACGTAAAAATTGTTTACACTAATATCCTCTGAAAAATATACAAAAATATAGACTTTTTAATATAAATAGAGTTTAAAGTAGTAAATATTTAATATAACGTAAATACATACATTCCTGTGATATTTAATACTATATATAAATATATGCTTATATAAACACACAAACATTATCTACTGGCGGTCGCCAGTAGATAGTTATAGTTAGGACCTATTTTTCCATAGGAAATCCTCAACATTCTATTTGAAATAACGTTGGCGCCGGTTGACGAATCTTCGCGAAAGTTTCCAACTTGTTGGGGCGCTCTGGTCCGCTCCTATCCTGAAAGTCTCGGGGTGATTCGTCAAGCGGGGGCCGAGAAAAAAGGGGGTCCCAAAACGTGTTTTCCCCATTCATTTTTCCATAGGAACCTTTAGTCGCAGCTACAGCCCGAACTGCTGAACGGAATTACACCAAATTTGGCAAAGAGGTAGCCCTTGGTTCAGTGTCATGCCTTTTGCTTAAATGGTGTAAATCCGTTCAGTAGTTCCTAAGAAAATCAAAAGTAAAATCACATATATATCTGGGCGGAGCCTAACCACACATGTCATTGTGAGATCTGATTGGCTGTCAGCACTTCATCCTGGAATTGCTGGCAGCCATCTTGAGACCAATATACATGATAGTACCCCATTGAAATGCATTGTAGTGAATCAAAGATTTTGAGGGTTACCAAAAGGAGAACTATAAAGGGTGATAACAGACTTTAGTTACATTAGAATTCATTTGTTGATGGTACCATACTAATTTCAGGAATTGTGGTGTGTTCTAAGGTGATTTTACCCTGTGAAAAACCTTCTGCTGGGATATCATGAATCATGTTTGAGAGAAAACAATTTTCACATGCTTGTCCCATAGAGTTTTGGAAGGTGCTCCAGAAGCTAAAATGAGAGCATATTTTCTGTAAATTCACATTATCTTTCTCAGTCATGTGAGAATGAAGTCTGACATTCTCAGTAAAACATGTACATCCAACAAGGGCAGAGACTGTCAGTTGATTCCTTTGTGTTCTACTGCAGCTTCCCAGAGTGTTCTAAAGAACAACTAGAGTGCTAACAGCCTTACTTATGACAAAAGTATGGCACACCTGAAGCCATCTTGATTGGAATAAACTGGTAACACTTAAAACATTTAATTTAAAAAGGAACAAAATGATGGGGTTCATTTTGTCATAGAAATTATGGTTAGTGCTGTAGAAAGAAAAATTAGGACATGTTTCAAGTGTGATCTCAAATATCTTCCTGTTATATTTCAACAGGAGCATCCTGCCAGTTGATGCCTTTGTGTTCTACTGCAGCTTCCCAGAGTGTTCTAAAGAACAACTAGAGCGCTAACAGCCTTACTTATGACAAAAGTATGGCACACCTGAAGCCATCTTAATTGGAATAAACCGGTAACACTTAAAACATTTAATTTAAAAAGGAACAAAATGAGAGGGTTCTTTTTGAAATAGAAATTATGGTTAGTGCTGCAGAAAGAAAAATTAGGGCATGTTTTAAGTGAGATCTCAAATCCTCTTCTATCTCATTAGAAAATTCTGACATGCAGACTGAAACAATCACTTTCAATACCAGCAGCAGACTTCCAGTTAACTCCCTGGTGAGCAGTAGCTTTACTACAGTGATCTAATGAGCAACTAGAGTGCTAACATTCTGAATTTATGGCAAATGTGAGCCACATCTGAATGCCTTCTTGATGGAATCAAAGTAAAAAACTGAAAGCATTTCCTACTGAGGAGACTGCAGTAAATGAGGAAATTAGGAAACTTCATAACAAAGAAGTCTTCCAAGATGGCCACCAGTGAAAAAAGAGCCCAAATGTAGCACAAATATTACCCAGATGTAGCCCACATATAGCCCAATGACAAAAGTGTGCAAAACACTTTATTTTTAGTTTTTTTGCAGTTTTATGTAGTGCAGACTGGTCAGGTATTGGAGCGTTGCATCTTAAAACATGACCCCCCCTACACTACAAAAACACCACTGCACTACCCTAAACCCTAAGACACTACCCCCAGCACGACCCCCTACACTACACAAGCACCACTGCACTATCCTAAACCCTAAAACACTACCCCCAGCATGACCCCCTACACTACACAAACACCACTGCACTACCCTAAACCCTAAAACACTACCCCCAGCACGACCCCCTACACTACCCAAACACCACTGCACTACCCTAAACCCTAAAACACTACCCCCAGCACGACCCTCTACACTACCCAACACCACTGCACTACCCTAAAACATGACCCCCTACACTACACAAACACCACTGCACTACCCTAAACCCTAAAACACTACCCCCAGCACGACCCCCTACACTACACAAACACCACTGCACTACCCTAAACCCTAAAACACTACCCCCAGCATGACCCCCTACACTACCCAAACACCACTGCACTAACCTAAATCCTAAAACACTACCCCCAGCACGACCCCCTACACTACCCAAACACCACTGCACTACCCTAAAACATGACCCCCTACACTACACAAACACCACTGCACTACCCTAAACCCTAAAACACTACCCCCAGCACGACCCCTACACTGCCCGAACACCACTGCACTGCCCTAAACCCTGAAACACCAGCCCCTGCACGACCCCCTACACTGCCCGAACACCACTGCACTGCCCTAAACCCTGAAACACCACCCCTAGCACGACCCCCTACACTGCCCGAACACCACTGCACTGCCCTAAACCCTGAAACAGCACCCCCTTCACGACCCCCTACACTGCCCAAACACCACTGCACTGCCCTAAACCCTGAAACACCACCCCCAGCACGACCCCCTACACTGCCCGAACACCACTGCACTGCCCTAAACCCTGAAACATCACCCCCAGCAAGACCCCCTACACTGCCCGAACACCACTGCCCTAAACCCTGAAACACCACCCCAGCACGACCCCCTACACTGCCCGAACACCACTGCACTGCCCTAAACCCTGAAACACCACCCCCAGCACGACCCCCTACACTGCCCGAACACCACTGCTCTGCCCAAAACCCTGAAACACCAGCCCCAGCACGACCCCCTACACTGCCCGAACACCACTGCACTGCCCTAAACCCTGAAACACCAGCCCCAGCACGACCCCCTACACTGCCCAAACACCACTGCACTACCCTAAACCCTGAAACACCACCCCCAGCACGACCCCCTACACTGCCCGAGCACCACTGCACTGCCCTAAACCCTGAAACACCAGCCCCAGCACAACCCCCTACACTGCCCGAACACCACTGCACTGCCCTAAACCCTGAAACACCAGCCCCAGCATGACTGCCTACACTGCCCGAACACCACTGCACTGCCCTAAACCCTGAAACACCAGCCCCAGCACGACCCCCTACACTGCCCGAAAACCACTGCACTGCCCTAAACCGTGAAACACCAGCCCCAGCACGACCCCCTACACTGCCCGAACACCACTGCACTGCCCTAAACTCTGAAACACCACCCCCAGCACGACCCCCTACACTGCCCGAACACCACTGCACTGCCCTAAACCCTGAAACACCACCCCCTGCACGACCCCCTACACTGCCTGAACACTACTGCACTGCCCTAAACGCTGAAACACCATCCCCAGCACGACCCCCTACACTGCACGAACACCACTGCACTGCCCTAAACCCTGAAACACTACCCCCAGCAAGACCCCCTACACTGCCCGAACACCACTGCACTCCCTAAACCCTGAAACATCACCCCCAGCAAGACCCCCTACACTGCCCGAACACCACTGCCCTAAACCCTGAAACACCACCCCCAGCAAGATCCCCTACACTGCCCGAACACCACTGCACTGCCCTAAACCCTGAAACACCACCCCCAGCACGACCCCTACACTGCCCGAACACCACTGCTCTGTCCAAAACCCTGAAACACCAGCCCCAGCACGACCCCTACACTGCCCGAACACCACTGCACTGCCCTAAACCCTGAAACACCAGCCCCAGCACGACCCCCTACACTGCCCGAACACCACTGCACTGCCCTAAACCCTGAAACACCAGCCCCAGCACGACCCCTACACTGCCCGAACACCACTGCACTGCCCTAAACCCTGAAACACCACCCCAGCACGACCCCCTACACTGCCCGAACACCACTGCACTGCCCTAAACCCTGAAACACCAGCCCCAGCACAACCCCGTACACTGCCCGAACACCACTGTACTGCCCTAAACCCTAAAACACCAGCCCCAGCACGACCGCCTACACTGCCCAAAAACCACTGCACTGCCCTAAACCCTGAAACACCAACCCCAGCACGACCCCCTACACTGCCCGAACACCACTGCACTGCCCTAAACCCTCAAACACCAGCCCCAGCACGACCCCCTACACTGCCCGAACACCACTGCACTGCCCTAAACCCTGAAACACCAGCCCCAGCAAGACCCCCCTACACTGCCCGAACGCCACTGCACTGCCCTAAATCCTGAAACACCACCCCCAGCAAGACCCCCTACACTGCCCGAACACCACTGCACTAAACCCTGAAACACCACCCCCAGCAAGACCACCTACACTGGCCGAACACCACTGCACTGCCCTAAACCCTGAAACACCCCCCCCTGCACGACCCCCTACACTGCCCAAACACCACTGCACTGCCCTAAACCCTGAAACACCACCCCTGCATGACCCCCTACACTGCCTGAACACCACGGCACTGCCCTAAACCCTAAAACACCACCCCTCAGCACGACACCCTACACTGCCCGAACACCACTGCACTGCCCTAAACCCTGAAACACCACCCCCAGCACGACCCCCTACACTGCCCAAACACCACTGCACTGCCCTAAACCCTGAAACACCACCCCCTGCACGACCCCCTACACTGCTGGAACACCACTGCATTGCCCTAAACCCTGAAACACCACCCCCAGCACGACCCCCTACACTGCCCGAACACCACTGCACTGCCCTAAACCCTGAAACATCACCCCCAGCAAGACCCCCTACACTGCCCGAACACCACTGCCCTAAACCCTGAAACACCACCCCCAGCAGTACCCCCTACACTACCCAAACACCACTGCACTACCCTAAACCCTAAAACACTACCCCCAGCAGTACCCCCTACACTACCCAAACACCACTGCACTACCCTAAACCCTAAAACACTACCCCCAGCAGTACCCCCTACACTACCCAAACACCACTGCACTACCCTAAATCACTACCCCCAGCACGACCCCCTACACTGCCCGAACACCACTGCACTGCCCTAAACCCTGAAACATCACCCCCAGCAAGACCCCCTACACTACCCAAACACCACTGCACTACCCTAAACCCTAAAACACTACCCCCAGCACGACCCCCTACACTACCCAAACACCACTGCACTACCCTAAACCCTAAAACACTACCCCCAGCAGTACCCCCTACACTACCCAAACACCATTGCACTACCCTAAACCCTAAAACACTACCCCCAGCAGTACCCCCTACACTACCCAAACACCACTGCAATACCCTAAATCACTACCCCCAGCACGACCCCCTACACTACCCAAACACCACTGCACTAGCCTAAACCCTAAAACACTACCCCCAGCATGACCCCCTACACTACCCAAACACCACTGCACTACCCTAAACCCTAAAACACTCCTCCCAGCACGACTCCCTACACTACCCAAACACCACTGCACTACCCTAAACCCTAAATCTACCCCCAGCATGACCCCCTACACTACACAAACACCACTGCACTACCCTAAACCCTAAAACACTACCCCCAGCACGACCCTCTTCACTACCTAAACACAACTGCACAATTTGTTACAGGCGTTGCAACGCAGGCCTGTGGTGCTTACTGGAAGTACCTGGTGGGCTAGTTGGGCCCCAGGGACCCTCAGGATTCAAGGGGACCTAATCCCCCAACTTAAAACGCTCCACGGGGCGCGTTTGCACAGTGGTGAAGGGAGGGGGCGGGGTCTCAGGTGACATGTGCGCAAACACGCCCTGTGTGCGTTTTAAGTTGGGGAATTAATTCCCTTTGAATCCTGAGGGACCCTGGGGGCCAATTAGCCCACCAGGTACCTTCAGTAAGCACAACAGAGTTGCGTTGCAGAGAGGTGAAAAAAGGTGCGTGGCCTCGGAACGCCTCTCTGAAACTCAGCTCTGTGGTCCTAACTGTAGGTACCTGGGGGGCTAGTTGGGCCCCAGGGACCCTCAGGATTCAAGGGGACTTAATCCCGCAACTTAAAATGCGCCACGGGGCGCGTTTGCACACATGTCACCTCAGGCCCCCCCTCCCTTCACCACTGTGCAAACGCGCCCTGTAGCGCGTTTTAAGAGTTAGTTTTAATCCCCCTGCCCTATTATGTAATAGGGACTTGCAGAGGAGGTCATGTTAATCACAGGGGTACCCCAACGCATAGTGTTCCCTAGTGTATGTAGGTGTTTTCACTGTATTCTAAGTGTCTTTTAGCATAGCACTGGCTCTGGTTAGTCAGAGTCAGTTACCACCAGTACCCATCTGAAAAAGTTGTGGGCACAGGATGATTTTGCAACAAGGCCTCTTTCTGCTCCTCTGTTGGTTCTTTCTGCACATCTTTTGCTTCTTTCTGTGCGTTTTTTCTTCTTTCTTCACATGTCCTACCTCTGTTGGCATAGTTAGAAACTAGCATTTAAAAAACCTTTGAAATTCACTTAAAAAATCATAGGTTTCAGGCACGTTATAGTTAGAAATTAGCATTTAAAAAACCTTTGAAATTCACTGAAAAAACCATAGGTTTCAGACACGTTATAGTTAGAAATTAGCATTTAAAAAACCTTTGAAATTCACTGAAAAAACCATAGGTTTTAGGGACAGTTATAGTTAGTTGGACATTTCACTCGTACAAAACCATAGAAATTCCCCCGTTATAGTTAGTTCAGCTAACTATAACTCGCACCCCCGCAATGCACTGCTGATGACGTCACATATTACATCACACATGACATGGTCAGTGACATCACTGATGACATCACTGATGACATCTCAAATGGAACCACCCACAGAACTTTACACCGCAATCATAAGATCCGAAGTTTCCATATGAACTCTTCCATAAAGAGCTTTGCATTTAGAAACTTCTATTTAGAATCTATTTGATTTGATTTGATTTATTATTATTAACCGTTCGATTAGTTAAAATCATTACAGTAAAAGGCTAAAATTAAAATAAAAACTCCACCCCCCTTACCCACCCACCCTTTCCACCCCCTCCCGGTGCCTCCTGTGAGGGAAAAAAGAAAGAAAAAAAAACAAAAACCCATTCCAACAGTCAATCTTGTGTTGCAGGGATCTTTCGGCTTTCTATCCGGGTACTTGATTTTAATGCGGCAGGGTTCCAGACAGAGCACTTGGGGTAGCGGGCAAGGTCTTCTTTGCCCATTGGTGTTTGCGGCAACCATTTGTTGGCGCGTTTGTAATCTCTGGTTTTGAGAGCTTATGGAAAGTCCTTTGCACTCTTTGCGTCCAGAGCATGACTAATCTGGTAAATAAATGTTGCCGCTCTTGCAAGGAGATGTGTTTTTGTTTCCGAGAAGCACCAATCTGATGCCTCCTTGCAGGTTCTAATGCCAAGGGCTCTAAAGATGGGACGAAGCAGCCTCTGTCGTTCATTGATGAGTTTTGGACAGCAGCAGAGTAAATGAAGCCAAGATTCCCGTTGGTAGTTGCATAGGCGAATCTAACATTTAGCACTAAAGGTTTATAACCTTATATTCAGAACCTTACTTACAGAACCTCTTATTTACAATCATACGTTCAGAACTCTATAGGTACCGTTTATAGAGCCTATAGCTCCAAAAACCTAGCATCTATAGTTTAAAATGCAGAATTAGATATACATTCACAATCACACATTTATAACCTTACTTTCAAAGCCCCAGACTCAGAACGCCATAGAAAGAATCTCTAATTAGAACCTCTCGTAGAACACATACATGTGGAGCCTTATGACTAGAACCTCATAACATGATCCTCAGTATCCTAACCTTACATTCAAAATCCTATATTCAGAAACTTACACTTATAACCCTGAATTTAGAACCTCACACCTTAAATCTCCAATCCGGCACATTACAATCAGAATATTTACATATAACCTTGATTTTTATTTGAAAGAATAACTTCAGTTTTCATCAAAGTTGACTGTTTGGAGACCTTTAAATGTGGTGACTGGTGCATAAGTGACCAATGTATACAGCTTATTGGGCGAATCCTCACCCTCATTGCGTTTACAGGATAAATGCACACGCATGTGCTGTGGAACATCCCTGATTCCTTTAGTACCAACTGCTTTGTTCAGCCTGGTGTTGATGTGCACATCTGGAGTTCCTATCTCCTTAACTGCAAATGTACGGATTGCTCTCAGAGCACGGGGTGCCAACTCCATGGATTCATTTGTGGACATTGATAGTGTATTCCCCAGTTACTCCCTTATCGATGGCAGATCTGCCTTTCTTCTTCCCACCCCCTTTCTTAGCAGGAGGCATATTGAAGCTGAGTCAACGACGGGAAAAAACACGTGATTTCAAATCTTAAATTTATACTAAACATTTTCGGTATCCTTGAGTTGTTATGTATATATTCATTTTTGCATTTTGTGTTTTTGGGTGGTTTTCTGTAGCAGAAGCAAGGCTCTTGGGGACAATAGAGAGCTGCACAGAGATGTTAAAGAGCACACACACAGGTTACGCAGATCGACCACAGACATGATCAATAAAGTACATTGATTGACAAAAGCCATCTTAATGTACCTCGTGGGGAGCGACCTTTCGAAAACATGCAAGAAATCCTCCGGGCTTATTTACAAGCCCCTTGCACCTCCAGTGTGTCACTTTTAATATGGGAAAAAGTGACGTACGTGTGGCGCAAGGGGCTTGTAAATAAACCCCAGAGTAGGTTTAGCTCAGATTTTTTACAGACAAGAAAATTCAATTTTTTTCCGGCAGTATTTTTTAATTTGTTCTGTTGGTAGCAGCTTTTTTTTTGTAGACTATCAACATTTTTCTTGCCTTGCATATTATTTTTCATTGAAGTGTACACTGTTTAACTGTTGCACATGGAGATTCGGCACTCGTGTTCGGCTCTTTCGAATACCTTGATGTAGTAGGTCAGCAGTCTTGTCTCGCGGCGTGTTAGCCGGATGTAGATGGCATGCCATCCGCAGGCCAGGCGTGGCCTGCGGGGGTTAATAAAAGGGGAGGAACCACATGAGGTTCATCTCCCGGCACAGATCTATAGGGTACGCCTCATTATTCCTGCTGGTGACATATGCCCCCCTCCATTGCCGTGCGGCCTACCACGAGGGCCACGGCATCACACTGGCGACGAGGGGGCTGTGATCCGTGCTCCTCCAGCCTGCCCCTGGTTCCGCGCCATGGCAGGCACCTCCACTGATGCTGGGGACGGCGCTGGAAGGCCCCGCGGTGACGAGCATGACAGAGGGAGCCGCAACAAGGACAGAACACGGAAGCGGTGAGTGCGGCCGCCTCGCCTGAATTCCGAGCGGGCCCCAGTTGAGCTGCGCCTACCTGGCAGAGTGTGCCCCCACTCCTGAGATCCCTCCCACGCGGGCAGGACCGCCGGAACACGCGCTCGCAGCCGCGCTGCTCTCGAGACGGCCAAAGACACACAATTGATGGACGGAATGCAGAACAAATGAAAACATTCTCCCCCAGTCAAGAGATCTGGGTTAAATCCATCATTCTTTTGCTCACCATGCCACCCCAGTTTAGACCTGGCCATATGCAAAACAGTCTTGACCCTTGCCTCATGGGAACAGTCCAGCCCGAACTGCCAAGCCAGGTCCTCCCTGGAACGGGTACAAGCATCCTAGGACCGGTTTCGGGGTTTCACCCCTCATCAGCCAGGATAGCTTGAATCCAGTTGCACAGTGAGCACGGGACCCATGTCTGGGCATACCCGGCGCACTTAGGGCGAGAAAGCAAAAGACACACAATTGATGGACGGAATGCAGAACAAATCAAAACATTCTTCCCCAGTCAAGAGATCTGGGTTTAATCCATCATTCTTTTGCTCACCATGCCACCCCAGTTTAGACCTGGCCATATGCGAATCAGTCTTGACCCTGTCCCTCATGGAAACAGTCCAGCCCGAACTGCCAAGCCAGGTCCTCCCTGGAAGGGAAACAAGCATCCTAGGACCGGTTTCGGGGTTTCACCCCTCATCAGCCAGGATAGCTTGAATCCAGTGGCACAGTGAGCCCGGGACCCACGTCTGGGCATACCCAGCGCACTTAGGGTGAGAAAGCAAAAGACACACAATTGATGGACGGAATGCAGAGCAAATCAAAACATTCTCCCCCAGTCAAGAGATCTGGGTTAAATCCATTATTCTTTTGCTCACCATGCCACCCCAGTTTAGACCTGGCCATATGGAAATCAGTTTTGACCCTGTGCCTCATGGGAACAGTCCAGCCTGAAATGTCAAGCCAGGTCCTCCCTGGCACGGAAACAAGCATCCTAGGACCGGTTTCGGGGTTTCACCCCTCATCGGGTGGCTGGGTTGAGGCCCAAATCCCTCCGGTGGTGATAGGAGAAGGAAGAGGCAAGGCCCCTACAGAGAAGGGACAAGAAAGAAAAGAAGAGAGGAGAAAAAAAGAAGAAGGGAAAAGAAAATAATACAATAAAGTTCACTCCCAAAAGGGAAAAAATAAGGGGGCATCAACAGAAAAAAAAGAAAAGGCAGAGAAGATACAGACAAGAAAAGAGGCAAAACAGCAGCACATAGACACCAATACTGACGGAAACCAAGACAAAGAAGTGACATAGATGCCGCAACATGGCAGATGAAAACCTAGCCCAGCCTGATCAAAGAGAGCCCCAATACAACATGCCCTCACCAGGGTACTACCACCATTCAGTGAACTAGAAGACCCGGCGACAGCGTCCCCACAGTGGAAGATCTGGATCGAGAGGCTAAACAACTACTTCGTCGCCACAAGGGAGACTGGCGGAGCAGTGAAAAGGTCACTACTCCTCCATTACGCCGGGGACGAAATCTTCAAGTTATTCAAGCATCTGCCAAACACGGGCATCGCCACAGATTACAACCCTGCGGTGACAACCCTCAATGCTCACTTTGACCCCCAACTCAACCTGGACTTCGAAAGGTTCAAGCTGTGCCAGACGCGCCAATGGGAAGGTGAATCCATCGACGCGTTTTACACCCGGCTGCGCGAGCTAGCCAGCACCTGCACGGCAGATGACCAGCTGAAGGAGATCAGGGCCAGGTCTTCCAAGGGTGCTGGGATAAGACACTCCGAGGCCTCATTTTAAGCCAGCCGGAGATCAGCCTAGAGAATATACTAATACTGGCACAGACTCACAACCTGTCAGCAGCTCGAGCTAGTGAGATGGACCAGGCCCTCACGAAAGCCCAAGAAAGACCGGCGAACATCAAGGTAGAGCGAGCCAATGCCCTCCGCATGAAGACACGGAGTGACACATACAGGAAACAAAAGCCCGACATGTCCAAAGCGAGGTGCGGATACTGTGGGCGCGAGACACACCCTGCAAATGAATGCCCTGCACAGGGCAAGACCTGTGCCAACTGTGGGATCCCCAACCACTTTGCTTCAGTCTGCAGAAAGAGAAGCTGTGGGAGAGACACAAAAGGCCAAAGACCACCCTCAAGAGCTGTGTGACAATTGTCCATTACAGGCCCAGCGCAACGAGAAGAGCGACAAGGGGCCAGTCGACGGTACCAGGGACTGGAAGACTCGTCCACTGATGAAGATGAAGAGGAGGCTTACCTCATCTCGTTCACACGAGAACTCAAGCACCGCAGAAGACCCCACCTGACCTGGGTAGTCAGGATCGCCGGATCTGAAGTCAAAGCAATTATCGACACCGGAGCCTCAGTAAACGTGATGGGCCTCCAGCAGTATCGCCGCCTCCAGCCCAGGCCACCTCTCACACCATCCCGACCAAGATATTCGCCTACAGGGGCCAGTCTCCGCTGCCACGAAAAGGAAAAATTTCAGGACCTGTGAGGTCTGAAGGAGAGGAGGTGACGACAACCATCCACGTCATAGACCGAGAGGCAGATACCCTGATCGGCAGCCACACTGCGGAGGACCTAGGGCTGGTGTCATTTGCCAGGAGCGTCCAAGCACACCAAGTAGATGATGTCTTGGACCAGTTTCCCGAGCTCTTCCAAGGGCTGGGGTGCCTCAAATATGCCCCTATCAAGCT
Source organism: Calotriton arnoldi (assembly GCA_963921515.1). Taxonomy (NCBI): domain Eukaryota; kingdom Metazoa; phylum Chordata; class Amphibia; order Caudata; family Salamandridae; genus Calotriton; species Calotriton arnoldi. The sequence goes on along the minus strand of CAWUFW010010896.1, from coordinate 520,260 downwards.
GCACATTGACAAGATGGTCACCCCAAGTGGAAAAAGAACTTGAAAAGCTAGAACAGCAAGGGGTAATTGAAAAAGTCTCGGGTCCAACGCCGTGGGTGTCCCCAATGGTAATCGCAGAGAATCCCAAACAACCGGGAGCAATACAGCTGTGCATCGATATGAGGCTCCCCAACCGCGCTATCAAGCGTGAGCGTCACATCACGCCCATGATGGACGACATAATTGCTGACGTCAATGGATCTTGCTGGTTTTACAAGTTAGATCTGAATGCCGGGTATCACCAGCTGCCCTTGGCAGAAGAGAGCAGATATATCACGATGTTCAGCACGCACCTGGGGCTGCGGCGGTACAAACGGCTAAATTCCAGAATATCCTCGGCGGCCGAGGTATTCTAGAACACAATCTGTGAACTGCTTTCTGGCCTACCCGGAAGTCCTTAACGTCAGCGACGATATACTGATCCACTCCGCCACCGCAGCTGACCATCACAAACGCCTGAAGAATACTCTATGACACCTCAGCAGGCACGGCGTGACGCTGCACCGGGAAAAATGCCTGTTCTTCCAACCCTCGCTGTAGTTCTTCGGGTACATCTTCAACCAGGAAAGCATCCAGGTGGACCCACGGAAGTCACAAGCAATCTGAAGCGGGCCTGCCCCCACCACACCTTCAGAGGTAAGAAGTTTCCTCGGCATGGCCACCTACTGCGGGAGGTTCCACTGGACCTCGTGACCCGCACCGAGCCACTACGAGCTCTCACAAAGGCCGATGCCAAGTGGACGTGGGGAAAACGCGAGGAAGAGGCGTTTCAGAGCATCAAGGACGCCCTCCTAGGAGAAGCCACCCTCGCTTACTTCGAACCTAAGAAACCACTGAGCTATTGGTGGACGCCAGCCCGGTGGAGCTAGGAGCAGTACTGGCTCAAGAACAGGAGCCGGGGCGGTGGGCAGCCCTCTCATTTGCCAGCAAATCACTGACTCCTACCGAAGCCAGGTACGTGCAAATCAAGTGTGAGGCACTCGCCATCAGGTGGGCATGCAACCACTTCCACCTGTACCTGAGTGGCCAACCCTTCACCGTCGTGACAGACCATCAGCCGCTGGTTCCCCTCTTCAGGGGCTCCGCCCCTCACCCACCCCCACGGATCGAGCGATGGGCTACCCAGCTACAGCCCTATCAGATGGAAGTAGTTTATCGACCTGGAGCTAAAAACACAGCAGACTTTTTATCCCGACACCCCCCACCAGTAGAAGAATCTGACAACACAGAGGGGTCAGAACAACATATCGAAATGATATTGGTCACTGCATGCCCCCAGGCGATGACGATTGAAGACATCAAGAGGGCAGCCGAGCAGGACTCGATATACGCCAGGATTCTCCAGGCCGTCCAAAAAGAGTAATGGAAGGACTATCTCCAGCAAGCGAACGAATGGGCGTCAAAAGATAAAGAGAAAATGACCAAGATGTGGAGGGTGCGGAGCGAGCTGAGCGCCACTCAAAATGGAATCCTTCTGCGAGGCTCTCGCCTTGTAATCCCCCATGCCTTAAGACAACAAGTAACCCAGTTAGCCCATGGCGGCCACCAGGACACCACCAAGATGAAGTCCAGAATGAGGGAAAAGGTCTGGTTCCCCGAGCTCGAAACAATGGTCGATGATTTGGTACGCCGATGTCATGCCTGCCAGATGACAAGTATGCCAGAACGTCCAGTCCCGGTGATCTCTGAAGAGGCCTGCACCGACCCGTGGTCAAAGCTGAGTATGGACTTTGGGAACTTCCACAGGGGAGAGTCACGCTCGTCCTGGTGGACGCCTACTCCAAATACCCGATAGTGGAGACTATCCCCTCAACCGCCTTCACTCATGTAGCACCTGTCCTGGAGAAGGTGTTTTCGACCTTTGGTTTCCCCGCCGAAATTCGGAGCGACAATGGACCGCCATTTCACAGAGCTGAGTTTGCTGAATTCCTCAACCAGCGCTTCATTCATCACCGTTGGATCACCCCTCAGTGGCCCCAAGCCAACGGGGATGTGGAAAGGTTCATGAGGACACTGAACAGAATTGCCACCGCCGAGCAAGCGGACCCTGAGCACCGCCTCAACTAATTTCTCCGTGAATACCGGAGCACCCCACACTGCATGACGCTCCAAACGCCCTGGGCGCTAATGTTCAAGGGACCACGGACAGACCTGATCCCCATGTGTCTGGGTTGGAGGCCTCCACCCCACAACATCCAAGACACCCAGGCACGACGGGAGCGACGGAACGAACAAGCCGGCACCCAGCACCATGCCGCGTCAAGGTCCTTCCTGCCAGGAGCGACTGTAGTCCTCAAGGACCGCCGACCCGGCGACAAGTTTCGAACTATCCACGAGCCAGGCACCTGGACAGTTGTGGCCAACAGTGGTACCATGGTGACCGCCCGAAGAGGGATCGAAGAGATATCCTGCAACATATCGTGGTTCAAAGAGGTCCCGTCTGCCCCAGGCGAGCAGGACTCCCGGGTCCCTCGAGGCCCTGGCAGCAACTACTCCAACCCTGCCGGCGAAAACACTGGAGACCCTGATCCAGCTCAGTCCCAGGGAATCTCTCAGTGTTCTCCACCAACCACGCCTCAGCGGGGCGAAGCACCCATCCTAAGTCAGCCCCATTGCTACAGGCTCAGGCCGAACCCTCGGCCTAATCGGCATCTTCAGGACTTTGCCTGTTGACTCTCAGAGACTGTCGCCAAAGATCAATGTTGCCTGCTGGATGTCAGAGACTGCCGTCAAAGACCAAGTTGGGGAGGGAAGTAGTAGGTCAGCAGTCTTGTCTCCCGGCGTGTTAACCAGATGTAGGTGGCACGTCATCCGCAGGCCAGGCGTGGCCTGCGGGGGTTAATAAAAGGGGAGGAACAGCACGAGGTTCATCTCCCGGCACAGACACATATGCCCCCCCGCCCCCCATTGCCGTGCGGCCTACCACGAGGGCCACGGCATCACACTTACTACCCTGGCATGCTCTGCAAGTAGCTCAGTCCAGGCATGTCAAGAGATAATGTGGGGCTTCGGCCAAAAGCTTTATGCAAGGCCCCGCTCTGGTTTCATGCAATGGTCACCTTATTCTAAGAAAAAATGTTTTCTGGGGAAAGAATTTAACTTTACCAGACAACTGGCGCTGTCTAGTGGTGTGGCTTGCATGCTGCATCATGCTTTTTTATTCTATAAATATATTTCATAGCATGAGAGTGGGACCCTGAAACGCGCAGGGCGCGGGCAAAGAGCCCCAGTTGCCCAACTTTTCTGACAACCCTCTTCATGTCATGTTGAGAGTCCCAGTCACTGTGTACATGCCATTTGAAAGTCCTTTGCAAAGCTGGGACACCCTTTAAGGTAGGCAGGGTGCTGCCAGAGATGACTGTGGAAGAAATCCAGGTCTAAAAGAAATTGTGTAGGATTGTAATGTAACATGACTGTTCTGAGTGACTGTATGACTTTGATGTTAGAAGGGCATGTTGGGTTTGTGTGACTGCAGTGAGTAATGCTAGTTCGAGTGCAGCTTTGGAAGCTGCCTGAGCCAGGTCTTTGAAGCTGGTCAGTCGGTGAAACAGCAGGACCAAGGGGAGTTTCGTACCCCTTTCTCCTGAGAGCATCCAATAATGTGGCATACTCAAGCAAAACTCGAGAAGATGTCCAGGCAATGCCAATACTTGAGGTGTGTGCTGCTGGCATTGGATCTAAAACATGTGTGAAATATAACCTTCAACCTCAGCCTTCCATTTGAACACCAGGATTTCCATAATTCCTATACGGCTTAGTGAGGACCGACCGACCTCTAGAAAAGGCAGGATTGGACAAAGTCGTTGCGAAGGAGAATGCCCCTTCGAGGAGAACAGAGTGAAACCTATGGCTTTTTATCTCTCCAGATATCCAAATACTCAAAGCCCAGCTCAGTAACATTTTAAAGAAAGAGGAAATGTGGAAAAATAATATTTTCATCAAGAATTTGACCTTCTCTTGCATTGGTGTTTTTCAAGTCTAGAGGAGTTTTAGGCAGGCACCTCACTTCAAAGGAAAAATGAGTATAGGGGAGGTGTTTACTTGCACCTTTGGTTTGGAAAAATGTGTTTAGAAGCATGCACATTTTCTTTGGCTTACTTCAGTTCAGATGCCCCCCTTTTTGTTTTCAGAACTTACTCAGCCCACAATTTTGGAGGCTTTTACAATACCTGAGCAGTTTGGTTTTAATCCTGGCAGTTTATTGACCAGGATATTGGAGTTATTAATGAAATGAGTAAGCAATGAGTTATAATTACACAGAAATAAAGTAAGACTGGCTTGAAAGAAATTCACTCAAAGAAGTATTTCTCACCACACAAAATACATAGAAATGTATGCACCGCATGGAGAACTGCAGAGGAATTCAGCTTTATAAGAATATGCAAAAAACTTCCAATTTGAGGGGAAATTTGATTAGGTTTCATAAGACAATATGAGATCATTCTGAGTAGGGCTGTGTGAAAATACATGTAATTCCCTTTTGCATAATTAGATAACATTTTCGTCAAAAATATGCAAGAGTAACAAAATTATGCAAAATGCACATCCAGCATTTAGCACTATATTTCAGCAAAAACTGTGTCCTGGCATCTATTTTGGTCATGAGGACGCATTTCACAATAAAAAAAATCACATAAAACACAAGTGCCTCAAATAACAGCTGCTCGCGTTCTCTTCAGTCATGTTATTCCTGTGATCCTGAAATAATTTTTTTGCCAAACGGACTTGAAATTACTCTACATGGCATCATTTCAGGTATTTCACATAAGCGTAACCCAAAATGCTGGAAATTACGCAAGATTATGCCATCATAATGAAAATTTCCCCATGGCCAAAATTTGAGTCCCATGGTAAACATATATTTAGGGTTTGATATTTTGTATTCGAAATACGGTGTAAGATGTGCTCTATCCACAATAACTATTTTTTAGGTGTTCTGCATGGGGAAAACTGGTCAATAAGGGGGAAATATGTGATTTTACCCTCGGTGAGGCTAAAATTGCATGTTATCCCCATTTTCAGGTGCAAAACTCGGAAATGGGTAATAAAACCATGCAGGGAAATACTGTTTCCGTGCACTAGCCGTATTTCCTCCGCGTGGCCGAGTCAAAACTTTCTCTTGCTATGACGAGAGATAATGTTTTATTTTGCCGCATTACAATGAAGGGTGCATGTTTCTCTCAAGGATATTAATTTGAGGGTCCTTAATGTGTAATACTAGAAGGGCTATGCATTATTCTCTCAGCTCAAATACTGAAAATTATAATGATGATGCTCACTGATGTACTGTTTATTGTTTATTATATCAATAAAACTGAAATATTAAGGGACTGCTTAAAGCTGTTATTTCCTAGGAATTGCTTATTACAGAACAGTAAGTTATATGCAGATGTAAATTTCTCTCTTTTGTTCTTGTGCCTCAGTAATCTTTGGGCTTGAATGCAGGCGTGGAGGCACTGTGATTCTTTAAGTACAGTAATGTCAAAGACACATAAGACAAAGTCTAGGGAGCTAGGTGCTAAATCCGCCCATTCACACACATTTCAGGACCATAGTACTGTATTAGTTACAACAGCACTGTGCATGGCAGCTGTTTGTGCACCAGCGCAGGGGAGAGCACAGGAATGCGACCAGTAGCGGCTCCTCGAGGGAGTACCGCAGGGCGGTGGGGTGGGGGAGGGGCAGGGTGGGGGGTAGTAAACTCCGGAATACGGCCGAACGGAGGTAAGTACATAAATAAATAAATAAAACGAATTACATTGCGCGCGCTGCATCGCCAAATCGGCGATGCAGCGCACAATGTCATTCGTTTTATTTATTTATTTATGTACTTACCTCCGCAGGTATAATGTGACGCAGGGCTTTACAACGTGACGCATCTCCCTAGATGCGTCACGTTGTAAATAGGCCGCATTGTTTGCGCCGCTGTTGCGTCAAAAAAGTGACGCAACTGCAGCGCAAAAGTCACGCAAGGGGCTTGTAAATCTGCCCCTATGTGTTTCCACTAGCCACTCCTTGAGGGCTGGCTTACACACTCACCCCACACCCATCCATCACAGGTGTTACCGGTCTGCTGACCCTGTTAATAAAAGTGGCCGGGCGCACGTGGCCTGGGCCAGTTCCAGACTGTACCACCATGTGTCTGTATGATCATTAGCGCCTCATGAGGGCCTAGGTCCCTACCCATTACAGTTACCACTGAACATGTAAAAGCTGTCTTTGCTGGACAGGCATGTGAGACACAGTGGGAGGTACATCAGGCAGAGCTGGGAAGGAGCACATGTTAATGTGTGTAACACCTTCATCCAGACTTATCTTTCTATCCAAGAAAACTTTGCCTGCTGGGATTTTAAGCCAACTTTTATAATTGGAAACATAAAAGCTGTTGGCTGAAAGACCAGGACTGAGGACGGGTTCAAGGTGTCACACACCACCTGGTGGCACTTGACAGGTAGGTTCATTGTTTCTGACACCACAAGGTGAATAGCAATTTCGTCACACAGGGGACATTTCAAAAGGAAGTACCACAGTAACACCTGTTTTGTTTTAAGGTGTTACACTAAGCAGTGGAGGCTACAGAGGCTACAGACATGATGTCAGTGTTGGTTCTAGGGTTGTACAAGCAAAGAGGCAGTGCAGGTTTGAGAGGCAACATTCCATTACCACTTCACAAGAAATGTTGCATGTACACGTCCATCAAAATATGTTAATTTGAGGGTGGAGGGAAGCTATGGACAGCATTTCATTCCACACCCTCCCTATGTAAATTAGGCCCCACGCCTCTTTAAAAGAAATACCTCTAACTAGATAGTGAGAGTACGGTTTTATTGTTCTGTAATTCTGTCCCTGATCTTTTTGCAGTACATCTGTTATAATGAAACAATTTCTCTTGATCCCAATCCATTTGAAGTATACGATATTTACATGTTGCTGTGATCGGGAGAATAACTATGAAAGGCCTGATTAGGACCATCTTTAAGTGAACATAATTGTATTTAAGTTGTTTGCTTTTTATAGAGACGTGACTGCATTTTTTCTTTTTACTTGCCTTTTTCCTCACAGCATAAAACTGTGGACTCTACCGCCCTCTGCAGTTAGCCTTGATTATATTCACCACAGATCCTGCCAGGTAACTGCCTCGTGCCCAAGGACACTGCTTCTGTCTTCATTGTACTATCTGCAAACATCAATTGTTCTTAGAAATAAGCACAATTCAGTTAGTGAGTTCTTTTGCTAAAACATCAACAGGATTCCCAACAGGGTGGGAAATTCACTGGGGTAGGATGTGCACACCATGCCAAACGCTAGATGTGGTCCAGTTGGAACGGTTAGCCACAGATCTCAGAGATTTGTTATCTAACCCTGGGTTTACCACTTTACCAAATATGTTTGTGATAAAGGCTGTTTTAAAATCTGTGAAAGGGCAATTAACGTAGAGGCATTTCCATGACAATAGCAGTTCTCAGGTTTGATATTAGACCCAGACCCAATCAAGACTGTGACGTCATAAATATAAAACCAAAATGGCCACCAATAAGGACACCAGGAATAAGTATCACACACTGTGGCGAAAGTAATCGTATAAATATATGACAAGGGATTGCAAAAATGGGACAAATTGCCGAAAGAAAGGTGGTTGCCCACAATAGGGCATTGTACAAATATCAACATTAAAATGCCTGACTAATGTCCGGCTCATTGTCACTCTACATCCTTTTGGTGTTCACCTCAGACCTCTTCAGTTGGTACACCGCATGACTGTGCAACCTGGATATTTGATTGGAGAATGTGGCAACCAGCCCACGATCCTTACCGCTGGCTCCCTTGGCTAATTGTTGAAAACTTGGATGTGGAAGATTGAATGCAGAGTGTGGTGAAAAGGAGCCTGGGGTCCTATTGTGATCTGTTTTTCTGGCGCAGAGCCAAGCACCTGTTTTATGTGTCTCCATGGCATAACACCAATTCATTTATTCCGATATTTCTTTGAGGTAGTGCTTTATTTTCAGATATTACAGCTCAGAAACAATATTTGTCTCTTCCTGCATTTGAGCTGCAGTGCCTGAAAATAAAATGCCAACTCAGAGAAATATTGGGTTAAATGAAATCACTTTATGCTGCAGGCGCATAAAACAGGCGATTGACTCTATGCTTTGTCTGAAAAGCCCATAATGATATGGTCCCTTGAAGCAGCATGGAAGAACAGGTCTGCAAGTCAAATTCTATGCAGCACACAGGAGTCACAAAGATTTCGGGATCTGAGCAGTGGGGTGCCAGCAGATATCCTGAGAAATAAAAGTACCTCAGTTCTTGCCATCTGGGCCTGCGTCCCATCTGCTATGTTCTCCTCCTCTGAACAAACCGTGCTATGCAGACCTGATCAGGACTCTGGGAAAGCAAACCCACAGGGACAACAGTACCACCGAGCAGTGCGCTGTCTGTTTCGATTTTCTTTGCTAGTCCGCCGCATCGTGACCCTAGGAGAGTAGCCAGTGTGTCAGGGACCTGGTGCAAGGAAGGAAATTGCCCCTCTTGCCACTGTTTAAACTGTAAAATACAGCAATATTCGGGGTTCAGTGGGACCCTCAGGCCGCTGGAGCCAATACACCTGCTGCACCAATGGAAGGTACACCCTTGAGATAATATAATGCCAGAAGCAGTCAGTGATCGAGGTGTGTGTGAGTGTGCCTCTCATTTTGTCAGGCCTTATTTGTGGCCGGGTAGCATAACCACCTTGAGGTTTTCAAGGGGGGGAGTTCTCTATCTGGCTCCACCCCTCCATTGTTGGTGCCCCTGCTTGTAAGGCCAAATATGCAACCCCTTGGGAGACATTATACTTGGTGCACAGATTTGATAACCACCAGTGCTGCCATTCCCAGAAAAGACTTAATGCACTCATTTTCTTCCCTTGCAGAAGCAAAGAAGCTTTCCTTGTTGATGAAGTCACTGACCACACACAGAATATAAACACGGTGGTCAATGCAAGGTAACTAGGTTTATCAGCTGCTACCTTTAGCTTGCCCTTTGAAGCCCTTGGCATTGCCCTTTGCCATCCTTGGTCGCAGTGGTCTTGAAAGCAGCAACTGGAACAGACATCAAACAGGTCTTGCAACAGCTCCTCAGCAGCCAATAGGAGGCTCTTGGTGTTCAATGGAGTGACGAGTCATCCCTGGGATGACGTAGGGAGTGGCAGATCAAACATCACGTGATGTCTCGTCCCTTGAAACGACATCCTTGAATGTAAACCAAATAACAGAGCAATACATTTAAATGCCAATGTGAAGGGTGACAGACTATAATCAAGGCTCTTCCCTGCTTTTGCATTCTAATGGAAACTGACTTCTGACTTAGGACCTGATTAAGAGTGGGCTGGTAAAGGGTGGGGTACTTACTACACCCAGTAGACTTTAGTACTCCACGGTGCAGTGTTTATCAGGTGTTGTATCAATGTTTACTGTACCAAATTCTCAGAATTTTGGTGTTTTCCTGCATGTTTTCTCAAAGTAATTTTCCGCAGGTTTGACCTGTCAACATTTACCGGGAATAACTGCCTCCAAAGTTGAATGGCAGCATTTTTAATATGCTAATGCCCTGACAAGACTACGGAGGCCATTCATAATCCAGGAATTAAATCAGAATGTTAGATAGGTGCTATCTCTTTTAGCAGCATCACGTGAACATCTGAGCTACCAACCAGGAGAAGGCGTTTTGGTATCAGGTTCTCTTACTCCTAACAGGCGAACCCATGCTTTCTAAGGATCTAACTAATCCTTTTTACCCCTATCAGCCACGCTGGTAAAACAAACACAATTAATTATATTTAATTGTCTCCGCATAAGATGCACTTGAGGACCTGCACTTAAGTTGTAAACAAAAGTAAGTGCACAGGACCAACATTTTTCTTATGGGCCCTTCGCCAATGCAGCCAAATGCCAGGGGTGTCAAATACCAATCTGCCTAGTCTTATTTCCACCTCATGCCCCTTTCTTCCACTACCTACACTTTCTACCGCTTTATCTCACTCTTGCAGGCTCCTTTTTTTATATCTTCTTTTGTCGTTGCTTTCTATCTTTCTCTTCATTCATTTTCCCTTTCCTGTCTTTCATTCTCTTGTTCTGGATTAAAGTCTGATGATGAAAAATAACTTCTGTTGCCCAAAACTGAGTGCATATCAGAGGCGGCCAGCTCGGATTTGGGGTGGTGTGGTGGGGGTGGGAGTGGGATAAGGAGGTATAATTAGAAAAAAAAAGAAAAGTTCACTTACCTCGTCGCTGCTCTGCCCCACATCATCTTTCCTCCGCTGAACAGGAAGCAGCCAGGCTCCCCTGAGCCAATGCTTCCTAAAGCAATGCAGGGTATGCCCAGACGTGGGTCCCTTGCTCACTGGATTCAAGCTAGCCTGGCTGATGAGGGCTGTTAGCCCGAAACCGGTCCCAGGATGCTTGATTCCGGTCCAAGGAAGACATGGCTTGGCAGTTCGGTCTGGACTGTTCCCATGAGGCACAGGGTCAAGACTGATTTGCATATAGCTGTGACTGAACTGGGGTGGCAAAATGAGCTAAAGAATGATGATGGATTCAACCCAGATCTGTGACTGGGGTGAGTGTTTGAAAAGTTTCAGCACTCCGTCCATCATCTCCTTGTGTTTGCTTTGTTCGCCCTAAGTTGGCAGGGTATGCCCAGACGTGGGTCCCTTGCTCACTTTGCCACTGGATTCAAGCTAGCCTGGTTGATGAGGGCTGTTAGCCCGAAACTGGTCCCAGGATGCTTGATTCCAGTCCAGGGAAGACATGGCTTGGCAGTTCGGTCTGGACTGTTTCCATGAGGCACAGGGTCAAGACTGATTTGCATATAGCTGTGTCTGAACTGGGGTGGCAAAGTGAGCTAAAGAATGATGATGGATTCAACCCAGATCTGTGACTGGGGGTGAGTGTTTGAAAAGTTTCAGCACTCCGTCCCCAGACGTGGGTCCCTTGCTCACTTTGCCACTGGATTCAAGCTAGCCTGGCTGATGAGGGCTGTTAGCCCGAAACCGGTCCCAGGATGCTTGATTCTGATCCAGGGAAGACATGGCTTGGCAGTTCGGTTTGGACTGTTCCCATGAGGCACAGGGTCAAGACTGACTTGCATATAGCTGTGTCTGAACTGGGGTGGCAAAGTGAGCTAAAGAATGATGATGGATTCAACCCAGATCTGTGACTGGGGGTGAGTGTTTGAAAAGTTTCAGCACTCCGTCCATCATCTCCTTGTGTTTGCCCTAAAGCAATGCAGCATTGTGATTGGTCTGAGCACCCGTGGTTCGGCGCTCAGACGGGGACTGGGGGCCTGGGCATGTTCTCCTTGCAGGCTGTAATGCAGCCTGCATGGGGAACATGCTAAAGTGTGCATGACTGTTTGGCCAAAGCATCATGCGCACTTTAGTGTGCCCACACCTCCTCCCCTGCTCTGTCAGCAGAGCAACCCTGCCCCGCCCTCATTCTGCTGCAGTAGGGGAGAATAAAATAATAATAATGTTGCGTTATTATCATTTTATTTTTCCTTTCTTTTACTGCTGCACAGCAGCAGTGGGGCGGCGCTCCTCCGCCTTAGCGGAGGACCCGCCACTGGGGCATAGAGGCCACTTGCTGCAAACACCAGCACCATCTAAGTGCTGTTTGAGACATCTGGTCAATGCCTGCCTTCATAGAAATCCCCAGGCTCCACACAAAGATCTCAGTCCTTCAAACATACACTGGGAAACCAGCAGATGAGTTTGCTGCTTTCCTACATTAATCAGGGTACTCTTCAGTGGTTGTAGTTAGCAATATTGAGTTTGGAATAGCAAGATACTAGAATAACATAGACATATTGAGGACCAAAAAATTGAGGAGCTAACCACATAGAGGTAGATATAGAAAGACTATTCTTAACTCCACGTCTATGTACATTGAAGATATATACATACCGCCATGGTACATATATGTGGTATCAAGTATAGTAAACCTATGCTTACCTATAAATACTTACCCGTCAATATTTAGATCCTCGATATTTTGGCTATGATATTCTGGAACCTCAATATTCCCTACTCGATGTTCTGTGCCACCATCCTCTGGAGTGAAGCTTCAAGAGTGGCTGTGCTGCAGACTTTCATACATAATACCGCGACTTGTCAAGGATATGAAACAATTTATAAGTCCATCTATCAAATAATATAATTAATTTCAATATATGTTCTGACCTTATTGTTTCTATGATTCCAGCAGTTTACGGTTTTCTGAGTGTGAGAGGAAAGGGAGATGCAAGGGTATGTGCTTGAAGCAGATTTACATAAGAATGAACTATTTTGCAGATTTGTAAAGCACACATTTGGACCCTTGGTGTCCCAGCACTGTACCCTGTAAAAAGAGAAAAACATATGACTAACACAAAAATACAAGAAGGTATTACAAGAAGGAAATAACATTGTTGGTAGGGTAAATTAGTATACAGAACAATACATTCACCTCCTCCAGTATGTGGCTGAGAACATGTTGGGAAATGCCATTGAGAGGAATCAATGAACCCGTAAGGCCCATTGTAACCTCCAGAATAGTGACAGTTGTACTGATGTTGATGTTAAATTGTGTGTCTGCCACAGTGAGGGTAAATATGGACAATATGCTCACATTACAGGCCTGATTACAAGTTTAGCTGTTATTTAACGCACCTGATAAATAACGATATCAGGGGGTATGTTATTTATCGGGTGCGATGACATCTATTACGAGTTTGTGGGGAATAACATGCATATTTTGATGTTTAATGCACCAGGTTTGACTTGCTGAAATTTAACGAAGGTTGAATTGTTTAACGCCTCTGATAATTATCAAATGCATTAAATACCTTCAATACTCGTAATTCTGACCCATGCGTAAACAGAGATTTATGCATGGGTCGAAATTAATTGACCCACTTGTAAAGAGGCCCAGAGAGTATTTAATTAGGAGGGTGAATCCCTTTCGGTCCTCCTCCTGTTGTTTCGCTTGTTGAAAAGCTGTTTTTGCCAATGTTTTTCTATTTTTTACTTCCTAGCATGTGTTACAGGGGCCATCCAGTTAAAGGAAATAAAGCTCTCTTTGCTCAGTTTGGCATTGCTAACAATCACCAACAATAAGCATTCTAGAACGTTCCTTCATTTGATGTTAGTTTCAGCCAACTTGTGTTTTTCGACATACTGTGAAATTATTCACTGGATGGCCCTTTAACATCTTGGTATCTCCTGCATGGCCATGCAGTGCACTAATGTAGCATCCATGCTTGCTTGTGAGTGCATGTACTTTTCAAAATCATTTATCCTTCTGCCAGTCAAGTGCTCCCTGATGCATGATCTCTTCTCAGGACACTTTGCCTTTAAGTAGGCACTCTGCTCACACTGGCACATCAGAAGATGCTTGTTAGGGAACAAGAGAGATTATGATGAGTCACAGAGCACATTTTTGAGGTTGAATTTCCTGACTGTCTTCTCTTAAACAGGCCTTTACAAAAGATATCATTCAGACAGAATGACTTATGTCATAAATTTGTACATAACATACTTGGATCCTTTGCGTTAAACAGCTGTACACTGAAGAAACAGCACAGCTTATGACTTATAGTTAAAAAATATATGGTATTGCACAAAGGCAATAATATTGTGAGTAGGGTACAATGAAACAATGTTTCTATATCTCTTTCTCTTCCTCTGTCAGTCCCCTCTCTTCTTGACAACAAAATGGTGTCCTCTGTCTATGTTTAAAAATGGATGTAGTGTACAAAATGACTCCTGTAAAAATGTTGTTGTTAGATAATAACTATAAAACAAAAGGAACAGATCTGCCATGCAATTGGAAATTGTTCACAAATATATTTTCAGGAATTGTTAGTTGAGGGTGCAGCCATTGACTAAAACAACATTTCTATCATTCAACTTTTTCTAATTTCAATTGCTTCTATTAACTGGCAGTTTTCCATGCTGCCTTGTTATGAATCCAACAATATTACATTTCTGAACATGGCACGTAGTCAAAGGATGTTTTGGTGCAGGGTTTATCAAAATCTGTGGTGCATGATCCCTGAGAAAGTGGAATCTTGCATGTTTGCTTCTTTTAAACATTAAATTAGCCCAGTTACATATTAATATTTGCTCAATGCTATAATGTATTATACAGACCAAAGAGTAAAATCCTATTCGGAGTTGTGCTCCTGTAAGGTGTCTATTTACTAAAATACTTAAATAATCATGTTTTTACTGCACATATGTGTCCACAAAATTGACCTTTTTGCCCTGAATTTGTGTCTTGAATTTTGAAACTTTGTGCTGAATTTTTCCACTCACTACACAGAATTTGCCTCCGTTAGGTGGTCACCATACTTCCACAGTGGGTGCTTAGCGCTATACTTTATTTTAATCTCATTGATAACCCAACCGACTTCTATAATCAATCTGTTTGAGTCCATTTGGCTTTGAATACATTCTATTTAGTTAAAACAGTGCATTATCTCGCCTGCGAGAGAGCAGTGAAACTGTCACAGCCGTCATCAGACAAAATGCATTTCTTGAAACTGATGGTCCTGAACCTAGCAATAAATTAACTTTGGCTTATCAAGAACTCACGGCCCCAGGGAAAATAGGGTCTGTGGCATTAGGGCTGGCAGTGGATCAGAGGCCAGACATCGTGTCCTTTGCACAGGCAGATGAGCTCCTGCCTGAGGTGCAGGGGCACCTTTTGAGTAAGGCTGAAACGAGGGACGCGGATACGCAGGTAATTCCCGCTTCGATACATTCTTTTGGCTGTGGGTGAATCCTGCTCCTTTGTTGGCTTGTCATCATATTAGCAGCCTGACATTTCATGACATTTGTTGCTGTTTCCCTTGGTGGGCAAATAAAGTATGAGCTGCACAAACGCCTGCAGTGTCGTTGGCCGTGAGTATGTGTAAATTGTATGCTACTGTGTCGGCCTACAGTATGTGTGTGTGTGCTAAGGTACGGTGGCCAGCTTATGGGCTGTCCAGCCTTTTGTTTCTTGTCAGGATGCGTATGGAGTGTATTATGTGCCTGCAATGGAAAGAATCATTGTAATCTATCTGAATGTCTGTCGGTGCCAAATCATATTCGAGTGCCTGAGTCTGTATGTCTTTGCGGTGTGTGTGTGTGTACTTATGTGTGTGTGGGCATGTATCACCCACACTGAGGGGACCGACTCGGTCCTCATAGCGTGAGTTAATTTTGACAGAACCAGACAAACACTATCTTTGTGAGGACCGGTGTGTTATGAGGACCAGTTCCAGGAGTGTGTTTAGGTACTTTCAAATGAGTATATCAAAAAACCAAAAGTGCAGTCAGACTTGCTTCGATGCTATTTATAACCTACTCTACTATCAAAGTGTGTGTGGAGTTAGAATAGTAATTACACACTTCATTACAGTCAATAGCCAGTCCTCATTGTGTGTGTGTGTTTGTATGTGTGTGCGTGTGTGTGTCTGTGTGTATGCGTGTGTGCTTCACTACATGCTTGTGAGTGAGGTGTATGGAAGACAGTACTAGTGTTACATATTTCATATATTTCAATGTTTGTGTTTCCTTGATACTTTGAGGCAGATTTACTACATTTTCATGCAATGCAGCACAGCAACCAAATTTGTTGTGCTGCACAAGGGTGAAACACAGCTCAGAGCCATATCTGCTAACACTGGCCTGCTGTTGCTGTCGCCCCTTGCGCTGACGCTCTAATTAGTCTGCCTTGAGCAACTCACAGCCCTGCACCATGGCGCATAGGTCGAGTGTGTGTGAATTTGCACTGAATGCATACTCTTCAGTACAAATGTATATGTCTACACAACCTCAGAAGAATCCAATTCATGGTGAGTCTGTGTGTGCGGTGTGCACTTCAACACACATGCAATGCATGTTTTTTTGAAAGATAAAAATATTTCCCCTAGTTACCGCCTGCTTCAAGCAGATGATTTTTTATATAAAGGTCGGTTTGGCTGTCTTAGTAGATTGGGCTTTATGTCAAAACCTGTGGGTGATTGCCCGGATCTGCCCAAGTAACGCTCCAGTAACATTCCTTTGACACAAAACAGTGCAAAATGCTTTTTGTTCTAAGAACTGTGCAACATTCTAGCACGAAATGCATTTACTGGAAAGTATAACCAATTCTTCATACGCATCTCTTTGTAACAGCACAAAGCCCTAGTCAATATGTGCCTTTGTTTGGCTATGGAGTTCTATGTGAGCATGTCTACCAGTGAACATCAGTCTGTGTGTGTACCTGAGAATGTGCAACAATGAGCTTAATTAAATTGAGAGGTTCCCTGCCCTTGGATATCTTTTTCCCTCAAAGAGTGTCTACTTATGCCTTTCCATGTCTGTTTGCTTATTTTACTTATCTTGGCTTGTCTCTGTGGTGGGGAGTATTTTAATGAGGGTTGCCTTTTCTGGACTGTGTCTCAAACGTTTCTGCCTGACTGCAACATACATCTGTTAATAACTTTTATATATCTCTCGTCTACAGTTTCTAAGCGTTGTAATTTACAGCTATTATTATTACCCAGTCACAGTACTCAATTTACCCACCTTCAGTAGGAAGGAAGACTGAGCCAGTCTCAAACTCATGACCTTCCTATCACAGCTTAGTTGCATCTCAAACTCATTACCTTCCCATTATAGCTTTGTTGTAGCAGTGAACGGTCAGTTAATTTCGATACCTTCATTGTTTTTTGCCCATCGGTTAGACCTGTTAGCCTTAGGGTGGTCTTCCCGCAATTTATTTGCCTTCCTCCTCCATTTTTGGTGATCTCGTTTTCGCTGGCCTTAGAACTCTGCACACTTTACCAATGCTAACCAGTGCTAAAAAGTGCATGTGCTCACTCCTTAAAGCATGGTAACATTGGCTTATCCCCAATTGGCATATTTAATTTACTTATAAGTCCTTACTAAAGTGGTACAATGTGTACCGAGGGCCTGTAAATGAAATGCAACTGGTGGGCCTGCAACACTGATTGTGCCACCCAATTATGAAGCCCTTTAAACATGTCTCAGGCCTGCCACTCCAGCCTGTGTATGCATTTTAAAACTGCCATTTCCACCTGAAGAAATAAACCTTTTGCCAGGCCCTAACCTTCCATTTTAATACACATACATCAGCCCTAGGGTAGGCCCTGGACAGCCCAGAGGGCAGGGTGCAGTGTATTTAAATAGTTGGACATCTACCTTTAAGTTTTTTATGTCCTGGTAGTGAAAACCTACACATTTGTTTTCCACTATGACAAGGCCTGCCTCTCCCATAGGATAACTTGGGGGTAATCTAATTACATTTAATAAGCTGTATTTCCAAAGGGGAACAGGTAAACAATTCATGTTTGGTGTCTTTAGAATTGTAATGAAAAATTTTATCTTATGGTAAAGTCAGATTTTGCATTACAGTATGAAAATGCCACTTTTAGAAAATTGGAATTTTCCATATTTAGCCATTTGGTGCCTGCAGCCTGATGACTGGATGCAACTGACAGCTGGGCTTTGTGTATTCCTCCTAGACAGCCACAGAGAGCTTAGGTGAGCCTGGATGGGCCATGACTAGCAGGATCGGCGGGGGAGCTTTTTCATAGCCCTACCTAGACTTGAATAGGATGTGTCCTGCCTCCACACAAAGGGTGCATACCCACTGTAGTAAATCTGGAGCCAGGGCAGGGAAGGCAGGAAGCCTGTGGACTTCAAAGGGAAACCTCTGGATGCTTATCTCACTTCAAAGAAGGAACCAGGTATAAATATTGAATCTGAGACACCAACTCTTCGTTACACTTCTGGACCTGTGGAGACTCTGCCAGGAAGGACTGCTGTGCTGCTGAAAGGACTGCCACTCTGCTGGATTGCGGCCCTGCTGGATTACTGCCTCCCTGGACTGCTGCCTTGCTGGATTACTTTCCTGCTGCCTGAGTCAGAGGGTATTCTGACCTGAACCCAGTACTCCCAGAGTGACTCTAAGGGCTAGTCTGCTGGCCTCCTGTTCAGAGCCACAGCGACATAACATGCTCCCAAACACCTGAATCAGCACCCAGATCCAGGTGGAGCAAGCCCCTGACCCCAAGTGGTGCCCCCTCAAGTATTGGGCCCTTAGTGTGGCCTCAGAGAGGCTGAATTGAAGTTTTTGGGCTCTTTGCAACCACAAACGGGTTCGTTGGTGCCGAAACCTTGTCCCTTGTACAGCCTGCCAACACCAAGTTCTGCCAGCCCGAGCCTTCATGCTACAGCATCGACTGCTGCGGAGAAAGCCAACGCATCGGCCCAACCATTCGCAACAACAACAGGATCCTCGTGCTACAGCGACACCCATCCATGACGCCAGGCCTGCTCTTCGCGCTACATTAACGACCATCCACAACGCTTCCCTGCTCCCCACAGGCCCCTCCACTGCGAATGGGACTCTTTGCGCTACACTGAGAAGGTATCTTTTTGGCCTTATTAACCTGTGCCTGTGTCCAATCCACGCTGCATTGCAGTCAGCCTGAACTTGTGACTTTCTACCGGTCTTGCACCAATAAAAAGCTGTGAATGCCACTTTGGGCTTTCTGGAGCTATTTTCACTTAAATCTTTGAAATTACATATATCCAGCTCTACTGATTGGACTTTTGTCGTCTTGGTCTTGCTTTATTTATTAAATTTTACTCTAATTTTTTTAATTGGGGTGGGATTTTTCTTGTGTTTTGTTTTCACTTTATTACATTTGAAGTGCTGCATAAATACTTTACACATTGCCTCTAAGTTAAGCTTGACTGCTCTGTGCCCAGCTACCAAAGGATTGGGCCCAGGTTAGTTAGGAGTTTGCTTGAAGCCTCACCCTGACAAGAATTGTGGTTACTTCTTGAGTAGGATTTCATCTACTGCCTCATCATGATGCGACCGAACACTGTTCGGTCGCATATTCCCATTCCTCTATGGGAGCTCGTGTTATGGCCGTAAACCGTCCATAACACAAGCTCCCATAGAGAAATGGCAGTCTGTGTTCATCCCTGCACCATGTGGCAGACACCTGAGGGAGGCCACTGAGGCAATGGGGCCATGCTAGGGGCCCCCATACTTGCTCTCCGACAGGCTTTCCATGTCAGAAAGCCCGACATGAAAGCCTGCCGGAGACCGAGTAGCATAATCCCAAGGGCGGAAAGGCCGCCTTTTGGGATTACGGGCAGGCCCCAGACTGGCCGATGGGCTCCTTGAGCCCATCGGAAGTCAGCCGGAATGACCGGCCAGTTTAATTTCCGACCGCCAGCATTGTAATGCAGTGGTCGGAAATTAAACCGAGATACGGCCCGGAAAGGCTCTGACCGATGGTCGGAGCCTTTCCGGGCCGCATCATAATCGGCCCCATAATAGGGGGTGACATGAGAGTTCAGTAGGTGCAAAAGGGAGATCCAAACAGTGAGCTACTGTTATTCTGAATGATTCATGAAATTGCTAAATGCAGGAAATAAAGAGGTGTTTGTGCAAGTTCAAGGTTAAATTGAGTTATGTCTAATCTTTTGTTAGACCATTGGGTATTAATGATGAAAAGATAAAGGGCCTGATTTAGCGATGGGAGGTATGGAAAATCCTCAGGGAAGATCTATATATTGAGAATAGAGGTAGGTGAAAAAAGTGTTGAACTGTCAAACACAAAATTTGTCACTTTTTCAATCTGCTTGTTTATGCGAAATTTAGCTATATGAACTGACCAATTTACTCTGCAGACAAACCAGATGAACTAGTCGATTTCAGCCATTTTTGTGCAGCTCCTTTGGTTATTCTTTATGATCAACAGCAAAACGAGGCCTAGAAAGAAGAAAGCACACTGCTCAAACAGCTGAACCTTCCCATGAAGTGAGTTGGTTTGCACTATGATCCACTTTGCTTATTGAAGAAGGAAAAAAAAGTGACCAAACTAAATGTTGAATTTTCTTCTACTTAGGGATTGTATGTTGGAGGAAATTTCTACGGTGGATACTCCTCTGGATTTCGTACCCTCTCTGTAAATCTGAAAAATGCACATTACTATTCAGCTCTAAATCAGGCCCTAAGTCTTGGGCAAATAAATGGCAAAGAACTTTATATGCGAGCCAAACAGGTTTACCCGGGACAAAGTTCAATGTTAGGTGACTGTATGTTACTAATGTTACTACATCAATTACACTACATGGATAGGTCACCTCACTGATATGTCACCGTATCAATGCCAGTACATTGAAAGCCACTACAAGATTAAGAAACATTTTAAATATACTGTACCACTACCATGGCGCCACTACTCTGACCTTAATGCCTTCACCTTTTAAAATAATTTTCATTAATTCATAATTAATGGTATTTAAATATCTGAATCGTTACCATAATCCATCAATTATTTAAACTTAATTTAATAATGACCCTAAACATATCCCTAATACACCCTAATTTTTAATTAATTTAGATTTAATTAGGTAATTCTCCTTAATTTAACACTAATCCTAACCCCAAATCTAACACTTAATTTAAATTAAAATAAATTATTTGCCTTAATGCATTCCTTATAATAACCATAATCCTTAAATAATGTAAATATGATTCAATTAAACAGAAATTAAATTAAATAACCATCCTTACCATATCAATAGCAGGGAACTTAGCCTTTAATTAATCTAATATAATTAACTTTAATTAACATTACAATTTGTTTAAATGATTATCAATAACCTGTTGCTAATACTAACCATAAGTCTAAATTATTTTAAATGACATCTACTTTAATTAAGTAGGTATCCTTCACTTAACCCTAATTCCAATATGAACCTATTTAAATAATAAACGTAAACTAAACTAAAATATATAATTATCCTTATCCTATCCCTAATGCCAACTCTAACCATAGCCCTTAAATAGTTCAATTTCAAAGAAATAACTATACTTACCTAACACTGATACTAACTAAATAAACCCTATACTAACTTAATCAATTTGAATTAAAGATTAAATTAAGGAGTAATAAAATGATTAGCCTCACTCTAATCCTTATACTAACCTTAAGCCTAAATGAATTTAAATTGCATGTATTTTAATTGAATGAAGAAAACAATGAAGGAAATTTTTGAACACACATACATCCGAAGGGCTCTTACTGCTAGTACTTGACCATCGTCAACCTGCCATCAAGCAGGTGCAGGTGTAACATAAGTGGTGAATCCTAAACCCCAGGTATGATTTATATGTTGGGGACTGGATTAAGTACTGTCGCCATGGCAGTGTACTTTTATTCCAACTATGGGGAGCATACTTCTCTCTGCAAAGTAGGATATAACCACCCGCCAGGCAGACATCTCTCGCCTTCAGGGCTGTTCCTGTAAATGGGTTGAAAGTTTCACGGATGGCTCTGTCAACATGACGAAGCCGTCCTTGAAACTTTCAATTTTTTTTTATTTTCAAAAGGAATATCCCAAGGAGGGATATTCTTTTTTAAAAGAAAAGAAAACAATGACTCCCTAGCCATGGGAGATTTCTCCCATGGCGTGGGTGTCATTTTGTAGTTTTCAGTGTCCATTAATGCCAGGCTTTACCTGGGGGTGACAGACAGTGAAAACTGGCCACTCTAAATAGGGCGGGAGGATACAAGGGAAGCATCCGATGTCCTTTACTTTGTCTGGCCTCGGAGGTGTATGTAGGCAGCGGAGTTGGGGTAGTCTCCACCATCTACTTATGGAAGTTCCACCAGACTCTAAATGAGGTGAGCAGAATTTCGTTTTGGCAGAGAGGGTACTCGTGGCCCTTGCGACAGAGTACAGTCTCTGCTAAAGTCTAAATAAGACCCATAATTCCAAAAGGAATGGAGAGAGACTGATAAGTGATTCCACAAATAATAGGCAAAAACAGAAGGCCCTCCCTCCAACCTTAACTCATCTATGGTGAACAACCTGATCAACCGCTAACATGTTTTAGACTCCTAAGTTCAAAGAGTAAGCAGTGACAATAAGATGTTGTCACCAAAAGAGACCCTTTGCCCACTGGCCATAAAAGACACAATGCCACGCACACAAATCTCTACACTACAAGGACCAGCCTACATTAAACACCACCTGAACGTCCAGCAATCTGAGAAGACTAGGTTGTGCCTTCCAATCACTTGCCCACACTCCCCCCATCTACTGAGGCAGAAATGGAGGACACCCCTTCGCCCACATGGCAGCAAAGACCTGGAACAGTCTCCCCACAAAACTCTGGACCATCATCTCGCTTCCGGAATTCCAAAGGGACCTCAAGACCTGGCCGTTCGAATGAGCATCCTGGGCTTGCAAGTGCCCGGGTACCCTATCAGGTGATTAGCCGCGTACTATAAATCCTGATTGATTGATTGTAAGGGTGTAGGTCCTGAATATTGAGTAGGGCATTTTGTAATACTATTATTGTAGCATAATGTCAAGGACAAAAATATCAACAGGCAAGTATGTAAAGATTTTCTAGATGTACCTGTCTAGATATATATATCACGGTTGCCTCTGGGTAGTTATAGTTAGGATTTATTTTCCATAGACATAGCGTTTTTTTGGTTTGCTAATAACTTTGGCGCAGTTTGATGAATCATCACAAAACTTTCCAAAAAGAAGCAAATTCACTTCAGCTCCTTCCTGGAAAGTTTCAGTGACATCCATTCAGTTGGGGCAGTGAAAAAGGTGGGTCCCAAAAGCAAATTTCCCCATACATTTTTCACAGACTTCTTTAGGCAGCGATACTGCAAAATCTTCTGAACGAAATTGCACCAAATTTGGCAGGAAGCTGTATCTTTGTCTGTAGATTGTGCTTTTTGTGATTTGGTGTAACTCCGTTCAGTAGTTTTTAAGAAACTAAGGGGGATATCAACAAGGGGCCGCGGTAATCATCGCAAATCGCGCTTAGCGTGATTTGCATTATCGCCGTATATCGCCGGTTCACATCGCCGTGTTAGCGGCGTATTTACAACGATTTGTTAACAGGCGATGTTAAACCTTCGATATATGGCGATTTAAAGCAATATCGCCTGAAAACCAGCGAAGTCAGCATTGCGCAGAGTAAAATGTTGATAATAGGGAGAAGTGGATGTAACCTTACAATCCACCTCCCATTATGCACATGGCTAAGTCGGAAAATTTCCAGACGTTAGTTTTCGGCGATGTCAGCGGTTAGCGCGGCTTTTTTCATCGCTGCGCGTTGTCTGGGCCGGCTTATTGATACCGCGATGTGCGGTTAGCGATCAATTTCCCTGTTCTTTCCTGAAGATACGCCTACTTTGCATCTCATTAGCGATGCAAAGCGAGGCGTTACTAAAAAGGCAGCAAACATGCGCTAATGCATGTTTGCGCTGCCTTGTTAATAGGGCGATGGCATTATCTCAGCTTTAGCGGCGAAAAGTGCCGATAAAGCGGAGATAAAGCCCTTGATAATATGCCCCTAAGGTTAAAAAAGAATAGTATATCTGGGAGGTTGGGTCTGTGAGGGACTCTCTTAAGGGTGTTACAGGAATGCCAATTAAAAATAGAGCATTCTGATTGGCCTAGGGGGCTTTTTTCCCCTTGGGCCAATTCATTCTCCCTCAGGAGCGAGTGCTCGGATTGGCTAGCACCAACATAAGAAAAATGTTGCTAGCAGGAGGAAGGAAATGCAATATGAGGGGCAAAGCCCAAACAAAAATGGAAACCCAAGTAAATAAGGAACCATCGAATACGATAATCAATCTTTCTGTGATAGTGCTAGGCAAAGCAGAACAGCAGATTTTAACATTGGTACTATGATTTTGCCCTGAAAGCTCTATACTTTAGACTATACTCAAACTAGGGTGGACAGTTACAAGTACATCAGAAAACTAAAACTGACCAAGCACCCCCATCTGAAAAATAAATGAGGGGCAGCAAACAGACCTGGAAATGTAAGTGAGCATGATAAACGTTCCATTGCGGATTTGAGGCTGATGCAAAAATTAAAAGAAATGAAAGCGAAGAAATAGGCCTTGGTCAGTCCGTTGGCAAGCAATACATCATTGATTCCTTAGGTCTTGATGTGCCTGGAGAAGAGGATACATACTTCAAACCTGCCTCAACTTTAGTACCAATATCCACTAGAGATGGAACAGATGCATTTACTGACAGAATAATTGATGATCTAAAAAAGCTCTACAAAAACACACGAGGATGTAACAAGAAGTACAATCTCAAGGAACAAAATTATCAGAAATTAATGCGGAAACTACAACAGCACAAAGAGGTGGTCATCCGCAATGCGGAGAAAGGAGGAAACATCATAATCTGGCCAGCAGAGATGTACAAAGCAGAGGCAAACAGGCAGTTAAGCAACAACAGCTGCTACACCAAAAGCAGTTGGGAGCAAGTGCGTCAGGTGAAAAAGAACTACATATCCATATTGTCGCAATGGTAAAAAGCCAGGGATTGCTAAGTCAAGATGAGTATCTATACTTGAAAAATGTACATCCCAAAATGCCAATACTATATTTCATCTCCAAAATACACAAAAATAGGGAACAGTCTCTGGAAAGACCAATAATATGGGCCAATGACAGTTTATTTGGAAACACCTCAAGATACATAGACTTCTTCTTACAGGAACATGTCAGAAATTTGCAATCCTTCATAAAAGACACAGGGTATTTTCCCAAAAGAATCTATTATATCCCTTGGCAAGATGACTTTCTTTTGATTTCACTAGATGTAACAGCTCTATACACGAGCATCAAACATTGTGATGATTTGCATGCTATTCAACATTTCCTCAGAAGCAGACCGCTTCGACTGTACAATCACACCAAAATGCTGATCAGTATGGTGCCTGGAAAATCATTATTTCCTGGTAAACAAAGAGGTGAACAAGCAGATGTGTGGTACTGCGATGGGCATCTGCTTCGCCCCCAGTTACTCGTGCTTGCACATGGGCTGCTGGGAGGTGCTGGAGCACATCACAGACCATGTTGAAGTGTGGAATAATCATGTGATAAGTTGGTTGCACTTCATTGATGATATTTTTGTGGTATGGAAGGGCACACAAGAGGAAGCCGAAGCTTTCGTGGCAGCAATTAATCATAATAACATCAACTTACAGTTCACGTCACACATCAATGAGAGGCTGGTGAACTTTCTGGATCTGGTGGTATACATAGAAGCGGGCAGTATACAGACCAAATTACATCGTAAAAAACAGCAGGGAACCCCATGTTACATGCTAGTAGTTCCTATCTTAAACATCTCACGGCTAGCCGCCCCTATGGAGAAATGCTCAGATTGGAAAGGAATTGCAGTAATCCAAGTGAACTTAAAAATGTCAGGAAGCAACTATTCATAGATTCATGGAGAGAAGAAATAGCAAAAAAAATCTGGAGAAAACCTTGAATAAAGTAGACGCAGAGAGTCCATTCTGTTCAGTCATAAAAAAATTACAATGAAAACCGAAAAATCAGGTTAATAACTACTTACAACAGACAGGAAAGAGAGGTCAGAGCTATTTTATAGAAGGATTGGCATCTTGAGAGGGAAGATGCACTTCTTCGACCTATCGGCGATAGATCCCCTGCCATAACATACAGGAGTGCTTTCTCTATGAAAGACGCTTTAGTCAGGAGAAGCCCGGAAGTCATAGAACAAACTAGTTGGCTGCAACCAATGAGAGGCTTCCGTAAGTGCAGTGGCTGCAAGGCTTGCAGCATAGGAATCAACACAACTGAGTATTATTCTCCTTTCAGTGAAGCTCTGATCAAGATCGATGGAAGTGATGGAGCAGGGAAAATACAATTTTTAACCCCTAACAAAGTTTATAAATAATTAATAAAATGTTTGTTTAAATGTATTAATCAACACTGTATGTGTGGGAAAGGTAACATGCCAATGTGTGTGCTAAATAATCTATTAATGGATGTCCGTGTGTCTAATTATAATGTAAAAATAAATGCGTACTAATTAAAAATAAATGCATGTTTGTGCTTCATAGAAATAAAACGTGTCGTTGCAAAAACAATAGTGATGGTAAGTAAGGAACAGCTTAAATGTTGCTTTCTGCTAGGTAATAACTAATTGGGGTACGTAGATGACGGGAGGGAAACGAAAGGGCTATTTTTCTCTATTTTAATTATGTTTTGTTTGCCTCAAATTAGTGCTTCTAAAGTATAACCGAGTGGCGATATAAAATGGCCGCCAGTGGGAAGATGTGCGCAGGCGCAAGGGGACATGTGACACGGGATGAAGTCGGAGAAAAAACTAAACCTCGTGATGTTACTGAGAGGCTAGGATGCGAGAAATGGTCAAGGCTGATGTGACCTAATTGAACTGATAGTGTGCCGTGATGATCAGCAGAAGACCCGTGGGAAACCAGTTTAAGAGAAAGGACAATGACTGCGGAGTTCTCGAATGTATCGAAAGAAGTTACAAATGTACTGATCGAAACGGATGGAAACATGTCTTGAGCGTATGGGAAAGGAAATGATCCAAGGACCATTGGATCCAAGAGAACTTGATTAAAAGAATGAATAAGATGACATGCATGGACCAATGAAAGAAAAGCGTGTTATTAATGTTGCAACAATTAGTTAGCAAAGTTAGAATTAGGGTATAAGAGGGCCTACTCTTAGTGGGAGGGGGTCAGTCGGAGTTGCAGTCACAGTCAGGAGCGGGGTTGGAGAGTCGTGTTGGTGTTGGTGGCTTCCAGTGCTGGGTGGTCCTGATCGATCCCTTACTGAGCGGGAGATGCTGAAAGACTGTTAGATGAGACGGGTTGCAGGTAGCTGATGCTGACGAGCTGAAGTTGCTGTTGCTGTCTTAATTTTCCAGTTGAGTATGAGAATCAGGTTATTTTCTAATTCTTAAACTTAGGTTAGAAATCATTAGTCTAAATTAGGAAGGTAGGCAGGTAATTAGAGTTTTGGCTTCATGACAAAAATTTCCTTTCTGCAATAAATTGATTATGCTTAATAAATATTTGAATTTAAGAATGAATAATTGAATAAAGTTTAAATTCTTTCTCATGCTTTTAAAAATTATATAAAATTTAAGATTCTTTAAACCAAAATGACTCAGTGGTTATTTTCCTAAATGATTGTGACATCAGTAATTGGTTATTGTGATTCAGCTGGTCTTAATCACTATGAACTAATTTTTTACATGAATGATTCATCGACAAAACAAAGAGCAGGAATATCTTAAGAAATAACTAAAAGAAAGCGACAAGTTAAGGTAATAAGATATCCCGGCTCCTTCCAGCGGTACATAAATGGTGTTCTCCATTTAGTTCTCATGCTTCTCCTAGGAGTATAGAATTTCATAAAGGTGTAAAGGAAATCCAGGTGTGTGCGTGTGTGTTAGGCGATGTTTATGGGCCCCATCGTCATGTGGATGTGAGAAAATATAGTTTGCCCCTGGATGACCTATAAGTGACCTAGGAGGAGAATAGTTTTTATTGTTAACACTATATGTTGAGTCGCGTTATGTTATATGTGAGTTTTCACGCTTCTGGGATGTAGGAAGTGGAACACGTGTGGCAAGAGAAGTCACATGGAATTTGGTACATGGTCTGAATTCATTTTGGTAATAACGCAGGTTGTGTTATGTTAGGGATTTTCTGTACAAAAAGTGTGTAATTGAAATAGCAAATCACGTTTACTTGTGAAACTTTGGCCTTAATTCTCATGAGCCTAGTCTCCACATGTGTCTTATCCCCAGAGAAACGAGTAAATTGTTTGTTTGAAAGAAGGGTAAGGTAGAGGGAAGTGCTACTTTATCGGCGAGAGTAAATAATTCTGTGGTAGGGTAGAGGTAAGCGCTGCCTACTGGAAATACAGGATTCTTGTGTAAAAGGACAAAGCTGTCACTTTTGTTTAGCGAATCAGACTATGGAATTGTTTTAATTGTTGTAACTAACGAAGAAACAGCGAAAAGAAAAATTGCCGATAAATTTTGTAAAGGAGGGGTAAAAGAGTAGAAGTGACGTGGAACAGTGCCACGCTAGGATTGGATAGTGCGCTAGTCACGTGAACACGGAGCAGGAGTGACGTAGAAAAGTGCTGCGCTAGGATTGGTTGGTTCGCGGACGAAGGGAATTGTTCTGATTGGTACGTTAGTGTGAGTCGCGCTGTAATTGGTCGAAGTTCCGTACACAGAACAGCGTTAGCGTAAAGAGAAAAACAAATAGAAAACATGCCGTATTATGAGTATGAAAGGGAGAGAACGTCATGGACGACAAAATTAAAGAATTTCTTTAAGAAAGACAAAAAGGTTGTGACTAGAGAGGGACAAGTAATTCCTCCGCCTGAAATCAGCAGCTTCACATATGATGCTGAAATATGGATATCATACGTGCATATGGTTGGAAAATTGGGCAAAATAAACGAAGAATGATGGTGCTTTAGCTTTCCCTGAGAATGGTTCATTTAGTGTAGCGGTTTTGCGAAATTTGCGAGAAAAAATGTGTAAATTGGAACCTAGACCTAGACCAACACAGTTTGAGGCTTTGACAGAATGGGAAGATGAGATGTATGAACAAGAGAGATTCAGAGGAATGAGAGATCATGAGTTTATGCCTGGAAGATTGTGGGGAGTAAATCATGAGGACAGAATAAAACGATGGAGATGTGCTAACATGACAGGAGGTTTGTTTCCAGCTTTTACAGTTGAGGAAGGGAATAAGAAAAAGCGGACTGAGAAAAAGAAACATATAGAGAGAGAAAAGTATATGCATGAGAGCGAAACGGATGACGAGTTGCTGGAAGATATTTTAAATAGAAATCCACCTCCGTATCAGCAGAGTTCTACAGTGGTGACACCAAATGCGCCGCTGATAGAGACTATGCGAAATAAAAGCCCGGAAAAGAGAATTGAAGTAAATAGGTCACAAGAACAAATGAGATCTTCTCAAAATGAAGGAATAGAAAGCGACAATGCAAGCGAATTAGCAAGGACCACAAAAGAACTAACTGAGAAAATTAGAGAATTAACGAAAAATATGGAAGCAGTTACTGTGCCTGTAACAATAGGTCCAGTAATACCCATTTATGAGAATCAGAAAATTGATGAACGATCTTTGGTAATTCCCATGAGTTCACAATTTCAGAGAGAAAAAGAAAGGATGGAACAAAGTGCAAGTACAAGTAACTTGGCTAGTACTTACAGACCAAGTCCACCTACAAATTTGACGGTAAATGAGTGCAATGGTAGGAAAATGCATATGGTAACAGAATCTGCAACAGAAACCCCTGGAAAGAGTGGTAATTGGATAGAACTAAATAATACACCCATAGGTCCGACTCCTGATGAGTTAAATGAGTGGATGAAGGCATTTAAAATAAAAGAACCGGAAGAAAAACCATTAGATGTAATTAGGTTAAAAATCGATATGGAAGAATTAATTCTAGGAACAATTGGTACCGAAAAGATAAAAAATTACCAGGATGATGAAATAATGATTCTGTGCAAAAGTATTACATGGAGGGCAAAGAATTTACATGACAAACTAGAAGAAGTAGCCAGTGAGATTGGAATAGACTTTGCGAAAGTGAAAACGTTGCAGAAACCATACAGAGTAGACTTTTGTGAAAAGGATATTGAAAATTTGAACACGGCAGGAAGGCTGACACAGATAAAGGAGTTAATTGTGTTGTTGAGAAAATGGGGTGATGTGGACAGATGGAAGGTTAGATGGACAAAGAAGGATGAGAAAACTACAGACAAAGGTTCATTGGCTTTTATGATAACTGAAAAGGAATCTGTTGCCAAAGAATACCCCATGAGAGAAACTCCAGGTGGTAGTTACGTGCATGTTCCCTGGACTAGGCAGGACATACTGTCATTTACCAATGACTTTCCAAAGTTAAGAGAGAAGCCAGTTGAGTGGTACCGACAAGTAGAGAGGTTTGTAAAAGTCTCAAAAGTGTTGTGGATAGATTTAGATGGATTGTTTGACATAGTGGTACCAACAGATTTGTGGTCAGAATGTAAGATTACAGTTGACTGGCCAACTACAGAATATCCGAGAGATCCTAAGACAGGAGCTCCAGGTCCTGATGTGATGAAGAAGTACGATAAGGTGATTACCTTTTTGAAGAATAAGATTCCTCCTAAAGAGACAGATTGGGTAAAAATCGATAGAACTACACAGGAAAGTAAGGAGTCTGTACATGCATATTATGAGCGATTGTTATTAGTTTTCAAACAGTATAGTGGTTATGAAGAATTGAGTGAAAAAGACATGAGTCATTTTGTATACCGATTTGTGTTCGGCCTGAAACAAGAAATAAGTGATATGATTAAGCAACACATGATAAACTGGCAGAATGGAAGTGTAGATGAGATATTGAGATATGCTAAGTATTGTAGTGATGAAATAGAGAGTAAACAGCGTAAGTTGAAAGAGAAGGCAATGTGGGCACAGGTGAAGGTGGCAGAAAAACAAGAAGCTCAATTGGACAATAATAATGGAAATGAAACAGGACAGAATAAAATGCGACCAAACATAGGTAAAGGAAAGGGTCAAGTGAGCCTAGAAGAGGCAAAGAAGAAATGGCCATGTCATAATTGCGGAAAATTAGGGCATTGGAGAAACGAGTGTAAGTTCCCACCTAAACCTAATCCGGAACATCAATCATTAACTCCACAGGTGCAGAATGAGGTAGTTGTTCAACAAAGTCAGGTGCCGCAACCACCACTTCCCAACACTGTTAACCAGCAAAGATACAGTACAGAAACAGGATTCTACGGAGGAGAGCAGGTAACACAGTTGCCGCGAGCAGCTAACATTTCTCAGTATTGGTTGCGTCAGAGTGAGGATGACCCGGATGAAAGATTCTGACGGTGCGCAGGAGAGGGGAAAGAGTGCGTGCTTGGCGCAACTCTAGAGGTAGATCAGTCTGGTCCCTTTGTGGATGGAGAAGTGAATGGTGCAAATGTAACATTCCTTGTCGATACTGGAGCTACCCGTTCTACTGTTAGATCAGTGGAAATTCCAAACCTTGCTCTCTCAGGTGAATACATCCAAGTAGTAGGAGTAGCCAATCAGCAGATTAAAACCCCACTTACTGAATTGGTGGAAGTAAAAATTGGTTCTTTTAGCAAAATGCATAAATTCGTAGTGTGCGATTGTAGTCCTGTAAATCTTTTGGGTCGTGACCTTTTGTGCAAGATGAATTGCACAATTTATTGTACGCCAGATGGAATCGGATTTCAGACTTCAGATGAAGATGTTTTGTATAAAGTAACTTTGATGAATCAAGAACCTGAAACGAATGGTTTGTTTCCTGCATTTGATGCAGAAAAACTTCCAGAAGAACTAAAAGTGCAGTAAAAGAAAGTGTGTGGGATTTTACAGGAGAAGACATTGGATTAATGAAAGAAGTTGATCCCGTAAAAGTGACAGTAAAAGAAGGGACAACTTACCCGAATACGCCACAGTACAAATTAACTCCAGAAATAATTGAAGGAATAACTCCTGTGATAAATAAGATGATTGAACAGGGAATTATAAAAGAAATCATGAGCAGTCCATGTAATTCACCTATTATGGGACTGAAAAAGCCAAATGGAACATATAGAATAGTACAGGATTTGAGAAAGATCAACAAAATAGTTGTGCCCTGTTGTCCAATAGTGCCAAACCCTGCAGTAATTCTATATCAAATTCCACATGAAGCTGAGTGGTACACTGTGATAGATTTGTGTCACGCATTTTTCTCTATTCCTTTGCATCCAGATAGCCAGCCATTATTTGCGTTCCGGTTTGGAGAGCGTATTTTGGCATGGTGCCGAATTCCTCAGGGGTATACAGAAAGCCCCTCAATCTTTAATCAGATTCTAAAGAAATCTCTGGAAGATTTGAAAATGCCAGAAAAATCAGTGATGGTGCAGTATATCGATGACCTATTGGTGGCATCGAAAACCAAAGAAGCATGTGTAAGTGATACAATTGCTTTACTGAACCATTTAGAGAAAAGAGGACATAAAGTGTCTCCTTCAAAATTACAGTTTTGTCAGAAAAAAGTCCAGTATTTAGGGCATAAAATTGAGAAAGGAGTGCGAAAGATAGCGACAGAAAGAGTAAGAATGATTCAAGGAATGAGAGCACCAATGACTCAGAGAGAGGTAAGAATGTTTTTGGGAATGGTTGGATATTGTCGACAGTGGATAAGTGGTTTCTCTTTGATTGCAAAACCATTACAAAAATTGACCAAGAAAGATGTAAAAGACCCTTTTGAGTTAAACAAAGAAGAAATGAAATCTTTCAAAGAATTGAAAAAGAAACTGTGTGAGGCACCTGCATTAGGCATGCCTGATTATGAGAAGGATTTTGAGTTGTACTGCAGTGAAAGAGATGGATGTGCATTTTCAGTACTGGTACAAAAACATGGAACAATGAAAAGACCAATCGCTTATTTTTCAGCTGTTTTAGATCCTATAGCAAAAGCATTGCCTGGATGTCTGAAAGCAGTTGCTGCTACTTGTGTAAGTCTGGAACAAAGTGAAGGTATAGTGATGGGGTATCCACTGAGAGTATATGTTCCCCATTCCGTAGAAATTCTTTTGACAAGAACAAAAACACAGTACATGACACATAGTCGACTGACTAAGTACGAAAAAGTCATCTTGAGTGCTGAAAATGTGACCATAGATAGATGCATGAATGTAAATCCTTCTACATCATTGCCAGATGAGGAAAATATAATTGAACAGGACGAAGTAGATCATGATTGTCTGAACGTGCTGGAATATTGCACGAAACCAAGAGCTGACATAAAAGATGAACCGTTAAAGGAATCTGATTATGTCATGTTTGTGGATGGCTCATGCTTGAGAACAAAAGAAGGAGTTTTAAGCGCAGCTTACGCAGTGTGCACAGTGGCAACTGTGATGGAAGCGTCTTGTCTGAAAGGAATAAGGTCTGCACAAGTTGCGGAACTGATTGCTTTGATTCAAGCATGTAAATTAGGAAGAAATGTACGAGTCACGATTGTGACCGATAGCCAATATGGTTTCGGCATCGTACATGACTTCGGTCAGATTTGGTCACAAAGAGGATTTTTGACATCTGCAGGAACACCTATCAGAAATGGAGATTTTGTTAAAAAGCTGCTTGAGGCGATACAGTTGCCTAAACAAATAGCTGTAGTGAAGTGCAAAGCGCATAAAAAAACGAAGATTACATAGCCGTCGGCAATAATTATGCTGATGAGATCGCTAAATATTGTGCAGAGAACATGGTGTCCATGAACAAAAATAGAGAAAGGGAGCATGTCTCTTGTCCTTTGCTTTTTACTAATACTGTCGAGACATGGGATGAAGTAAGGCAGTTACAAGAAACTGCAAGAGATGAGGAAAAAGATTACTGGATAAAAGCAGGATGTAGAAGACAGGAAAATAATGGTGTGTGGGTATACAGAGATGAAAGACCAGTTATGCCTGATAGCATGATTGCAGACATGGCACGGATGTACCATGGACAAGCTCATATTGGGAGAGATGCAATGATCAGACTTTTTAGACAAACCTGGTATAACCCAAAATTCAGAGCCATTGCTGAAAGTCTTTGTCAAAGATGTCTTATTTGACAGCAGTTTAACCCAGGAAGAAAAACAGTAGTGAGTCTAGGAACAATAGGACGAGAAGGAGGTCCATTCACTAGAATGCAGTTAGACTTTATCGAGATGCCCCCTAGTAACAGACTAAGATATGTTCTAGTGGTCGTCTGTTTGTTCTCTCGTTGGGTGGAGGCATACCCCACAAGAAGGAATGATGGAACAACAGTGGCAAAACTTATGCTGCGAGAATTCATTCCAAGGTATGGTTTTCCAGTCACGGTTGAGACAGATAGAGGAACACATTTTCAAAATGAGTTGATCCAATTGATTTGTGAAGCATTGAGTATTAAACAAAAACTACATTGTGCTTACAGACCAGAGGCTTCTGGGGTAGTAGAGCAGATTAATGGAACAATTAAAAACAGATTGGGAAAAATGTGTCAAGCTACAGGACTCAAATGGCCGGATGCACTGCCTCTTGTTCTGATGACCATCAGAAGCATCCCTGAAAAGAAAACTGGACTCAGTCCTCATGAGATGATCATGGGACGAGCAATGAGACAAGCACACGTACCTGTCAACAAGTTATTAACTATAACTGATGATCTAGTACTGGATTATTGCAAGGGACTGGCTGATGTGGTGCGTTCTGTGTTTCATCAGGTTGGACCGGATGCGACCACTCTTGAAAGAAAACCAGCCCACGACTTGAATCCAGGAGACTGGGTCCGTATAAAAATCCACAGGAGAAGAAACTGTCTAGTTCCTCGCTGGGACGAACCACGACAGGTAATCCTAGTAACAACGACTGCAGTCAAGTGTGCAGGAGTGAAGAACTGGGTCCATGCCAGCCACACAATCAGAGTTCAAGAACCTACTGATCGACATGTGAATCGACGTTTGGAAGTGTGGGATAAAAGTTTAATGGCTGGGACAACAAGGATAAGAGAAAGGGTGCCAGAACTTGAAGATCGACCTGAAAGTCGACATCTGGAAACCCCAACGGCAAACACCTCTAGAGAAGAAGAGGAAGAAGAAGAAGAAAGAAATTCAGAAATTCCAGAACTTGAAGATCGACCTGTAAGTCGACATCTGGAAATATCTGACACAAATTCAGAATCTGATGATTCAGTTGAAAGCCGTGAAGAATTCCTAAGGAGAACTTGGGGTTATAAACCAATTAGAGAAGAAACTGAGCAAGAAATTGAGTTAGATGAACAACCAAGTACAAGTTATGGTGGAAATCCTTCAGAAATAATATTAATAGATGAAGTAGGGAAAGAAGTACACAAAAAGTTTGAAAATCGAGAAGAACCCCGAGGAGCAATAGGGCCAGATAGAGAAACAGAAGAACAGGGAAATTTAGAAGCAGAAAGGGAGGAAAACACCAAATCGGAAGAACACCGAGGAGGGACAGTAATAAGGGAAAACAAGAAGGAGAAGACAGATCCACCAGTAGGAGATGACGAGATCATAAGTTTCAAAATAAGAGACAATAGTGAAACAGTTGAAACGGAAACTGAAGAAAGTGGAGAAGAGGAAAAGGCAAAAACTGAATCAAGAAAAAGAAATTGGAAATCAGAAAGAGAAGAAAGAGAAGGTGAAGCCAAAAGGCCAAGAAAAGGAGATAATTGGCCCAACAGCTATATAAGAAAATTGAGATATAGAATAATAAGAGCGGGAGACGAAAGTGCTGAACAAGTGAATGAAGTAACAAGTCAAAAGGGACAAGAAAAACCAAGTGGAAAAAGATTACAAAAGTCCAAAAGGACAAAGAAAGTGAATGCAAAGTATAAGTCACCTGAGTGGCTGTATATTGCACTGACAGATTACAAAGAAGAAGAAAACACTCACGAGAACCAGAGACTGAGAAGTCGGATGGGAAAAGGTGAGATGCAACAAACTTGAAGTGAAGACTTATAGTGCTTCTGCCGGACATGACAATTTTACTGGATGTGACAAATCACCGGATGTGACAACGAAAGAATTCTGGAGAGAATTAAAAGAAAGTACCAAGCAAAGACTTTTGAGAGCAGAGTGGCATCTAAGTCATTTCTGAAGTGTAGTGACACAATTTTCTGAAACTTAACAAATAGAAAAAAGAAAAATGGAAAATAATAGGGATAGAAGAGATAAATGTGAGTTTATAAAAAGATGGTGCAAAATGTGCTGCTTTTGTACAGGGTTATTAATGACCATATGGATAGTTTTAGCAATCACAATTCCTATTAGTTTAGCTGTGATAGAAGCAAAAAATGATACTAAACCAGAAAAAGAAACTAATATTAAAGAACCAGTTATTTTAAGAAGTAGTGCAGAGTTACATAAGGATAAGTCAGTAACAGACTTTTCAAAAAATGTTTTTACAAAATTGTTGTATGAATATGTAGAGACAATGGATGTGAGAGATTGTTATGTTTGTATGCAGTTGCCTGCATCAGTGTCAGAAGGTGTGACTTATCATCACCTACCTCTAACTTATGGAATAACATGTAGTGCAATAGCAAGTTTATTTTATAAAACAGGTAGATTAGAATCTTATTATACTGATATAGATAAGATTTTTGCAAACATTCCAGTAGTACCAGAACTTAACAAAGTAAAACCAGCAAAAGTTTTAGGAGAATTCTTTTAGAACATAGAAAATTAACGTTAGAACAAATAGTTAGTAACAACCTTACCTGTGAGTTAAAGAAAGAAGAAAAAGTATTTTTAGAAATGGTTGAAGAAAGAAGAATGAAATTTCAAAAAGAAGCAATAAAAGAGGAAGGAAAACATCTATGGACGTTTGAGGAAGGAAATCATGAAGGGAAAAAGATAAATGCAGCAATGACATTAGATTGGCCGCAAACAGGAAAGTTGTGTATTAGGAGAAATAAGACAGTCTATGACAATTACTTTGTAGGTTCCAGTATCTGCCATGACAATTATCAAATTCTGGGAGGTTGGGGTTTCAAAGGTGGAAAAGATCCAATATTTCCAGGTATCTATTATATTTGTGGGAATAGAGCTTATTACAGGTTACCGGACCATTGGTATGGAACTTGCTATGTAGGCCTGGTCTTTCCAAAAAATGTTCACCTGGACAGAGAAGAAAAGGGAACATACAAGATGATTAATAGCCTTACACGTAGAAAGAGGGAAACTTTTTCAGAAATTGTAGGTGATATTTTTGGAGCATTAATACCAGCAGTGGGAATATCTTTGAATGCATTTAAAATTCGGAAGTTATCCACAGTAGTAGATCGTTTGTCTACAGATACTGCGGGAGGGTTCTTAATGGTAAATACCGAAATGGTTGCCATGAGAGCTATGGTGATGCAAAATCGGCTTGCCCTTGATATTCTTTTGGCAAAAGAGGGTGGAGTCTGTGGAATGTTGAAAGTCCAACATTGTTGTACTTACATTCCTGATAAAAGTGAAAATATACAGAAGTATATTACAAATATTACAAATTTGCACAAAGAACTAGTTCCACTGGAGGTTGAAAGTGTTTTGGGAAAACTTGGTAGAGGGTTTTCTTCGGTAGCAAATTGGTTGACCAGAATGAGTAGACTAATGATAGGGAAAGTTATAATAATAGCAAATGTAGTAATACTGTTAGCCATGGTGTTGAAAATAGTAATAACGTGTGTAAAAAGAAAAGTAAGACAAAATAAGATAAAAAGAAATAACAGAATAATGAAAGAGAGAGAGAGAGAAATGGGTGAAATTGAGTTGGAGAAAATGAAAGAAAGCATGTATAAGGAGACAAAAAGGCAAGATGAAGAAGAAACAGATGTGTAAATGACAGAAAGCAAAGGATAAAAGACATGCTGCCTGAAAAGAAGTATAACTTGGGTTTTATGTGGTGATTTAAAAATCACCAAAGGGGGAGTTGATGGAGCAGGGAAAATAAACTTTTAACCCCTAACAAAGTTTATAAATAATTAATAAAATGTTCGTTTAAATGTATTAATCAACACTGTATGTGTGGGAAAGGTAACATGCCAATGTGTGTGCTAAATAATCTATTAATGGATGTCCGTGTGTCTAATTATAACGTAAAAATAAATGCGTACTAATTAAAAATAAATGCATGTTTGTGCTTCATAGAAATAAAACGTGTCGTTGCAAAAACAATAGTGATGGTAAGTAAGGAACAGCTTAAATGTTGTTTTCTGCTAGGTAATAACTAATTGGGGTACGTAGATGACGGGAGGGAAACGAAAGGGCTATTTTTCTCTATTTTAATTATGTTTTGTTTGCCTCAAATTAGTGCTTCTAAAGTATAACCGAGTGGCGATATAAAATGGCCGCCAGTGGGAAGATGTGCGCAGGCGCAAGGGGACATGTGACACGGGATGAAGTCGGAGAAAAAACTAAACCTCGTGATGTTACTGAGAGGCTAGGATGCGAGAAATGGTCAAGGCTGATGTGACCTAATTGAACTGATAGTGTGCCGTGATGATCAGCAGAAGACCCGTGGGAAACCAGTTTAAGAGAAAGGACAATGACTGCGGAGTTCTCGAATGTATCGAAAGAAGTTACAAATGTACTGATCGAAACGGATGGAAACATGTCTTGAGCGTATGGGAAAGGAAATGATCCAAGGACCATTGGATCCAAGAGAACTTGATTAAAAGAATGAATAAGATGACATGCATGGACCAATGAAAGAAAAGCGTGTTATTAATGTTGCAACAATTAGTTAGCAAAGTTAGAATTAGGGTATAAGAGGGCCTACTCTTAGTGGGAGGGGGTCAGTCGGAGTTGCAGTCACAGTCAGGAGCGGGGTTGGAGAGTCGTGTTGGTGTTGGTGGCTTCCAGTGCTGGGTGGTCCTGATCGATCCCTTACTGAGCGGGAGATGCTGAAAGACTGTTAGATGAGACGGGTTGCAGGTAGCTGATGCTGACGAGCTGAAGTTGCTGTTGCTGTCTTAATTTTCCAGTTGAGTATGAGAATCAGGTTATTTTCTCATTCTTAAACTTAGGTTAGAAATCATTAGTCTAAATTAGGAAGGTAGGCAGGTAATTCGAGTTTTGGCTTCATGACAAAAATTTCCTTTCTGCAATAAATTGATTATGCTTAATAAATATTTGAATTTAAGAATGAATAATTGAATAAAGTTTAAACTCTTTCTCATGCTTTTAAAAATTATATAAAATGTAAGATTCTTTAAACCAAAATGACTCAGTGGTTATTTTCCTAAATGATTGTGACATCAGTAATTGGTTATTGTGATTCAGCTGGTCTTAATCACTATGAACTAATTTTTTACATGAATGATTCATCGACAAAACAAAGAGCAGGAATATCTTAAGAAATAACTAAAAGAAAGCGACAAGTTAAGGTAATAAGATATCCCGGCTCCTTCCAGCGGTACATAAATGGTGTTCTCCATTTAGTTCTCATGCTTCTCCTAGGAGTATAGAATTTCATAAAGGTGTAAAGGAAATCCAGGTGTGTGCATGTGTGTTAGGCGATGTTTATGGGCCCCATCGTCATGTGGATGTGAGAAAATATAGTTTGCCCCTGGATGACCTATAAGTGACCTAGGAGGAGAATAGTTTTTATTGTACTCGCTGCATCAGAAGCTTCAATTGCAAAACTGAATTTGCAATGTATATCCTGAGTTGTGTCTGCGAACTAAGGTATATAGGCAGTACTACACTGCAAGTCCATCTGAAAATCTTACAGCACATGAGGGCAGTGAATAAAAAGGATCAAACATATCCGTTTGCCTGCCATATACTTGAGTTTCATGACAATAACATTCAATGCCTTAACTATTTTGTAGTTGATGTGATACCAAAAAGCCTCAGAGGAGGCAACCGGGAGCGAGTACTCAGGTAGGCAGAAGCCAAGTACATTATCAGTCTAGGCACTAAAGCACCTAATGGGTTGAACCTAGGGGAGGATTTACACACATTATTATAGAAGGGGTAGCGGTAAATTTCTCTGTTTTCTTTAGTCACTTAGGATATAATAATGTGGTCGGGAAGGATGAAGAATGATATATAATATTTTTCAAGAGCATTCATATAAGGTTGTTCAGTCATACTATTTTAGCTTTTGTTTGAATCCTGTTTAATTACAACAAAAATGTCCATTTTATATGGAATCAGTATGTTTGATTTAATATAGTTCAATATACCAATATGGATGAACATGACCCATTTGGGTTCATTTGTGAGTTGAAAAATAATAGAATAAGTTTGTTCAATGCCGATCACACAGGGCCAAAAGTTTTATGAACATGGCCCACTTGGGCTCAATTGTGAGTTGAAAAATTACAAAATAAGTTTTTTCGATATAGATCAGTATATTGGTAAAACTATGGTATCAATCTGATGACATTGCATGATGTGAGGCATCATGAAAGAAATCAATTCAAACAGTTTTATGACTACACATAAAAAGTAATTGAATTTGTAAAAACCAAAGCGAATAATGAATTGTTTAGATAACTGCTCTAACTGAGATCGATTGGTTGAAGTCTTTCTTCTGTAGTCATGGACGTGACACTATTTAAATGCTCACTGATGGCGCTGCAGGCATGTGAACAAGACCAGTGTTGTGACTAAAATGCATCATGGTGAATTGTTGTGCTAATAAATAATTTTGGAAAAAGAAGTTGGTGTCTGAGCCTGGTCCGTAAGGGTTTGTTTCCATATGTATATTCACTGAAAAGAAACAAAGGTTACAGGGATGTTATAGTTAGGCTCAGGATTCACTCATACACAACCAGTGAAATTCAGCCGTTATAATTAGTGAGCTAACTATAGCTCGGGCCCCTGCAATGCACTGCTTATGACTTCACATATCACATCACTCATGACATGATCAGTGACATCACTTATGACATTGCAAATAACAGCACTGATGACATCATCCACAGAACCACTCATGCACCCACTCACACCCCCTATATAATTTCTCATACACCCACTCACACACCCACACAACCACTCACATACCTATCCACAGAACCATACAAGTATTCACACAACCACTCAGTCATCCACAGTCACTCACACAGCCACACACTCACCCACACAGCTACTCACACACCCACTTATTCATCAACACAGCCCCTCACACACCCACTCACTCACTCACTCACTCACCCATACAGTCTCTCAACACAGCCACTCACTTACCCAAACAAGCACCTGCACACTCACTCACACACCCACACAACCATTTAAATACCCATTCACACATCCATACAAGAACTCTCACATCCACTTTCTCCCATATAGCCATTCACACAGACACTTACTCTCCAATACAGCCACTCACACACCAACTCACTTAACCAAACACCCACTCAAACAGCCACTCAATCGCCCATAAAGCCCCTTACACACCGAGTCATTCACTCATACAGCCATTCAGTCACCCACTCACTCACCCACACAGCAACTCACACACCCTCTCACTTACCCTTATAGCCACTCACACAGCCACTCACTCACTCACTCAGGGGAGGGGAATAGGTGAGGGGAGGAGAGGAGGAGATGAGAGGAGAGAAGAGGAGAGAAGAGGAGACAAGAGAAGAAAATAGCAGAGAATAGACAATGAGAGAAGGGGAACAGGGGAGGGAGAGGAGGGTATGGGAGGGAGCAGGGGAAGGGGGAAAAGAGAGGAGACACAAGGAGAGGCAGAATAGCAGAGTGGAGAATGTATGGGGAGTGGATAAGAGGAGAGGGAATAATAGGGGAGAAGCCGAGGGGAGGAGAGGTATTAAGGTAAAGGGGTGAATAGAGGAGGGGGGTGGGAGGGAAGTGGAAGGGAAATGGCGAGGGGAGAAGAGAGGAGGGGATGGCAGGAGACGGAGTTGAGGGGAGAGAATGGATGGTGAAGAGAGAGAAGGAAATGGGAGGGGGTATCAAGTGCCAGGGAAGATTGGAGGAGAGAGGAGAGGAGAGAGAAGAGAGAGGAGGGGATGGCAGGGAAGAGGAGGGGATTGGTGGGTGGAGGAGAGGAGTGAAAGGGAAGGGAAGAGTGGAGCGGGGAGGATGGAAATGAAGGCAAGAGAGGAGTGGGTGTTGGAAGAGATGAGAGGGGAGGAGGAGGTAAGTGGAAGGGATGAGGCGAATAGGGGATCAGAGCTAAGAGAGAGGGGAGGAGGGGACAGGAGAGTGGGTTGGTGGGAGTAGGAAAGTAGAAGGGAAGAGGGGAGTTGAGAGGAGGGAAGTGGATGGGAAGAGGAGAGTGGAGCATGGGAGAGAGGATAGAACTAGAGAGGAGGGAAGAGGGGAGTGGGAAGGAGATAAGTAGAAGGGAAAAATGGAAGTGGGGAGGGGGAGGGAATTGGGAGGAGGAAGGTGGAAGCGAAGATGGGAGGGTGGTGGAGAGAAGAAGGGAGTGAGGATGAGAGAAGAGGGAAGTGAAAGGGAAGAGGGAAGTGGGTAAGACGGCAGTGGGGAAGAAGGACGAGTGGAGTGGGGAGGAAGGAAGTAGGGAGGGAAGTGAAAGGGAAGAAGTGAGGGAGAAGGAGGAAAGAAAGAAAGAAAGAAAGAGAAAGAAAGAAAGAAAGAAAGAAAGAAAGAAAGAAAGAAAGAAAGAAAAGGAGGAAGAAGCAAGGAGGAGGAAGAGGAGAAGGGATGAGGAGGAGAGAGGATAGGATGGGATTGAATGGAATTAGATGGGATGGATGCAATGCAATGGGATAGGAGGTGGGGTGAGGGAAGCAGAAGGGAAGAGGGGAGAGGATCAAATGTGAGGGGGAGGAAGTGGAAGGAAAGAGGAGAGGGAAGAGGAGTGGATGGAGGGGAGAGAGAAGAGATGGGTGGGAAGTGGAAAGGAAGATGGTAGGGGGAAGGGATTGGGTGGGGTAAGTGGAAGGGAAGTAGAGGGTGAGGGTGAGGGGATGGGGAGGGGAGAGAAGTGAAGGGAAGACAGGAGGGGATGGGAGGTGGAGGGGTGACAAGGGAGGGGAGAGAAGGGGTTGAGAGCAGAAGAGGACAGAACGGAGGGGAGGGAAGTGGAAGGGACAAAGGAAGAGGGAAGAAGGGGATGGGAGGGGAGGTAGAAGGGAAGTGGAAGTGGAAGTGAACAGGAGGACATGGGGAGGGAAGCAGAAGGGAAGAGCAGAGGGGGAGGATGGGATGGGAAGAGGAGAGAAGGGGAAGGGAAGGGTGGTGGGTAGGGAAAAGGAGGGGTGAGAGGAGGGAAGTGGTATAGATCAGAGGAGTGGAGAGGAGGAGGTGGGAGGAGGAGGGGTGAGGAGCGAGTAGT
Organism: Calotriton arnoldi; assembly: GCA_963921515.1. Classification (NCBI taxonomy): domain Eukaryota; kingdom Metazoa; phylum Chordata; class Amphibia; order Caudata; family Salamandridae; genus Calotriton; species Calotriton arnoldi. Next base: position 477,470 of record CAWUFW010010896.1, on the reverse strand, counting down.
GGATGGGGTGAAAGAAGGGGAGAGGATGGGGAGGGAGGAGGGGAGAGGGGGTGAAGGGGAAGGCAGGAGAAGGGGAGAGAAGTGAAAGGGAAGAGGGGAGGGGAGGAGGAGAGGGGAGAGAGGAATGGGAGGGAAATAAAAGGGAAGAGGGAAAAGGGGATGGGAGAGAAGAGAGAAGAGAGAAGGGAGGGAGAGGAGAGACATGGAAGGAAGAGGAGAGTGAGAGGGACTAGAAAAGAGAGGAGTGGGAGGAGGGAAGTGGAAGGGAAGGGGAAATACAAAGATGGGAGGGGGACGTGGTAGGGAAGCAGAAGTGAAGAGGAGGGAAGGGGAGAGAAGTTGAAGGGAAGAGTAGAGAGGAAACGATGTGAGGGGAAGAGAAGGGTGGAGGGAGGGAGGGGAGGTCAGAAGGGAACTTAGGGGTGGGAGGGCAGGGGGGAGAAAAGAAGAGAGAAGTGGAAGAGAGCAGGGAAGTGGAGAGGAGGAGATGGGAGGGGGATGGGGGATATGATGGGAAAAAGGAAGAGGAGAGGAGGGGAGAAGAATGCAAGGGGGAATCAAGGGGGAGGAGAGAAAAGTGGAAGGGAAGATGGGGAGGGGTGATGGGAGAGAGGTGAAGAGGGGAGTGAGATGGTTGGAAGTGGAAAGGAAGAGGGGAGGGAGGAGAAAGAGGGGAGGAGGGGGAGGAAGGAGGAGGAAAAGGAAGAAGAAGAGTCAGGAGGATAGGATGGGAGTAGGCAAATGGAAAAGAGGGGAAATGAGGAAAGACGAGGGGTGTGGAAGAGTAGAGAAGGTATGGGGAAGAGAGGGGAGGATGGGAGGGGAGTGGAGGAAAATGGGGGGAGGAGAGGAGGAAAGTGGGAGGGTGGAGGATGGAATGGGACAGGGATGGATAGGGGAGGAAAGTGGAAGGAAAGTAGAGAGGGGAGCACCGGACATGGGAGTGGTGAAGGAGTGGAGAGGATGAGGAAGGGGAGGGAAGTAAAAGGGAATGGGGTGGGGGACGGGAGAGAAAAGAGAAGGGAGGCAAGGGGGAAGTGGAAGGGAAGAGGGAAGTAGTGCAGAGGGAAGAGAGGAGTGGGGGAGGGAAAAGCGGGCAGGAGGGAAGAGAAGAGTGGGGAGTAGGGAGTAGGGATGAGGGGAGTGGAGAGAAGGGAGGTGGGAAGAGGAAGGAAAGATGGGAGTGAGGAGGAGGAAAAAGGGAGAAGAGGAGGCAGGAGGATGGGATGGGAGTAGGCAAGTGGAAAAGAGGGGAGAGGAGAAAATACAAGGAGTGCGGAAGAGTAGAGAAGGTAAGGGGAAGGGAAGAGGATGGGAGGGGAGTGGAGGGAAGTGGGGGAGAGGAGAGGAGGAAAGTGGGAGGGTGGAGGAAGGAATGGGATGGGATGGGGATGGGTAGGGGAGGAAAGTGGGAGGAAAGGAAAGAGGAGAGGGGTGCAGCAGGCATGAGAGTGGTGAAGGAGTAGAGAGGGGATGAGAGTGCCAGGTGGAGCGAAGTGTAAGTGAAGACTAGAAGGGAAAGGAGGGTATTGCATGGAGGGAGGGGAAAGAAGTGTAAGGAGAGAGGAGAAGAGCGGCTGGGAGCGGGAGGGAAGTGGCATGGAAGAGAGGAGTGTGGAGGAGGAAAGTAGGGCAGGAGGAAAGTGGAAAGTGGAAAGAGGGGAGAGGAAGATGGTAGAGAAGGGAGAAAGAAGTGGAGAGGTGGGAAATGGACGGGAAGAGGAGAGTGGGGAGGGCAGTGAAAGGGAAGAAGGAACGGGGAGGAAAGATGTGCAAGAGGAGAGGGGAGGGTGAGCTGGAGGAGTGGGGAGGAGGGTAGAGGGGAGTGGAGAATAGAGAAGATGGAATTCGAAGTGAGAGGGGGAAGGGGTAGGAAGAAGGAAAAAGGGAGGAGGAAGGAAGGAGAAGATTGGATGGTATTTAATTGGAGAGGAGTAGGAAGGTGTACATGCTGGGGGGAAAGGAAATGCAGAAGAGGGGGAGGAGATGAGGAGGGGAGAGGAGGAGAGACAAGAAGAGGGAAGAGGTGAGGTGGGGTGAGGGGAGGTGGAAGAGCAGAGGAGAGGACAGGAGAACGGAGGTTGAAGGAGGGAATGGGAGGGAGATGAGCTGAGACAAGCTATGAGAGGAGGTAAAGAGAATGGAGGAGAGGAGAGGAGAGGAGAGGAGAGGAGAAGAGAAGAAAGTGGTAAGAAGATTGGAGCGGAGGGAAAGGGAGGGGATAGGAGGGAGGAAGGGAAGGGGGAGGAAGCAAGAGGAGGGGTAGGGCAGAGGGAGAGGAAATGGGTGAAGATAGAATATAGAAGTGAAAGGAGTGGCATAGAAGAGAAAGGAAAGGAAGTGTAGTGAAGGGGGGCATAAGCGAAGTGGAGGAGTTAAAAGAGTAAATGATGGATAGGTAATGATACGTTAGAAAATCGTTTTGCAGGGGATGGGAGGGGTTAGTTTAAGCTTGAAAGAGATGGAGGGAGAATGGAATGTCAGGTTGTATGACAGAGGGAATTGAACAGAAGAAGAATGCGGAGGGAAAGGAAACTGCAATGGGTAATGGAAAGGAAAGAAGGAAAAGAAAAGGTAGAAAGGTTGAAGGAGTAGGTTTGGGTAAGTAAGGGGCAAGGAAGAAAAGTGGATCCCGTAATGGCGGCTTTGGTTATGAAAGGGAAGGAAAAGGGGTAGAAAAGGTAGAGCAATGGATGGGCTGGGTACTGAAGGGTTCGAGGAAGGTTTGGGAGGGGAGTAAAGGGAAGTGTTTAGGGGAAGAGTGTAAAGGGCATTGGTGTTGAACGAAAATAGGGAAGTGGAAGGAAAGGAAAGGAATATGAGAGTTAAGGTTGAAAGTAAGTTGTGGTAGGAAAGGGGAGTTGAGAAATTAGGATAGGTTAAAGGGAAATGCATGAATATTAGAACCTCACTGATACTTTAAATGTTGAAAAGCATCGAGAAATGTTAACGGAACAGACTGTGAAGGTAGATGACAAAGAATATGGGAAGGGAAATGTAATGATTATATCATGATGTATGCAGAAATCCCAATAAAATATGTTTAAAAAAAAAAAAGTAAGTTGTGGTGAATGAAAGGGAGAAGATAAGCAAGGAAGGGAAGATGTGAAGGAAATGCCAAAGAGGGAAAAAAAGATGACAACTGCAAGTGATGGGAGAGGGTGAATAGTAAATGGAAGGAAAATAATGTCAAATGAAGAAAAGGGGAGAGGAGAGGGAAAGAGATGGGAGGAGAGAAAGATGTAGGTAGGAATTAGAAGAATGTGTGGAATTGGGAGGGAAAAGCGGAGAAGGGACTGGAAGAGACTAGGAAAGGCGTAGGGCTGGAGAGAGAAGAGAAGCAGAGAGGACATGGAGGGAAGGGGAAGAAGAGGACAGGAGAAAAGGAGAAAAGGAAGGAAATAAATTGGACAAAATATTAGGTTGAGAAATGAAGGACTGGGTAGAAATGGCTGCGAGGTAAGAGAGTGTGGTGAAGAAAATAAGGATTAAAGTATATAGATAAAATGAGTTTCAAGTCCGTTTCCGTTTGGTATCGAGTTCATTTGGTTTTCCGTTCAGTTTTCATTTGCTTAATTTACTTACTTTATTCCATTGCCCCCGACCCTAGCCCTACCCCAAAACCTACCCCATCCTTTTTGGAGCCAGCTCAGCCCCTGCATTCTGCAACTTCATTCTCAGTGACCCAGCTCCAGTTACCCGCAATACTCCTCCCGGTCTGGTGTCCTTGTGTGCAATGCTGCCGGTCCCTGGATACCAGCCTTTTATTCACAGGACACGTCACAATGGAGACCTTTCAACACGTCATCATATATCAGCACTGTGGCTGTGGGTGATACCACGTGTTTCATGTTAGCAAGGGGGATCCGGAAAGGCAAATTCACAATCCGATTCCTTGACGTCATCCCGCTCCTGTCACTAAAAATGATCCAGACATGAACCTGAAAAAACCCCCGCAAAAGGCAGCATGCTGCCCGACATAACACCCCAAATAGTGGTTTGCTTTTCTCTCTCTTCCGCAGTGGAAGCCTCCCATGTGCACGTATACCAGGGTACTGGTCTCGAGACATCACGCTGCAGGGCCTGTGATCTCTTAAATGTTCAGTTCCCAGAGTTCAGCTACTGGTGGAACTGCGAAGGCACGGCCGCTTTCAAATTTTAATTTAATTTGAAAACTTTTTTATTAAGATTATATAAAGAAAGAAAGCAGGTTGACATAATTTCAAAATAATTTTAGAATGTACGTTTTTTCCAATTTAAAATAAATGACATATCCAGCATACTGCTCCTCCTCTCAAGCTCTCTGCACAGAGCACATTCGATTTATATTAAAGGATTCTCAAATCAATTTTAGAATGTACGATTTTTTTTGCAGAATAAAAATTAATGACATATTCAACATAACGTTCCTCACAGGGAGCGTATTCTATTTATTTATTAAACGACTCGCACTAGGCAACATCCGGATCTCTGTACCTGTTCTGCTCCTCTCCTCATGCCCAGTAATGTCGTTCAAACGTTTACAAATTAGCTATTAGGAGAGACACATATATTATCAAACTGCTTTTTTAATCCAGGTGACAGAAGGGATGGGATCTACTACTCTCGCCTCAGGAAACCTGTAGCTCAAAGCCTGAGTCATTAGGGTAGTCGCCTCAATCGACTCTTGTGCATCTGGTGATCTGGCTACTTTGGATGGACCTGGTACTACTGATGAGGGTTGGCCAGAGGCTGTGACTAGTGCAATACAGGCTTAATTTATGGGATTTTGGTGTAGGGCAGAGCCGCAAGGCACCTTACTGCACTGCTCTAGGACAAGAGTGAACGGATAGGAATGCACTGTATTTAAGCAATATGGTGCGTTCCTGTTTATTCTTCCTGCACTAGCATCGTTTCAGCTGCCAAGCACCAACGTAGGTACCCGTGCACCATGGTGCAAGGGTGCCTTAGTTGCATACAGGATTGTTTTGGGGCAGGAAGGGACACCTTCCTGCGCAAGAACAATCCTAAAAGGCATTATCCTCTTTCTATGTGTGCTGCAGAACGCACCACACATGGAAAGAGGAAAACAATTAGGAGAAATAAACATATTTCTCCTTGTTACGCCTCACTCCAGGAGGCGTACGGATTTGGCACTTCCCCGGGTGTACATCACTTTGTAAATCTGGCGCAACATCAGATTCCATGGGTGTTGCGTGGGAAACACACCCAATGCCTATGGAACATCTCCCGGGGACAGAGTAAGGCGACGCAGCCGTTTGTGCTGTGTCATCTTACTCATGATATATGAGGCCACTCAAAGCCACGCAGGTGGACTTTGTGTGGCTTCATAAATATAAAATGGGAGCCCTGTGTCACGCATGTACCACTTTACGTGGTGCAAATGTGACGCAGTGCTCTCTCATAAATAAGCCCCTTTGTGTTTCCTTTGAGGGTGCCCTCCTGTGACCTGGCTGCCTCTGACTGCCCGCTGTGTCTGGTGCTGCTATTTGCTCATCGTCAGCTCTGATGACGCGCTCCTTCTCTTCAGAGCCAGTTGTGAGGGATTCCTTATCCTAGTGCATGCTCATATGTTTATTAAAATGGACAATTTAAAATTTTCAAGTATATGCTCAAACGTGCCATATACATATTTAGTGGAACAACATAAGCTTTTCAATAGAGCGAATCTGCATGCTCAAGAACACATCTAGTCATTTTAGAAAATGGGAAGAAGCTTTAAATATGTGTTTTACTAAAGCTTTGCTTTATTTCCCATACTTTTCATAACGTTTCACTAGTGTTTTTCAGCATTGTACTCTAATATAGCTTTCATGCACTATAGAGCTCATCTGCACGGAGTGTAGATGTGAGAAAAGTGGATTATTAGCTGGAGTGGTTGTGAGACCGCACCAAGTAATAATGTCACTATTATGTATCAGGTCCATTTAGGTTTCTTTAAATCAAACCTTAGCTCAGCCCTGGGTAGACGTGGCATAGAGCAGTCTAGCTTAACTAAAAGGAAAACACATGTATAGCATTTATCAGTGCCGAAATAGTCAATAATTAAAAAACACGACACAATAAAAATCCCACTACAATTTGTAAAAATAATATCTAATTTTATCTTTACATAGACACCAACACAACAAAAATCAGATGTAGGGAACTGGAGTTATGATGTTTGCAAGATTTTCACAAATCAATGCTTTTCTTTCTTTTCACTCAGTCTATGAGCCTCAAATGCAAGGATCCAGGGCAAAGCCAAAGTTTGAGGCCAACCACGATGGAAGTCGGGTTGGATGTGGGAGCTGGGTTGGTCCCAGTCACAATTTTACCTTTGCACTGAGAAACTTTTCTGGTTCTTTATCTCATCAACAGTGATGTTTGTAGCATCCTTTCCAGCTTGAGGCCGGTATTGGGTTCTATGTCGAGGGACAGACAAAGCCCGGTGAAGTCTTGGTTCTCGACAACATGCGAAGCTACCTGCAAACTGGAAAGTAGCGATAGTATATGAGCCTCAGACTCTGTCCCCAAAAAACTTTTCTTTTGCCTTTGGCTTGCAAGTTGCAGTTCTGTGGGGAGAAAGAGTGCACTCTAGCACCAGTCAAGGTACCAGGACTCTGGAAGCACCTCTTGGATCTCATGGGCAAACAGCAGTGGAATCCATTGCAAGTCCAGCAGCTACTGGTCAGCTGGCACTTTACAGGTGCAGGCTTCTTCAGCTTTTTTTGTCCCTGAATCTTAACAAGAGGCTAGCCAATTGGCCTTTTGAGCCCACTCATTGGTCCTTGCCACTAGTGGGAGAAAGTTTAGCCCTTGGGGTCTCTTGCCACAAAATCAACAGTAGGAACAGCCCTTCTCTTCCTGAAGTCCCATCTTGGTTCAGCAAAAGCAGCAAGTGCACTCTTCCTTGATGCAGTCTTCCTTTCTGAGGACCACAGGTTCAACAGTTGCAGTTCTTCTTCTGTCCTTTCTGAGGGCAGCAGTGTTCTAAGGCTGTAAGCCGGGGTGCTACATTTATGCCAATTTAGAGTTTGTGGGTGGCAAGGACTCTGTTGCTAATAGGGCTACAATTCCTGTATAGTTTGCACTAAACAATCCCACAGTGCATCTCTCTTCCCAAATCCAAGTTGTTGAGACTATCTTTCCTGATTAAGAGGTGTGTCCAATATAAGTAGCCATCCATTCTGGAAAACTGGTCTCACTTTCTTACAGTAGTATATCCTTATTAGGATCCTAACACACAGAAGATTTAGACACCTAAACTCCCCACAGGGGTAGCTTATCCGAGCTCTTTCGTTGTTTGACAACATTTTGGGGTTCCTATACACATGAGTTTAGAAATGGGATTTGTGACACTATGGTCCAATTCAGGTGCCTGATTCACAAAGGTAAGCTTTGCAGTCGCAGCCAAGAACTCGCGCACACATAAGAAAAACTCGACACGTAGTTTGTGAATACCAAAAAGTAGTAAACTTACACAAATGTGTATGTTTACCTTTGTGAATGAGGCCTCATGTGTTTATTTCACACATCAATACTTTTGCTGCTCAACCTTTCTCTTTCTTTAATAACTAGAATCTGCCCAAACCACCAAGAGATAGAAAGCACATACCCACATTAAAAATTAAATGTAGCAGGGCTTTGATTATAAATGCACATAACCTGTTATACAATGGTGCTACCCATGCATGTATTAAGGAGACTGTGTTTGTTATTCATTTTGAAGACCATTCACCATTTATCTTGTTCTAATATCACATTCACTCTTGATACATTTGTGGAAGTTCTCTGGACTTTTTTCCTTGGTCACTAGGTGCAGTGCTTGCAGTTTTTTGTTACCCACCCCCACGCATTCTCACTGGCAATCCCTATATTTAATGTAAACACAGGAACATTCCTTTGTTCATGCATGTGTATGTGTATGATATTAAATCCAGATCTTTTTTATTTTTATTAGGATGAATTGTACAAACAAATTACATATTTTGTGATGCAGTAGAAGAAAAATAAGTTATGATACAATGATCTAAAGAAAAGATATAACCATAGGTTAAAATATTTAAGTTCCTAGATAGTTAATCCGAGATCTGGCAACCATCATAGCAATAAAAAGTTTGCTTAAGTTGAATAAGGGTAAGAACCCCTTGTTTGCGAATAAAGCTAAAAATCCTGCCCTAGTAATGATTCAGTACTGGGCAGAGCTGGAACATATGAAATGATTCACTAGGTACACCATTAGCACATCTTGGACAACAGGTGTCTTTGCTTGTCTGAACTCCATAAACGAAGACGCGTGTTAAATATAACAACTATTTAGTGTAGCAGTGTATACAGTGTGGATTGTAATTACCGAGTGTTGAAAAATTGGCATATTCCATAAATGCTCTGTCACTGTATGAAAAAGTTGCTCTCAAGGACTATTGGAAGGCCAGAGAATTTAAAAAAGATGAAAACTGGAAGGATGGATATTTAGAATAATTAAACCTGTTCCATTATAGATAGCTAGTGTAAATTCCATCTACAAAACAGCAAGTGAACCTTTCCAAGGAGCTGCTTATAATTAAGAAATTAGTGATCTTTAATTTTCTTATAGGCGAGTATGCCTATGTATCTTTTGGGCAGAGAGCTGTATGTTGATTTAATCAATCAGGATAATTTTACTGACACAGTTAAATAAGAGGTCTTCAGTTCTTAAATGGTTAACATACTACCCCCATTTCAGAAAATGTTGCCATTAATTCTGATACGGATTGGATATTTCCTAGGTCAGATTTCATTCAACCATTCAAAGGGCTTGTATAGCGCAGCAACTCACCCGTAAGGGTCTCGAGGAGCTGGGGGAGCTGGGGTAGGGGAGCTGGTGGTCAGACTGGATGGAGGATCATTCGAAGAGCCAGGTCTTGAGGTCCTTCCTGAATTGGGTCAGCGACGCGGATTGCCTGAGGTGCAGGGGCAGGGTGTTCCAGGTCTTGGCAGTGAGGTAGGAGAACGACTTTTCTTCGGTTCTGGTCTTGTGGATCCGGGAGATGGAGGCGAGGGTGAGTTGGGAGGATCGGAGTTGTTTGGCGGGTCTGTGGAATGTGAGGCCCTCAGGTATGCTGGCCGTTCATTGTGTAGGGCTTTGTAGGTGTGAGTGAGAAGCTTGAAAGTGGCTCTCCTGTTGACTGGGAGGCAATGGAGTTGTCGGAGGTGTTGTGTGATGTGGCTGCGGCGGGGGATGTCGAGGACCAGTCTGGTGTCGGAGTTTTGGACATTCTGTAGTTTCTTGAACTGTTTTTGGGTGACGCCAGCGTAGAGTGCCTCGAGTAGTCGAGTCTGCTGGTGACGAGTGCATGGGTGACCGTCCTTCTGGACTCTGTGGGGATCCATCTGAAGGTCTTTCGGAGCAGGCGAAGCGTGTGGAAGCAGGCTGAGGAAACTGCATTGAATTGGTGGTTCACTGTAGGCAAGGACTCCATTATGATGCCAAGGTTGCGTGCATGGTCCGTTGTGGTGGGGGGAGATCCCAGAACGACTGGCCACCAGGAGTCTTCCCAAGCTGAAGGAGTGGGTCCCAGGATGAGTACTTCGGTCTTGTCCGAGGTGAGCTTGAGACAGCTGTCTGTCATCCATGTAGCGACAGCCTCCATTCCTTGGTGGAAATTGGTTCTGGCGGTTGTGGGTTCATTGGTGTGGGAGAGGATCAGCTGGGTGTCGTCAGCGTAGGAGACGATGTTGAGTTTGTGGCTTCTAACGATGGCTGTGAGGGGGGCCATGTAGACCTTGAAAAGGGTGGGGCTCAGGGAGGAACCCTGGGGTACTCTACAGTTGATCTCCGTGGGTTCTGAGAGGAATGATGGTAGTCTGACTCGCTGGGTCTTGCCGGTGAGGAAGGAGTGGATCCAGACCTTGTCGCGGATGCCGGCATCGTGGGGTCTGGTGTTTAGGGTGCGGTGGGAGATGGTGTTGAAAGCGGCCAAGAGGTCTCGTAGGATGAGGGCTGCGGTCTTGCCCTGGTCGAGGACGGAGCGGATGTTTTCTGTGGCGGCAAGGAGTCCAGTCTCCGTGCTGTGGCAAATGGTGCATTTTCAAGCAAACCAGAAGGTGTGAAGAACAGCCCTGGAATGCTTTCTGCCCAGAACTCAGGATCCTTCCCACCTGGCAGTGCCCAAGGAGAAAATGAAAACCTGCCTCTTCAAGGAGGCTTTTCTAGCCCTCTACAAAACTCACAGGATGCCTCCCATCCCATCCAAGGAAAAAGTCCCTGAAAAATGTTAAAGTGCCGCAGAGGAGCTCTGTGAACTGAGTAAAAAACAAGTGACCTGAGCCTGTCAGATTTTGCTCATCCTGTGCGTATGTAGGGGTTTTGGTTAACCCTGGGCGTAGTCCGCGTAGTAGCGCTACGCGTAGCTACGCGAAGTGCACTTCGCACTACGCGAGCTACGCGTAGCACTACGCGAACTGCGTAGTGCGGTAGGAAATGCTGTTCGCAATGATTGCACAGTGCCGGATGCTTGTTCGCACTGTGCAATCATTGCAAACGGCATCTTGCACAGTGCAAGCGGGTACGCTTTCTGCCGCTCGAGTAGATTTGTACTCGAGCGGCAGTTTTCTCAACGCGGACTGGTAGTTTCTCATCGCGAGCAGTCGCGAGCATACGCGACCACTCGCAATGAGAAACCTGACCTTCCCGCGTTGAGAATCTCGCCGGGAGGTTTATTTTGCACGCTCGCGATCGGCAACTTGATGTTGCTGATCGCGAACGAGGAAAAAGTCTCGCCGGGATGTCATTTTGCTCGCTCGCGGTTGCCAACTTGACGTTGAGGACCGCGAGCAAGCAAAAAATGCCCGCTACGCTACGCGTTTTTCCACTGTGCTACGTGCAATTCGCGTAGCGCGTAGTTGCACAAACTACGCAAACTACGCGAGCGTAGCGTAGTTTTTCACCCAGGCCTAGTTTTGGTTACACATGAAATACACCTAGACTCAATATCCAAAACAGCATTACAAAGTGGCCACCAGCCAAAAGTCAGCGCACAACAATTCAATTAAATACATAAATAAATGAAGTGAGAGAGATCCCGCGTAAGCGCAGCGACTGATTTAAGGATAAGAATAGCAACCTATTATACAGTACCAAACAAGAAAGCTGCATCATGAAATACTATTTCGGGCCGTTTCGTTTCCGATAACCAGGAAAACAATAAAACGAGTCCATCTTTCACCACTTGATTGAATTACTGTAATATCACAGTGTTGATTATCTGTTTCCCCCCCCCCCCAGGGATACCTATCCCATGATATGGTGAGAAGGTTACCCGTTGCTTGAAGTTGTTTCAAAAACCCTGTGTTGCACTATGAACATCACAGTTAAGGAAGCGAAGCAAAGGATGGCAAAGCCTTTTCTCAAATATCCCCCCCCATCGCTAGAGAGTCTTATGGACAGCAGATGGCTTAATTTCGAAATGCCCAATATCGCAAAAAGAATCCTGGCTATTGCACCAAAACCAATAAACCTGGATCATTTAAATAGTCGCACAAATTAAGAATACGACTGAACCCTCCCAGCTTTTGCATTTCATGTTTAAATATTTTATTGTGACCCACGTGGCTGTACAGGAAATGACAAAATCATATAGAATATATGCTGAATCCGTAAACTCGGCATGCATTATTTCATGCCTATCATTTCAAATCTCATATCTAGATTAGCTGTTAGGAACATACATACCACGATGTGGTCATTATGTTTGCTGGCGTTTTATCAATGGGACGTTTTTGCGCAGATAGACATATTGAAGAGTATCTGTATGTCTGGCCATAAACACATTATTCAACGCAGTGCCGCACAGAATCACTGGACTGGATGGCGCTAGAAGTTCACAAAGCAGAATATCAGCGTGTGGGCGGCAGGGCGACGGGAAAGTCGGTGGGGAATTAACAAAGGTTACTGCTCAACATGCCTTTGTACAGTGTACAGAAACTCGTCTGTGTGTGTACAGTCACCCTCACCTTCATAACACGGATAAGGATGAATAATAATAGCAATTTGTTAAAAGCAAGTGTTAAAACAGATCACATGAATGTGCTATTTGCGGCACAAAATGTATGGTTCTAATTTGTTTTAGCATGTGTCCGGTCGCGGGAATACATAATGCAATTATTTGTAACAATTTGACGCGGATATTGCCCTTTTCATCAGCATTAAGACCCCAGCGTGTTCTACAAATAAGCTACACACGTTATTACACAACCGCATTACACCTGGAGCTCAATATTAGCAATCAGACATGTTGGAATAGAGTGGTCAGAAATTGGTTCTCGTCGGAGTTTCTCTCTAGAGACTACATCAGATGGAATTGAAACCTGGAAATCACAGGGCTGCACAGATATGCTCCCGGATAACGCAGTAGAAGCTCAAAATATACTCTTTGGGAACATGGGGCATATTCGCTTTATTTAAAGAGAATGCTATAAAAGCAAAATATAGGCGACACGTGGTCATGCTGCACTAACCTACACCCGCCTAGACCCTTTCAGCGTACGCTGCAGCCACGGGGCGCCATTCATAATTCATGAGCATTTTCTACGAATAGTGTCCAGGAGTAAGACGTGCAATACGAGTAGTGCCCGTAAAACGTGCTTACCCACAGAAACCTGAAAGAAGAGACGCTGTTACTTATTAAAGACATTCCTGTCCCACGGCCCGATTCATCAAGGGGTTAGGAATAGGAGTGCGCGAGGCATTAACCTGCGTCTACACACATTTGTAAGTCGTAGGAAGTGAGGTTATCACAAAGAGCCCCTGCAGAGCCCAAGGCATGAATAGATTCATGCACACTTAAGGTACTGCAACAAGTAATAAAGTTTGTAAATTTGCCTTTGACATGCTCACAAACCTATTCATCAGTCGCGGCCGGCAAAACGGGCGGGTGGGTTCGCGCAGGGGGGGGGGGAGGAGGGAAGTGGGTAATCTTTAAATAAAATAAAAAAAACTTACCTTGCTCCAGTTCCATGACCAATTCATCCCGCGCCGCCGCCTCAGCTCCTACTGCCTGGCGCGTTTTAGGCAGCTCCCCTCCTCCTGCTCCCCTGAGCCAATCACAACGCTGCAATGGCAGTGTTGTGATTGGTGAGGCGCAGCGGAGAGCGCCCCAGCTGTGCCATTTTCTCTATGTAGGTTGCATGCAGCAGCCTACATAGAGAAAAAGGGGGAGTGCGCATGACTGCTTTGTTCGGCCCTGGGGCCGACCAAACAGTCAGTACCCACAACAGTGAGCAAAGCCACTCCCCCACTGCCCTCGAGCAGGACCGCCCACCCTCCCGCCCCCAACCAGGCACTCCAGCTTTCTCGCAGTGCGAGAAGCAGAAACATAAAATGGTAGTTTTACCATTTTATGTTTCTGCCTTCTCGCACTGCGAGAAAGCAGTGGGGCGACGCCCCCACGCCCCTATGGGGAAGTCGCCACTGCTCTGACCCTTGAAGGCAGAGGGTAAGGCTGAGTGGCATTCTCCTCAGCCTGTTGGAGAGCACCCATTCGTGGTTTGCCACGAGGATGGAGAGAACCAGCGAAACAGCTTGGAGCCAGCTAAATTGGAGGCCCAGTGGGGCCGGTGCGCACCACGGAGAGCCAGGCCCAATCCAGCAGGTGAGGCATCCTTCCCTTTTCCAGCAGTTGGCCTGCGTGATTCTGTGCTGCCAAGCAGGGCCCGGCAGTGCCTGGCCCTGAATTCTAAAACCCTTCACCTAGCCCTAACCCGCCTCTTTTCCTGGCCCTGATCCCTAAAACTGCTCCCTGTAAGTTAATCTTTGCTCTGTAGTCGGCAAAAAGAAAGGAACAGACCCTTTATAAATCAGCGAACCATAGAGAATTAAATCATCATATGGCCCCAGATTGTATTTTTTTAAGCGCTCTTAGTATACAGCCCATGGTTGAGAAGATCAGCACTCAATACTACAGAGCACAATAAGACATAGTGTAAAACACTTATGTGTTCTTGGATGTATTGTGCAACAGGGGCTGTGTTATGATCCCATTGTTTTGATGGGTCTGTGTGTTTCAGCTTTCCGACTTCAGCTCATACATTAACTTAAAAAATCTCTGACTCATTACCAAGTGTCGCAGCCTGTTGTAATGTAAAAACATGTTTACTTGTCTCAAAGGACTTGGGGGCATATTATCAAGGGGCCGTGATAAAGTTATCGCCGCTTTAGCGTCCGTTTTCGGGCGGAAAGCGGCGATAATTTTATCGCACTATCTGCAAGGACACGCTAGCTCGTGAATCCATGCCTCAGCGCCCGTTTTCCTACCGCCCAGCGTCGCAACACTAATGATATGCAAAGTGGGCGTACCTTACTAAACTGACTTGGTAGATGTCGCTAACACAACTAACTCCTATCATCAATCTTGCCGCACACCCGCGTAGCGATGTGAAAAGTAGCGCAAACCACTCTTATCACTAGTTTCTTAACGCCTGCTTTCAATCTGACTTAGCCATTATATCCTATGGGAGGTGGATTGTATGGATAAATCCACCCTGCCCTATCAACAAGGATTCGCCTATCGCTGTGCTTTTATCGCTGGATTTCCAGCGATAATCGCACATTTTGCCGCTATCGCTGGATTTATTATCACATTGGAGATATGTGTTGATGATAACGCGCTATCTCGGCGATATAATCCAGCGATAATTATGCTCGCGCTAAACGCGCATAGCGATGATTATCGCTGGCTGTTGCTGATATGCCCCTAAATGTTACCCCAGTGGAACATATTTGATATCATGAGGCAATTCCCTTATTTCCATTTATCAAAAAGGCCTGGTATCAATGCTGCTGCTATAAGAGCAGTGTTGTAAAGTATAGTGATTTGTGGTAAGGTAAATGTAGTTAGATTTAAACATTTTGTTAAGGTGTCCCAGACTGTAAGTGAATGCTTGTGGGGATGCACATATAAGTCCCTAAGAGTCATGCCCACCACTGTGCAATCCATGTGTGAGCAGAGTTTATAAGTCTCTTTGAGGGACAAGCCTGAGTAGGTTCTGTGCCACCCAGTAATACATTTTGAAAAAGTTGCCCCCAAAGATTCTATCCATATCTTGTCCAAGTGTGATTCTTATCTGTTTTGATATGTGCTGTGAAAGGCACCATGCTAAGGGCAAAGAGCAGTGGAGATAAGGGACAACCTTTACGCATACATACCTGTTCCCAGCTCCAAAAAAAAGTGACAGTTTGGAATCAATAGAGAACCTCAAAGTGGGTTTGTGATAATCGATCAATTGCCATGGATATAAAGATGAGCGCTAATCCAATCTTGAGGAGTGTTTTGAGAAGAAATCACTACTTTATCTAGTTGAATGCCTCTTCTGTTTCCAACAAAACTAGTACTCGAGGCATCACTTTGCTTCTGGCTTTTTCGGCCAGGTGGACTATATGAGTGACTATTACCAGGTATTTGCTGGCCCTTCATAAACCTTGATTGGTAGGGGTGTATCTGGTCGGGGAAGAGGAAGTTCAATTTGGTTGCAAGAATATTTGTATTCACTTTAGCTTTGATATTTTGCAGCTCTATCTGCTTTTAAAAACCACACAATTTGGGATTTTTTCCTGGCTTTGGAGTTAAGGAAATGTTGACCTCACCCATCGTGGTGGTCACTTTCCCTTCCTTTGAAAATGTATTAAAAAGGTTGATGAAATGTGTGGTTAGGGAGTTAACAAAGGTTTTATAAATGCCTCCAGTGAAGCTATCTTGATGGATTTCATAGCTGCCACCAGTTGAGAATTTATGAGGGGGCCTCAAGGTAATCTCTTTTGTCATGGCTTAAGAGCAGGAGAGAGACACATGATAGGCGTGGATCACTCCTCCTCAGGGAGAGGGCCAGAAGAGTATAACATGCCATAGAGGGTTCGAAAAGCTTCTAACGTGTCCTCTTACCAGGTGAGGACCGATCCAGCAGGGAGTTGTATGTCACCATACTCTCTGTTTGCTTCAGTTATCTTCAGGCTTAATACAAGCCCAGGGATTTTTTAACATATTCGTAAGTGTCGTTAGAGCAAGCACCCGAGTGTGTTGTGGAAGTACCTGAGCTATCCTTTTAAAAGTCCCAGACCGGGCTGCAGTTTCCCATTATTCCTATGCCTTCCTCTGCAAATCCAGCCAACATGTTAAACAAGGCCACTAAGAAACTGCCCTGGCCATCACCAGGGGAGTACACATTGACTGTCATGACTCATCTGCTTCCCCTCTTTATTTTTCTCACTCACCAGAGGTGTAAACCCCATGGATTTGTGAAATAAGAGACAGACTCCATTCTGTTTGGTTTGGGAGGAGGTCTAATAGCTATTTGCTATTGCTTATGCTTGAGGTGAAATGAAATGAAATGAAATTTGTACTTGTAAAGCGCACCCATACCCCCAAAGGGGTGTCCAGGTGCTGTACGCATACCGCTGTGGAACCCTTCCTGGCTTTTCCCTGTGAAATGTCCACTCCTGGGCACTCACAGGGTGAAGCCAGGCATCCCAGCACTGTTGGGGCCGTTGTGGAGATTAAGCAAGCTATTGCCCAGAGTTGCAGAGTGGGACCCATGATTAGAATAGGCACCGAGGCGAGAATTATCAGGTCCGAGGAAATTGAGCCCAAGACCCACCGAGGCGGGGATTGAACCCTGGTCCCGGGCCAGATCTCTGCATCAGGGTCTGCCGCTCTAACCATTGAGCCACACTTCTCCACAGGTGGAGCTTGTCTTGCCTCCAAAGGTGTGTCTCTTGTAGGGTTAAAGTGTCATATCTCTCTTCCCAGAGAGGACTCCAGAGTCTGACTTTGTGGTGAGAAGAGTTCAGCCCCTTCGTGTTAAGTGAAACATTTGTAATCATTGAGTGGAAGTCAGAGTGTACGTACTCAACAGAAATCTGTACAGGTTCGTTCGCTGACCCCAGACCCTCTACTGCCCTTCTCAAACCGGTTGTGATGTATATAATTCCATTCAACATGATGACACGTAGAACTCTCCCCTGAAACATTCCGACTTCAAAACAGTATTTAGCAACCTTGTATCAGTGCTAGTAGTACCCCCCTAAAAACCAGAGTGAGCCCGAATTATATAGGTCTCTTTCCTACACTGGAGTGGTATGATATTACTAGGTGCTCAAATAGCCATCCCAGGGTCAAAATGTAAGAGACAAATGATAATTCTTTATTTGGTTTAAAAAACAAAAACATTAAAAGACAAACATACAACGTACAATCAATAAAAGTTTCAAGTACCCAGTGAGCATACCTGACCTTTAACTGTCCGTAGATTTCATGTAAAGCTTCATAGATGTAATCGTTAGAAGGATACTTCCTTACCTCGGTAGTGTGCTGTCTCTCTTCTAAGTGAATACTATGGAATAATACCTTGAATGCAAAATGTAGCCGATGACGTGCAACAGAGACAGTACCAGAGGCGTCTCCTCCGCTAAGGCGGAGGAGCATCGCCCCACTGCTCGTTGAGCAGTGGAAAATAAAAATAAAATGATAATAAAAAGAAGTTATTATCATTTTATTTTCCTTTGCGACTCCGGGCGGGGCGGGGCTGGCTCGCCACAGAGGGAGCAGGAGTGGTTTGCACTCCCTCCCGACATGCGCATGACGCTTTGACCGGCCCTCTAGGGCCGGCCAAACAGTCATGCGTAGTTGGCATGTTCTCCATTGGGCTGTATTGCACAGCCCCGTGGAGAACATGCTCAGGCTCCCAGTCTCTCAAACAGGCCACTGCAGCATCGTGATTGGCTGGCAGAGTCTGAAGCCTGGGTGCTTCCGGTGCAGGCTGAAGGCAGCAGCCGGGAAGAAGACAAGAAGACGGAGGAGAGGCGTGTGGCGGATGTGGCGGCAAAGCAGGTAAGTTTGTTTTTATTTTTTTTATCCCGACCCTTGCGCCACTTTTGCGTCATTTTTAACATGGGAAAAGTGAGGCAAAAGTGGTGCAAGGGGCTTGTAAATCTGCCCCAAAATGTTAATTCAGTTCCCTCTTATATTTTAAGTTTTTGAGGTGAATTGCTTGTCCAATTAAATGCTTAGAATTTTTAATAAACTCAACTAGAAAACATAGGGGCATATTCACAAGGACTTATCGCCGAGTTATTGGCACTTTAGCACAGCAAAAGTGGCGATAGAATTACCGCCCCTTTCGCAAGCTGGTGCTAACTGTCTACATCACCACATAACCCGCGATAGCTGCCGCAAAAAACATCGCCACGGCCGACACCGCCAACTAACGCTAATGAGATGTAGAATAGGCGTGTCCGTGCAAAAACACACGAAAAGACAACACCGCGCGATTCACAATGGACAGCCAGATCTGCGATGCGAGTCAAAAACAGGCGATAAGCCGCAGTAGCAGCAGGTATTTAACACCTGCCTTCTGCTGGTGCTAAGTGGGACGACCACCTGCAGTCTGAAAGGGAGCCCATACCAGAGCCACACCTGAAGACCAACAGGCGCCATGGAGCTACTCATCATGCAGCTCGGAGACCCAAGAGGGCCACAACACCCACCGCCACCACCCCCAGGCCCGCCACCACCCCCAGGACCCCCCCGCTCCTCCACCGGACTACCACAGAGGCAGCGCAGACAAAGACAGCGGACCTACCGTAAACGCACCAGCCTCACAGACTTAACGCCAGAGGAGGTCATTGCTCACTACAGGCTCAAAAGGAGAACCATCCTCCACATCCTGACCCACATCGCCCACAGGCTGACGGTACCAATACAGCGGACAACCAACATCCCTCCGCAGACAAAGCTGCTGGCTGTGCTGCACATGTTGGCCTCTGGTACCTTCCAACCAACAACTGCCAGAGTCGGAGGAGTCTTACAGCCAGCCCTATCCACGTTCATCACACCTGTCCTGGATGCCATCATCAGCCTGGTACCCCGGCACCTCCACTTCCCCCACACTGCGCAGCAGCAGCTGGAGACCAAGCAAGGCTTCTACGCCATTGCTGGAGTCCCCCACATGTTGGGGGCCATTGACTGCACACATGTCCTACTCTTGCCCCCTGCCGACACTGCACATAACTACCGCAACAGAAAGCACACGCATTCCATCAATGTGCAGGCAATAGTGGACCACTGGGGACTCTTCACCAATGTTGTGGCCAACTACCCAGGCAGTGAGCATGATTCATTTATCTTCCGACAGTCCATCATCAACCAGCGCTTCCAGGATGGCACCTATGGAAATGCATTGCTCGTTGGTAAGTACCAAATGAACACACCACACACCTCAACTCCACAGTCATGCAACTCACGATCCTGGGAATGGGCACGCAGCAAAACTACATGCAACATGCCACACAGCATGCCCACCGACCAGACACGACTACACAACTCCATTGGGAACCTGGGCCTGCCATGTACACAACCCAGCTACGGCATGGCACCACAGCCACACAATAGCAGAATGTGTGGAGAGGCTGGAAGCAGGCATGTGCGAGGGAGGCAAGTGACTAATGAATGAGAACCTACCCAATGACAAGTGTGGCGTGGATGTGCTGGACAGACTTGAGCGTGCAACCCACGGAAATGGCCATGTGGACATTGACTGCTGGTGCATGGAGTGGACGCTACCATGTCAGCCCAGGCTGTGGGGTAGAACGCTGAAGTGTCGCTCGTTACATCCCCCCCTGTATGCGTGGGTGGAGTGGGTTGGCCCTGCGTACGCCAGGCCTGCGTAGGGGTGTGAATAAAAACCCCGTTACTCTGGGCGTGGTTTTCTTCCGGAATGGCCAACGTGTCTGCCAGGGCGGCGCCACTCAGCCCGCCACGAGGCCAACGCCGTGAGCGGCGGGGCCTGCGACCCTGTGCGCCTGCTGCACACCAGGCTGCTGGTCCCCAGACCCGTCATGCCTGCCCCAGCGCACCAAGGCCGCTCTGCTCACCTGCCGACACCGGCGTGTGTCAAAGAGGGCCCACCACGTTCCGGTGCAAGCCCAAAGCCCCAGGCCCACGACCTTGGCAGCCTCCTCAGTCCATCGCTGGCCTCCACGACGCAGGCAGCACTCCTTTTTCGTTTACATACTCCACCGGCGTCCACTTCGGCCCAGTTGGTGTCACATATTGAACTGAGCCTTGAATGGCAGT
Organism: Calotriton arnoldi; assembly: GCA_963921515.1. Classification (NCBI taxonomy): domain Eukaryota; kingdom Metazoa; phylum Chordata; class Amphibia; order Caudata; family Salamandridae; genus Calotriton; species Calotriton arnoldi. The sequence continues at coordinate 457,383 of CAWUFW010010896.1, read as the reverse complement.
GACCAAATGTCTATGGCAGCGTCCACATGACTATACTCCCTCCGATCAGTGAAGACCAAAGTCTGCATCGCATGCACACAACACGTGTCTGTGGGCCCGTGCTGACTGCTGCCCTCGGACCACACTGCGGTCTAGTAGGTCCCACATCCAGCACTCAGTCGTGATTCATGAATGGCAGAGTCCATACCAGTGAACGCACGGAGAGGAGTAAGAGGAAGATGCGGTTCAGTCCGGATGAATGCCGGATCCTCGTTACGGAGGTGACCGAACACTAGCACCAACTGACCTGGTGCCACTAACCCTGTTCAACGCAAGCCGGCGACACGTGGTGCCACTAACCCTGTTCAACGCAAGCCGGCGACACATGTTTGTGGGCCCCTGCAGACTACTGGCTCCGGCATGCACTGCGGGCCAGCCGGCCTCACACCAATCACATCAAGGCGGGACCAGCCAGGGCACGGCATCGTCGCAGGCTGCACACATGCTCAGCTCTGGTGCCTCAGCCCCCGTGAGCCACACGTCATTGCCACATGACATTCCAACGCTGTGTGTGTGAGTTCCAGGAGGAGCTGGCTGAACTGCGGTTGGCCCACACACACCGCTGCCACCGGCCGACACTGCAGTCAAGTAGGTCCCACATTTGTGACTGGGTCTTGAGTCCTGAATGGCTGAGTCTTCAGCAATGTACACGCCTCATCGCAGACTGCATCCCCTTGCGGCCCTGGTGCCACTGACTCCATGTGCCGTGAGTCATGGTCACTCTCTGGTTGGACTTTGGTGGCGTCTGAGTCTGTGGCATGGGGGTTGTCGTCCTCATCATCTGGCAGGTACGGACTTGGTGTTTGGCATGAGTCTGTGGCATTCATCTTCCCCATGTTGCCTGTTGCTGCTTGGTTGTGCCCTCTGCATCATGCCCTGGGGGAACACCTTCCACTGTCCCACGATACACTCAGCGACAGTCACCTTGGAAATCGACGAGGACCCGCTCAGCTCTCATGTGCCTAACCCAGTGCATCGCAAGTCACCGTCCCGTGGTGGTGTGCCCGTGCCGGCCGCTGTGCATCCGGGGCCACTAACTCTGTGCACCGCAAGTCATGGTCCCTAGCTGTTTGTACTTTGAACTTCTGATTGAGTGATGACTGTTGTAGTTGTTGCCAGCACCAAACACTCCCTGGGGGCTGTCTTACACTCACCCCACACAGAGCCAGCACAGGCGTCACTGGACTAGTGTGCCTGCCAACACATCATGCCGAACCACCAATTGACTCATCTCTCTCTGCACTGTCACAGGTGATCAGGGATATGCACTCTGCACTTGGATGATGACACCCCTCCGAGACCCGAACACACATGCCCAGAGGCAGTACAATGCGTCCCACAAACACACCAGGGGCATCGTGGAACGCACATTTGGCCTGTTGAAGTCACGTTTCAGGTGCCTGGACATCACAGGCGGAAGGCTCCTGTACAGGCCAGACATTGTGTGCAAGATGATCGTTGCATGTTGTGTTTTGCACAACATCTGTATGCGCTCCAATGCCCCATGGATCCCAGTGCCAGATGCACCGGACGATGATGAGGACGATGGGGCAGGTGGCCCACACCCCACTGCAGCTGCAGCAGGAATAGCCCGTAGGAACACTCTCATTGCCAATTTCTTTACCTGAGCACGTCACTTTGTGTCTGTCCTGTACAATGATGGGACAGTGCAAATTGTCCACTGGCACTGCATGTGTAAATAAAACTGATACAGGTTACAGGTTGTACTCGTCCATTGTCATGTCATGGATTCCTGCGATGCCAGATGTGCTTGGCCATTTTGTGCACACATGCGGCACCAGTTGTGTCCTGTGTTCTGTTGTGGAAGTGTTGCAGTATGTACCACATTGTTGACAATGTTGGGGTGCTCTTATTCCTATGTGTGTATGCTGCACTGTGGCTGAGTCGCCCCTGCAGCTCTGAATTGGCTGCCACTCAACCCTTTCAGGCAGTGTGCCTTTCACTTCTGTGCGTCTACAGTGCTGAGATGTTGCTAACTTGAGTGAATTGTGCCCTTCGTCGTGTTGTGACTCATGGTCATGGTCGGTATGCAGATGTGTAGTTGGCGTAAGGGGTTTTTTGTGCACGTGGATGTGTCCGAGTGTGACCTGCACCTTTGCGGATCTGGCCCACACTCAGCCGCATCAGTGTTGTGGCCTGCACATTGACATGGTGGTTGGACTGCAGCCATGCTACTCATCATGTAGTGTCTCTTGCATTGTCAGTGTGGCTGACGGATACGCATCTTCGATGTGTTTCGCACGTGTGCATGTGTTGGTTGTGTAATTGGTGATGTGTTGGGTGGGGGCCCCTTTGGGCACATGGTGGAGGTGAGACTACTTGGTGTTTGTGTGTGTGCTGCAGTGTTCCAGGGGGATCAGGGACATGATCCGGAGTCATTGTGGGTGTGCAGTGTGCTCTGCTTAATTGTGCATGTGTGCCATTGTGCCCATCTCCCCCCATCCCCCCACTCCCTGGTAGGTACTTACCCTATTGATGTTGTGTCAGGTCATGTTGGGCGGTGTCCAGGTCCTCTGCTCCTGTCACCGTCTCCCGACTGATGACTGTGGCCACCATTTTCTCCATTTCATCCTGCTCCTGGTGTTCTGCTGGCCCCCCACCTCCAATGTGCGTTGCTGCTTTAATGTTAGCGAGTTCCTTCTTGGGTTTGCCCTTCGCATCATTCCAGCGCCTCTTGTCCTCTTCCATTGTCCTCCTCGGCGCGGCAACGGCATTCACATGGTCCGAGATGGTCTGCCATCTCAGCGTCATTTTTGCCAATGACACGTTGGAGGTGACGTACAGTTGGTGGGGGTGTTCTATCTCATCCGTGACGTGGATCCGGGTTTCCTGCAGACTGTACCCCGTCTTCCTCTCCCTCTTCTCATTGCCCTTCCACGACACCTGGCTTCCTGGCTGGGCCCCCGTGGGTCTTGTGAGTTTCACGTTGTCCTCTGCACCTGGTCCGGGTGCATCCTTGGTGCTGCGTGGTTCATCTGGTTTTTGGTGTGATCTTTTTGGGTGCTTTTCCCCGCATGACGCGTGGGACTTGCTGGCCTCTCGCTAGTTATCACACAGATTTTATCGCGGTTGGGCCCATCGCAACTTTTTTCGCGTTGGGTTTTGCATTTTTATCGCCGTCGCGTGGTTGTTTCGCGGACATTCGCCACATTATCGCACGATATCGCCGTGTTGTGAATGCCACGTTAACACAGCGTTATTTTCCCGCGATGGACTGCGATGTGAGAAGTTGCGGTAAGCTATTTTGGCGATGTTTATCGCACGTTCTTGTGAATATACCCCCAAGTGTATGTATAACATTACTTGTAGTTGCTGATCAAACCGTAGCAGTCTTGTTACCTGACTGTTTAATTCCCATATGACTCATTATGGAGAAGCTTAGGAAAACTTGCTCGAATCTCCCAAAGCCTTAGCTGTAAGGGTCAGCCAACTGGGGGCCTTGCATGCTAGTTGCACCAGGGTCCCTCTCAGTAGCATAATTACGGCCGGTCGACATGATCTTATTTGCAGCAGTCTTAATGATGGGCGTAGAAATTTCTTCCTGAATTGATGGCAAGGCCAGACACATGCACAACAAATGAAGCAATGTTACACTGCTCTGTCCACAAAGGCGACACTCCATGGTAGACCAAGACTGTTTCCATGAAGGGGTAAGGTCTTTTGATTGAAAAATGCCCAGCCTTGTTAGCATCAAGCCATGCTTCTTAGATTCGGAAAAATGTGCAGACAGGTGTGGCTGAGGGTCCCAAAGTTTATTTGAGGGCAAAACCGCCCATGCATGTCATTTGCTCACCAAGGTGGCCTTCTCTGTGATAAATGACTGGAGCTTGGCTGCTTTATTGGTTGGTCGTTTAAACACAGAGGGGCAGATTTACAAGCCCCTTACGCCACTTTTGCATCACTTTTCCCATGTTAAAAATGACGCAAAAGTGGCGCAAGGGCCTTGTAAATAAGCCCCAGAATATTCAATTGGAGCGTGCCAGGCCTCTTCTAATTGCAGTTCTGCTATTGACTGTTGTAAAAAAAAGCATAGAAGAAGAAGTAATTTATTGGTATAAGTTAATTAAAACCTTTACAATATTCACTCGACGACGTAATTCATCACAATAAAACCACAATTTCATCATGATTAGTTTCGAACAATAAAAGACTACGGTACAATTTATGTAAACTATGCGACATATTTCACTCTAGCTAGTTTATGCAGGGCTACTGCGGAATATCAGTTCATTCAGTATGCAGTAAGCAGTCCTTAATTTCTGGGATTTGACAGTCTCGTATAAGTGGCTGGTGCATTGAGCGTGAAAAAGATGCCGTTGGATATCATATATTATAGAGTAAATAATAATAATTATTTTTTTAATTTTGACATAATGTGTCTGCCTCGTTGTTGGAATTATGGCAAAATAAGATCAGAAGATCTGTAAAGTGCCTTATACCATGAGCTTGAAGATAAATGTTTTTCGATCTCTTGATAAGGAAGGCGCCGTGCCTTAAGCAAGACATTTTGCGTTATGTGTTTCCTGTTGGACGTTGCCGGTTCCGGGAAGTGGTGAGCCCTCATTCAAGAAGCTGCTTATTATGCGCCAGATTTCTTCATTTTTTCCTCTGCCATCCCCATGAATTGTACGAACCGGCACGCCAGCTGTTCACCTCCACCTCCAAGGCATGCCTTCACTGCTTGTCTGCAGGATCTTATCCTCCTGTTATTGAAGATAGATTTCAGAAGCAGTCATCGTTCAGGCTCCAATTCTCGACAGATGCATAGTAGATGAATGATGCTCTTGTCTGCTTTCCCGCATAAACGGCACTTAGTTGTTCCCGATTGTCGCTTCCATGGTGGGAGGTGCGGCAGGCCTGGAGGATACCCATTCGGGAACGTAGGTATTTTTCCTTTGTTATCCTATTAAAGCCGGCGCCTAGATAGTTTTGCGGTAGGGGTCTTGTGTAACTCTGCAGCACAAACCATCCGTGGGCCCTTTCCCTGAGCGTTACTTTGTCCTCTACTACTGAAAGCCTTTTCACTGTTTTGTTTACCAGTGACTTGAAGCTGTTATGCATTCCCGAGGCGGCCCAGAGATCCTTCAGGCCTAGGCAGTCTATGGATGCTGTCAGATAGTCCCTCGCTACGCAGACCTTGCTTGAGTTTATCTCATTCCATAGGTGGAAGTTCAAAGAACTTTGCTCAGACCTTCTGATCCTATGCCAGCATTTAACGTAGGTGCCATTGCGGGATATTTTTTGAGACTGTAGACCTAACTCCAGCCTAATTTGTGCGGGTGAGACGTAATTTGGGAGGTTAAAGATTATTCTAGCTGATCTTGACAGGGTACGGTCCAAAATGTCCGCGTCTCTTCCCCTAAGGCACTCACTCCCGTAGGTGATGGCTGGGATTAGCTTTGCTTGTAAGACCTGTAGTAGTGGGCTGAAACTTGGGCCAGCGGTTTTAAGTTTAAGGGATTTTAAGGCTACCGCTATTGAGTTACCTCTCCTCTTTATAGCTTCCTTTTGAGATTTGAAGGTGCCCTTGTTGTCGATTATCACCCCTAGATACTTGTATTCGTCCACGACTTCTATGGGTGCACCTGCCAGATACCAATGATAGCTTGATGTGTTCTTTTTCGGGTTAAGATGCATGACCTTCGACTTATCTAAGTTAATCATTAGGCCGTTAGATGCTGCGTGACTGATGGTTGTGTCTAGCAGGTGCTGGAGGCCAATTGGAGTTCGACTAATCAGCACGAAGTCATCAGCGTACAGTAAATTGGAGAGTGACAACCCCCCCATCCTGGGAGCGTGTGAGTTGCTGATGTTTAATTCAGTTGAAAGGTCTGCCATGAACAGATTAAATAGTGTCAGAGCCAGCACACACCCCTGTTTCAGCCCCCTCGTTGTTGGTATTTTCCTAGACAGGAACTCGCCAGTTCCTAGCTTTACTTGGACCCACGTGTTGGTATGTAGAAGGATTATCTGCTGTAATAGAGCGGCTAGAATATTCATCTTCTCTAGTTTGGCCCATAGTTTGTTCCTGTCATTGCTGTCAAAAGCTGCAGAATAATTGATGAAACACAGAAAGAGGGGGAGTTTTGCTGCTTTAATGCCATCCATCAGAAGCGGCAGGGCTAGTAAGTTTGTGATGGTTGATGGAATAAGGGATTTTTCATTTGCCCAAGCTGTCAGGTCGTCCAGAAGGAGTCCAGCGTAGTATTTTGCCTCAATGTCAATTAAGGTTACAAGCCGGTAGCTGGTTGCTTTGTTCTTACCTCCCTTCTTAGAAATTGGGGATATTATGGAGCCTTTCCAAGAATCTGGTATAATACCCCGCCTCCTATTTGTTCAAACAGTGGTAATAGCACGGCCGCCCAATAGTCTGGGTCAATTTTGAATAAGATTGGCGGGATCCCGTTGGGGGCCGGTGCACTCTCTGGCTTACCTTTGGCTATCCGGTTCTTGATCTGCAAAATCGTGAATTGAAGGAGGCTTGTTTGTGTTGCGCTGGAGTTTTCGTGAGGAATTCCCTCGACGGACTGGCAAGGCCCCGAATTTCCTGTAGAGGGGCTTTCTTCTTTTGGGTTCAAGTGATCCAAGAGGTGGGCTGCCCAGGTTTCCTCCGTTAACCGTTAAATGAGAGCTGATACCTTGAACGTTGGAGTTTTCTAAACTATTAATTGTGCGCCAAAATCTTGCGCCCTGGTCTGTTTTAGCGTCGTGCAAAAGCTTGGTCCACAGGGTGTCTTCCGCTTCCCTTTTTGCTTGCCAGATCACTTTTTTCTTTGTTGCTTTTAACTGAGCTAGGGATTTCTGAAGTGTAATTTCATTTCTCCTTTGTCTGAGGCTTCGTAGTGTTTTATTTATAGCTTTATTGAGGGCCCGCAGATTCGGTATCTTAGAATTAGGGGGATAGTTGACCTGGTTCCCTGCCCGCAGGCGTGCGATCTGAGTTTTAGGCGTTCTCTTGCGGGTTAAGCTACCGCCCGTTCTTGTGGCATACTGATCCCCTAATTTTTTGGTCAGGCTTTCCCAGCGGATTCTCACGTTAATATATGCCTCTTCTTGTTTATCCCAGATTGACTTTGCTAGGGCTTGCAGATTATCTGGTTGGCTGGTTTTACAAATTAGCCTCCTAAAGTTTACTGTGTGAATGGAGGGTGGATCCTCCTCTGGCTGATCCAGGGCGGCCCTTGTATGCTCATGGAGATTTCCTGGGGCAGATGGTCACTGTGCTCTTGTGTTCCAATCTGGAAGCTTGTAATCCTGCTGAACAGTTGTAAAGTGGCAAAAGTGTAAATCTATTATAGAGCTTGCCATAGCTTTATGATAAGTTGCCGCAGGAGGCTGATCTCACGGAAAGCGACCGTTTAATGCCACGAGGCTTAAGTGCTCCATGTCCCGTATGAAATTCCTGGTGAGGGCTGCCTGTTGTATCTTTTTGCCCTGTTCCTGCCTGGGAATCGTCCAGGTCGTGAATTGTTCCTCCAGGTCCTTGTCCCTTTTTTGCGTCCCCAGTAAATGCATGTTAAAGTTGCCGGCCAGCAGAAGGTTGATCGTTGATTCTTCCGAAAATAATCTAATTATTTCTGAGGCCACCATTTTGGTTCCTCTGGCTTTATCGCATGGATGTATGTATGCATTTAGCACTATAATTTGTTGTTTGGTATTGCCATCCCCTAAGTCCACTACGAGAGATTAAGCCCATTTGTAGGGGTTATGATGGAGTCTACGTCTCTTGACCCCCTTATAGTGCTGATTGATGAGTAGATTGATAAGCTGCCCTTTGGATGCCCGAATTTGGCTCCTTTAGTTGCTGGTAAATGATGGGTCTTGAAGCAGAGTAGGTGCAGGGGTTCTTCCAGCCATGTCTCTTGCATTAGGATAAGGTCGAAACCTTGGATATAAAAAAGAAATTCTGTCAGAAACCTTATTTCCTAAGCCGTTTACATTCCAGGAGCAGATTCGCAGTTGCGCACCGCCGGCAGGGGATTGTTTGGTACCGAGTCAAGCACTCTCTCCTTGTATATTTATCGTCCTGGCTAACCATGTCCAGTCTTCCTGTAGAGTTACTTGGTCCTGGCCTTTCCCTACAAGTGTTGATACGTCCGAGCTGCGGGCACCTTTGAGAACCGATTAGGCATGCGTGGCCTGTGGGTGACTTGATTGATCAAGACTGTTTAATATCAAAGGTTCTGGATAGCCCGGTTGCTGATGTAAGAGAGTTTTGATTCCCCAAGCTTTTAGTAGGACCTCCTCCGCCAGAATCCTCCTTGCTATTTCCTCTGAGGCACAGGTTGTCTTGGTTGTTTCTCTTCTTGAGAGTTCTTTGATGGTTTTGAACTGAATACTTTCAAGAACCGATGAGCTGATATCTGCCAGGCTCCTGATTGATTGAATCAGTCGCAAGATGTTCGCTCTATTGAGGATGTCCCCTCGTCCTCTCAAATTAAATTCGGGGATGAATAGAATTGAGCGTTTTTTTTTATTTATAGTATTGGTGGTTAGACACTTGGCCCGGTTAGCTTGACCCATTTGAAAGTGAAGATTGAAGGGGCTGGCTGCTCCCCCAGCAACCTGCTTGGGGCAGGCAAGGGCTTTAATTGAGATGGGTAAGTGTACCTGTGTGTTGTCGATTAAGCAGGCCAGATTGCTGTTGCTCCCGGTCATCGTGCTTTTGCCTCCTGTTGTGAGAGCTTGCTTGGGCGGTTCTCCCCCAGGACTTTCCAATTCGAGTTCTGGAGTACCCTGGGGAATAGTCGTGGTTGGATGGCCTGCTTTGTTATCTATCTTTGGCGACGGGAGTTCAGATGTAGAAATATCAACTGGGCTTTTTGTCCCTTGCACTGCTGTCTAAGTGGAAGTAGTCCGTTATGATCTTCTTCCTCTTTCTCCCTTTCTTCCTCTGCTTGCAGCTGTGGGCCCGATCCTCCTTACATTGTCCCATGTTCTGGCCTTGTGATTTGGTGGTGTATGTTATCGATTGTTCACCTTCCGACTGTTGCGTATGATGACTTTGTTCTAAATCACAGCTCGCTTCTTTTACGTTGCTGTTTTTGCTGAGCATTTCCGCCCAGGACAACTCGATTGGCTGATCCTCTGTCGTGTTGGAAGTGCTGGACCGTCCGGGTCTTGAGCGGGTAGTGGTCCTGGAATTCTTTGTGGAGACCTTTGAGGGGGTTTTTCCCCTGCTCCTGATCTTGCTTGCTACTGCTCCGCCGGTAGTTCTCTCTATATTGCCGTTTGCGTGGGTTTCTTGAGCGTTTATGCTATCTTTATTCATTAAGTTCCTGATATCGCCCACCAAGTCCCCCATCGCCGATGGGAGTGTGGACAGTTTGTTAACTATGGCGAAACAGGTGCAGTGTGTTTGTGTTAACTGTGTTTCTTCCTGAACCCTGAGGATCAATTTTGACATGTCCATGAGTCTGTGATCAATGTTTGCGACATGAGTGGCAACTGAATTAAGAATGGTTAATTGAATGTCCATTTTATCGGAGTGGAACTGCATTGCCTTGATAGATAGCTGCATGGTGTCCAATAGGGACGCCCAGAGTTTTCCTGTGTCTGGCCGGTCCGTTCCCTTGAGACGGCTTTGGTGCCCACCAGAGATCTTGGGCTGCCTGGAACTTAAAGTGTTTAAAGGGTCGTGCCCCTCTGGTTCGAACATTATATCAAACCCACTGTTAGCTAGATCTGGGAAAGGCACCTCTGATTCTCCCCTTTCTTCCACCATGGTGCTTCCAGTTGGGCTGTTGGGAATTTGGTTGGGCTCTATGCCCAGCGATTCAAAGTTAAAGTATGTTTTAGCCTCTGGCTTGTAATGCTGGGTTCCTCTGTTGTCTTCACCCCGTCCTTCCCCAGCTCCTTCAGGACTAATTGAGGTCCATGAGGTGTCCTTGTCTGACCCCAAGATGGGGTGACTTAATTCTGAAGCTACCTGTGCCGCTTGTAGATGAGTGAGCTCATTGGTCGTTGCTTTTTGTGCTTCTCTGACGGGAGTTTCACTATTTCTTGTCATAGTGCACTGAGCAGTGGTTTCTGATGGCACTGTGGTGGCCTCCTTATTGGTTGTTGAGGAGAGGATGGCCGTGGTGGTGATCATATCCCCTTTTTTGGGATTTTGCATGTCTCTAGGGGTTATTTCTTCTCTTCTTGGCAATACTGTAATGAAAGGTTCGAGTGGTAGGCCTATTCTTGACCCAGGCAGAATGCCAAGATCTCTTAATGGTGCCTGGTTTGTTCCGAGGAGTACGCCCTGTAAAGGGGATATTAGAGGAGCTGTGTGGTCTTCCTTAAGTGCGCTGTCCTTCGTTGTCTTTGGGGTTGGCCCTTCTTGGGGGCTGTCCGGGCGCGGAATGGTCTTACCCCCTTTCTCACCCTCGCCAGGTTCTTTCTTCTCTGTGTTATAGCTTGAATTGTCTGCTATCACTGGACAAAGGGGGGAGGGGAGGTCGCTCACACTTTCATTTCTGGAACAGAGCACTGCCCCTGCGTCCTTTAGGAATGAGAATTTAGTGTAGATCTTGGGCTGGAGGATACCTCTAGCCCTTCCGGAGATCTGGGTTTGGACATCATCCACAACCACCAGTCTCTGGTGGTGTAGTATGCTGTCTTCCATTATCTGGTTCTCGTTGCTGGAGATCTCACTGAGGCCTTTGCTCTTCTTTTTCCCAGTTCTGCCAGTGCTGCCAAACCTTATAGCTGGGACCAGAGGGCTGGGCTAGAAAGGGGGGGAACGCCAGGCAATTCTACACTGGCGCTCCCCTGCTCCACCCTTGCCCCTCCTTGGTCAATGCCGAGGGCTTCTTGGGCCGTGCCGCTCTCCTGCAGTCCCTTCCTGCTACTGCAGACCTGCTGGCCTGACCTGCTGCTACTGCTTGTTTACTGCAGCCTCCCCCCGCCTCTCCTGAGGCTGGGGCACTGTTGAGCAGAGTCACTGGGGAAGCTCGGGGGGCCTGGCGAGCGGGGCTCTCTGGCGGATCCGCAAGCCGCGCCCAACCTAGTTGGGCCGCTTCCGCGGGTCCACCGGGCTCACACTCCGCCGCCGCCTACTATTGGCGGCGGCGCTCACCGCCCTCCAAGTGCCTCCTTACCTCCGCCTTGTGAGGGCCGTGACCGTGGCCACGGACCGGTACCAGCTGTCAGCCAAACGTGATCAGCTCCCAAGGAGAAAAACAGCACGGAGGACGCGGACGCGGAAGACAAGAGCTCCCTCGGCTCCGTTCGACTCTCTGTTCAGGTCTGCCCCGCTTCTGCTGTGCGTCGTGCGTCAAACCTTCAGGGAGAGCAAAAGTAAAAAAAGCATAGGTTTTTTCACGGTGATCTGGGAAATTTGAACATAGGTGAAAGAAACGTTACTCTTCCGATCAACTTTTTAAAAGTTTTTGCACGAGAAAATGGTGGGTGAATTGTAAATTAAATCCCAATACACAATAGGTCTGATTTAGAGTTTGGTGGACCGGGTGACTCTGTCTCAAACATGACAGAAATCCCACCCACCAAATTACAAGTCCATTATATCCTACAGCACTTGCAATACAGCGGATGGGATATCTGTTACGTTTGTGATGGAGTAACCCAACCACCAAATTCCAAATCAGGCCATATGTAACTTATTTTACATTCTTCTTTATATATTTAACATTATTTTCATATAAAAACTCAATTTGCACGGAGTCTAGTGCATTTTCAATTGAATTTATATTTTCTTCCACAATGCATTTTATAAGAGGTTCAAGCAGCTGTGCCAAAGTGATTAAAGTCAAAACATTTCTTTTTGTATAGTGAGTCCTTGAGTTTACACACTTATGATAAAGACCAGCACTTTTTATTTGAGACTCAAATCAAAGCTCTGAATCCTTTTCAATATCTCTACACAGGACCTATTCCATTGGTTCCTCTTCCAGTTCCCATCGTAGCAGACTTCGTATGATTAAAGCTATGTGGTGGGTGGGCTTCATGAAAAATATTGACTCATTTCAGCCAAGATGTTTCATTCTTTCAGGCCTCATCAGAATAAAAACACACATCGTGTCTGTATTGTATACTTTAAATATACACTTGGGAGGGGTATATTCACAAACGCATACAGGAAACTTATAGGGGCATATTATCAAGTGCCTTATCTCCGCTTTTTTGGCTTTAAAAGCCAAAAAGCGGAGATAATATTTTCGCCCTATTTACAAGGCGGTGCTAACATGCATTAGCGCATGTTAGCAGCCGTTTTCCCGACCGCCTCGCTCTGCATCTCTAATGAGATGCAAAGTGGGCGTCACTGGGCGTACCCCTCACGGAATACCATGTAAATTATCGCTATGTGCACATCGCGATATTTACAAGGGGCCCCAAACACGGTTAGCGATTTTAAAATCCGCTCTACCCGCGGTTTACGCCGAAAACTAACGTCTGCTGAAAACCTGACTTACCTACATTATCCAATGGCAGGTGGATCGTCAGGCTGAGTGCACCTTGGCCTAGCAACAACGTTTTCGCCATTCCTGTTGACTTTTCGCTTGATTTCCGGCGATATCCCCTCCTACAACGCCGCTATCGCTGGAATTTTATCGCCCTGGAGAAACGCGTTGTTAATAACGCGCTGACCGGGCGATAAATTCCAGCGATAGCCGGCGAAAAATAAAAAAGTGCTAAGCGCACTTTGCGATATTTATCGCCGTCTGTTGCTGATATGCTGTGGGTTTAGGTTGGTTGGATGTGTCCATGAGTGCACACGGGAGCCTAGTGGGGGGGCTGGTTGGTGCAATAAGCCACTGTATCCCCAACCATTAGTCCAGTGAAGTGTTCAGTATCTGACATGCATTCTGTGCCTGTGGGGTTCTGGCGCACCCATGGTCCTATATGGTCCTATAGAGGTAAAATTGCTAAACGGCCTTGTGTGTTGTGCTTTTAACATACTCATTGCGTTAAATTTGTCATAATCGACTAGTAAGTGGAACCCATGGGACCAAATGCTGAAAAATGCGCACCTATTTCAAAGCAGTCTCACTTGCACCAGGCATGTAAATTGAAAGTCAGTGTGGAGGAGGAGGAAAAAATGCAAAAAAAATATAAATCCTCCTATAACAAATAAAATATGCCTTGACACTGTAATGTAATTTGGCTCAAGTAGCATGTGCCATATTTAATGGGTATTTGTGTTGTGACCTGCCCTCCGAGAAAGTGTGAGATTGAGCCCATGACTACAGGAGTGTACAAGTTACCGGGATGGAATTAAAGCCACGTGTATCCATAAATACCAATTGGAAAAATCAATAGAATGAGACTGTACAATTACATATATAGAGATTAAATACAAAATGATACAATTAATATCTGTACCTGTACCAGTAATAAGTATAAAAAACTGGGACGCCCGTTTCAACACTGCTGCCACCGGAGGGGGCTCGGACCATAAGACCCGGTCTGCCCTGCGGCTTGTCGGCCCCCACCATCATTCTTGCACGCCAGGAGGCCCTTTAAAACCTGTGTAGGGCTCCCGCAGCGCGGGACGCTCATTTCAACACTGCTGCCACCGGAGGGGGCTTAGACCACAAGACCCGGTCTGCCCTGCGTCTTGTCGGCCGCCACCGTCATTCTTGCGTGCCAGGAGGCACTTTAAAACCCGTGTAGGGCTCCCACAGCACGGGACGCCAGTTTCAACACTGCTGCCACCGGAGGGGGCTTGGACCACAAGACCCGGTCTGCCCTGCGGCTTGTCGGCCGCCACTTTCATTCTTGCGTGCCAGGAGGTGCTTTAAAACCTGTGTAGGGCTCCTGCAGCGCGGGACGCGTGCGGGTGTGCCCGGGCCGCACCCGGGCAAAGCCCGGGCCAAGGGCAGGCCTGTCCACACCCCTTGCAGCCCGGAAGAGGCTGGCCTGGGCCTACCCTCTTGGTTCTGGATACTGGATACTGGAATTCCTGCTACTGTCATTGCAATTAAGTATCCCAGGACCCTTTGGTAAATCCTTTTGGATCTATTGCATCTAATTAAGTTTCCACATAGTGTTGTTTGTTTTTTAAGTAATGGCAAAACGAAAGCAAATGGGAGACAGGGAGAGTACTTCCAAGTCCCTCCAGAACTCTATACTTGACTGTTTTCCCTCACGGGCTGCCAAGGAAATCCTAGTCGCTGAACGTCGCCTATCCCAGGATGGGGGTTTTGCTGTAGCCACAAACTTTGATCCAGTACAGAATGGGCTGACAGGGGTAATTGAACCAGGGAATCATGTGAGTGACCAAACTAGATTTGAACCATCTCCCTCTGAGCGGTCTCCGTCTCAACCTTTGGTATCTCCGTCATATGGTCCTCCAGTCCCCACAGGTTTATCTTTGCAAGACATTGAGACTTTAATGACTCGCCTTGAAAAAACAATATCAAAAAATTTCTCACCAATATTAGACAGGCTTGATAAACTGGAGACAAGTGTGGGAATTATCCAAAAGTCTCTCGCCTGCTTAATGTCTGGGGCAGGGCCAAATGGGCACTCACGAACAAAAAGCCCTGACTTAGGGGGCACCACATTCTGGGAAATTCAATATCAGGGTGGGGAGCAATAGTAGTAATCCAAATCAATACTTGCACATGTCCACCTCTCAAATAAATGGGTGTGAATTGGGGGCAGCCCCGCCCAAAGCTAGAGAATCGACACATATTAATCACTTGGCTGGGGGTGGACAATCTGCTAATATCACTGGGCCTAACTTATGTAGTTCAACACTCAATGGGAACGAAACTGAACACACTAGGCAGCCTCCTCCCCAAACTGATGACTTTACCGTCAGAAATGACCATGCTAACGAGGTGACCTTACACCTTCCCCCAGAGTGCTGCCCGTATGTGGCGATCTTAACTAATGTCCCCGCGCTCTAGGGCAATTCTAAGGAAACCACTAGCCAACTGCAAAATAAAGTTTGCTACTGGTTATCCCAAAACACGCATTTTTCCAACGCAAACTATCACAATATCCTGCTCGTGAGATGAGTAAGCTGGGTTGGTCCCCTACGGAAGTCTCCAAACGGAGACTGTGTAGTGATTAACTGTAGATCCCCAGCCCTTGCAGGGTATTTGCTTAGAAGCTGCAAGAATTCACCCGGTTGGGGCTTAGGGCAAGGGATTGATATTGTGCCACTTGGCTTTTTTTTTATAGGCATCTTAAACCCATTGATCCAATTGTCCCACAAAATGCGCACATTGCCCAGAAACCGATGATGAGACAGGAGCACTTTCATCTTGAAACTAGAAATAGATATCAAGCACTCACTGACCTGGACACTCCGGACTGACTAAACCCTGAAACTGTTAAATTGACGACGGTCTGCACTGTGACCCCCGCCACTCAGTTGGAGGGGGTTACTAGCACTAACATCTTAAATGGAACAACACACTGCAGCCCAGTTATCCAGCCCACTTACCCTACACTTAACCAAGGCTTAAATAGAGTAAATTCTATATCTAGATGCCCGCTACGGGGCTGTATAAATACTGACCAGCAACTGGAGATTATTTCATGGAACATTGCGGGAATAAGGTCTAAACTAACAGACCCAGAATGGGGTAAATTTGTGGACAGATTTCATATATGTCTGTTCTAGGAAACCTGGGCGACCGAGCAAGTACATAGACTGGGGTTTACTACGTTTAGCATTAAGGCCAGGCACTCCCCAGCTTGTCATCCAGCTGGTAGATTATTGATCTGGGTTAAGACTACTCTGGCCTGCAAAATTAAGCTATTGGAAGTTGGCTCAGAGGAGATTCTTGGCTTAGATCTGATATAATTAAAAGAGAACTTTTATCTCAGCTTATTTAACATATATAACTGGTTTAGTAGCCACCACAAGCCCTCTGACACGATAGCAACATTGTCCAACTTCCTTGATATTTCAAGGAAAGAGTATCATCTCATTGTCGCTGGTGATTTTAACACGACATTTGAACCAGTTGACTTTGTACAGGAAATAGTGCAGGAGGAAGATCAAGCTAGAGGGGTAAACAAGCTCCTGACACCTGCGATTAGAAGATGTACTAAGGTTGGGCAGCAAGTTCTGTCTTTTACTCTCGCTTGTGGAGTACGAGCCTGCAATGGGCGGACAACTTCTGATGCGGAAGCATGGTTATGTTTAGGAGGGGGAACGCTAAAAGCAGGATCGACTATATCTTGGTGGACCTTGACCTCTGGCCAAATGTTAACGACATGATTGTATTAAGCTGTGAGGATAGCGATCACAATGCCCTTTCCTTGATGCTATCTGGCCTTCCCATTCTTCATGGTCAATCCCGACAGACGGTGGCCCTTGTTGTCACCACCAATAACAACAGGAGAGTAAAATGGCCCCAAATTATGGCTGATGGGAATTTGCTCCCGAAAAGCTACACAGAGGTAGCACAGACCATTCCGGTTATGAGTAATCTAAATATAAGTGACGATTATATTATGACTAGTTTCCAACAATTAATGTCTAGCTTAAGACCCTTTTTTAATAAACAGTGTAATTCTACAACGATTAAACGGAATACCGCCCCCTGGTACAATGAGGCTTGTAGGCAAGCCAGGAATGATTTAACTGTGGCGGTAAAGCAAGGGATACAGGTAGATATTAAAAATAGAAGAAGGATGTATAAGAAGGCACAGGTTGAGGCAAAAAGGAACTTGGAGGCAGAGAACTGGCGCACACTTGTAGAGGCTTCAAGATTGAAGGACTGCCAACTTTTTTGGCACATTCTGTCGAAAGGGACAACCAAGCAGGTCAGTGAAGATGATTTCCATATACAGTCTGGGAAGAGTATTTTCAGAAACTCTATTCGGGCATGGCCTGTGACCCCGTGGGGTTGGCTGCAGATTTAGCTGATGTTCGCAACCTAGAACTAGCACAGGATGATGCAGTTAGTTTTTAAATTCAAGAAACCTTCTCAGCTATTAGCTTTCTGCAGACTGGAAAAGCTCCAGGGCTAGATAGACTCCTGGAGATTTGTTTAAAGCGGAGCCCACTATATGGGGTCCGTTGTTACAAACAGTTTTTAATGCTATTCTACGAGGGGGGGATATCCCTGCGACCTAGAAAGGTGCTGAAATAATCCCCATTTTTAAAAAGTGAGACGGGTGAACTAGCGAATTACAGGCCAATTAGCCTTATAGATGGTTCCCAGGTTTTTAGTAAAATTATCTTCACTCGGCTACAGAGCTGGATCGAGGAGAATAAAATACTATCCCATCTGCAGGCTTGATTTAGGGCTCCTACGAGTACTGTAGATCAGGTATTTAGATTTCTCCTGCTAATTTGGAAAGAAGTGACAATCAGGAGGGGTCATCTATATGTTGTGTTTGTTGACCTCAAAACGGCATTTGACTTTATAGACCGCACTGAACTCTGGGCTGCCCTCAGAGACCTAGGACTCCCCAGTGATCTACTTAAACTCTTAGTTCGCCTGCATCAAGACAACTACGCCAAAGTTAGGTGGAACTCTGTTGGTAGTCTTACCAATAATATATCAGTCTCTAAGGGGGTACGCCAGGGTTGTGTCCTCACCCCAACCCTGTTCACTCTGTGTATGAATGGGCTCATAAGCGAACTTTATGATTGTGGAGGCGACCCGCCTAAATTAGCAGGCAACCCCATACCCTCCTTGCTGTTTGCAGACGACACCCTGCTCATATCGAAAACGCCAATGGGCATCCAGAATGTCCTCACCAAGTTCGCAAAAGCATGCAAAGATAGGGGCTTAGAAATTAACTGCTCCAAAACGAAATTCATGGCTTTTAATCCCTATAAATCTACCAAGGGTAAAGTGAGGCTGGGCTCCCAATCCTTAGAACAGGTTAAGGCTTTTGATTATCTGGGAGTCCGAATCAGTGACAACACAGCATGGACACCCCAAATCGAGAAGAGTGTATTAACACTCCAACATGTGGACTGTGAAATAGCGAAGAGGGTAAAATGTTCAGTTTTCCGCACCATTTCTCCGATCCTAGAATTACATCGAGCAAAAGGGCTAGGTGCGGCCCTATACGGGGCAGAACTGTGGGGTTTGGAGTGCCTAAAACAAATAGAGGTCGCTGAGAACAAATTCTTAAGGGCGATCCTTAACCTTCCACTGAATACGCCCCTATTACCTCTACGCCTTGACCTTGGTCTTAAAGCTATTAGCTATTTTGCCATTCTTAAGGTGCTTCTGTTTTGGGTAAGATTATGGACCAGCAGCACCCAGATTCCGGTTAAGGACGCAATGGAGGAATTACTAATTCTACAAAAACAATCAGGGCATCTGGTTTGGTTCCATAAGGTTAAGGATTGGTTTTTTAAACTGGGGTTGGGATTCATGTGGGAGGACCCAAAGTCCATCACAAAAAAAATGGTACCCCTGCTAAAAAAAAGGTATTGGGAGTATGTTGACTCGTCTTGCACTGATGTCAGGGCACTCGGCACTTTAACTTCCAGCTTTTTTAATGTCAAGGGCTGTTTTAAGTTTGATTTGTACATGGACGATGTTGAACCCCCGCAGGCACCTGCACTTTACATACAATTTAGGTATGGGGCTCTCCCACTGAACATAATGAAAAGTAACTGGGCAAATGTCTCTGTAACCTCCTTGTGCCCGTCTTGTCATTCTACCCCAGAGACTCTAGAACATTTTATCTTTTTCTGTCCTGTATACGCAAATCTTAGGAAAACCTGTATTATTCCCGCCTGTCGATTGCTTTCCTTTTCTCGCCCCTCTGATGCCCTACGTATATTTAGGTCTGACACTACAAGCTGGCATGTATTTACAATTTCAAGATGTCTGCTCTATGCTTGGTGGCTGAGATCTAAAGTGGCAAAACAATATCTTGATATAGATAACTGAACATGCAAGTAAGCCGGCTCTAGGTTAGTCACTGGAACAGTGGGGTAATGAAAGGGCTGAATTGCTTTATCTCTGAATTTAGGCAAAATAGGAATTTTTTATTTTTTTAACCGTCGCATGTAACTTTAAATTTTTTAATTTTTTATAATTGATGTACTGGCACTTGAAGCTGATGTTATTGTAAGATTCTGTGTTTTTAATGTTGTGATGAATTATTGTTTGCCTTGTGATTTTATGTATGTGAAAGATCATGCTACTGATCGAATAAACTATATATATAACTGTCACGTTCATTGGATGATGTCCTCAGTGATGTCATCAATGTCATTTGAGTTGTCATCAGTGATGTGATCAATGATGTCATTTAACATGTCATGAATGATGTAATATGAGAGGTCATAAGCAGTGCATGGCGGAGGGGCAATTTATAGTTATCTCACTGAAATGCAACTAGTGAATTTCAGTCGTTTTTTGTTTTTTTTACTAATTTCAGCACCTAATTATAAGGTTACTTTAACCTTTGGCTTTTTTCAGTGAATTTCTAGGGTTTTATTTAATGTAAGCTAAGATGTTATTACCATGTCTAACTATAAGGTCACTTTAACATTTGTTTTTTTTAGTGGATTTCTGGGTTTTGTTAATGTTAGGGAAGTTCATATTAGCATAGCTGACTATAACATCTATTTAACATTGTTTTTCTCAGTAAATTTCTAGGGTTTTTTAAACATATTTAGCCAACACCCCCGCTGAGCACAACCATTGGCCATTCACAGCAGGGGGTTCAAATAAGTCCTCCCCCTTATGGTGGTAAGCCCAATGCAGCCTGCCCTCCGTGGTCAGTTAGCTGCCCCTGCCTTTGCTCCCCTATTGCTTTCTCTCCATTCTCCATCTGCGTGCCCCTGCCCCCACTGACTGCCCTTTGTGGTCAACTTGCTGCTCCTACCCCTCCTGCTTGGTTGATACTGAAAATTGCATATTTTCATATAAGTGCATTGATTTATCATCTGCAGGTGTTCATAGCATTGAAATCTGGCAGGCATTCAAGCATAAGTGCATATTTATAGATTAAATAAATGTGCAAATATAGTAATTTCAGCTTTATTTTTTCACAAAATAAATATCGATAAATACAGATAAAATTAGCAAAAAATAAATATGGATAAATACAGATGGAAATGTCAAAAAAATAAATACCATTAAACTGGGAGCCCTAATCATATTTAAATAAATATCCTTAATCTAACCATAAACTAACCCTAAGGCTAACTTTTAATTAATATAAATTAAATAATTAACCCAAATCAGATACTTACCCTAATCCTTACTTAAACTAAAAGTAAATTAATTAAGTGACCCATACTTTATTTTTATAAATGATAATAAATTAATGCTCACAATCAATTTAATTTACCTACATTGATGCAGTGGTAATCTCCGTAAGTTAATATCCATAGTTGTTTTATTTATGTACTGTCATTACTGGGGTAATACTGTCACTTATCTTAAATTCATTGGGGCAGATTTACAAGCCCCTTGCGCCTTCTTGCGCCGCCTTTGCGTCACTTTTTTTGACGCAACGGGGCGCAAAAAAGGCGGCCTATTTACAACGTGACGCATCTAGGGAGATGCGTCACGTTGTAAAGCCCTGCATCACATTATACCTGCGTCAGGTATAATGGGGCAGACTTACAAGAAAGTGACGCATCTGTATAGATGCGTCACTTTCCCTTAGAAACCCTTGCGCCACCATAGATGCGCCGTATTTACAATACGGCGCACTATGGCGCAAGGATTGACAGATGCGTCAGAAATTCTGATGCATCTGTTGGCGGAAAAGTCACGCATTGCGGGAGTCGTGTCGCAAGCACGACGCAACTCCAGCAATGCGTGTTGAGGCCTATTCCCACTACACTGCGTCACTACTTACGCCTGCTTCAAGCAGGCGTAATGTTTTGACGCATTGGCGTCCTAAAAGTGGCGCAGTGAAATATTGTAGATTTCACTGCGTCACTTTTACGAGGCCTTCCTGCGTGGGAACGCCCACCCTGCATACATTATACCTGACGCAGGTATAATGTGACGCAGGGCTTTACAACGTGACGCATCTCCCTAGATGCGTCACGTTGTAAATAGGCCGCCTTTTTTCCGCCGCCGTTGCGTCAAAAAAAGTGACGCAAAGGCGGCGCAAGAAGGCGCAAGGGGCTTGTAAATCTGCCCCAATGTATGCACGGTGGGCGTTCCCACGCAGGAAGGCCTCGTAAAAGTGACGCAGTGAAATCTACAAGATTTAACTGCGCCACTTTTCGGACGCCACTGCGTCAAAACATTACGCCTGCTTGAAGCAGGCGTAAGTAGTGACGCAGTGTAGTGGGAATAGGCCTCAACACGCATTGCTGGAGTTGCGTCGTGCTTCCGACACGACTCCAGCAATGCGTGACTTTTCCGCCAACAGATGCGTCAGAATTTCTGACGCATCTGTCAATCCTTGCGCCATAGTGCGCCGTATTGTAAATACAAAAAGAACAATTGATGGATAGAATGCAGAACAATGTCATACATTCACCCCAGTACAGAGATCTGGGCCTAAATCCATCGTTTTTTTGCTCACCATGCCATTACAGTTTGGACCCAGCCATATGCAAATCAGTCTTGACCCTGCGCCTAATGGGAACAGTCCAGCCTGAACTGCCAGGCCAGGTCCTCCCTGGACTGGAAACAAGCATCCTAGGACCGGTTTCGGGCTTTCAGCCCTCATCAGCCAGGATAGCTTGACTCCAGTGGCATGGAGAGCACGGGACCCACATCTGGGCATACCCGTCCCACTCGGGGTGACAAATGCAAAAAGAACAATTGATGGACAGAATGCAGAACAATGTCATACATTCACCCCAGTACAGAGATCTGGGCCTAAATCCATCGTTTTTTTGTTCACCATGCCATTACAGTTTGGACCCAGCCATATGCAAATCAGTCTTGACCCTGCGCCCAATGGGAACAGTCCAGCCCGAACTGCCAGGCCAGGTCCTCCCTGGACTGGAAACAAGCATCTTAGGACCGGTTTCGGGCTTTCAGCCCTCATCAGCCAGGATAGCTTGACTCCAGTGGCATGGAGAGCACGGGACCCACGTCTGGGCATACCCGTCCCACTCGGGGTGACAAATGCTAAAAGAACAATTGATGGACAGAATGCAGAACAATGTCATACATTCACCCCAGTACAGAGATCTGGGCCTAAATCCATCGTTTCTTTGCTCACCATGCCATTACAGTTTGGACCCAGCCATATGCAAATCAGTCTTGACCCTGCGCCCAATGGGAACAGTCCAGCCCGAACTGCCAGGCGAGGTCCTCCCTGGACTGGAAACAAGCATCCTAGGACCGGTTTCGGGCTTTCAGCCCTCATCAGCCAGGATAGCTTGACTTCAGTGGTATGGAGAGCACGGTCTGGGCATACCCGTCCCACTTGGGGTGACAAATGCAAAAAGAACAATTGATGGACAGAAGGCAGAACAATGTCATACATTCACCCCAGTACAGAGATCTGGGCCTAAATCCATCGTTTTTTTGCTCACCATGCCTTACAGTTTGGACCCAGCCATATGCAAATCAGTCTTGACCCTGCGCCCAATGGGAACAGTCCAGCCCGAACTGCCAGGCCAGGTCCTCCCTGGACTGGAAACAAGCATCCTAGCACCGGTTTCGGGCTTTCAGCCCTCATCAGCCAGGATAGCTTGACTCCAGTGGCATGGAGAGCACGGGACCCCCTTTGGTTTTGCATTGTTCGCCCTAATTTGGCAGGGTATGCCCATACGTGGGTCCCTTGCTCACTTTGCCACTGGATTCAAGATAGCCTGGCTGATGAGGGCTGTGAGCCCGAAACCGGTCCCAGGATGCTTGTTTCCGGTCCAGGGAAGACATGGCTTGGCAGTTCGGGCTGGACTGTTCCCATGAGGCACAGGGTCAGACTGATTTGCATATGGCCATGTCTGAACTGGGGTGGCGGAGTGAGCTAAAGAATGATGATGGATTAAACCCAGATCAGTTGACTGGGGGTGAGTGCTTGCAATGTTCAACACTCCGTCCATCATCCCCTTTGGTTTTCCATTGTTCGCCCTAAGTTGGCAGGGTATGCCCAGACGTGGGTCCCTTGCTCACTTTGCCACTGGATTCAAGATAGCCTGGCTGATGAGGGCTGTGAGCCCGAAACCGGTCCCAGGATGCTTGTTTCCGGTCCAGGGAAGACATGGCTTGGCAGTTCGGGCTGGACTGTTCCCATGAGGCACAGGGTCAGACTGATTTGCATATGGCCATGTCTGAACTGGGGTGGCGGAGTGAGCTAAAGAATGATGATGGATTAAACCCAGATCAGTTGACTGGGGGGGAGTGCTTGCAATGTTCAACACTCTGTCCATCATCCCCTTTGGTCTTGTATTGTAAATACGGCGCATCTATGGTGGCGCAAGGGTTTCTAAGGGTGGTGCAGGGAAAGTGACGCATCTATACAGATGCGTCAATTTCTTGTAAATCTGCCCCATAGTATTAGAGGATGTATCATTCCTTTGTAACAGAAGGTGAGAGGACTAAGAGTAACTAGCAAGCCTCTTTGTCACAGGCTGATTGGAAGAAATGGGTCTTCAGGCTTCTGCAAAACATTATTGAGGAAGTGTACTTCTAGTCTCACGGGTGCTGAAAGGTCGCTCCAGTGTGTTTAAGGAGCCCTGAATGTGAAATGATTTGCCTTCAAATCTTTTTAAGTCTTTCTAGATGATTGGTGATTGAGGTGGCCAAATTACAATTTCTGAATGGCGATTGAGGTTAGAAAACCATCCATGGGAGCAGAGACGTTATAACTCAAAGGCAGTTGCCAATTGACTTCACCTGGTTCGCTCTCTCTCATTCTCTCATCCTCTCCTGTGTCTCTTTTTCTCTGTCTCCATATCTTTGCCTACATCTGACCGTCTCTCTCTACCGTAGGGCTATCTATCTCACCCAGCTCTCTACTTCAGTATACCTCTCTGTAACTTGCTCTTCTCTTCAGCGCCAGTTTTGTGCCTTGTCTCTTTCTCTGCTTCTCCCTTCTCATTCTATCACATTTTCTCCCTCATATTCCATCTGCCTCATCTCTCTATCTCTCATCACTTCACACTGTTCTTTACCACTCTGTGCTACCTCCACATCACGACCTCCTCTCTCTAACTTAGCTCTGTCTACCTCACCCCTCTTTTTGCACCTCACTGCTCTGTTTTCATCTCATCTCACAGTCTGTCTTGTCCATCTTTTTCACTTCTCTCTGAGCAACATGTCTCTCTTTACCTCATTTCTCTATCTCTTTTCATCTCTCAATACATTATGGGGCAGATTTACAAGCCCCTTGCGCCACTTTTGCGTCACTTTTAACATGGGAAAAGTGACGCAAAAGTGGCGCAAGGGGCTTGTAAATCTGCCCCTATATCTCTTTCTTTATCACATCCATTTCACTACCTCAGCAATCTCTTCCTCATCTCTTTTATCCTCATTTTTCTTTCTAAATCAGTTCTCACTACCTCATCTGTCCCACCCTTTTCTACCCTCTTTCTCTTGCTCGCTCTCTTCCTCTCTTTCTCTGTCTCTCACTACCCAACTTCATCATCCATTCATTACCTCACCTCACCCACCTTCCTTCTCCTGTTATCTCTATTTAATATACCACGTTTTCTCTGTCTCACACTACCAAACCTCACCATCCACTCATTACCTCACTCCACCCCACCTCCCCTCTATTTCTACCTCTAATCAATATACCTCACCTCCCTTACTACCGTACTCCTTTTTTTGCCACATCTCATTCTATATCTTTTTAAATCTATCTTTACCTTCCCTCTCTCAACTTTATTTTTTTTGCGGAAAGTTGTGTGGCCATAGATCAAAATGTCAGTTAAAACATACTGTTTTAAATGGCCAAAACTAATGAAATTCACTAGTTATATTTATCTCAAGTAACTACAGCTTGTGCCCTAAAGTAACTATAGCTCATGCTCTCGCCATGCAGTGCTAATTGCCTCCCATATTACATCACTCATGACATGTTCTATGACATCTTTGATAACATGACTGCAACATCTGTAATGACATCATTGATGAGAAAACTGTGCATGGAGGGGGAACAGGTTATAGGTACTTGAGATAACTATAACTGGTTTTCAGTGGGTTTGTTGAAAATGGTATGTTTTATCTGACATTTTCAACAATCTATACCATCTCTTTAACCTTTGTTTTTTGCAGTGAATAAATGTATATATATATATATATATATATATATATATATATATATATACATATACAGATATTTATATATATATTTATATTTATATTAATTTTATACATGATATTTGAATGTATTATATTTTTCTATATATAAAATGTTTTGCTATTTACAACATATTTATTAATTTACCATTTTACCCAGTGGCTTTTATCGTTCTGTCAAACATCAACAGTTGAATTTATTTGATGGCAATACAATATCAAATATAAAAGATTGGTCGTAGGGAGTTTACCAATTCCCACATAGGAATCCTCATAGAAAAGGTATTGACACAAGAGGATAGACTGAAGAGAACGCTATGAAACATGTGTTGTTTATGTCTATGATTGCGTAATTTGCACGTTTTGTAATCTGCACCAGTCACTTTAAACGCAACAGCTAATGACGTAGCGGATGTCATGTGAACAAGGCTCGTTAGAGCCAAAACGCGTAATGGCTGTCTAAAATAAACGAAAAAATTCCTGCACTGATAACGTGGTCCGTGCCCATTTTTGTGGAGGAAAAACTGCAAGCACAACGGAATCCAAGATATATACGAGCCGGGCAGGCTTCTTCCGGCTATACACGGACCCCCTTTCCGAATTAGGGCGACGCAGGGGCAACAGAAGTCAACTGTTCTGGGAGGTTCTCCAGGACTAAGGTGGTTTCCGGGAGGAAAAATCTGCGTGGGACCCCCCTTGGCAGCAACGGAATTTCCGGTTACCCGTACACGCAGCAGGCGGACTCTGAGTCGGAGGACACGGGGAGACGCAGGCAACGAGGAAGGGTAGGAAACACTGAACTGCGGGGGTGGAAAGGTGTGCCACGTCGGAACATATAATACAGCATTCATCGGTTACATTTGTTCAGACTGATTTATTTGTTTAAAACCACAATGACAGCCGACACGCTACGCGAACGAGAGGCGGCTGCCTCAGAAATGTTTAGAGATGCACCGATGGCGTCCATGTCAGGGCGAGGGAATACTGCAGTACAAAGCAGCCACACCACCAATCTAAAAGATAAAATGAAAAAATTTGAAAAAGCTATGCGCCAAGAACAAAGTAAATGGTGGGAATCGAGACTTCAGCGCTACATCGACATAGGGAGAATACCACGTGGGCTTAGAATACTTATAGCCCCCAGCTATGAGAACCCCAATCCCAACATGATACGCGAATGGGCAGAAAGTAACTTAGACTCCTCTAAAAGACTGGTATTAATTTTAATCAAGTATGCTGACATTGACCGTGCTGAACCTCTAAAAGAAATAGACAAAATCAATGATGAAATTGAGGCTATGGGACAAACGGAGGAAGTCACGAAATTACGCCAGGAAATGCCGACAAGACTAAAAAAGGAAGAAGAGAAAATCAAAGAAAGGAAGACATTCAAATTCCATAGAGACAAGATGGACTATGAGTCGGGGCAAGTATTCACGTTTGCCAAAAAGTATGATTCCTTGAAAATATCCAAATTTAAAGCTAGAGAGGAACAAGTAGCAAATACCTCAGGCAACAGGGAGGGATATGACAACACATCTACCTCTGACCTCAGTTCGGCTGTGGAGAGCGAGACGGAATCAGACCTAAGGGGCCGCCGTGGAGAACAACCACTGCAGAAACTGTCACTGGCAGAAGAACTGGATTTTTTATGCCTCGACAGGAGGCAAACCCTCCGCCCACGAACACAGAAAAGCAAACTGGACCAAACAACAACGGCAAACGTCGGGAGAGGAGGAAAGCGAGGAAGAGGCGCTACAAACGTAAAGAGATTAACAACAGGCAGATGGAAGCAGAATTAGACACAGCAGAAACTAAAACCATCATGAATCTTGCCAAAATAGAACTTTCAAAAGCTGAAGAACAAATATTGAGTCTAGGCTTATCCTTTTGCCCGGAGAACAATTTCGAGTATGCTACTACTAGAATGGATATTTATAAAGGCGTGAGGAAGTTAAAGTTAAAAAAATATCATCTACTCACAAACAAAGAAGTCAAAACAAACACACAGGAAACATCAGTGGATGAAATGTCAGTAATGAATCTCTCTATGTCTGACATGCCTCTGTTGCAAGACTTACAGGAACTCATGTCGGAGGAACATCCCGCATATACATCAAGGTCTGATCCTCAGCAAGCAGGAAAAAGCAATATGAATGATGTTCAAGACAGCAGGATCAGAAACACCAATATTGGACATACACCTTTTAGACCTAAATCAACCTTTAATCCGATCTCCCCGAGGGATGCAATCGATATCTTCAGTGAACGTGTAACATCTCAAATCAAAACACTGAATTATAAAGTTTGCAACACCAAAGAAAAATACAATAGGAGAAATCATCAATATTTTTCATTAATGCAAAAGCTGCAGACAAACAAGAAGATTGTGATACGCAATTCCGATAAAGGAGGTAACATTGTGATTAGGTCAAAAGAAGACTATATGAAAGAGGCATATCTACAACTCAACGACAGAGAGTGCTATGTTAGAAGTAACACAGCAAATTTAAAAATCATGTACAATGACTTCTACAGAAAACTGTTGGCCTGGAAGAGCATGGGGCTTTGAAATGTGCCGGAATATATATTTTTGAAAAATTAGACTCCTACTGTACCAACAATATACTTCATCCCTAAAATACATAAGAATGCCATGAAACCTCCTGGAAGACCAATTATATCTGCCAGAGACAGCCTACTAGAACATGCGTCACAATATGTGGACTATTTTTTGCAGGAGCATGTTCAGGCATTGCCGTCTTACATAAGGGATACGGGGGACTTTTTGAGAAAACTGAATAAGTTTAAATGGGAGGACACGTATATTCTCATGGCGCTTGATGTAAGTTCTCTGTATACGAGCATCAATCACAGAGATGGGGTAAAAGCACTGGAACATTATTTGAACAGAAAACCAGTACAATATGTGCAACACAGTAAAATGTTGATTGAGATGGTCAAATTTTGTTTAAACAATAATATATTTATGTTTAACAACACCCTATACCAGCAAACACGAGGAGTAGCCATGGGAGCCAGCTTCTCCCCCAGCTATGCATGTCTTCACATGGGCTGGTGGGAGGAGCTGGTTCTGGGTACTACGCACAAACAATATGTAAAGAACAATGTCAAATTATGGCTACGATTTATTGATGATTTATTCGTAGTTTGGCAAGGTACAAAGGAGACAGCGGACGAATTTGTAGAAGCAATCAATGTCAATGACATCAATCTGCATTTTACAGCCACTATAAGCCAAGAGTCTGTAAACTTTCTTGATACCCAGGTATATGTGTCCAACAGTAGGTTAGAGACCAAATTGTATCGTAAAGAGACTGCTGGCAATTCCATTCTACATGCCAGAAGTGCTCACCCTAGGCACCTGGTAGAGAGTATACCTTACGGTGAAATGGTGAGGCTAAGGAGAATCAATAGCAAAGAAGAGGATCTTAAGATGGCACAAACTGCTAGGAAGCAAAGATTCTTAGAACGGGGGTACACACTCAAAACCATCAACAAAGCTATAGTGAAATCCATGAAGATGGATAGAGCAGATCTCCTTAGAGACAAACGTATCTGTCTCATAACAGATCCAAATCAATCTAATGATAATGCTAGCCCTATAACAGAAAATTTGGGGTCTAGTGAATTTAGGTTTATCATCGGATATAGTAAGCAAGAACGCAGTATCAGGTCAATAATTAAACAAAACTGGCCGTTAATACTTAGCGACCCGGTGATAGGACATCTGTTACCAAACAGGGTTTCATTTACTCATAGTAGGGGATCCTCTATGAGGGATAGCTTGGTTAAGACGAGCCATGAAATAATGGAAGGGACCAATTGGTTAACTACCCACAAAGGATTTTACAAATGTAGAACTTGCAAGGCTTGCCAACATGGGGTGAATAAGAGTACGTACCGAACCCCATTTGGAGAAAAGGAGTATAAGATCAGTAAGACAATGACTTGCAAAACAGATCATGCCATCTATGTCCTTCAATGCCCCTGCAATCTCCAGTATGTTGGAAGCACAAAGCTTCAGGCACACAAACGAGTGCTCCAACACATGAGAGCTATCCTGAACCAAGACCATACCTACACAGTTGCCCGGCACTTTAAAGATAAACATGGCTCTAAGACAGAGGGGTTAAAATACTTCCTAATTGATTCTGTGCCACCCAGCAGGAGAGGTGGAAATAGAGAGGCGAAACTAAGGAAATTAGAGACTCGCTATATCTTGGAACTAGATTCCAGATGCCCGGAGGTCTGAATATTTCTGAAGACCTCTACAAATGTTTGCATTAAAGCCACCAATATGAGCGTAGCATAACCTATGACACACCAAGATTATACATTACAAGATGAGTGGTTTAGCAATTTTTCCAATAGGATTTAAATAGATTTATCTAATTATGACAAACACAACATCCATCGATTAAGCACGGTTACATAATGGTATTTAGACCATGCAATGACAATGCAGCCGCCAGAACTGAAATTTCATATGAACATGTGGCATGGTGAAGATAAAATTTGATATATGAATTTTAAACCATGAATTTTAACAAATTGGTTTTATTATTATTATCAGCACTTAGCACTCTAAGGTTGTGAGGCACTAATACAGGAGGTTGTAGGAACCTGGGCCAAATTAAAAATACAAAATAAAAAATAAAAAAATAAAAAAATAAAAACAACAAGTAACCATAATCAAGAAGTGGTTCACAAGTAACTTCACTTGTATTTGCACTTTAATGGAGATGCATCATAGGACTATCATTTATGTGGCCAGGGTTTTAAATGATGGTATATATTGTAAGCAGAACAACTGGTGTAGTTTACATGAACTTAAAATTGTATTTATACAGATATTTATATATATATATTTATATTAATTTTATACATGATATTTGAATGTATGATATTTTTCTATATATAAAATGTTTTGCTATTTACAACATATTTATCAATTTTCCATTTTACCCAGTGTCTTTTATCGTTCTGTCAAACATCAACAGGTGAATTTATTTGATGGCAATACAATATCAAATATAAAAGATTGGCCCTAGGGAGTTTACCCATTCCCACATAGGAATTCTCATAGAAAAGGTATTGACACAAGAGGATAGACTGACGAGAACGCTATGAAACATGTGTTGTTTATGTCTATGATTGCGTAATTTGCACGTTTTGTAATCTGCACCAGTCACTTTAAAAGCAACAGCTAATGACGTAGTGGATGTCATGTGAACAAGGCTCGTTAGAGCCGAAACGCGTAATGGCTGTCTAAAATAAACAAAAAAAATCCTGCACTGATAACGCGCCGTGCCCGTTTTTGTGGAGGAAAAACTGCAAGCACAACGGAATCCAAGATATATATATATATAATATATTTCAGAATGGAGGGGTTTGTGTGATATATATATATATATGTATATTACCTGCTGGCGGTCACCTGTAGGTAGGTATAGTTATGACCATGTTTCCATAGAAAAAGCATTTTTTGACTTGCCTATATCTTTGGCATCATTTGACGATCTTCATGAAATTTTCCCAAAAAATATGTCATAGTGAGTCTTCTTGTGCATGGAAAGTTTCAGGGTGAGCCATCAAGCAGGGACCGAGAAAAAGGGTGGTAAAAAAAAGTGCATTTCCCATGTTGAAATCCATAGAAGCTTTGAACATGAGTACAGCCCAAACCTC
Source organism: Calotriton arnoldi (assembly GCA_963921515.1). Taxonomy (NCBI): domain Eukaryota; kingdom Metazoa; phylum Chordata; class Amphibia; order Caudata; family Salamandridae; genus Calotriton; species Calotriton arnoldi. The sequence continues at coordinate 426,502 of CAWUFW010010896.1, read as the reverse complement.
TGAATGGAATTACACCGAATTTGGCAGAAAGGTAGATTTGGTTACATAGATCACGCTTTCATTTATTTGGTGTAAATCCGTTCAGTATTTGTTGAGAAATTTAAGGAAATCCAAATTTGTATTTCTGCGATCGCGGCTAATTTGGGAATATTAATGAGCTTGTGCAGAGAACTGCAGAGCTCTGATTGGCTGCCAGGAAGTGTAGGCAGCCATCTTGGGACTCAGCTTCAGTCGAGTCCAAAGAAAAAGTTTTTAAAAGTTACAAAAAATGTAAAAAAAGAAAAGAAAAGAGGACAGGGCAGGAATACCCTGAGCCCCAAGCCTTGGTCTTGGGGAACCCGAGGGACCTCGGCATTGTAAAAAAGCAATTTAAAAAAAAAAATTGCTGTAAATTCACCAAATTAGTGAATTTGTGGCAAAAATGACAAAAAAAAACAAGCTTATAATCCCGCCCTGGTTTAGACTAAAGCCCCCGGGTGAGCCCGGTCCCAGGGGCATATGTACACATTTTTTTCAAAAAAGGAGGGTGGTGCATGGGGCCCCCCTCCTAGGGCGTTTGTATGCTCCTGGGACCACCACCTCCTCTGGGCTTATGTATAAATTATTGTGGGTTGCCGCATGGACCCATCCGGGCCCCGGGGACCATCACCTCCCCGGGTCTACGAATAAAAAGAATAAGGGGGGGCTGCGTGGACCCCGAGCCCCTTGGACCACCACCTTCCTGGGGCTATGTTAATATGAGCGGGGTGCCAGGAGGACGCCCCCAACGCCCCGGGGACCACCACCTCCTTGGGGCGCCTTTCAGCAGCTCCCTCCATGTAGCAGCAATGCTGGCTTCTGGAGAGGCGGGGAGCTGGCTGGGACAGCGAGGGCCTTGAGGCTCCCCTCACGGTCCCAATCCTGCACACTGGGTGCCAAAGGGCATCCAGGAGACATGGCCAGGCCCCGAGGGGTGGGGACTCCAGGGCCGAAATCGGCCTGGTGAGGGTGGTGGCACGGCTCCCCTCCCCCATAGCATTAATGCTGAGCCCGAGGGGAATGGGGTCCCCGGGGCCAAAATCGGCCCTGGGAGTGAGGCTGCATGACCCCCTCCCCATTCTATTGTGGCTGGACCACATGGGATGGGATCTCCGGGGCAAAAATAGGAGCAGGGAGGGGGGCCACACGGCAACCCTCCCCCATAACATTAAGGCTGGGCCCCAGGGCATGGGTTCCTTGGGCCAAATTGGCCAGGGGAGGCAACCCCGCAGCCCCCCTCCCCCCATTGCATTAAGGGTGGATGGAACCTGGGGGATGGGTTCCTCGGTGCCAAAATCGGCCCAGGGAGGAGGACCTCACGGGGCCCCGCCCATGTTTAATTAAGGCTGGGCCCCAGGGGATGAAAAACAGAGGGCAGAAAAATTTGCAGAAATGGCAAAACAGAGGCACAAAAACAAGCAGAAAAGACAACCCAGAGGGCAGAAAATTGGGGGGAAAAAGCAAAACAGAGGGTAGAAAAAAGAGCAGAAAAGAAAAAACTGAACTGAAGAGGGCAAAACCGAGGACAGACAAATTAGCGGGAAAGGCAAAACAGTGGGCAGAAAAACAAGCAGAAAAGGCAAAACAGAGTAGAAGAGGGCAAAACAGAGAGCACTCTAACACTCACACACCCACTCAGAGACTCATGATGCCACTTACAGACCCAATGACACACTCACAGGACCAGTTAGACACTCACGCGCCCACTCACTGACCCCCTCAGAGACTCACGTACTCACTCACAGACCCACTCAGGTTCATGCACCCACTCATAAACCCACTCAGAGACTCATTTACACACACACACCTACTCAGACACTAATGCACACACTCACAGACCCATTTGGACTCACACGCACCCACTCACAGACCCATTCAGATACTCATGCACCCACTCACAGACCCACTTAGACACTCACGCACCCACTCACAGACCCACTCAGAGACATACGCAACCACTTACACTCACTGCCAAAGGTTATGGTTACAGTTAGGAAATAAAATTTAAAAAAACCTTAGAAATTCACTAAAGAAAACAAAGGTTACAGGTATGTTATAGTTAGGAAACAGAATTTTTAAAAAACTTGGAATTTCATTGAAAAAAACAAAGGTTACATGAACGTTTTAATTGGGCTCAAATTTCACTTGTACAAAACCAGTGAAATTCAGCATTTATAGTAACCTGAATTAACTATAAATTACGCCCGCAATGCACTGCTTATGACCTCATAAATTACATCACTCATGACATGGTCAGTGACATCACTGATGATATTACTGATGACATCTCAAATGGCATCATTGATGACCTCATCCACAGAACCACTCACACACCCACTCACATCTCTATACAACCTCTCATACAATCACTCACATACCCACACAACCACTCACATACCCATTCACAAACCCCTACAAGTACCCACACAACCACTCAGTCATCCATACAGCCACTCGCACAGCCACATACTCAGCCACACAGCTACTCACACACCCACTTATTCACCCATACAGCCACTCACACACCAACCCACTCACCCAGTCTCTCAACACACTCACTCACCCACACAACCACTTACATACCCATTCACACATCTATATCAACACTATCCACTCACTCTCCCATACAGCCATTCAGACACTCACTCTCAAAAAGAGCTACTCACACACCAATTCACTTAACCAAAGGCCCACTCAAACAGCCACTGACTTACCCATACAGCCACTTACACACCCATTTACTCACTCATACAGCCATTCAGACACCTACTCACTCACCCATACAGCCACTCACACAGCCACTCACTCACCCATAGAGCCACTGACACACCCACTCACTCACCAATACAGCCGCTCACACAGCCACTCACTCACCTACACAGCTACTCACACCCCCACTTATTCACCCATAGAGCAGTTCACACACCCACTCACACACTCAGAGTCACTCACACAGCCACTCACACATGGATACACACAGCCACTCGCATAATTTATGTTAGAAGTATTCTCACTCATTAGTAGGACACCTAATATACTAATTTAGTAGTTGTCCCTTGTTGTAGTGGATCGTTGTAGTGGTATAATACCAAGGATGAGCAGTGGAGGGGGCTAGGGTAGGTGAGGGGCTAATTGCTGCACACTAGTGGCCGCAAACTCATATCTGCTATTTCCTGGCGCTGTGCCACGGTATCCACTCTCGAAACTACCAGAAATAAGCCACTCAAGGACAGATAAAATGTGGCGCTGACTCTGATGTATTGCCTTGGCTGCGTGGAAGCATTATCTTAATATGGAACTTTTTTATTAGAAAATGCTAATTAACACGAATGCATAAATGAATTACATCAAGCAATTATGTCAAACAGAGTGGGGTGGTAAATTGATTTCTCCTGCCGCAACAGACTCAGCGGCAAAAGAAACTGATTAAAGGGATTTGAAAAAAAGGAATTGTGCACGGTGCCTTCCTCATCCATTTTCCCCACCTCCCCAAGCAAATTATCATTGCACATCCGGAAAGTCAGCCATGGTTTGTTTACTTCTTTTTTGTTGTTTTTGCAACGCTGATTTGTAAAAAGAAATATATACATAGAATAAAATAGTGTTTTCCCCTTGCCTGTTCCACATCTCCCAATCAAATTGGCAAAAGGAATATTTCAGTCTTAAGCTGACTGTTTACAATAAACCTATTGTTTCTTTTTTGAGAAACATCCTGACTATATCATGCCCTATAACAAATAGATAATGGAATCCAAGTACAGTCAATGAAGGTAATCTGGTGGCATTTTGGAGGAGTGCTAGGCGGAAATCGTGATCCTTTTGGCTATCTGGGTTTCGAGAATCATGCATGCCTCATAGCTGTACAATGGCTATGCATTCAGGGGCATATTTATCAAGGGTTTTGCATCACCCTTGCACCACGCAAAGGGACCTAGGGTGATGCAAAACCTGTAATGAGATTTACCAAGCCACGAAGGCCACCTTGCGTGGCCCTACGTGACTTGGTAATTCTGGAGTAACACAAGGCAGCGCAAGTTGCTGTCTTGCGTTAATCTGCCCCAGGGAGGCGTTCCATGAGTGGAGTGCAGGTGGTCTCACGCAACCACCCATGGCTTTTGGCATGTTTCCAGATTTACCACGACTGGTGAACCTGTCAATGCGTCAAAATGCTACGCCTTCCCAGGGCATTCTGCAGCACACGTAGAAAGAGGAAAAAGCCTCAGAGGATTGTTTTTGTGCAGGAAAGTGTCCATTCCTGCGCAAAACAATCCTGTCTGCAACACGACACGTTTGCACCATGGTGCAAGGGTGCCTGCATTGGCGCTCGGCAGCAGTTTGTGCGGCGACGCAGGCAGAGAGGAGGAAGACGCCATATCTTTATAGATATGGTGTATTCCTGCTGTACAGAGATCTACATCAGGTGGGGATCTCTAGCTATAGGGAGCGCTCCTCGGTCATGAGAGCAGGTTCCAGGGCTTCTGGTATTTGGGTGAGTTGTCTGCCGGGTCTAAATGACTCTGCTAGTCAGGCTCAGACGTGAACCAAAAATCAGCCATGGCAAAATTGTTTAAACCAGCTCCATGCTGCAGGAGACCGTGACCACAATGATCCACTGGGCACCCGATCCACGTCTGAAAGCAGCCCCTAGCCTGTAACCTACCAGGGAAATGCCAGGGTGGCAGAGGGACCAGTCCAGCCCTGCTGTTAATATACTAAGAAGGAAACTGGAGACAGCATGCAAGCAAGACACTGATTAATAACAAATGTAATTGTTCCCTCACACAGTTGAACCTAGGTACTTTACCTGAAAGGTTAAGCAGTACATCAGGTTATAGATCGGAAATTATCATACAGCTCTGAGCAGAGTTGCAATATTATATGAAAAAGGCAGCCATTCATCTCCTGACAATAAAAGTGTGCAAGAGAAGGCAGCACGAATCAAATGTGCATTAAAACATATTGAGAACAAAGGCGTGCAATGGGACTGACACCATATTAACAACAATATAAGCAAATACACCTATTTTAGTATTACTAAGGAAGAACTCGGTGGGACAAAAATGAAATTAGAGCTTTAAAGATGTGGCAAAGTCACCATCTGAGAAAGAGATGGATATATCCAAAAGATAATTGATGCCTGCAAATTCGGGCTGGGAATAAACCATATTTTGAAAAAATATTATTGTTAGGTTTGTGGGAAAGACAAACCATCTTTGGCAAAGACAATAGGTTTGGGAAGCAGGCAGTGTTTTTTTATTGTTGTTTTTTTGCAAGGATATGAAATAAAGTACCAAACATATAAAAGTATAAACATGTTGGTACAGCTGCCCAGAGCCTTCAGCTCTGGCACTGAAGTGCACTTTTTTCCACATTTGATGAGAGATGAAAATGCAGTCGCTTATTATGCATTAGAGCCAATGGATGAGCTTGCTTCTCCCCATACTGTATGCTTTGGTGGGCAGACGAAAAATTTGAATTACACTCGAACTGACCAATGGATGAAGCGTGATGACTGAAAGTCCTTGTCTGTTTATATATATTTTGTTTTATTATCAATTGTTTAGAAAACATGGTGCTGGAAAACCAGCTAAAGCTGTCCCTGGACCAGACCTAAAAATGCTAATGGCATAAGAAAGTATAATTCAGCACAATGTAGGTACCTCCATGAATGGAGGAAACTTGCTTTTTTAACATGGTTGCTCAGCATGCTTCCCTGAAAATGCGAGGGCGGATTTATCAAGGAGATGTGCCGGTGCAAAGTCACAAAGAGTGATGCAAACCGGTGCAAAGTCTTGATGAACTATTTACTTTCCAGCTCAAAACATTTTTATGTAATATGTAAAAGTACCACAATGAGCATTACTTTGCCTCAAGGTGGCAAACCTATGGCAGACATCCCATACACACCTTTGCACTGTGTGTGTGGTATTAAGCAGACGACAGCGCATGGGAGGAAACAGCAGCACCATATCTTAGTAGATATGGCACAGTCCTGCTCTTTCTCTCTCACACTGCTCAGCAACTTTTTTTCTGTGCTGTGTTGCATTAAATCTGCCCCCAGGGTTGTGGGCCAGAATGGCCAATCATTCAGGTTAGGTTAGAGGAGTGAAAAGTAGTGAGACCGGGTACCTCACTACAGCGGGTATGACACATACAGTGGCGTAAAGGACCAGAACATTTTTAGACCAAGTAGCTATTTACAGGAAAAACAACTTTTAGTGGTGCAAGGTTGAAATAGATCATGTGAGAAGTTAGACAGGAGAAACATGTTTAAAGTTAGAGTGTCCTCATGCAGTCTTAAAACAGGATATTGAGTCGCCTGGCTTTAATGTCATCACAGCAACTCAAAATAAATGAGGGCACTACAGCAAAAGAAACAGCTGATTAAGTACGTCATTATATAGAGAAGTATTTAGCGATTGTGGAATTAGTATATTCTAGATTGCTCCTGAGCCGTTCCCATTTGTATTTGAACAGATACATGTACATTAAGGAACAGTGAATCCTATCACTCATCATAGTACAAGGATAAGCCATTCAATATTGTAGTATGTCCAAGGCCCAATTTCATGGGGCCCGAAGTTCAAAGCCATTGTGCAGGAGTTAACTCTGCAATTCACAAAACCACAGGGTTTGCAACTGCAAAATTGATTTTTGCTATGTACTAAATCCATTTTGCAATTCGGAAAAGCGTTTCTGACTCGCTTTATGAGTTTACTACCAATTTGGAAATGGAATGAGGAGGTGGATGTGAAAAGACCATTCTTTTTTGCGGTCTAAAGCATTGAAAAGTTACTAACTCCTCAAAGGAGGTGGTAATCTATTTGTAATGGGAAAGCTGTCCCCTTTCGACTTCTCCTTTGGGAATTGTGTTGGGCAACCTCATGGAGAGTAGGCTGTGGTCCCTTAGATAGCAGGGGTCCAATGCCAGGGGTCCTTCTGATGTCATCCCAAACGGGATTTTTATTTTGGTTTAAAGGACCAAAGAAACACAATCTTCTTTACAAAACACAGTCTGCTTTATAAAGTTTCCCTTTTTGGAATTTAAAGACAAAGACGGTGGTCTGCTTGCTGTTCCTTGTAGGCTATCACTCCTGTGTTTGTGGCCAGTCAGAGTGGGCCGCATATAGTGACATGCTTGAATAACAATTGCAGGAGCCTGAGGATTAGCCAAGAATGGTATTTAAGACTAAACACAAACTTACAGATTTTGTCCTTTGGGAAATCCTGATGGCTCTTGAAAGATCAATGGACCTTTGCCACCGTTAGAACGGAGCGAAAACTAAAACGAGAATTATGCAAACATCATCAACTATTCGATTATTAATGCTCGGTCAATGATGAGAGGTTGGTGAAGTTTCAACACCTTTATTAGTCTTAAAGCATTAGTATTGCTTTTAATCTTTATTTAGATTAGTCTATTACAGAAAGCTTAATAAAAAGATTGATTAGTGAGAGCATAAATCAGGTACAAAGTGTTCGATAAAGGAAAATTGTCACTAAACTAGCTAAGGAGCCTAACCTACTGTATTTGTATTTGTATTTATTGAGCGCAACATTGACCCCTAGGGACATCACGGCGCTAGGAAATCGTTATTCTAATATGAAAATGGTGATTATCCGGAAAGTTTAGTGATTGGGACCTCAGTCAAAATGGTAGTAAATAACTTTGTAAAGTCTCACAGGTAGGGACAGGGGGCTTGATAGGTCCAGCATACGGGCCCCAATCAGAAGTTAAAGACAAAAGGTGTGCTGTTCCTAGGGGGATAGAGGGGGGAAAAAGGGGGGAAGCGGAGAGACACTTCAGTAATGACGGACGTAGGTAGGTGCTTGAGGGAGCAAGAGAGTTAATGCTCGTCCAGGGATAGCTCCAATTAGGAGCAAGGGCCCTCACTCACCCGAGGGGTGTCATGCTTCATCATCGGGCAGCTCCTCGTTGGGCCGGCGCTGCAATGCCCAACGGGCCCTGCGAGGGGGCTCTTTGTCAGAGGTCTTCTCTGTTTTGCCGTCGTGAAGCTAGATGATATTATGTGAGGGCGAACCTATGTGAAGGGAGTAGATGTGGGAATGTGCAGGTGTGGTTTAAAAATGGCTCCTGGATACTCCAAGGGGAATTTATTCGCGGAGTGTCTCAGCCATAAATAAAAACAGACTGAAAAAGTCGCGAACAGAGAGGGGAAATTAGACCTGTGTCAGTTCTGGTGAGTTGTGCAAAAGGGTCGACATGTTTCTTGCCTATCTGAAAGTTGTTTGAAGTATTCAAACAATATATGTAAATCAATATATATACAACAGTACACCAAAGCTCATTGTATTAGGGTAGGTGACCTAATGTGGTGTGATGAAGCTAAGGAAACATCAGTTTAAAGTTAGCACATTCTTAAGCAAGTTGCTGGTGCTAGGCAAAATGTTCTATAAATAAACATCTATTAAGCTATGAACGTGAGTCAAGAAAAAAAAGGCTTTTAGGCCTAACTAAAGGAAAAGAACAACTAAAGAGTAAGGAAATGGAACAGGAACTTGTCCCTTTCCCAGAGTAATGTACAAAAAACAACTTGGACAAGTCCTTAATTGGTTAGGGTCATAATTGTTGACCTTCACCTTGATAGAGGAACGCAGACAGACATTGGTAGTCTTAGGAAACCCCTCACCCACCTACCTAGTAGGTGGCATGCTTCATCATCGGGGCCCAGCTGGATTGCCGAGTGCAAACCAGCTGTGCTTCAACGCCTGATTTACAGCGGAGCAGGTTATTTTGTGAGAAAGAGGAAGTGCTATGTGAATTGTGAATTAAATGCTAAAAATGTCTCTAGGAAATCCCCTTATAAAAGTTTTAATAGAAGGGTCCTAGGACATGAGTAAAAACATGATTGGGATATACATGAGGTAACAATGTGCCTCAATATCCCTAAAAAGTGTGGGTCTACTAGTTTCAGCCTTCTATGATGTTCTTGAGGCTTTCGTCAGGACCAAAGGAGTGAGCGTGGCCAAAAAGGATTTGGTGGCCACTAGGGTGTATGTATCCCTATATCAGCGCACACCCTAAAGTGCGCTGTGAGTGTGGTGGGATCTTGTTACTTACAGATCCTGCGCGATGAGTATCTGTGAAGAAAAGGTACAATACGACAAGTATATTTATAACAAACAGCATATATCATGCATGTCTTACGTATCTGCGCTCCTCCATGCGTAGAATAGAAGAAGCTTGACTATGAAGTAGAATGAATGCATCATGCATGTGACATCGTGATTGCATGCATGATGACTATCTGAAAAATGACCATGCGTGGTTACAATGTGCCGTAAGAGCACACAAATATGTTCATGTGATGGATATATACGAACTAATTCTTATATTTATGCGTGTTTATCAATAACATATATTGTATCCAACGTATCGCATTATGGCATCTTAAGTAATTGGTAAAAGCCTTTAATCAAGTGATTTTTATGGCGCGTGATTTAAAAAGAGAACACATTAAACATGGATGAGGTAACAAACGGGACAAACTCACAAACAACATGTAAGCAGGCTTACATTAACTCCGCGTGTGTACAGTTTCATGGATCCTGTCACACAGTGGAACTTCCTGTTATGGGGACCCTACGCGGGTGGAGAAAGTCGTAACAATGGATGTAGTATAGAATATTACAAGAAACGTGCTACGGGAGCTGTAATAATGAGCGCGAGTACTTACATTAGTCTCAGGATAGTTACCCCTGCAACCTAAGGTGTGGACCGGATCCCGCCGTAGTGGCGTGTATCTCGAGTCTCCATATTTGTTATTGCCAAGGGAGGGAGGGAATGGTCACGTAACAGCGTGCTTAATCACGTGACTTCATTACGTACGTGAACAGCTAGAGCGCTGACTTTAGGAGCGACGTGTCCAATAAAGCTTGAGGGACTGTTTAAAATGCGCATGCGCACAGGATATAATGTCAGCATATGTGGGCATGCTACACATATTATCAAATTAAACGCAGTTGTACAAAATAGTATAATTAAACAGCCTTAATGGTTAGGTCCAGAAATGAAAAAATGAAAAAAGTGGTGTCACCCGATGGTGTGATCTAGATATTTGGGAATAATTCCAATGCCCGGAGTAGGGTCAAATAAAAAATAAAATAATAAAAAATAATGATACCTGGGGTTACCTAAAGTATCTAGAGGCAGCCTATAGAAAATGTAGACAGGAACCAAAGGAGTAGGGGTTCTAACTAGTCCCCATATTACTTGTATATTATTCGAAGGCATCCGGGCAATGTATTATAATAGTGAAATATTTTGGGTCATAATAAGCAGATGGTTAAGTGACCCAGATATTGGCAAGTATACTACGAATGTCTAGTTTGGAAATCTGGTAGTAGACAATTGTATGGAGAATATTTGACATTACTAAGTTCATCTATCAGTGGAGATGTTTAGAATCTATATATAGCATTCCATGGAGATGTTTAGTGGAGTTACTAAGTTCACATATCAGTGGAGATGTTTTAGAATCTATATATTGCATTCCAAGGGACATTGTCATTAAGACCTGTGATATGGGTCAACAGTCTGTACACCCAACGTTGCTCTTTTTCTAAGAGTAGGTTCTGCAGATTGTTGGTGTGTACATCTAATTGTTCAATGACTACCCAGGCCATATCGTTGGTTGTATGTCCAGCGGTAACAAAGTGATCAGACATTTTAGTGGTGTTACGTTTACACCGGATATTGCTCCTATGTTCGCATATCCTAGTCTTTATTTTTCGGCTAGTCATACCCACATATCTCAGGTTACAGGGGCATGTGATGAGATATACCACATTAGCTGAATTGCAGTTAGTGTGTCTGTTGATGTGCCATATTTTTCCTTGTTCAAGGTTTAGAGTTTTTGTAGTTTTGGTAAGATGGCACACACTGCAATTGCCACAAGGAAAGTGGCCGGTGATATTTGGTAGACCCCATGCGTTTAATACCGTGCTGTTTAAAGGGGTATGTTGCTTAGGGCGTGTAGATACCAAACTGTCTCGTAGATTATGTGCTCTTTTATAGGAGAATAGTGGCTTTTCCCATTGTAGTTTGCCTGATGTTACTATTCTCCAGTTGCTTTGGATGATTTTGGTCACTTTGTTTGAAATGGAATTATACGTGGTCACACAGGTAAGTGGGGTGGTAGATACGCTCTTTTCTGCATTCTCCAGTAGGCTCTCTCGATTCTGATTTCTAGCTCTTTTGGGCTTTATTGATAACTCTGTCAGGATAACCTCTGTTTTTCAGTTTCTTACTCAATGAATCTGATTGGGATTTGAAATCCTTTACTTCACTGCAATTACGTCTCAATCTGAGGTATTGGCCATAAGGCAAGTTTTCCCTTAAAGGTCTTGGATGAAAGCTTTCAAAGCGCAGCAGTGAATTTTTGCCGTTGGTTTGAAATGTGTCTTGGTGGTAAGAATACCTCTGTTTGCTTCTATGTCTAAGTCTAGGAAGGTGATTCTTTCCCGACTTGTGAAATGGGTAAACTTTAAGTTGGGGTCCAAGGTGTTGATCCAGGTAAGAAATTCCACTAGTCTGGTCTCAGTACTTTCCCATATTAAGATGACATCATCTATATATCTCTTGTAAAATGTTATCTCCTTACAGAATGGTGAAGCAGGATTCAGAATGTGTAGTTTTTCAAAATTGTACACATAGAGTCCAGCTACACTCGGCGCGAATGTGCTGCCCATTGAAGTGCCGTATTGTTGTAAAAATAGGGTACCTTCATATTCAAAAAAGTTGTCTTTCAATGTTAGTTCTGCACATTGTAGGACAAATGATTTAGGGGTCCTGTAGTTCCATTCTGTACTGTCTAGTGAGGTACGAAGGACCTCCAGTGTGTCATCTTGGGGTAGGCTAGTATACAAACTTTCGATATCCATACTCACCAAGATTGAGGTTGAAGGATCGAATTGGAGATTATTTAAGTGACATAATAAATCTTTTGTGTCTTTCAGGTACGTAGGTGTTGACTGTACCAAAGGCTGCAGAAAGAAATCGCAGAAACGCGAAAGTGGTTCCAAAAGTGAACCTATTCCTGACACAATCGGTCGGCCTGGAGGGGGTGTTTTGTTTTTGTGAATCTTAGGGATTGTATAAAAGTATGGAATCTTTTTACCGCCTGAAGTGAGGAATGATGCTTCTTGTTTACTAATATCTCCGTTTGACTCTGCCTCATATACCAGTATGTGTATTTTGGTTTTGAGGGTGTTGCTTGGGTCTTGATCAAGTTTACGATAGTTTTTGGTGTCATCAAGAAGGCGGAGGCATTCTGTGTGGTATGCATCTTTGTTTTGCAGGACTATGCCTCCTCCTTTGTCTGCTGGTTTGATAATGATAGTGTCATTACTTTTCAAACTTTTGATAGCAGCAAACTGGGTCGCACTTGTGTTTCTAAATATGGGATCCTCTATGGTGTTCTCAATTTCTTTGTAAATCGCTTGTTCAAAGGCTATTAGTTCCACAGGTATTGTGTGTGGTGGTGGGTTAAAGGTAGATTTTAGTTTCAGGTTTGTGTCTCCTTTATCCTCATTCTGGACGTTCGAAGGAGGCTGATTCTCAAAGAAGGCTTTAAGTTTTAGCTTCCGAAAGAACTCGGAGAGTTCACAGTGAAGTTTGAATTTGTCAAGGCTGGTGGTTGGTGAAAAACCTAGTCCTTTATTGAGTACTTCTTCCTCAGCGTCTGTAAGAGTGTAATTAGACAGATTCGTGACTAGGGCCTGATTCCGCTCGGTCCTGCATGTTGGTCTTTCGCTTTGCTGCGAGTATTGGCACTCGGGTTCAAGTCTTCCTCCCAGTGTACTTGGTTTCCTCGTGGTCTTCTCCCTCGTCCCCTTCGGCCTGCCCCTAAAAAATGAAACCTTTGATTTGGGTTCCCGAATTGTACTGGTGGTTGTGCAAATGGAGGGTTCCAGCCATACATCATTTGCGGGGCCATTTGTGGTAGCATCGGTGGGTATGGACCATGGTAGTTCATTTGGCCAGCCTGGTGTATGTTTGGCCATGGTTGTTGCCAGTTGATATTTTGGCCTCTACCTCTTTGTCTGTTTTTGTAGCTTCCATTGCTTGACCCGCTACTTATAGAGGATCCATCATCAGAGGAAACCGATTGTGGTGTCCTATTTGGGGCTTTGTAGTCCACATCTGAGTAGGGGTAGGTTTTTACAAAGGAAAATTTCTTTAGATCTTTCTGAAATTGATGAATTTTAGACTGGGTCAATTCATCTTTGTATTCGGCCATTTCTTTATTAACTTCGTCTAATCTTTTTTTTATATGATGTTAGTGTGGTCTTAAAATGGCTTTCTGTCGCTTGAATGTCTATTAAGATCGCATCCGATAGTCGTTTGGCTGTCTGGATTATTAAAATAATCCAGTCCCTGGTACAGTGCCAAGCGATCTGGGCCCAGTCTCTTCGAAAAGCTGCATCGTCTAGAAATATGCGAGGGGCATTTGTCACTATCAGTCCTCTTGGAGCTGTATTGGAGCGTAAATATTCTGTTAATATAACTCCATGTAGTATAGTTCTTATACGGTTTTTCTGACATGTTCCTGTTCCATTTCCTTACTCTTTAGTTGTTCTTTTGTATTACGACAGCGCACAGCTGTGAGAGTCATCTCCCCTTTTTAAACCTTTTTGTATCTAACAGCACATTATATGAGAACACACTGACAACATGGCAGAGAACCCGGGACTCACTTTCACTGACGAAGATGTCAGTAACATCCTGGCAGCTTCACCACTCATGGCAGACTTCAATGTGGCACAAACGATTTCACAAAGTGCAGACTGGGAAAATCTGACAGAAAAAAAGAAAAACCGTAGAAGAACTATACTACATGGAGTTATATTAACAGAATATTTACGCTCCAATACAGCTCCAAGAGGACTGATAGTGACAAATGCCCCTCGCATATTTCTAGACGATGCAGCTTTTCGAAGAGACTGGGCCCAGATCGCTTGGCACTGTACCAGGGACTGGATTATTTTAATAATCCAGACAGCCAAACGACTATCGGATGCGATCTTAATAGACATTCAAGCGACAGAAAGCCATTTTAAGACCACACTAACATCATATAAAAAAGATTAGACGAAGTTAATAAAGAAATGGCCGAATACAAAGATGAATTGACCCAGTCTAAAATTCATCAATTTCAGAAAGATCTAAAGAAATTTTCCTTTGTAAAAACCTACCCCTACTCAGATGTGGACTACAAAGCCCCAAATAGGACACCACAATCGGTTTCCTCTGATGATGGATCCTCTATAAGTAGCGGGTCAAGCAATGGAAGCTACAAAAACAGACAAAGAGGTAGAGGCCAAAATATCAACTGGCAACAACCATGGCCAAACATACACCAGGCTGGCCAAATGAACTACCATGGTCCATACCCACTGATGCTACCACAAATGGCCCCGTAAATGATGTATGGCTGGAACCCTCCATTTGCACAACCACCAGTACAATTCGGGAACCCAAATCAAAGGTTTCATTTTTTAGGGGCAGGCCGAAGGGGACGAGGGAGAAGACCACGAGGAAACCAAGTACACTGGGAGGAAGACTTGAACCCGAGTGCCAATACTCGCAGCAAAGCGAAAGACCAACATGCAGGACCGAGCGGAATCAGGCCCTAGTCACGAATCTGTCTAATTACACTCTTACAGACGCTGAGGAAGAAGTACTCAATAAAGGACTAGGTTTTTCACCAACCACCAGCCTTGACAAATTCAAACTTCACTGTGAACTCTCCGAGTTCTTTCGGAAGCTAAAACTTAAAGCCTTCTTTGAGAATCAGCCTCCTTCGAACGTCCAGAATGAGGATAAAGGAGACACAAACCTGAAACTAAAATCTACCTTTAACCCACCACCACACACAATACCTGTGGAACTAATAGCCTTTGAACAAGCGATTTACAAAGAAATTGAGAACACCATAGAGGATCTCATATTTAGAAACACAAGTGCGACCCAGTTTGCTGCTATCAAAAGTTTGAAAAGTAATGACACTATCATTATCAAACCAGCAGACAAAGGAGGAGGCATAGTCCTGCAAAACAAAGATGCATACCACACAGAATGCCTCCGCCTTCTTGATGACACCAAAAACTATCGTAAACTTGATCAAGACCCAAGCAACACCCTCAAAACCAAAATACACATACTGGTATATGAGGCAGAGTCAAACGGAGATATTAGTAAACAAGAAGCATCATTCCTCACTTCAGGCGGTAAAAAGATTCCATACTTTTATACAATCCCTAAGATTCACAAAAACAAAACACCCCTCCAGGCCGACCGATTGTGTCAGGAATAGGTTCACTTTTGGAACCACTTTCGCGTTTCTGCGATTTCTTTCTGCAGCCTTTGGTACAGTCAACACCTACGTACCTGAAAGACACAAAAGATTTATTATGTCACTTAAATAATCTCCAATTCGATCCTTCAACCTCAATCTTGGTGAGTATGGATATCGAAAGTTTGTATACTAGCCTACCCCAAGATGACACACTGGAGGTCCTTCGTACCTCACTAGACAGTACAGAATGGAACTACAGGACCCCTAAATCATTTGTCCTACAATGTGCAGAACTAACATTGAAAGACAACTTTTTGAATATGAAGGTACCCTATTTTTACAACAATACGGCACTTCAATGGGCAGCACATTCGCGCCGAGTGTAGCTGGACTCTATGTGTACAATTTTGAAAAACTACACATTCTGAATCCTGCTTCACCATTCTGTAAGGAGATAACATTTTACAAGAGATATATAGATGATGTCATCTTAATATGGGAAAGTACTGAGACCAGACTAGTGGAATTTCTTACCTGGATCAACACCTTGGACCCCAACTTAAAGTTTACCCATTTCACAAGTCGGGAAAGAATCACCTTCCTAGACTTAGACATAGAAGCAAACAGAGGTATTCTTACCACCAAGACACATTTCAAACCAACGGCAAAAATTCACTGCTGCGCTTTGAAAGCTTTCATCCAAGACCTTTAAGGGAAAACTTGCCTTATGGCCAATACCTCAGATTGAGACGTAATTGCAGTGAAGTAAAGGATTTCAAATCCCAATCAGATTCATTAAGCAAGAAACTGAAAAACAGAGGTTATCCTGACAGAGTTATCAATAAAGCCCAAAAAAGAGCTAGAAATCAGAATCGAGAGAGCCTACTGGAGAATGCAGAAAAGAGCGTATCTACCACCCCACTTACCTGTGTGACCACGTATAATTCCATTTCAAACAAAGTGACCAAAATCATCCAAAGCAACTGGAGAATAGTAACATCAGGCAAACTACAATGGGAAAAGCCACTATTCTCCTATAAAAGAGCACATAATCTACGAGACAGTTTGGTATCTACACGCCCTAAGCAACATACCCCTTTAAACAGCACGGTATTAAACGCATGGGGTCTACCAAATATCACCGGCCACTTTCCTTGTGGCAATTGCAGTGTGTGCCATCTTACCAAAACTACAAAAACTCTAAACCTTGAACAAGGAAAAATATGGCACATCAACAGACACACTAACTGCAATTCAGCTAATGTGGTATATCTCATCACATGCCCCTGTAACCTGAGATATGTGGGTATGACTAGCCGAAAAATAAAGACTAGGATATGCGAACATAGGAGCAATATCCGGTGTAAACGTAACACCACTAAAATGTCTGATCACTTTGTTACCGCTGGACATACAACCAACGATATGGCCTGGGTAGTCATTGAACAATTAGATGTACACACCAACAATCTGCAGAACCTACTCTTAGAAAAAGAGCAACGTTGGGTGTACAGACTGTCGACCCATATCACAGGTCTTAATGACAATGTCCCTTGGAATGCAATATATAGATTCTAAAACATCTCCACTGATATGTGAACTTAGTAACTCCACTAAACATCTCCATGGAATGCTATATATAGATTCTAAACATCTCCACTGATAGATGAACTTAGTAATGTCAAATATTCTCCATACAATTGTCTACTACCAGATTTCCAAACTAGACATTCGTAGTATACTTGCCAATATCTGGGTCACTTAACCATCTGCTTATTATGACCCAAAATATTTCACTATTATAATACATTGCCCGGATGCCTTCGAATAATATACAAGTAATATGGGGACTAGTTAGAACCCCTACTCCTTTGGTTCCTGTCTACATTTTCTATAGGCTGCCTCTAGATACTTTAGGTAACCCCAGGTATCATTATTTTTTATTATTTTATTTTTTATTTGACCCTACTCCGGGCATTGGAATTATTCCCAAATATCTAGATCACACCATCGGGTGACACCACTTTTTTAATTTTTTCATTTCTGGACCTAAACATTAAGGCTGTTTAATTATACTATTTTGTACAACTGCGTTTAATTTGATAATATGTGTAGCATGCCCACATATGCTGACATTATATCCTGTGCGCATGCGCATTTTAAACAGTCCCTCAAGCTTTATTGGACACGTCGCTCCTAAAGTCAGCGCTCTAGCTGTTCACGTACGTAATGAAGTCACGTGATTAAGCACGCTGTTACGTGACCATTCCCTCCCTCCCTTGGCAATAACAAATATGGAGACTCGAGATACACGCCACTACGGCGGGATCCGGTCCACACCTTAGGTTGCAGGGGTAACTATCCTGAGACTAATGTAAGTACTCGCGCTCATTATTACAGCTCCCGTAGCACGTTTCTTGTAATATTCTATACTACATCCATTGTTACGACTTTCTCCACCCGCGTAGGGTCCCCATAACAGGAAGTTCCACTGTGTGACAGGATCCATGAAACTGTACACACGCGGAGTTAATGTAAGCCTGCTTACATGTTGTTTGTGAGTTTGTCCCGTTTGTTACCTCATCCATGTTTAATGTGTTCTCTTTTTAAATCACGCGCCATAAAAATCACTTGATTAAAGGCTTTTACCAATTACTTAAGATGCCATAATGCGATACGTTGGATACAATATATGTTATTGATAAACACGCATAAATATAAGAATTAGTTCGTATATATCCATCACATGAACATATTTGTGTGCTCTTACGGCACATTGTAACCACGCATGGTCATTTTTCAGATAGTCATCATGCATGCAATCACGATGTCACATGCATGATGCATTCATTCTACTTCATAGTCAAGCTTCTTCTATTCTACGCATGGAGGAGCGCAGATACGTAAGACATGCATGATTTATGCTGTTTGTTATAAATATACTTGTCGTATTGTACCTTTTCTTCACAGATACTCATCGCGCAGGATCTGTAAGTAACAAGATCCCACCACACTCACAGCGCACTTTAGGGTGTGCGCTGATATAGGGATACATACACCCTAGTGGCCACCAAATCCTTTTGGCCACGCTCACTCCTTTGGTCCTGACGAAAGCCTCAAGAACATCATAGAAGGCTGAAACTAGTAGACCCACACTTTTTAGGGATATTGAGGCACATTGTTACCTCATGTATATCCCAATCATGTTTTTACTCATGTCCTAGGACCCTTCTATTAAAACTTTTATAAGGGGATTTCCTAGAGACATTTTTAGCATTTAATTCACAATTCACATAGCACTTCCTCTTTCTCACAAAATAACCTGCTCCGCTGTAAATCAGGCGTTGAAGCACAGCTGGTTTGCACTCGGCAATCCAGCTGGGCCCCGATGATGAAGCATGCCACCTACTAGGTAGGTGGGTGAGGGGTTTCCTAAGACTACCAATGTCTGTCTGCGTTCCTCTATCAAGGTGAAGGTCAACAATTATGACCCTAACCAATTAAGGACTTGTCCAAGTTGTTTTTTGTGTGTTTTTTTTGGCCTAACTAAAGGGCCAAATTTAAGAATGATAGCCTAGTACAAACATTTTTTCTTTACATTTATTTCGTATAAATTTTAGTAAACACTCTCTTCTCCTGTGCACGAACAAATAATATATTATTTGCAGCCTTATTAATGTATTTTAAAAGGATTCTTTCAAGTTATAAAACAGGCCCATTTTTTTACGTGTCATTTTCTAGGTGAAACCATTTCTCCAGCAGTTTAAATGCATTCTAATGTGCAATTCTGACATGGTCTGCTAGTCGAAATATGATTTTTAAAAGTTCTTTCATCCACAATCATTAGGCAGATCATTCTGTAACATGCTGTGACTGGGATTTTGCAATGTAAAGTATTAGTACATAGGCCACATCGCAAAATTAAACACTGGGCACAAAAAGTTGATGAGCATTTTGTGCTCACTTTTTTGACCAGTCTTTTATACATCAGACCCATTATGCCATACCCAATTATTGTGGAGAGGTGCTAAAAATAACCTGGGACAATAATCACTGCAGACATCGTTGGGGCCTTTATAACCTGAAAAAGTGCTCTAATAAAGACTAGTCATTGTTGGTTTCTACATTACAAAGAAGCAGAATTAAAGATCTGGGATTACGTGCTATACAAGAACAAGTGGGTGAGGAAAACGTATATAAAGAGAATTTTTTTATTAAAGTGTTGCCCTCAAATGTGGCTGAGCTCCAGTCATTAATGACAATAAGTGATGTGTAAGGTTACTGTGTTTCGTTTTGTTTTAATTTCCTATAAAGATCCTAGTTAAGAAGGAGATTAAAGAGGCTTTTTGATTAATGAAATCACATTGGATCTCAAAAGTCAAAACCCAAGCAGTTATCTCTAGTGACTCAGCAGACTAATGCCTCCACTCCATGGTCCTGTGTTTGACCCCAGGGTCACAGAGTTGAAACCCAGTGGCTCACTCAGACTTTTATCCTTCTGAGGCTGATAAAATGCATTTCATTGAGCTTGGTAACAGTTATCACCCCTTATCTCTCAATAATGCTCTATTACTTACCAGTAATCTTCATTACTCCGGGTCCCATTGTCCTCGTCCCATTCATTAACAAAGTGGAGATAATCATCTCCAGACAGAAAAAAGAAAAGAGGAATGCTGGGACCCTAGCCCCTCCCACTGGGAGTACATAAGCAGTACTTACCCAGCATTCCGCCTGAACAACCAACCCTCACAGGAAGGCTGGACGTCTCGGAGGGAGGGCGGGGCCTATGAATGGGACGAGGACAACGGGAACCAGAGTAATGAAGATTACCGGTAAGTAATAGAGCATTACCGCCAGGTCCCTTATGTCCTCGTCCCATTCATTAACAAAGTGGAGAATACCAAAGCAGAAAACCCGGCCTTCCAAACCCTCAAGCACACCTAGAAAACCACACCAAAGGTAGCAACCCAAGAGAAGCAAAAGGGAGAACCGCAGGAAGCACCAGGCAGAGCACCCAGACAGGAAAGCACCCCACCAAAGCAGGGGCGCACCCACCAAAACAAACAGGTGATGACCAAGCCGAAGAAAAGGACAACCCACAGAGGGCAGTCAGCACAAACCAGTAGCCCCCACCGCGAACAAGGAAGGGGGAGAACACACCAAACAAAAACCCCAACAGAGGCCACCCACAACAAAAGGACAGCGAGGAGGCCACACAAAGAAGAAGACCCACAGTGACCCAACCGGCCAGCATGCCAGAACAGGCCAGCAGGGAAACAACCAAGGACCGGAAACCGGAACCAAGGAAAACCGAAGGCGACAGCCAACCAGAGAAACAGGAAACAGAGGACCTAGGCCAACCAAAGGGAAACCCCAACCCGCCAAATGGAGGAGAGCATGCCAAAAGGGCGACCAGGCCAAAAAGGAAGCCAAAAAGGAGGCACCCCAAAGGCAAAGCCTCAGAAGGGAAACAGGTGCCAAAGAAACCAACACCCTGGACCGCAGCGGGCCAGAGAAGAAGAAGCCCCAACAGGACACGACCAAGGAGCGCACCGGACAAAACGGCTGACAAGCCCAGCTCCACCAGGTAGGAACACAGGACCCTGCAGCAGCACAGACACAGAGCTAGCCCCAACAAGAAAGAAGGGAAGCCCTGACAGACAAAGGGACACACAATCAGCCCCAAAAGGGGAAGAAAGGAAGGCCCCACAGCCTCCAACGCAACCAAGCACGAAGGGCGAAAACGGCCAGACTAAACCAAGAAGGAGGGAATCACGGGCCAAGCACCAGCCAACCTGCCCCAACCAGAAAGACCAAACCCCCAGAGAGCCCAGAGGACAAAGCCCCCGAAACCCCACAGAGGATGACAAGGCCCCAGGAAAGAACGGCCAGCAACAACCACCAGAGCAGCCAAACGACAACCACCAAGCACCCCGACTGGGAGGCGGAGCCACAGCAGGAGCCCAGGAACCGGCCAAGAGCCAGCAAAGGCCAAGGCACACACAAGAAAGTTGGGGGAACAGGAACACATCCCCAGGAAGGCCACCCCACAAGGCCCACAGAGCCAGAAGGGAGCAGGCCCGAGAACCCAACCGAACCAGGCTCTGACAGAATTCCAAGAGGACCAGACAGCCAGAGCCCAACCAAACCGAAAAGGACAGGGGAAGAGCCAGAGACCAGAACCCCAGGAGGCCAAATGCCCCACAAGGAACAAGGCCCCAACCAAACCAGGGACCGACAGGAAACGCCAGAGCAGCAGGGGCAGGCGAGGCCAACCCCCAAGGCCACAAAGACCAGGGCAGAAGAATAAGCCAGCCAGAGGCGCCCCCAAAGAGACCAGGCAGGCAGCCGACCAAACAACAGACAGGCCAGCAAAGACCGGCGACCAACAACCCGGAACCCGCACAGGCCCGTAAGGGGCGGGACAGAGCCAACGGCCCAAAACCCCTACCCTTGTGGGGAGGGAAACGAACCCCCAAAACCAGCCAAACCAGAGAGGCAACAGAAGCCAGGACGGTAGCCAAGCAGACCGCCCAGACCCACAAACACCACGGCCCAGTATCCACCAAGGGAGGGCAGGATCAGGGGAAAAACAAACCCCCAGGGCAGAACCCAGACAACAGAGCGTCAAGCAGACGGGAAGCCAGGGCCGAAACCAAGCAACCCGCCCGAACAGAAGGACCCAGCGGCCCAACTCACAACCGGGAAAGGCCCCAAACAGGGAAGCCCCTGGCAGGGCACATGCGAAAGCAAAGGCCAGGGAGGGCCAGAGGAGCCAGAGGCACAAAGCCCCCAACCACACCCCCAAGCCACAGCAACCAGCCCCGGGAAACCAGCAGCCAAGCAGGCAGGCAACCCAAGGGGTAAGACCGAC
The DNA here is from genome assembly GCA_963921515.1 of Calotriton arnoldi. Lineage (NCBI taxonomy): Eukaryota > Metazoa > Chordata > Amphibia > Caudata > Salamandridae > Calotriton > Calotriton arnoldi. The sequence goes on along the minus strand of CAWUFW010010896.1, from coordinate 404,290 downwards.
ACCCAGCGGCCGCCCCTCTCGAACAGAGGGAGGGGGGCACAAAGAGACAGACACCGCCAATGAGAGCGGGCCCTAGAAAAGGGGGGGCACGCCAGGAAGACAGGAACAGCTGCCCAGGCAAAAGACCAGTGCAGCCGGAAAGGGGAGGCCCAGGCCACAAGGGGCAAAACCAACCCACCCCAGCAAGAGCCAGGAAATGACCGCCGAGGGAACAGCCACCCACAGGCGGAGACCACATAGCCAGAGACCACAGGCCCGGGCCAAAAGCCCAAACCCAACAGAGCAGAGGAGAACAGCTGGCAGCAAAGCCGAGAGCACCCGACCACCCAGGCCCACACAAGCAGGCCACAAACCAGCCCAGACTCACCAAAAAAAGGGTTGGGACCAGAACAGACCAGGGACCAGCAGGCAAAACCTAGCCAGATGGCAGGGAGGGCCCAACGAAGAAAAAGGCCCCCAGAACCCCCCCACAGGAGGAACAAACACCACGGCCCGTGGCAACCCCAGGTGGACACAACAAACAGCCAACAGCACCCGGGTGTCCCAGACGGTGTCCCATCCAGGCACTAAGCAGACCACACACAAGACCAGGGCCGCCAGGGCGGTACGGCCGTCGGGCGCAAAATAAGGAAGGACCAGTCCCAAACCAGCACCACACCCAGCAACCAGGCAAAACCGGGGGCGGACAAGTCAGCAAAGAAGCAGCCCAAAACCAGACACAGAGGGGCCAGTAACCACAGCCCCTGCAAACCCAGGCAGGCACCCAGCCAGGGAACCACCGGGACAGAACACTCAGTGCGCAGACACACCCCAAGAGGAAGACGGAAGCAAAGGAAGGGAGGACCAATGGACCACCCCAAGAGGAAATGCGGCACAGGAGCGGCAAGGAAAGCGACCAGGCGAGGAACCAGGACCCCCAGGAGGACGAGCCAGGAACCCGCAGTGCCAGCACCAAAGACAAGACAGAAGAGGCCAGACGCCACCGCACGCGGTCGACCCAAGAGGCCAAAACTGCCACGCGGCCCGCACCCGGAGGAGGCGGGCCCAGCAGATACAGAACAAGGCCCCCCTCCCACGAAGAGATGAACCCCGCAAGAGGGAAAGAAGAACAAGCCCAAAAATGGGAACCACAGGAGGAGCACAAGCAACCAGAGCGAAAGCAGGCAGCCAGCAACAGCACATAGAGGAAACAGCCCCCACCACGTGGAAACACCCCGGGGGGGGCCAGAAACAGGAACAAGGTCCCACCCCCTCAGGCCACCAGGGACCCGGACCGAGGAGCCAGAACACCAGCTTGGCAAAGAAACATCACAAAAGACTAGGACCAGAAGGATAGACCGTGCGCAGCAGGCAGAAGCCACTGCAAGGAGTGACTCGGCCAGGGCTCGAGGGACCCTGAGGTGAGCCAAAGCACGGCATAAGCCAGGCCCTTCCGCACTCAGACGGCATCCATAGAGGGCAGCTGGGGAGTCAACCGCCTAGAACCCACAGCACTCAAACATGCAACACACGTACTCACAGAGCCTAAATGTGAGCCAGCTGCGTCCGGCGCACACCACAGGCACCCAAGAATCAACAGCGGCCAAAGCAGGAGCACCAGGGAAGGACACAGTTAATCACGGCAGGTACTGGAAGAGCAAGTGAGACGCCAGCAACACAGGAAGGGGAGCCGATGCCGAAATCGAACCTGCAACCCCAGTACCGAAGCCGGCCAGCACACCACATGCCCCCACAACAAGAAGCAACAGGCTGCCAGAAAGAAAGCGCCAATGCCCATAATGTGACCCCAGAAACCACAGGAGCAACAGACTGCAACCCCAACCACCAGGCCACAGACAGCCCCCCAGAAGGCAGAGCAGCAGGCAGCCGGAGCAAGCCCCCAAAAAACTGAGGAAAAACAGCACCACAAGCCCCCAGGCAATGCAGCAGCAAGGACGCGCGGCAAGGACCCTTAAAAGCAGAGCCAGGCCCATCGAGGACACGGGTGCTGCTCCCGTACCAGCAAAGGAGTAATACACACTGACTCCACCCAGGGTTAGAAGACACCTGCTGCGCGTACCGCCTACAGTCCGTGGACGGACTGCCGGACTACTCCCGGCTTGACTTTGTCTGCGGGCCCGAGGCAGCAGGTTCAGTGATCCAAGCCACCGCGTACTGCAGGGAACAACAGGGGAAGCAGCTGTCCGCGACCTTGGCAGGCAGAAGGAGGCGCAAGGACAGAAAGAGAAAAAAAACAGAAACCGCAATGCGGAACTCACCCGGGGAGGGGGGCGGAGACAGAAACAAGGCTCCCCCCCCTCCACCGCAGCCAGCCCAAGGCGTCTGAACACACCCCCACCAGGGCAGGGGAAAACAGCAGGGGAACCAGGCAACACGGCTCATCGTCCACCCGGCCAGGCCCCAGGAAGATGAGCCCAGCAACCCGGAAGGACTCGGGAGGCCAGCGCACCAGCCGCAAAGGGCCAGCGGGCATGCAAGAGCCGGTCCGGGAAAACCAAGCCTCCCAGCAAGCCCAGCAGGCCCAGACGCAGAGCACCAGACACCCCGACGGCACAGCCAGGCAGCCGGATGGTGAATATCCAAGGAAGAAAGCCACTCAAGCCCAGCAGGAACAGCACCAGCACCCACATCCCAATTCTGTCGACAGACAGAAAAAAAGAAAAGGCGGAATGCTGGGTAAGTACTGCTTATGTACTCCCAGTGGTAGTGGCTAGGGTTAGGGTCCCAGCATTCCTCTTTTCCTTTTTCTGTCGGGAAATGATTATCTCCACTTTGCTAATGAATGGGACGAGTACATAAGGGACCTGGGGGTAATGCAAAGAGTCCGTCTGGAGGTGTTGTCAGCAAATATGCCAATTTTGTTTTAAATGGATGATTTTCCTCAGATTGCAGCAAATTACAGGATTTAAATATTTCACGCTGGATTATATATTTTTATCATATTTCATTGTGCATATATTATAGAACTTAGAGAACGATAGAGACTGACCTCATGGAGCAAGTGGGTAGCCGTGTGATACAAATTGAAAGAATGATAAAAACAAGGCAGGTAGGAATCTATGAAGGAGTAGCATCATCAATATAGCAGATGAATGCAACGGTTAGTTGGGGTCTTAAATTTTGAGCAGGCTGTTTACTGGTCTCTTAGCTTGTAACAAGGACAGGTCTTTTAAATCTCTGAAGATTAAACATCATTTTACATCTGTGGTACACACTTGATATTTTGTACAATGTGAAACTAAGATCATTTCTGGCAGATGGGTGAAATTATTGTTTGAGCTTCAAAATTTTGTGCTGAGTGTGCAAGGGTCAGTTTCTCAACTGGCAGGGAAGGTCTTTTTGAGATTCTGAAAAACAAAACTGATGTGCATCATGATTAGGTCTCCCGGTTTTATGGTATTTAGGGGCATATTCACAAGGAGCTATCGCCGAATTAACGGCACTTTATCGCCGCCAAAGTCGTGATAAATGTACCCCCCCATTCACAAGCCGGTGTTAACAGCCCACAGCACCAGTTTACCTGCGATAGCAGCCGCAAAAATCATCGCCACAGAGGACCCTCGCAAATATCGCTAATGAGATGCAGAGTAGGCGTTCCCGTGACAAAAGCCGAGACAACAGCACACCTCAACATTCCCAACGACCAGCCACATCTGCAATAAAAACACAAAACAGGAGATAAGGCGCGTTAGCACCAGGAAATCTACACCTGCTCTGACCTGGTGTAAAGTCGGACGGCAGCCAGCACCACAAAAGGGAGCACCGCCCAGGGCCACAACCGAAGGGCAACAGATGCCATGGAGCCAAACATCATGCAGCCCGGACACCCAAGAGGGCCACAACACCCACCCCCACCACCCCAGGACCCCATCCCACACCCGGAACACCCCCCCCGGACCAACACAGACGCAGCGCAGACAAAGACAGCGGAACCCCAGGAAACGTACCAGCCGCACAGACCCAACATCTGACAATGTCACCTTCCACTCCAGGCTGAAAGGGACAACCAACCTACGCATCCTGACCATCATCGCCTAACAGGGCCTACGGCAACAACACAGCGGACAACCAACATCCCACCCCACACAAAGCTGATGGCGTGGCTGCACCTGTTGGCCCCTGAGACCCCCATCCAACACCCGCCAGAGTCGGAGGAGTCCCACAGCCAGCCACATCCAAGTCCCCCACACCTGTCCTGGACATCACCATCACCCTGGTACCCCAGTCCCCATACGTACAACACAATGCGCAGGATCCGCTGGAGACCAAGCAAGGACCATACGCCATAGCAGGATGCACGCACGTGTTGGGGGCAACACACAGCACAAATGTACTACCTGTGCCCCCTGGTGACACAGCACACAATCACCGCAACAGGAAGCACACGTCTCACACCAATGTGCAGGCAACAACAGAACACCGTGGAACACCCAACAATGTCGCCCTCAAATACACAGCCAGTGTGCATGATACCTTCATCCTCCGACAGTCCATCATCAACCAGCGTTCCCAGGATGGCAACAAGGGAAATGTACAGCCCCTTGGCAATATACAAATGAACACCCCACACACCTCAACACCACAACCATGCAACTCACAACTCTGGCAATGCACACGTCACAAAATCACATACAACAGGCACAACAATATGCCCACCCACCAGACACGACAGAACAACTTACAATGTCCACATGGGCAAGCCCTGAAAATGAGCCAGCATCGGCATGGCACCTCAGCCACATACTAGCCGAATGTGGGGAGAGGTGGCAACCAGGCATGTGAGAAGGATGCAGTAGAACCATGATTGGGAAAGTACACAATGCCAACAGTGCCGAAGATGTGCTGGACACCTCACAGTATGCAGAACACACCCATATCCATGGCGACATACACCGCTTGCGTATGGAGTGTAGTGGACAGTGGACGCCACCATGTCACCACAGCCAGTGTGGGACCTCGCGGAAATGTTGCCTGTTACGCCCCCCCCTAAGCGTCAGCGGAGTGGGATGGCCCGGCGTACACCACGCCAGCGTAGGGGTGTGAATAAAAACCACGTAGGCCTGGGCGTGGTCCACTTCCGGAAAGACCCACGTCTCTGCCAGGGCAGCGCCTCCCACCTCGCCACGAGGCCGACGCCATCCCCGTGAGTGGAGTTGCCTGAGATGCCGTGCGCCTGCCGGACCCCGGCATGCTGGTCCACGAACCCGTCAGGCCAGCCCCTGCGCAGCCAGGCCACACTGATCACCTTCCGACACCGGCGTGTGTCAAGGAGGGCCCACCACGTGCCGGCGCAAGCCACAAGCCCGAGGCCCGAGACCTTGGCAGCCACCTCAGACCATCACGGCTGCCACGACACCGGCCCGCTTTATTCCTTTTTCGTTGACGTACTCCACTGCCGCCCCCGGCCTACTCTTCGGACCAGTAGGTCCCACATGTGGAACTGTGTCTTGAGTCATGAATGGCAGTGACCCCATATCCCGGCCAGCTGCCACAGCACCAGACCCCCCCAGTTCAGTGAGGCATAGTTCCATATGGGCATCTTGCGACACGTGGTGCCACTAACCCTGTTCAACGCCAGGCTGCTACACGTGGTGCCACTAACCCTGTTCAACGCCAGGCTGCTACACGTGGTGCCACTAACCCTGTTCAACGCCAGGCTGCTACACGTGGTGCCACTGAACCTGAACTACGCAGGCCGGTGGGGCCATCCAACCTATGCCGGCGACACTCGGTGAATGGGCCGTGCTGACCGCTGCCTCAGGCCTACACCACGGTCAGGTAGGTCACACATTTGGAACTGAGTCTTGATTACACTATGGAAGTGAACATCATTTAAGGCAGGGAACAATACACTGTACACCCTCCGATGTGGTGGCAACAAGTCTGTGCATGGCATCACAACCACACGTGTCTGTGGGCCTACGCGGACCACTGCCCCCGGCTTACGCTGCGCACGAGTGGGATCACTGATTTGTAACTGAACATCGGTAATTCAGAAGGCAGAATACATTTCCTCGTACGCTCAGAGGGACGTAAGAGGATGACACGTTGCAGTCCGGAGGGAACAGGATCAGCGTCACGGAGGTGATCGAACACTACCGACAACTGCCACTATGTCACCAACTCTGTGCCTCATGAGCCAACGACCCGTGGCAGTGGGCCACTGCTGACCGCTGCCTCCGGCCTACACTGCGGTCCAGTAGGTCACAGAGCCTTGATTTGGCATTCTTGGAGTTCACATCTGTGTACGGGCATCATCGCAGACTGTATCCCCTCACAGCACCTGTGCCACTGAGTTTGTTCCCCGACAGTCATGAACACTCACTGGTCGGACATTGGTGGCGTTTGAGTCCATGGACTAGGGGCTAGTTTTCATCCTCATGTAGCTGATCCCGAATTGTTGCTGAGGACGAGGGTTGCGCTTTCCACTCCTCCATTTGCTGCTTCCAGATAACATCAGACCTTCCGCATCATGCCCTGGAGGACACCTTCCACTGTCCCCCGAAACCCTCCGCAACATACACCTCGGACATTGATGGGGACCCGCTCAGGTCGCATGGTCCATCTGACTGCACCGCAAGTCACCGTCCCGTGGCTGGGTGCCTGTGCCGGCCGCAGTGCATCCGGGGCCACTAACTCTGTGCTGCTCAGGCCTGGGACCCCTTCTTCTGAGTCATTGAATGGCCTCTGTAGCGATGGTCTTGGGGTCATCAACGCCATGTGTCTGTGGCCCTGCGCTGTCTGCCTCCTCCGGCCCCAACTGCGGTCCCCCAGGGCCCACACATGGCATCGAATCTTGACAGGCCCGGACGTCGCATCACCGCAGGAGGCACACGCCACCACCGCAAGGACCAGCTTCAACCACCATCTGCCAGAGTCCAAACGGTGGTCCTGACAGACGTAAGGAGTTGCTCAGACCTGTCATGGATGCCATCATCGGACTGATACCCTGCTCAGCACTCCAGGTGCCAGGGACTCAGTGCACCGCAAGCCATTGTCCGTTACTGATTGAGTTTGGTGCTGTTGTGAGGTTGCGCAGCAATGTCACCTCATGCAGTGGGGAAGACCTTGGACTATGATGAGGAAGATGTGTCAAGTGTGCGGAAGGGAGAGGGCACAGACAATGGGAGGGCAGGAGGCAACAGCCCCACGGCAGCAATGCAGACTGGTGGTGGTAGTCAAGCTACACACCCGGATCTATTGCTGGGTATTGCGTTGTGGACTGTGGACGCAACTGTCACCTCAGGCAGTGTGGGAGACCTGGGACGTTGATGAGGAAGTTGATGCAGGTGTAACACACCCCACTGCATCTGCATCAGGACTGATCCGAAGGGACACAATCCTAGTAATTTCTTCACATGAGCGCGCTCTTCTCTAGTGCCCCTGCCTCAGTGCACTGCAACTCAAGGAACATACAGACTGAATATTGGGTGACCTCTGTCCTTAGTCCGGATCCCTCCATGTTGCTCTGCAGTTGACTGTTATGCTGGTGTTTTCTGTTTCCATTGCACTGGTGTCCACTGTTCAGGTTGTTGGCAGCACCAAGCACTCCGTGCGGGCTGGCTTATACTCACCCCACACACATCCAGCACAGGAGTCACTGTACATGTGGCCCTGCCCATAAAGGGGCCGGGCGCACGTGCCCGTGGCCAGTTCAACATGATATGTGCATGTGTCTCTGTGGAGGTGTGGGTCTCCTTTGTGGGGTGTGGGGGGTCCCTGAAGGGTATTGGACACCCACGTATGTGTTCTAGTTCGCATTCCATGGGTTCGGCAACACCCTCACCTGTTGGGCCACCTCCTTTTGGCGTTCTGACACCTGGCATTGGGATGCCATGTGTGGGTGGGTGAAGTGTTGTGAGCCAGCCGTGATTGCGGGTGCTTCATGCTGTGTGGTCTGTTGCAGGGGCTGGGTTCTCCTCTGAGTGGCTTGTCTGCCCTGGTCCTGGTGGTGGGTTATGTGGGATGTCCATGGGCTGTTGTAGGGCGTCGGTGTCCGGGCTGTGGTGTTCGTCTCGGGCATCACTGATGGGTTGTCTGTTCTGACCTGCTGGAGGTGTTGTTTGGCCCTCTGCATTGTGAAGGGGAGGTGCATGTTGGCATTGTGTTGGCGCCTTGTTCTTGTCGACATGCAGACTTTGTGACGATGTACATTGTGACTGTTTGGGCGGTGGTGGCTATTTGAGTTGGGACAGTGTCCATTTGGCCTACATGGCTGATGTGGGATTGTAGGGGTAGATGTGCATCTCACAGTTCCCTGCTCTGTCCGATGTGATTGTTCTGTTACTGTGCCTGGTTGGACCCAGTTGTGTCCCCTGTTCTGCAGTGTGGGTGTTGCACTTTGTGCCACATTGTCATGGTATGTGCTGTGATTGCTATGTGTGTGTGCTGCAGTGTGCCACAGGGATGGGGGACATGTCCCTGGGTAATTGTGGGTGTGCAGTGTGTTACACCTCATTGTGCATGTGTGGCATTGTGCGCATCATCCACCGTCCCCCCAGTCCCTGTTGGATCCTCACCCTGTTGTTGTTGTGTCAGGTCCTGTCGGGCTGTGTCCGTACTCCCTACTCCTTGCACCATCTCCACACTGATGACTGTGGCCTGGGTTTCCTCCTGCTCTTCCTGTGGTGCTGGACTGCCACCTCCTGTCGCCGTTGCTGCCTTCCTGTTGGCAGCGGGTTTGTACCTGGTTTAGGTTGTCAGGTCCTGCCGGCGCCTCTTGGCCTCCTGGATTGGCCTCCTGGGCTCTGCGACTGCATTCCAGGCGGTCTGCTTGTGGGTCATTTGCTGGTAGTGTTCTGTCGCCTCCGTGGCCTTGGTCTTGTTTTCCTGTGGTCTGCACCCCGTCTTCCTCTCCCTTTTCTCCTGGGCCTTCCCCGACCCACTTGTTCCTTGCTGGTGGTCTGTGGGGGTTGTGGTGTTCGCATTGCCCTCTGCGCTGGGTCAGGGTGCATGGATGTTGCTACGTGCTTTGGCTTGTTTCTGGTGTGTTGTGCCTGTGGTTTTTATGGTGCAATTGCCCGCCAGACGTGTGGGAGTTGCAGGCCTGAGGCTGCTTTTCGCAGCTTTTTGTACCTCGATTGCCCTCATCGCATGATTTCTCACGTTCGCGTTTCGCATTTTTTTGGGCGTGGTGTTGATTTACACGCTGACATTTGACGCGTTATCTGGTGACTATCGCATGGTACCGCCTTGTTGTGAATTCCACATTGACACGGGGTTATTTTCCCGTGATAGGCTGCGTTATTGAAAGTTGCGTTACGCTACTCTTGCAGTAGTTATCACACGTTCTTGTGAATATACCCCTTAGTTTTTTAACATTTCCATCTGTATTTATACATATTAATTTTTTGGCCATCTTATCCATATTTATTTAGTTTTTTTGAGAGTAAATGGAGTCGTAAAATGGTATATTTCCACATTTATTTAACTGATAAACATGCTCATACTTCGATGCCTGTCACTTTTTACCAAATGAAACTGCCAAATATAGCACCCACAGGTAATATCAGCATTATACTACAAATATATGTTAACATATGCCTGTATTTAGGGAAATCTCACCTGTTTTTTAACTCCCCATGCTGTTTTACTGCTCAGCTGTTGTCCTGGAATATTACGAAAGACAGCATGGAGAGTCTCTCACAAGAAGCACAATTTTCAGCATTTTCTGCGTTCAAAAATTAAAAACAGACAGCAAACATATTGTTTTCTGTCTGTATTTAATCTGTAAAAATCAGTAAAAACGGAAAACTGGGAACCTTAAGCATGATTTCAGGAGCAAGATACATACACACTTTGTCCCAATGTCCAATGGATGAAATAATTATTGGGCAACCAAAATTTCAAGATGGATGTCTACGAGTCATCTCCAAAAGTTATGAGTATTTGAGACAGAGAAGAGAAGCACAAATTTACAACATCATGTTAGGTTGTAAGGATACATTGTATATTAGTCTCAGTGATAGACAAATGTAACTTCTGTCAGGAGAAATACTTAAAGTGAGTTGAAAATGTGTGCTGGGAGGGCCTGGTTCAGTTTTACAAGCGATATTGATGCACCATTCGAGCTTGCTGGTAAACAAAGATTAGCAATATCATTCCAGTTGACAGGTAAACACTTTTCATTTTGCCCAAGGATAAACATTTGGCATTTGTGAAACCATTTGGCAAACCATGGTTTGCGTTCACAAAGAAAACTTACCATAATAAAAGCAGGAATTTTAGTGTTTTGAACTGTTTCTTCACCTTATTGTGACCTTTTATGACATTTTTGCACCTTTTTGGATCATTGATTTTTACATTTTGCATTTCTTTTGTATTGTTTTTTCAAACAAAAATACATAAAACCTGACTATGTAAACAGTAAACAAAATTTCCTTCCACCAAAACAAAAACAATGATTATAACTTGGTCAGAAAACCCGACTCCAGTGCAAAGTTCAGAATCATAGGTGTTACCCAAGTTCGGTATTATGAGTGGCACAGTGTCTACTGCATCCGGCAATTATCGGGTGCGGTTTAGCCTGAACCGACAATTTTCCCCAGATACCTATTATCAGGCCAATCCTGCCCATTCACACTGGGGGAAAATGTCATGTAAATACCGGTACATCCGGATTTTGGTGTGAAAAGCCCCAAAATCTGCATTTTATGCTCAATGTTGACCTGATTGCAAGTGCCATAGAGGGAGATGTGCTGTTTATTGTGCTTATTAAATTCTAAACCAGAGTATCAATTAGAAGCGAATGTGATAAATATCACACCACCCTCTGGGACACTCAAACTCAGGTCTTAAGTGTCAAATATATAACTATACTGTTTACATACTCACTCAAACTGGTAGAGGAATTAAGAGTGCAACCACAGCATGGAAGCTGGAAGGCAGGAATCACTGAAGCGGGCACACAGAAAGACTGGCTGGGCCACCATTATTTTCCCAGCATGCTAACTACTACCGGTCATTCTGTCATATGGGAACATTCCGGGCATATGCTTATGATTCAAAGGGAGATGTCAATGGCACACTGCTTATCATTGCAGTCATGTCCTATACGCAATGAGTGGCAACTTCCTCCTTTGCATAACTGCATTACATTCCCAGCTGTCAGATTTAGCTTGAGCCTGGACTATTACCCTGCCAAGTAAGTCACAGTATGATCAGACACATGACCTTGTTGGCAGCAGGTTCAATATGGCAGCCGCCATGCCCACGTCAGGGATTCGTATGCCCTCCATCCCTCACACCCAGGGTCTGCATGCAAAACTACCATCTTCAGCAGAGAACTTCTGGGGTATTAGTTTGGTTTCTCCCACTAGAAATGCTGCGCACAACCTTCTGAAACTGCTACCTCCTGATTCCTGTGGGCATTCCTAATCCATTTTCCATAGACTTAAAGAAGCCCCCCAAAATACAAGGGACCAACACATATTTAGATTTTGTAGGGCAGGCGAAGAAATTTTATCCAAACCAAGGATCCAAACGAGAAAGTGATTGCAAGGATGCAGTCTCCATATAAAATCAACACAAATGCCCAAAAAAGTAAAGCATGCTAAACTGAGCCAACAAAATCAGAAACAAATCAATCTCCTTGTCAAGGTAGTTTTGGAAATGGCAATTGTGTCTCGAAGCCTATCATTGCCTCCATGTCCTGGAACATGAGACATTCCCCAAAGGAATAGGAAGTGCCAGCAACCTGCAAAGGTTCTCGAATCCCGGTACTGCAAACAAATTTGCTGATTCTCTGTGAGAGAGACTGAATCTTGCCCGTTCATGTTTTATCTTTCCCCATGCTACCCGTGGGATGCACAAGGAGATTCCAATGGGTAGGCCAAGGAGTATTCCAGGGTATTTTGGGGGTTGGGGAGGGGGCAAAGGAGCAAACGGGCATGGCTTTCCTATAACCTTCATCATATCCTGTGTTCGAGGGTGACTAGATGTCCTAGGTTTTCTGGGATAGTTCCAGTTTTTCATTGTGTGTCCTGGCAAATTTCAGTACGTTTAGCATGTCCTGGGTTTCAAACAGGGTCGACAGGACACAGAAAGGCAGTGCAGACCGAGCTGCTAGCCACTAGGAGAAAACAATTTAAATAACACTGGTGATAGTGTGTAGCAGCTGCATTTAATTCCCCTTAATGCCTTACTATTTTCTATGTTGGTAAGTGTTATCAATAAAGTCATTCTGTGCCCCTCGTTTGACACAAAATTGTATTCCTTCTTCTATGTTAGTAGAACAGCCAATTTTTTTTGTTTTCTAATATGGTTACACTTCTCTGTTCCCACCCAGTCAACAGCAAGCCTACCAACAGCAGCGGCGCTCCTCCGCTAAGGCGGAGGAGCGTCGCCCCACTGCTTTTCAGCAGTGAAAACTGAAAAATAAAATGATAATATCAAAGGTTATCATTTTATTTTTCCTTGCAGCCGAGCCAAGGGTGGGGCGGGGCGGGGCATCCATTCCTACACGACACAGCTGCAGATGGGAGGAGGAGTGGTGGCAGTGCTTCTAGTGCGCATGACAGTTTGGCCGGTAATCTAAGGCCGGCCAAACCGTCATGCGCACTTCAATCTCTCCACCCGAGCTGTGCTGTACAGCCAGGTGAAGAGCAAGCACAGGATCGTAGTCCCTTAGTGAGCACCTAACTAGGGCGCACACACCAATCACAGCGCTGCTCTCATGCTGGGTAATTCCAGCATGAGACCAGTGTCTTGATTGTTGTAGGGGGGCCTGTGGCTTGCCTCGAGTCGAGGAGCAGAGGCCAGAAGAGCACTGGCGCTGCAGATGGCAGGTAAGCATTTTTTTAATTCTTTTCCCCACGCAGCCCCACTTTCTGCCTTCCCTACGCTGCCCACCACTTTAATGCCCCAGCAGCCACCACTGCCTACATACTCACATGGCCCTACATTGTGTCACACACACAATATCAGCTCTCTACACTCAGGTGAAGAGCTGATATCTCACTGTGAAAATAAGGTAAGCTGAAAACCCCTATGCATAGGTTTCCAGCTCTTCTATGGAGGCTGTACTCTGCTATAAAAGCCACTATGGGTTTTCTATTTATCCAGGGACACGAAATGCTGCTTCAAAAGCCTTTATGTATTATGGGGAGGGAGGAGAGTTTGCTCAGGCAATGACGGCCTTGAGCCCCGCCCCTATCATTGGCCCCGCCCTCTCAATTAACCCTCCATTGCTTTTCAGCCAGAGGCCAGCACTAAACCCTGCTCTCTCTATAACTTTTCAGACCTGGGGTGGGCTCTAAGCTGCACCCCCTCCAGTCTCCACCTGCTCTGCAGCACAATGAACACATTTTCAATGTTGGGAGGTCAGCAAAAAGAACTGGCTAACAATGGGTTACATGTCAAACATAGCATAAAAACAGGAACTGTTTGTATTAATCTCATACATTTAATGCAACATGTTGGCAGAAAGGTTTGCTGATCACCATTATTAAAAACAAGAATAATCTCAAGGGCATTCGTGACCCATTACATACAAAGTTAATGAAAAGGAGAGCTGGGTAACTGAGTCATATTATATCCCCACGATAAAAAGTCTCTGTACATCAAGGATTTACATTTTGTTCATTGATATTAAGCCCTTGATAAAATACCCTCATTTATACTTGGATCTTTTCCAGCAGCCAGATGATTATAATGCCACCATTATTCATCAATTTGACTGACTTAATAGTCTTCCTCCAGTAAGAAGAACATTTCAATGTGAATCTTAAACGAGGAATTTACAACCAGGAAGAGATCTGGGCATTTTGTCAATAAATACTCCAACACAAATTTGTTCAAAGTAGAACTTGTTCTTTTCATGGAGCCTGTCTGACATTGAAACTAATGGATGAAAATAATGCTGACACAAGACTTCAGTTAAATGCCTTTTAGAATATCAAGGCAACAAAACAACAGGATGCAGGGTTCTGGGGATGTCCTGTGTACAGGTCTGCAGCACTAGGAATGACCTAATTCAATGCAAACCTGCATGGTTGTCTTGTGGAGAATAATAATGGGCAGCGTCTTAGTGATTCATCTTCGCACAGCCCGGGGGAATCCAGCTGGTCTTCTCGAGCAGACCAGCTGGATTCCCCCGGGCTGTGCGAAGATGAATCACTAAGACGCTGTGGGCGATTTTTCTCACCCATTATTTAAAATAACCTGCTGATATCAAGCTGCAATTCTTTTTGCGGATCTTTATATCCATGCCTAGGGGCGGCACCTTAACTGTGCATCACCCATGATCAGTTGCTCCCCCCATCCCTTCTTTCTGTCCTGAGGAAGACCCGCCTGCAGAGGATACAAACTGTCCTCATTGCACTAGGGTCGAAACGTCGACATTTTCCCCTGTTCGGGGCCTGTACTTGATATTACCCCAGTCCTACCCGCTTACAGACAAACGCTGTTTGCCAATAGAATAAAATGAACAATCATGAATTACCGATTGGACAGGCCCTAATGTAGAACTGGTGTCATCATAAAATCACGACCAGTTTTGCTAATGAAATTGTAATGTATATAAAATGATGAATTATTGTTTTATTTGATTGGATTCCCCTTTTGCATACTCTATCTTACTTCACGAGCACCCCTTTTCCTTTGGAGCAACCACCTTTCCTTCTTTCTTGAATACTGAATATGATGATGTTATATTAGTAAAAGTGACCGAATAAAATAAGAGTCACCCATAAAGCAATAGTGTGTGCCTTTCTTGGACTTTTGAGGATATATATGTATTTTTTAAATGAATGAATGGTACATTTTTGATTTAAACTATATATGTACTATATGCTGTTTATGAATGCTTTAGTCAACCAAGATTTAACACAAGTCTAGGACCATTGTTTTTCTATACCGATTATTACCCAGGTCCATTGACTTCTATGGGTTACCCCAGTATATCATAATGCTTATGGTCCAACAGCAGCCACTCCTCCTCCCTCAGGCCCTCTCCCTGTGACGAGCCCAGCCCGCCTCAACCTGGCTTGATCGTTCCAGAAGAAGAAAATGATAATAACATAACATTATTAACATTGCATTATTATCCTTTTCTTTTTCTTTTTCCACTGAGTGGGTCAACGGTCCTCCACCTTAGCGGAGGGGCAGACCTTGGCACAGTGTACAGCATATGACTGGACCAATGCTGCAGAGAGGACACGTGCGCAAGGTCTGCCTTGTTGGTACAGAAGGAAGAAGGATAGTGCATAAGGCATATCTGTGGGACATGCTCTTTGTGCATTATGTTGCAAAGCAAGCGCTTACACGGTTATAGAGAAGACTTGCTTTATTCCCAACTTAAAACCACACAGCAAAGGAGAGCTCCGTACAACCGCCTCCTCACAGCTCCATCCCAAGATCTCTCTCTTCTAGAATTCTACAGCCCGAGCACAGCCTAAGCTCTAGAATCCCACGAGCCCACAGCAGGCTCGAGTACCAACACAACACTTCCCCCTCCTTTCAAATGAAAGATAAAGGGGCATATTCACAAGGACTTATCGCCGAGTTATCGCCACCTTAACGCATCAAAAGTGGAGATAGATTTAACGCCCCATTCACAAGCGTGTGCAAACTGCAGACATCGCCAGTATTCCCGCAATAACTGCCGCAAATTTTACCCCCATGGGTGACACCACCAACTAACCCTAATGAGATGCAGAGTAGGCGTTCCCGTGCAAAAACACACGAAAACACCACTACACCACTTTCACAACGAACTGCCAGATCTGCGATGCGAACCAAAAACAGGCGATAAGCCGCGGTAGCAGCAGGGATTTAACACCTGCCTTCTGCTGGTGTTAAGTAGGATGACTACCTGCAGTACGAAAGGGAGTGCAGCCCAGAGCCACATCGGAAGACCCACAGATGCCATGGAGCCAATGATCATGCAGCTCGGAGACCCAAAAGGGCCACAACACCCACCGCCACCACTCCCAGGCCCCCCCCCCGGATCCCTCCACCCGGACAAACACATACCGTGCACGACACAAGAGCCACAAAAAGCGCGTGATGTCGCACAATGACAAAAAGAAACACACATGTGTGGTCAGAAGAACGAGAAACAGTCACTCATCATTGAAGTAACAACCAAAAACTTTATTGAAATACAACACAAAACACCAATGCGGAAGACTCCTGTCGGGTCCGTCCGGGTCAATCTTGATGTCACAGCCTGGAAAATAAAGCACAAAATCAGAACGTGTGTCATGCGCACATCAAAGGAGCGAGACACAGAGAAACAGAGAATGAAAGAAAGGCAGAGAGAGAAAGAGAGAAAGAAAGAAAGGGAGAGAGAGAGAGAAGGAAAGGAAGGGAGAGAGAGAGAGAGAGAAGGAAAGGAAGGGAGAGAGAGAGAGAGAGAAGGAAAGGAAGGGAGAGAGAGAGAGAGAGAGAGAAGGAAAGGAAGGGAGAGAGAGAGAGAGAGAGAGAGAAGGAAAGGAAGGGAGAGAGAGAGGGAGAGAGAAGGAAAGGAAGGGAGAGAGAGATAGAGGGAGGGACACTGCCGCCCCCGCGCACCCAGGCACCACTGCTCACCTGCTGCCACCGGTGTGTCTCCAACCACGTGCCGGTATACACTGCAAGCCAACAGGTCTGCAATCTGTAATCGAGGCCAGAGTCAATCATGGCAGAGTCCATCTCACTGCACACGGCAACAACGCCTGTCCGTCCCTGCACACACATGCAGCCGCACCCTACTCCCTACCGCCGGCCAGCGCTGGCTGTCCGCCCTTGCGCACCCAGGCCCCACTGCTCACCTGCCGCCAACGGTGTGTCCACCAGTGGGCACACCACGTGCCCGTGCAAGCTCCAGGCCCCGGTCCTGCCACCATGGCATGCTCCACATCATGCGGACCCGCACCGTGGCCCAGCAGGTCCCACACATGACGCTGAGTCCTGAGGCATCAATGGCAGAGACCACATCAGTGCACATGTCATCATCGCAGGCTGCACACCGGCTCAGCAATTTCGGTGCCACTAACCCTGTGCAACCCCAGTCAGCGCCACGTGGTGGTAGGCCCGTGACGGCCGCAAGGCTTTGGGTGCCACTAACCCTGTGCAACCCCAGTCAGCGCCACGTGGTGGTAGGCCCGTGACGGCCGCATGGCTTCGGGTGCGACTAACCCTGTGCGCAACAACTCATGGGACTTTTATGATTGAGAATCGTGGAATGTCCGTCATCCAGTCACCTCCGGCACTGGGGAATGTGACGTTGTCGGCCCCTTATATTGGCGGGGTCACATGGCCTGTGACGCCTGCGCCGGATGGGTGTGGTGTGTGTGCAAACCTGCCCTCAGGGAGTGGCCGTGACATGCTGACAACTAGACCAGTGACCTGCAGACCACTAGCGTGTAAACCTGCGACATGTAGCTATGTGCCCCCCCCTCGGAGCGTGAGTGGAGTGGTCTGGCCTGGCGTAAGCCGGACCATCGCAGGGCTTGCAACAATGACTCGGGGACTCTGGGCGTGGTTCAGTCCATGTCCGGACAAGGAAGTGACTAATGCGTGTGTCCCTGTTGTAGTGTCTATGGCACCTGGAACGCAATCGGCAATGTAGCACACTGTGACTGGAATCCCACTAGATGAGCATCATTGACGTTAGGGGGAATCACTGACCCTACATTCATCCACACATTCATACTTGAATGATGAAAGACATGACACAGCAGTGCGTTTCTGAATGTTTAATGCACATCCAGTGGAGTTTTGCAGCTGGAGCAGTACAGGACCATGCCAACCCCACTTCACAATATGGGCCTGTGGACGGCCAGCCAGAGTCCATCGGGGAATGACAAGTACAGCGGAAGAGGAAGAGTACAGTCCGCAGTCTGGTCGCCGTGTCATTGGTCACCAAACAGGATATGGCAGTCCATGTCGCGGTCCAAGGTGAGTGCAGCAGAGTGTATCGGGGGTCAGTGGAAGGTCATGGGGCCATGTGCGGCACCAAGCAGCAACAGGCCAGGTGGCAGAAATGAATGCTGGTGCCTCCTTCTTATCTCTATCCCATCCACGTCCTCGTCCTCGGATGTGTGCTCTGCCTCACCTGTGGGTGGTGCAGCTCCGGCTGCAGCACTGTGTGCCACTGACACATCAGGGGCCGGAGGTGGATTGTCGGCCGCACTGTGTGGCAGTGACACATCAGGTGCCAGAGTGGAAATGTCTGCCACACTGTGAGGCACTGACACACCAGGGGGCGGAGATGTGTATTGTGTAGGAGCAGCAGCATTCATCTGTGCCACGCCTTGTGGCAGCAATGCCATGATGAGGATCTGCAGGGCATGGTAGATCCCAGCTACATTTTGCTGATGTGCAGCGGTGGCTGCCATCATTTCCGCCTCCATCCGCACCATGTCCTCCATGAGCTTCCGCATGTGTGCCAGCTCACGGCTGAGATCACTGGAGCCACTCTGAACGGACAGGTGTTCTTGTCTCCGAGTCATGACTCCAGCGATGTCAGCCAGGGCTCGTTGGAGACCATGGAGCGGCCTGTGGATGTCCGTTAGGGACTGGAGGTGGTCCCTGATGGGACTTAGACACCCATGGATGGCATCAAGTTTGGTAGCCATGAGGTCGAACCCCACCCGCACCTGCTCAGCCATCTCCCTCTGGCCCTCCAACACACAGCGTTGGAAGGCCATGTGTTGTTCGTGGGGGTCCTGGGAGGCAGCCGGGGTTGTGGGTGCCTCCTGCTGGGTGGTTTGTGGAGTGGGTGGGGTCTCCTCGATGCAGCTGGGCTGCCCTGATCCTGGAGGTGATAGGCGGATGAGTTCAATGATGTCTTGGAGGGCTTGGGTGTCGATGCTGGGGGTGTCCTCCTCGTCATCAGTGAAGAGTGGCTGGGACTGCTCTGCAGGAGGTGTTGACGGTGCCTTTGCAATGTGAATGGGAGATGCTGTATTACAATGTGTCCACATGTATGTAGCCGCATGGTACATGTTCACAATCAGACAGCATGGCAATGTACATTGTGACAGTCTGTAGATCAGGGCCATGATCCAGAGTCATTCTGGGTGTGCACTGTGCTCTGCTTGATTGTGCATGTGTGCCATTGTGGCCATCTCCCCCCGTCCCCCCTGTACCTGGTGGTTACTCACCCTGTTGCTGTTGTGTTGTGTCAAGTCGAGCAGTGTCCGCTCCCCCGACTCCTGCCACGGTCTCCACACTGATGACTGCCGACACCAGCTCCTCCGTGTCATCCAGCTTCAGCTGTGGCGCTGGGCTCCCACCTCCAGTCTGCATTGCTGCCTTCTGGTTGCCTGCGAGTTTCTCCTTGGTCTTGCGCTTGATGTCAATCCATCGCCTCTTGACCTCGTCCATTGACCTCTTGTGCTCTCTGACGGCATTCACCTTGTCCACGATGGACCGCCATATTCCATTTTTGGTGCCCAATGACGCGTTGGAGGTGACGAACAGAGAGAAAGAGAGAGAGAAAGAAAGAAAGGGAGAGAGAGAGAGAGAGAAGGAAAGGAAGGGAGAGAGAGAGAGAGAAGGAAAGGAAGGGAGAGAGAGAGAGAGAGAGAGAGAGAGAGAAGGAAAGGAAGGGAGAGAGAGAGGGAGAGAGAAGGAAAGGAAGAGAGAGAGAGAGAGAGAGAGCTAGGGACACTGCCGCCCCGCGCACCCAGGCACCACTGCTCACCTGCTGCCACCGGTGTGTTTCCAACCACGTGCCGGTATACACTTCAAGCCACCAGGTCTGCAATATGTAATCGAGGCCAGAGTCAATCATGGCAGAGTCCATCTCACTGCACACGGCAACAATGCCTGTCCGTCCCTGCGCACACATGCAGCCGCACCCTGCCCCCTCCCGCTGGCCAGCGCTGGCTGTCTGCCCTTGCGCACCCAGGCCCCACTGCTCACCTGCCGCCAATGGTGTGTCCACCAGTGGGCACACCACGTGCCCGTGCAAGCTCCAGGCCCCGGTCCCGCCACCATGGCATGCTCCACATCATGCGGACCCGCACCGCGGCCCAGCAGGTCCCACACATGACGCTGAGTCCTGAGGCATCAATGGCAGAGACCACATCAGTGCACACGTCATCATCGCAGGCTGCACACCGGCTCAGCAATTTCGGTGCCACTAACCCTGTGCAACCCCAGTCAGCGCCACGTGGTGGTAGGCCCGTGACGGCTGCAAGGCTTCGGGTGCCACTAACCCTGTGCAACCCCAGTCAGCGCCATGTGGTGGTAGGCCCGTGACGGCCGCAAAGCTTTGGGTGCCACTAACCCTGTGCAACCCCAGTCAGCGCCACGTGGTGGTAGGCCCGTGACGGCCGCATGGCTTCGGGTGCGACTAACCCTGTGCGCAACAACTCATGGGCCCTTTATGATTGAGAATCGTGGAACGTCCGTCATCCAGTCTCCTCCGGCCGTGGGGAATGTGACGTTGTCGGCCCCTTATATTGGCAGGGTCACATGGCCTGTGATGCCTGTGCCGGATGGGTGTGGTGTGTGTGCAAACCTGCCCTCAGGGAGTGGCTGTGACATGCTGACAACTAGACCAGTGACCTGCAGACCACTAGCGTGTAAACCTGTGACATGTAGCCCCCCCCTTGGAGCGTAAGCGGAGTGGTCTGGCCTGGCGCACGCCGGACCATCGCAGGGCTTGCAACAATGACTCGGGGACTCTGGGCGTGGTTCAGTCCATGTCCGGACAAGGAATTGACTAATGCGTGTGTCCCTGTTGTTGTGTCTACGGCACCCGGAACGCAATCGGCAATGTAGCACACTGTGACTGGAATCCCACTAGATGAGCATCATTGATGTTAGGGGAATCACTGACCCTACATTCATACTTGAATGATGAAAGACATGACACAGCAGTGCGTTTCTGAATGTTTAATGCACATCCAGTGGAGTTTTGCAGCTGGAGCAGTACAGGACCATGCCAACCCCACTTCACAATATGGGCCCGTGGAGGGCCAGCCAGAGTCCATCGGGGAATGACAAGTACAGCGGAAGAGGAAGAGTACAGTCCGCAGTCTGATCGCCGTGTCATTGGTCACCAAACAGGATATGGCAGTCCATGTCGCGGTCCAAGGTGAGTGCAGCAGAGTGTATCGGGGGTCAGTGGAAGGTCATGGGGCCATGAGTGGCACCAAGCAGCAACAGGCCAGGTGGCGGAAATGAATGCTAGTGCCTTCTTCTGATCTCAATCCCATCCACGTCCTAATCCTCGGATGTGTGCTCTGCCTCACCTGTGGGTGGTGCAGTTCCGGCTGCGGCACTGTGTGCCACTGACACATCAGGGGCCGGAGGTGGATTGTCGGCCGCACTGTGTGGCAGTGACACATCAGGTGCCGGAGTGGAAATGTCTGCCGCACTGTGAGGCACTGACACACCAGGGGGCGGAGATGTGGATGGTGTAGGAGCAGCAGCATTCATCTGCGCCACGCCTTGTGGCAGCAATGCCATGATGAGGATCTGCAGGGCATGGTAGATCCCAGCTACATTTTGCTGATGTGCAGCGGTGGCTGCCATCCTTTCCGCCTCCATCCGCACCATGTCCTCCATGAGCCTCCGCATGTGTGCCAGCTCACGGCTGAGATCGCTAGAGCCACTCTGAGCGGACAGGTGTTCTTGTCTCCGAGTCATGACTCCAGTGATGTCAGCCAGGGCTCGTTGGAGACCATGGAGCGGCCTGTGGGTGTCCGTTAGGGACTGGAGGTGGTCCCTGATGGGACTTAGACACCCATGGATGGCGTCAAGTTTGGTAGCCATGAGGTCGAACCCCACCCGCACCTGCCCAGCCATCTCCCTCTGGCCCTCCAACACACAGCGTTGGAAGGCCATGTGTTGTTCGTGGGGGTCCTGGGAGACAGCCGGGGTTGTGGGTGCCTCCTGCTGGGTGGTTTGTGGAGTGGGTGGAGTCTCCTCGATGCAGCTGGGCTGCCCTGATCCTGGAGGTGATTGGCGGATGAGTTCAATGATGTCTTGGAGGGCTTCGGTGTCGATGCTGGGGGTGTCCTCCTCGTCATCAGTGAAGAGTGGCTGGGACTGCTCTGCAGGAGGTGTTGATGGTGCCTTTGTAATGTGAAGGGGAGATGCTGTATTACAATGTGTCCACATGTATGTAGCCGCATGGTACATGTTCACATTCAGACAGCATGGCAATGTACATTGTGACAGTCTGTAGATCAGGGCCATGATCCAGAGTCATTGTGGGTGTGCACTGTGCTCTGCTTGATTGTGCATGTGTGCCATTGTGGCCATCTCTTCCGTCCCCCCAGTACCTGGTGGTTTCTCACCCTGTTGCTGTTGTGTTGTGTCATGTCGAGCAGTGTCTGCTCCCCCAACTCCTGCCTCGGTCTCCACACTGATGACTGCCGACACCAACTCCTCCATGTCATCCAGCTTCAGCTGTGGCGCCGGGCTCCCACCTCCAGTCTGCATTGCTGCCTTCTGGTTACCTGCGAGTTTCTCCTTGGTTTTGCGCTTGATGTCAATCCATCGCCTCTTGACCTCGTCCATTGACCTCTTGTGCTCTCTGACGGCATTCACCTTGTCCACGATGGACCGCCATATTCCATTTTTGGTGCCTAATGACACGTTGGAGGTGACGAACAGTTCTTGATGGTGTTCCATCACCTCCGTGACCAGGATCCTATTCTCCTGCGGACCGAACCACCTCTTCCTCTTCTTCTTGTCCTTGCCCTTCCCTGTCCCCGAGGTCCCAGGCTGGTCATCCGGGGTGCTTGTGGGGTTCCTCTCGTCCTCTGCGCCTGCTCCGGATGCCTCCATGGTGCTTCAGTGTTGGTTGTTTTGTGTTTGTGTGTTTTTTCTACTTTTGTAGTGATTTTCCCGCTTGCCGTGTGTGTATTGCAGGCCTGGCGCTGCTTATCGCTGATTTCCTCATCGCAGTTTGGCCCATCGCATGTTTTTTTGCGTTGGGGTTTGGGTTTTTATCACCGTCGCGGTTGTTGTATCGCGGACATTGAATGTCCGCGTTTTCGGGAGACTATCGCATGGTACCGCCATGTTGTGAATTCCACGTTAACACAGGGTTATTTTCCCGCGATAGACTGCGATGTGTGAAGTTGCGTTAACATTTTTTGGAGATGTGTAGCGCACGTTCTTCTGAATATACCCCAAAGAGTAATACAATGTGAACGACATGTCTAAAAGATTACAAACTAAGCGACTAAAACTATCATAAGATATAAAATTGGAGTATACATAGATAAAGATAACAATTAATTGTACATGTGCGTGATATAATCATATATAACCTCTTGGGTTTAACACAAATGCATCTTGCACGATAAATTGGAATATACATAGATACAGATAACACTTAATTGTATATGTGTGTGATATAATCATCTAACCTCTTGGGTTTTACACAAATGCGCCTTGCACAGACGACTTCTTCCCCCTTTGTATTTTTCCCATTCATGTGTACGTTTGCTTCACCATTACTACATGCACCTTCACTGGTACACTCTCCTAGTGCAGGACAAATAGATTCTGGCCCGTTAGTCAGACCATCAGGCGCCTGGATTTGTATATTAGGTTCACTCACTTCCTTGGTTGAAACTACATCTTCAACCCAATCATAATTTTTTACCCGTGCTTGCTTAACCCTCACCCCCTCATCTTTCCCATCCTTGACAAACCCCTTGAATAATGCAATTCTATTTGCATGCCATACCTTGCCGTCACTAAGCAGTGCGGAGTTGCATAGTATCTTCACCACTTTAAGAGGGGTAGAGTACTTACTTTCCCCCTTGCGTGTCAATCTTCCTTTCTTTATTTTAACAATATCACCCACCTGCAAGCTCACTCTTCTTGCCTTATGTGCCTCATCGTACTTGTTCTTGAAATTATCTTGCCTAATCTCAAGAGAATTCCTCACTTCCATCGCAGACCAAGAGACAATTTTAGTGCAATTCAACCACCCCATATTGTCCTTGGTGCGTGGTAATCTCCCTCTCATAAACTCGAAGGGAGAATGCCCTGTGGACTGACACTGCGTAATTCTGTATGCACTCACCATCTTCCTTAACTCATCCTCCCAATTCTTTCCATTACTGTAAGCCAATTTGATAATTCCTTTTATCACCCTGTTGAAGCGCTCAACGATTCCATTGCCCTCTGGGTGATAAAGAGATGTAGTTTTGTGCACAATTCCTGTCTCTCTTATAAATTTCTTGAAGTAGTCTCCGACAAACTGTCCTCCATTGTCTGAAACTAAGTCCTTAGGTAGACCTTCACGTCCAAATACTTCCCCTAAAAATCACAACAAGTTCTCTGAATCCGCCCTCTCAACTATCTTGAATTCTGGCCACTTAGAGAAGTGATCAATCATCACAAAAATTTATTTTGGTACTCCATCAATGTCCCTCACTGGACCAAAAATGTCAACACCAACTCTTTCCCATGGCATGCTGGGAACAACTATAGGGTGTATGGTCGGTTTGAGAGTAATTAAACTCTTATCCGAATTGATGCATTCAACACATTCACAAACAACCCTTTCGATATATTTTTCCACTCCAGGCCACCAGCATGAATTTTTCACT
Source organism: Calotriton arnoldi (assembly GCA_963921515.1). Classification (NCBI taxonomy): domain Eukaryota; kingdom Metazoa; phylum Chordata; class Amphibia; order Caudata; family Salamandridae; genus Calotriton; species Calotriton arnoldi. The sequence goes on along the minus strand of CAWUFW010010896.1, from coordinate 379,778 downwards.
CTACATTTGCTTTTTACAATACCAAGATGTCCTTCATGGCAAAAGTTGATCACCTTGTCACAGAATACTTTGGGTGGAACCAATTTGCCACCCCTGAGTAACAACTCTTCTTCTGTAGATAACTCATTTCTTACTTCCCAGAAAGGAATACAATTTTTACGTAACCGAGCTTTGCCAGGCCTCCCCATGTGAATGTAATCAATAACTGCACTCAATTCCTCATCTTGAGAAATGCTCTTGATCCAATCTTCATGAGAAATGCTTACTAAATCATTCCCAAAAATTGTTGCTACTAACCACTCATCCCATTCATTCCTACTTTCCTCACCAACTGGTAAAGGACACCTGCTAAAAAAATCTGCGATTCTATTACGAACCCCTGGCACGTACTTGATTTCATACACAAAATCCAAAAGTTGTACAGACATGCGAGAAATTCTGGGAGATATATTGTTTAATCCTTGGGATGTGAGGACTCTGGTGAGAGGTTTGTGGTCTGTCCTCACTGTAACGCAAGTCCCCCATACGTATTGTCTAAAGTGCTTGAGTCCCCAGACACACCCGAGGGCTTCTCTCTCAATCACGGAATACATCGGTGTAAGAGCCCTAGATGCGAACGCAATTACGCACTCAGTTCCATCCTCTCGCATCTGGGACAAGACAGCTCCCAGGCCTCTCCCACTTGCGTCTGTCGTAATAAAGCTTTTAAGTTTGGGATCAAATCCTTGAAGTGCTGGAGCAGAACAAATATCTTTTTTGATGCATTTCATACTCAGCTGACATTCTTTAGTCCATTCAAATGTACTACCTTTTTCAGTAGTTGCCTAATACAAAACATTTTGCCAGCAAAGTTATAGACAAATTTCGAATAAAATTCAGCCAATCCTAAGAAAGACCTGACCTCATCTTTATTTTGAGGTGCAGGTGCCTTCTTGATGGCATCAACTAATTCAGACTTTGGGCAAATTCCTAATGAGCTTATCTCGTGCCCTAAGTATGTTACGCTCTTACTAGCAAGTTTGCACTTGGACTTTTCGGCTGTTAGTCCATTCATATCCAAAGTTCTTAGTACTTCCAACAAGACCTTGTCGTGTTCCTCTCTGTTTCTTCCCATGATGAGAATGTTGTCCTGGAAAAAGACTATGTTCTTCATGTCCTTAAATATTAAGTGCATGAGATGTTGAAACATGGCAGCAGGCGATTTTAGACCAAAGGGAATCCGGCTAAACTGGAAAGTACCAATAGGGGTGAAATAAGCAGTTAAATGCCTACTACTTTTATGCAAGAGCACTTGTTGGTACGCAGAGGTTAGATCTATTGTGGAGAACCAATCCATGTTCCTAGTGGTAGATACCAATTCCGAAATTCTAGGGAGGGGAAATACATCTACAAATATATTCTTATTGAGCTCTCTTAAGTACACACACAAATGGACCCGGCCGTTAGCCTTGCGTGCTACGACAAGGGAGGCGACCCAATCGGATGACTCAACACGCTATATTATCCCATTATCTACAAGTTTCTGGATCTCATTAACTACTTCATCTTTGACACTCATTGCAATATTTCTTAGCCTGTGGATGCAAGGACATGCGTTCTCTTTCAATATTATTTTGTGTGAGAATCCTTTGAGTTTACCTATACTTCCAGAGAACACATTGGGAAATTTAGTTACGTATTCTTTACACAGCTCTTCTCCCTCTGTCTCAACACTTAACACAGGATCAGGGCTGTTGGGATCAAGTAGTATTCCTAACTCACCTTTATCCCACCAACCTAACACGTAAGGTCCAAAAGCAGACATGTACAGTTTACAATCTGCCTGTCTTCCTTTGAATTCAAATATGAGTTTGCGATATCCCAGTAGATCGATGGGTTCACCAGTATAACTCACAGGATGCACATCAGGCTTTTCCAACTCCTTACCAATTTTTCCACAAAATACTTCTTCCCATGTGTTTTTGTTGATGATGGTGTATGGTGAGCCTGAATCAGCCATAAGGGTCACAGGCACACCTCCCACTACAATCTCACACACTGGTTTGTTCCTTTGTCTGCTACCTGCACCCCAACACTCTTCACATAAACAGAGGACTTCCACATCTGAATCTAAACTCTCGTCCCCATGTTCATATTCATCCACCACACACTTCACTGACTTAGATTTGCGACAAACGCGTGCATAATGACCAGTTACTTTGCAATTAGCACACCTCTGACCTAAAGCAGGACACTTCTTATCATGTGCTAAGTGTGAAGAGCTACCACACCAGTAACATCTCCCTTTTAAATCAGAAAACTTCTCCATACGACCTTGTTTGTACCTCCCTTTTTCTTTCACAGGTTGTTTCTCAATTTTTTTCATGGGTCATGCGTGAATAATTTCCCTTTACTAATCCGACAATATCCTCACTGCTATCTAATCTCCTAGCTGTCACTACGGGTTTTGGCGAAACTAGTGGTAAGTTTAGCTTTGCTAATAATGGCACTAATTTCACGTAAACTTGAATCTCCATTAATCCAAAGTTTGTCCTGAAGATTCAAATTGTTGCAGTGCATAACAAGTTGGTCCTGAACCAATTCTTCTTCTATTACTCAGAATTTAAAGGACAAAGCTAACTTCCTTCAAGCCGCTACATAGTCTTCAACCTTTTCATTTGGCCCTTGTTTCCGGTGGTAAAAGTTGAATCTGTGTACTGCTTTACACACTGTCGGAGCAAAATATGCATCTAAACTTGCCATTGCCTGTATGAACACATTCACCTCACCTCCAGAGCATGGCCTCTTCTCGATACGGTTGTACACTCTTAATCCACCAGGACCTAAACAATGTAAAAGTATTTTTTTTTCCTTTCAGGTGTTACTTCTTTACTCTCAAAGGTGTCTAAGTAGTTTATGAGATAATCCTTCCATTCTTCCCATTTTTGGTTAGCTATCTCACCATCTGAAATCATAAAGGGCTGTGGAGCAGGAAGATTCATGGTAGCCATTGTTGCAGCTTAACCCAATAGCTGCCAGATCGTATGTAAATATTTTGCATACAAGTGTGTTCTATTAGTTTTGAACTGTTAAAAGTACACAAAATACCAGACAAACCCTATAAGGTATTAATGCAATGCTCCTGAAATATAGTTAAAACGAGAATGTGATGCACATGGTGTGCGTGTCACCGTAGATGCAGAAATGGTTGAGACTCACGTGAAAATGTAGATTCGTACCCTTCAAGATGTGACATGCTAGGTGCGCTTGTCACCATGAATGCTTATGGAATCCTGTAAGTGAGCTTGTCACTGCGTGTGAAAAATAGGTTGGAATTTGTTTGGGAGCGTTGATGCGACTCCCTTAATCCTCCCAAATGTGACACGCTAGGTGTGCGTGTCACCGTGAATGCCAATGAAAGCGGAATGTAGACTTTTATATATTTTAATAACTGGATGACGCGCAGTAGACCAATCCAGAATGGCCACTCCTATGTCTGCAATGCGTCAACGTCACCTCCATATCACGTCTCCTTTATGGCGACTTCCGTGACGGGTTTACAGCATGGCCCTCGAGACGTCACAATTGAACTCCTTGCGCTCCTCAACGTAGTCGCGTGCGTCCTCGCGTGCATCCTCAACGGTCAGCTGACACACAGGTGGGCTTAAAGAGTCTCTATTGATTAAAATTGTACCTTTTGCTCTTCCTGTGTTGTTTTGAAGGTGGAAGCAGTCATTTCCATAATGAGCTTCTTCCTATGCTGCAGCGTATTGTAAAGAGTTAGCCATGAATTGACATAGAATCAGGCGAGTGGGTTCGTCGGGTTTAAGTAGCTCATCGCCATTGTTGCAAAGCAAGCATTACACGGTTATAGAGAAGACTTGCTTTATTATCAACTTAAACCACACAGCAAAGGAGAGCTCCGTACAGCCGCCTCCTCCCAGCTCCGTCCCAAGATCTCTCTCTCCTAGGATTCTACAGCCCGAGCACAGCCTAAGCTCTAGAATACCACGAGCCCACAGCCAGCTCGAGTACCAACACAACACATTACACACAGGTCGTGCAACCATTGAATGTGGTTGCATGGGTCCTGGGCACAATCCGTGTCCTTGTCGAACTGTAAGTAGCAGTCAAAGCATGTCATTACAAAACCCAAGAAATTCACTTAAGGCAGTGGTTCCCAATCTGTGCGCCGCGGCACCCTGGTGCGCCGGCAAAACTAGCCAGGGGCGCCACGCACCATGTACAGTGTTTGGGAATCACTGGCAGCTAATTAGGCCGCCAACTGTTAGGCTCTTATTCCTCTGGCCCACTACAGCTGTTACCAGCGTTAGTTGATAAATCTGAGAATATCGGGAGCCAGCTAAGCCTTTTACCCAGGCTGAAAAACTGTGAAACCACCACATAAGAATACCACATTGTGGCTTTTTCCAGTATTTAAAGAGTGTTGCCACTAAGACTCGGAACAGTTTCATGTCTGACAATTTCAAAGAAGCTTTTAATTCTACACAAACAATATCACCATTCTTGAAAACAGAAAAGAAAATGGAGCATTTTTTTCTGTGCCGTTTGTTTGGCTGATTTCCCAAAGCAAAAGATAAACTCGTGTTGGGGGATGCGATATCTTTCGCTGCTCATTATTTGCACATTGCTCAAGTTGTTTTGCTCCTGTGTGTAACTTCTTCAGTGAAGTTTTCTAAAGGCCGCAAATGAAGAACATGCAAGGCTCCATCAAACGTCATGCGCGCAGACTAGATACCGCTCACGCTCTGGCACAGATCAGCTGGGCTTCTCCCAGATTGATGGGCCCAAGCAGCTGACAAGGATGTACAGCAGATATGAATATTGATTCAGCTGCTTGATCTAAAATGCATTTTTCTAGAAATCTGTTTCTTTTAGTGGGGACAAAAGCTACCTGCTCTATTTACTGGGACAACAGACAACAACCACTAAGGCAGACAGAAACAATGGAAACGGTTTCAACATTTAAAATAAACAATAATACATTTAAAAGAAAAGAAAACTAGCAATATGTATGTTAATCTGCCTCAAGAGGTCTTTAAAAAATGATTGACACGAAAATTCCCATTTTCATTCATATATGTAATAGGAATTCAATTATAGTAATCATAAATACACTTGCCTTTATTAGGAGGGGACAGAAAGCTTCAAAAGGCAAACTCTATGTACCATACACATAACATTGGCTTTCTTAGAAGACATACATACTTATGTTTGGTACTTGCCTTTCCTAAAACTGATGTGATCGAAGATGGAGAAATGTTTCCCAGGGCTTCGTTGATGAGCCTCACAATGTGACGAGCATGACATGGATGATAGGCCAGATGTTTAATAAATGCACATATTTATTCAGGGCTTTGGCAGACTAAAGAGAAAATGACCATGGCTACTTTGGTTGCAGTAAAATCTGTGCATGTTAAACTGCACGCGTCTACCTCCTTGCAGCAATCCCAGATGTACAGGTTCTCCCACAGAAATACTTCTCTCATGTATATATTACAGTGCTTGGTTCAACGAAATGTAGGCAACACAAACAGATCTAGAACACTCCATGACCTAGGTGGATGGCTATCCGAAGAGCCATGGAAAGGGGCGCTGTTGGCTTCTATTTCTTTGGCCTGTGGGCTGGACCTGTACAAGACTAGACGCTAGTTCCCTGTGGGTGTGGTCTTAGGTTTGTGGGCGTAATTCCTGGGTAATGGGCGTGTTTCCATGCTTTCAGGCCGTTCATGATTATAATTCCTTCATCTGCTTCATCCCAATTATTTCCGGGGAGAGATATGGAAGTACTCCTGAGGCTGAGCTTGCATCTCCCCATCGAACATAATAAAGTAGCATAATGGGGAGCCGTGGCCAACAACCAATAGGTCAAGGGAGCCATGGGTTGAAACAGTTTGGGAACCACTGACTTAAGGAATATATTAAGCAGATGCAATGGTTCTCTACTATGATATAGAAAGGGCACACTCTCTCTGGTAAAAATGACACTTGAAGGGTTTCATCATTATGATGAAAAACAAAAAAAACAACTGTAGCAACAGTGTTTAGGCAGCATCGGACTGGGATAGAAAATAGTCCCGGGCTCCAAAATAAAAGTGGCTCCCATCTGAAACTTGGTAGTAAAAAAGGGCGCCTACATTCGAAATCTGGGCACCTAAACCTTTCAAAGTATGCTGCCTGAGTGGTTTGAGAGGAGTGGGTGATCGCATACATTTGTGCTTCATGAATATGTTTGTAGTAATCTTAGGGCCACTCAAGCCCAGCAGGAGCAGCACCAGCACCCACATCCCAATTCTGTCGACAGACAGAAAAAAAGAAAAGGCGGAATGCTGGGTAAGTACTGCTTATGTACTCCCAGTGGTAGTGGCTAGGGTTAGGGTCCCAGCATTCCTCTTTTCCTTTTTCTGTCGGGAAATGATTATCTCCACTTTGCTAATGAATGGGACGAGGACATAAGGGACCTGGGGGTAATGCAAAGAGTCCGTCTGGAGGTGTTGTCTGCAAATATGCCAATTTTGTTTTAAATGGATGATTTTCCTCAGATTGCAGCAAATTACAGGATTTAAATATTTCACGCTGGATTATATATTTTTATCATATTTCATTGTGCATATATTATAGAATTTAGAGAACGATAGAGACTGACCTCATGGAGCAAGTGGGTAGCCGTGTGATACAAATTGAAAGAATGATAAAAACAAGGCAGGTAGGAATCTATGAAGGAGTAGCATCATCAATACGAACAGAACGGTGGACAGAGTCTGCTAAACTCTTGGCTAAGTGGAATTCATTACAATATACTTGTCATTTAAAGCCCAATCTGCAATGTATTGTACAACAACATAATCACGAACAGATTTGGGAAATTGGCTATGGAATTGGCTATGGCTGTTCTTCTCTCCCATTTCGATGCAATTGGAAAAAGTAAAGAGAAACTACACTACCCTTCTGCTAACCCTGTAACCCCAACCGAGTTTTTTTTCAGTGAATACAACAAGACAGCATTTCTAGCAAATGAATGCAACGGTTAGTTGGGGTCTTAAATTTTGAGCAGGCTGTTTACTGGTCTCTTAGCTTGTAACAAGGACAGGTCTTTTAAATCTCTGAAGATTAAACATCATTTTACATCTGTGGTACACACTTGATATTTTGTACAATGTGAAACTAAGATCATTTCTGGCAGATGGGTGAAATTATTGTTTGAGCTTCCAAATTTTGTGCTGAGTGTGCAAGGGTCAATTTCTCAACTGGCAGGGAAGGTCTTTTTGAGATTCTGAGAAACAAAACTGATGTGCATCATGATTAGGTCTCCCGGTTTTATGGTATTTAGGGGCATATTCACAAGGAGCTATCGCCGAATTAACGGCACTTTATCGCAGCCAAAGTCGTGATAAATGTACCCCCCATTCACAAGCCGGTGTTAACAGCCCACAGCAGCAGTTTACCCGCGATAGCAGCCGCAAAAATCATCGCCACAGAGGACCCTCGCAAATATCGCTAATGAGATGCAGAGTAGGCGTTCCCGTGACAAAAGCCGAGACAACAGCACACCTCAACATTCACAACGACCAGCCACATCCGCGATAAAAACACAAAACAGGAGATAAGGCGCGTTAGCACCAGGAAATCTACACCTGCTCTGACCTGGTGTAAAGTCGGACGGCAGCCAGCACCACAAAAGGGAACACCGCCCAGTGCCACAACCGAAGGGCAACAGATGCCATGGAGCCAAACATCATGCAGCCCGGACACCCAAGAGGGACACAACACCCACCCCCACCACCCCAGGCCCCCATCCCACACCCGGAACACCCCCCCTGGACCAACACAGACGCAGCGCAGACAAAGACAGCGGAACCCCAGGAAACGTACTCAGCCGCACAGACCCAACATCTGACAATGTCACCTTCCACTCCAGGCTGAAAGGGACAACCAACCTACGCATCCTGACCATCATCGCCTAACAGGCCTACGGCAACAACACAGCGGACAACCAACATCCCACCCCACACAAAGCTGATGGCGTGGCTGCACCTGTTGGCCCCTGAGACCCCCATCCAACACCCGCCAGAGTCGGAGGAGTCCCACAGCCAGCCACATCCAAGTCCCCCACACCTGTCCTGGACATCACCAGCACCCTGGTACCCCAGTCCCCATACGTACAACACAATGCGCAGGATCCGCTGGAGACCAAGCAAGGACCATACGCCATAGCAGGATGCACGCACGTGTTGGGGGCAATACACAGCACACATGTACTACCTGTGCCCCCTGGTGACACAGCACACAATCACCGCAACAGGAAGCACACGTCTCACACCAATGTGCAGGCAACAACAGAACACCGTGGAACACCCAACAATGTGGCCCTCAAATACACAGCCAGTGTGCATGATACCTTCATCCTCCGACAGTCCATCATCAACCAGCGTTCCCAGGATGGCAACAAGGGAAATGTACAGCCCCTTGGCAATATACAAATGAACACGCCACACACCTCAACACCACAACCATGCAACTCACAACTCTGGCAATGCACACGTCACAAAATCAAATACAACAGGCACAACAATATGCCCACCCACCAGACACGACAGAACAACTTACAATGTCCACATGGGCAAGCCCTGAAAATGAGCCAGCAACGGCATGGCACCTCAGCCACATACTAGCCGAATGTGGGGAGAGGTGGCAACCAGGCATGTGAGAAGGATGCAGTAGAACCATGATTGGGAGGAGGCCGACGCCATCCCCGTGAGTGGAGTTGCCTGAGATGCCGTGCGCCTGCCGGACCCCGGCATGCTGGTCCACGAACCCGTCAGGCCAGCCCCTGCGCAGCCAGGCCACACTGATCACCTTCCGACACCGGCGTGTGTCAAGGAGGGCCCACCACGTGCCGGCGCAAGCCACAAGCCCGAGGCCCAAGACCTTGGCAGCCACCTCAGACCATCACGGCTGCCACGACACCGGCCCGCTTTATTCCTTTTTCATTGACTTACTCCACTGCCGCCCCCGGCCTACTCTTTGGACCAGTAGGTCCCACATGTGGAACTGTGTCTTGAGTCATGAATGGCAGTGACCCCATATCCCGGCCAGCGGCCACAGCACCAGACCCCCCCAGTTCAGTGAGGCATAGTTCCATATGGGCATCTTGCGACACGTGGTGCCACTAACCCTGTTCAACGCCAGGCTGCTACACGTGGTGCCACTAACCCTGTTCAACGCCAGGCTGCTACACGTGGTGCCACTAACCCTGTTCAACGCCAGGCTGCTACACGTGGTGCCACTGAACCTGAACTATGCAGGCCGGTGGGGCCAAACAAACTATGCCGGCGACACTCGGTGAATGGGCCGTGCTGACCGCTACCTCAGGCCTACACCACGGTCAGGTAGGTCACACATTTGGAACTGAGTCTTGATTACACTATGGAAGTGAACATCATTTAAGGCAGAGAACAATACACTGTACACCCTCCGATGTGGTGGCAACAAGTCTGTGCATGGCATCACAACCACACGTGTCTGTGGGCCTACGCGGACCACTGCCCTCGGCTTACGCTGCGCACGAGTGTGATCACTGATTTGTAACTGAACATCGGTAATTCAGAAGGCAGAATACATTTCCTCGTACGCTCGGAGGGGCGTAAGAGGATGACACGTTGCAGTCCGGAGGGAACAGGATCAGCGTCACAGAGGTGATCGAACACTACCGACAACTGCCACTATGTCACCAACTCTGTGCCTCGCGAGCCAACGACCCGTGGCTGTGGGCCACTGCTGACCGCTGCCTCCGGCCTACACTGTGGTCCAGTAGGTCACAGAGCCTTGATTTGGCATTCTTGGAGTTCACATCTGTGTACGGGCATCATCGCAGACTGCATCCCCTCACAGCACCTGTGCCACTGAGTTTGTTCCCCGACATTCATGGACACTCACTGGTCGGACATTGGTGGCGTTTGAGTCCATGGACTAGGGGCTAGTTTTCATCCTCATGTAGCTGATCCCGAATTGTTGCTGAGGACGAGGGTTGCGCTTTCCACTCCTCCATTTGCTGCTTCCAGATAACATCAGACCTTCCGCATCATGCCCTGGAGGACACCTTCCACTGTCCCCCGAAACCCTCCGCAACATACACCTCGGACATTGATGGGGACCCGCTCAGGTCGCATGGTCCATCTGACTGCACTGCAAGTCACCGTCCCGTGGCTGGGTGCCTGTGCCGGCCGCAGTGCATCCGGGGCCACTAACTCTGTGCTGCTCAGGCCTGGGACCCCTTCTTCTGAGTCATTGAATGGCCTCTGTAGCGATGGTCTTGGGGTCATCAACGCCATGTGTCTGTGGCCCTGCGCTGTCTGCCTCCTCCGGCCCCAACTGCGGTCCCCCAGGGCCCACACATGGCATCGAATCTTGACAGGCCCGGACGTCGCATCACCACAGGAGGCACACGCCACCACCGCAAGGACCAGCTTCAACCACCATCTGCCAGAGTCCAAACGGTGGTCCTGACAGACCTAAGGAGTTGCTCAGACCTGTCATGGATGCCATCATCGGACTGATACCCTGCTCAGCACTCCAGGTGCCAGGGACTCAGTGCACCGCAAGCCATTGTCCGTTACTGATTGAGTTTGGTACTGTTGTGAGGTTGCGCAGCAATGTCACCTCATGCAGTGGGGAAGACCTGGGACTATGATGAGGAAGATGTGTCAAGTGTGCGGAAGGGAGAGGGCACAGACAATGGGAGGGCAGGAGGCAACAGCCCCACGGCAGCAATGCAGACTGGTGGTGGTAGTCAAGCTACACACCCGGATCTATTGCTGGGTATTGCGCTGTGGACTGTGGACGCAACTGTCACCTCAGGCAGTGTGGGAGACCTGGGACGTTGATGAGGAAGTTGATGCAGGTGTAACACACCCCACTGCATCTGCATCAGGACTGATCCGAAGGGACACAATCCTAGTAATTTCTTCACATGAGCGCGCTCTTCTCTAGTGCCCCTGCCTCAGTGCACTGCAACTCAAGGAACATACAGACTAAATATTGGGTGACCTCTGTCCTTAGTCCGGATCCCTCCATGTTGCTCTGCAGTTGACTGTTATGCTGGTGTTTTCTGTTTCCATTGCACTGGTGTCCACTGTTCAGGTTGTTGGCAGCACCAAGCACTCCGTGCGGGCTGGCTTATACTCACCCCACACACATCCAGCACAGGAGTCACTGTACATGTAGCCCTGCCCATAAAGGGGCCGGGCGCACGTGCCCGTGGCCAGTTCAACATGATATGTGCATGTGTCTCTGTGGAGGTGTGGGTCTCCTTTGTGGGGTGTGGGGGGGGTCCCTGAAGGGTATTGGACACCCACGTATGTGTTCTAGTTCGCATTCCATGGGTTCAGCAACACCCTCACCTGTTGGGCCACCTCCTTTTGGCGTTCTGACACCTGGCATTGGGATGCCATGTGTGGGTGGGTGAAGTGTTGTGAGCCAGCCGTGATTGCGGGTGCTTCATGCTGTGTGGTCTGTTGCAGGGGCTGGGTTCTCCTCTGAGTGGCTTGTCTGCCCTGGTCCTGGTGGTGGGTTATGTGGGATGTCCATGGGCTGTTGTAGGGCGTCGGTGTCCGGGCTGTGGTGTTCGTCTCGGGCATCACTGATGGGTTGTCTGTTCTGACCTGCTGGAGGTGTTGTTTGGCCCTCTGCATTGTGAAGGGGAGGTGCATGTTGGCATTGTGTTGGAGCCTTGTTCTTGTCAACATGCAGACTGTGTGACGATGTACATTGTGACTGTTTGGGCGGTGGTGGCTATTTGAGTTGGGACAGTGTCCATTTGGCCTACATGGCTGATGTGGGATTGTAGGGGTAGATGTGCATCTCACAGTTCCCTGCTCTGTCCGATGTGATTGTTCTGTTACTGTGCCTGGTTGGACCCAGTTGTGTCCCCTGTTCTGCAGTGTGGGTGTTGCACTTTGTGCCACATTGTCATGGTATGTGCTGCTGATTGCTTTGTGTGTGTGCTGCAGTGTGCCACAGGGATGGGGGACATGTCCCTGGGTAATTGTGGGTGTGCAGTGTGTTACACCTAATTGTGCATGTGTGGCATTGTGCCCATCACCCACCGTCCCCCCAGTCCCTGTTGGATCCTCACCCTGTTGTTGTTGTGTCAGGTACTGTCGGGCTGTGTCCGTACTCCCTACTCCTTGCACCCTCTCCACACTGATGACTGTGGCCTGGGTTTCCTCCTGCTCTTCCTGTGGTGCTGGACTGCCACCTCCTGTCGCCGTTGCTGCCTTCCTGTTGGCTGCGGGTTTGTACCTGGTTTAGGTTGTCAGGTCCTGCCGGCGCCTCTTGGCTTCCTGGATTGGCCTCCTGGGCTCTGCGACTGCATTCCAGGCGGTCTGCTTGTGGGTCATTTGCTGGTAGTGTTCTGTCGCCTCCGTGGCCTTGGTCTTGTTTTCCTGCGGTCTGCACCCCGTCTTCCTCTCCCTTTTCTCCTTGGCCTTCCCCGACCCACTTGTTCCTTGCTGGTGGTCTGTGGGGGTTGTGGTGTTCGCGTTGCCCTCTGCGCTGGGTCAGGGTGCATGGATGTTGCTACGTGCTTTGGCTTGTTTCTGGTGTGTTGTGCCTGTGGTTTTTATGGTGCAATTGCCCGCCAGACGTGTGGGAGTTGCAGGCCTGAGGCTGCTTTTCGCAGCTTTTTGTACCTCGATTGCCCTCATCGCATGATTTCTCGCGTTTCGCATTTTTTTGGGCATGGTGTTGATTTACACGCTGACATTTGACGCGTTATCTGGTGACTATCGCATGGTACCTCCTTGTTGTGAATTCCATGTTGACACGGGGTTATTTTCCCGTGATAGGCTGCGTTATTGAAAGTTGCGTTACGCTACTCTTGCAGTAGTTATCACACGTTCTTGTGAATATACCCCTTAGTTTTTTAACATTTCCATCTCTATTTATACATATTAATTTTTTGCCCATCTTATCCATATTTAGGTTATTTAGGTTTTTTTTAGAGTAAATGGAGTCGTAAAATGGTATATTTCCACATTTATTTAACTGATAAACATGCTCATACTTCGATGCCTGTCACTTTTTACCAAATGAAGCTGCCAAATATAGCACCCACAGGTAAATATCAGCATTATACTACAAATATATGTTAACATATGCCTGTATTTAGGGAAATCTCACCTGTTTTTTAACTCCCCATGCTGTTTTTCTGCTCAGCTGTTGTCCTGGAATATTACGAAAGACAGCATGGAGAGTCTCTCACAAGAAGCACAATTTTCAGCATTTTCTGCGTTCAAAAATTAAAAACAGACAGCAAACATATTGTTTTCTGTCTGTATTTAATCTGTAAAAATCAGTAAAAACGGAAAACTGGGAACCTTAAGCATGATTTCAGGAGCAAGATACATACACACTTTGTCCCAATGTCCAATGGATGAAATAATTATTGGGCAACTAAAATTTCAAGATGGATGTCTACGAGTCATCTCCAAAAGTTATGAGGGTGGACCATTTGAGACAGAGAAGGGAAGCACAAATTTACAACATCATGTTAGGTTGTAAGGATACATTGTATATTAGTCTCAGTGATAGACAAATGTAACTTCTGTCAGGAGAAATACTTAAAGTGAGTTGAAAATGTGTGCTGGGAGGGCCTGGTTCAGTTTTACAAGCGATATTGATGCACCATTCGAGCTTGCTGGTAAACAAAGATTAGCAATACCATTCCAGTTGACAGGTAAACACTTTTCATTTTGCCCAAGGATAAACATTTGGCATTTGTGAAACCATTTGGCAAACCATGGTTTGCGTTCACAAAGAAAACTTACCATAATAAAAGCAGGAATTTTAGTGTTTTGAACTGTTTCTTCACCTTATTGTGACCTTTTATGACATTTTTGCACCTTTTTGGATCATTGATTTTTACATTTTGCATTTGTTTTGTATTTTTTTTCCAAACAAAAATACATAAAACCTGACTATGTAAACAGTAAACAAAATTTCCTTCCACCAAAACAAAAACAATGATTATAACTTGGTCAGAAAACCCGACTCCAGTGCAAAGTTCAGAATCATAGGTGTTACCCAAGTTCGGTATTATGAGTGGCACAGTGTCTACTGCATCCGGCAATTATCGGTGCGGTTTAGCCTGAACCGACAATTTTCCCCAGATACCTATTATCAGGCCAATCCTGCCCATAAACACTGGGGGAAAATGTCATGTAAATACCGGTACATCCGGATTTTGGTGTGAAAAGCCCCAAAATCTGCATTTTATGCTCAATGTTGACCTGATTGCAAGTGCCATAGAGGGAGATGTGCTGTTTATTGTGCTTATTAAATTCTAAACCAGAGTATCAATTAGAAGCGAATGTGATAAATATCACACCACCCTCTGGGACACTCAAACTCAGGTCTTAAGTGTCAAATATATAACTATACTGTTTACATACTCACTCAAGCTAGTAGAGGAATTAAGAGTGCAACCACAGCATGGAAGCTGGAAGGCAGGAATCACTGAAGCGGGCACACAGAAAGACTGGCTGGGCCACCATTATTTTCCCAGCATGCTAACTACTACCGGTCATACTGATGGAGCAAGGTTTCAAAAATGAAACTTGCTTGTATGCAATCCTCCTCATAGTATTAATTTATTAAATTTGTACTGTCAATACTAATCTTTGCATTCACAAACACAAAAGGGATAGACGCTTGCCTATGTGTTTTACTAATGAATAACGCTTGTCTATAAACCAAGATGGCCGCTAAAAGCGCGGGACTTCATTGCGCAAGTCGCAACCTGATCACATGGTGTGACGTCTTTCTTTGCTTGGTGGGAAACTTCTGCTTCTGCGCAGTGTGCACTAAAATGGCCGCTAAATGTTTTCACATGCTTAAGCTTGCTCTCATGTCATTATTAAATTGTCGTTTTCTTAACGCTACTAATGCAGGATAGTATTATGATTAAATGGGAATAGAGTAGGGAAAGTGGGCATACAGTGAAACATTTTATTTGTGATTTTAATATTTTCTTCTTGCACTTTTAGTAATTTGTAAACTTGGGCCTGGGTTGGTGTCTTGAAACTCGAGAGACAGATGGTTCTGCGCATGTGTCCTGTATGCCTGCCAAGTGAAGTCAACTTGGACGTCTCCCAAGGCCATGACCCATTGGCCGAAGATGATGTATTCCATGTTTCCGCGGACAAAATGATACTTTTCTCCTGTAAAATGTATAACATTTGTCGTGAGACGGGTGGGAAATAAAGTGAATGTATTAATTTGAAGGGGCGGGAAGCTAAAAACAATAGGCTTCACAATTTAGGCCAAAATTGACATGGTGCGAGAATCCACCCCCTGTCTCTGTCCAATCAGAAGTAGTGGTCCCACAATGTTAGCAACATTAAGGGGAGGTACATGGGCGTAGAAGGGTATAATAGAATATAGCATTAGTAAATTAGTCAGAGCATGCGTTCGCGAAGAACAGGCGTCCATACTGCCAGAGCGCTTTTAACTCCAGACTGCCCAGCTGATCGGTTGCTGACTGAATTACTGCCCGGAAGAGGTCCTGAGGAGGGGGCGGCGGAGTCCATTAGACGGGAGAATCGAGGAGAAGTCGAGTATCAGAGAGGGGAACGGCGCAGGCGTCGTTGTAGAGAGGTTACCGGTCCTGTCCTGATCCTGGAAGAGGTCTTTGCTCTTCATCCTTCCTGGGTCCTATCTTTTCCAACTCCTTGGCCAAGGGGCTTGGTTCTCACATTTTAGGTAAATATACTGCAACCTTTAGTTGCGCTGCTGTCTCTATTCTCTCACTTCCTTAAACACCGTCATTTATTAGCAAAAATCATTTCTATGCTTTTTCTTGGGTATTGCAATCAAGTACCGTGTTTCTGTATTTTACTCTGCTAAAACTTTAGATAAACATTTTAAAACTTCCTGACTCAGTGATTATTTCAGGATTATGTATTATAGTGAATGTCACTCATTTTAAACTTCCCAATTAGCAAAGGATCCATTGGTAAGTTATTACTCTTCAATCAGAAGGTAATTGGTAGCAGGGATTTTTGATAAAAGAGTACATCTGACACCCAGCGTAAGTATTAGTGTAGTGTGAATGTATGGGCCCAAGTGAGTATATGGTGTATGAATGCTGTTGGCTAATATTGCGCTGGATCAGTTTTCTGGTAAGCAGAGGACGGTTTTTGTTACTCTTTGTTAATTGGGTAATGAGAATTTTATTTGTATTTTTTATGAACTAACATCCGCTTATTTTTGAGTTTTTGTTATATGTTGTCCAGAATACCCCGGGGTAGGTAAAAAGAATAGTGGGTGGCAAGTGGAAGCCATACTGCAGTGAGGATATCTGTCAGGCAGAAATAGTACTGAGAAGTTAAGCAGGACTTCAAGTACTCGTTAGGGACTCTATGCGTGTGAGTAATAGCAAAAAGGGTACGCTGATAAAAATTTGATGTTATATCACCTAGTAAGGGTAACATTGGAGAAGTAACAGGTACTTCTGGAGCTTGTGTGAAGAGTAGACGGAAGTGTTTTACTCGTAGTGTATGTATTAGTAAACGGAAAGGTTTTACTAAAGTGTAGAAGAAACTATCTTTTTCGAAATTAGTGGAAACTGGCACGATAGCGAATGTTTTATGTTGTTACTGAAATTTAATTAAGATTTATAGAGAAAATAAGTTTGCGTAAATTTTTGTAAAGGGAGGGTCAGTTGCCGGAGAGGGAGCTGACGTCGCAAAACGCCGCGCTGTGATAGGTTGAAATAGCGGGTGTGGATAGACTCTTGTAAAGGAGGGGTCAGTAGTCAGGAGTAGTACTGACGTCACAGGTGCCGCGCTGGGATTGGTTAAACCAGCGAGAACAGAAAAGAGCAAATTGTAAAGGAGGGGTTGACAGAGAAACGTCACCAAAAGGCCGTGCAAGGATTGGCTCGGAAATAAAAGGTAGCAGACATTTGATTGGACAAAATTATAGAAGCAAAATTCTTAGTGGATAAGGATTGCATGTTAAAACGCGATCCGACTTTAACAGGAACTCGTCCGGATAGGAGATTCCTAGGTTTTGCAGAATATAATTTTGTACACAGAAGATTAGATAGAATGTACGGAGAAAGGAGAAAAATGTCATTCTTACAAAAGATTAAGAATTATTTTAAAAAGGACAAACCAATCAAAACTAGAGAAGGAATTATTATTCCACCAGCTAAAACGCCAGCATCATTCATGATGATGGAGAGAGGTTATCATACTTGTGTATGGATGGAGAATTGGATAGAATATACCAAAAATGATGGAGTATTAGCATTTCCTGAAAATGGCACGTTCAATGGGCGAATTCTTCAAAACTTGAGATTGAGGATGAATGATTTAGAACCCAGACCTAGATTAACCCAGTATGAAGCCCTAGAAGTATGGGAAACCGAGGCATTTGAGCGGGATAGATCTAGAAGTAATAGAAGTTACCCAAGATTTTACCCCAGATATTTACGTGAATCGAGAGAAGGTCAGATGAAACAATGGAGAAGGGCAATGATTACAGAGGGACTGTATCCATTATTCACAGAAGGAGAAAAATCAGGAGGCAAATGTACAGAAAAGACAAAACATTTAATGAGAAATGAGGATTCAGAAGACGAATTTATGGAAGAAATGTTAAGAAATCCCCCACCATATCAGGAAGGGACAAGTGGATGCCCTCCTAGTGCACCACCACAAACTCCAATGGTACCAAAGGTAATGCATGAATTCACCCCGACTAGAATACTTCATGACAAAGAAAAGGAAGCTTTAGAAAAGACTAGAGCAGAATTAGTACGGAAAATAACTCAGATAAAAGTACATCCTGATTCATTGACTATTCCTGTAACAATTGGTCCAGTAGTTCCATTATATGGTACTCAAGGAAACTGCCCTCCATTGATACCTGTACCCACTCCTATGAATACTCCTGTGAGTAACCCCAAACCTGAAGCTCCAGTTATAATTGAGGATCAATTTAGTGACTGTGAATCCACAATATCACTCATGGATTTACCTATTCGAGGTTCTGTAAATAATACTCCAAGAAGAGATGTACCTGGAGGTTCAAAAGATGTAAGTTTAGTAACTTCATCAGGAACAAAAAGTGCTACCATAGTAACACCTGAAGATCTAGAAAGATGGGTACAAGGGTCAGTTAAACAGTGCACACCTCCAAAAGTACTGGATATCCATAAATTAAAAGTTGAATTAGAAGAAATAATAGCAGGAAATGTAGGAGTAGAACGCTTGAATACCTATGATGAAGAAGAATTATTGTTCCTGTGCAGAAGTATCACTAGAAATGTGAGGGTATTTCATGAAAAATTGTCCAATCTAGCACTACAGATGGGAATTGAAATAGGGAGATCAAAAGTACTACAGAAACCCTATAGAGCAGAATTTTCAGACAAAGATTTAGAAAATATGAATGCATCTGGAAGAAGACTGCAAATAAGAGAATTAATGTTAGTTTTACAAAAATGGGGAGATCTAGATAAATGGAGATCTAGGTGGGCCAAGAAAAAGGAAGAAGCACGAACAAGTAGAACAGCATCTGAATATGTGATGAAGGAAGCAGGAAAAGCAGATCAAATGTATCCAATGCGAGAAGTTGCGGGAGGAGGATATGTACATGTCCCATGGAGCAGACAGGATATTTTATCATTTACGAATGATTTTCCAAAGCTGAGGGAAAAGCCAATTGAATGGTACAAGCAGGTTGAAAGGTTTGTGAAGGTGTCAAAGGTATTGTTGAACGATTTGGATGGTCTGTTTGACATAGTGGTACCTGCCGATTTATGGACAGATTGTAAGATCACAGTGGATTGGCCTAGTGATGAGTATCCCAGAGATCCAAAGACAGGTGCCCCGTCAAATGATGTAATGAAAAAGTATCAGCAGGTGATAACTTACCTGAAAGGGAAAATACCACCGAAAGAAACAGATTGGGTGAAAATAGATCGAACCACCCAAGAAGCCAGTGAAACAGTACATTCTTACTATGAGCGCCTATTACAGGTGTTTAAACAGTATAGTGGATTTGAGGACATTGGAGACAAGAATATGAGTCAGTTTGTGTATCGGTTTGTTTATGGTCTGAAGCCAGAGATTTGCCAGATGATTAAACAACACATGCTGTGTTGGCAGGGAAAGCCCATAGATGAAATTCTGAAATATGCGAAATATTGTGGAGACGATATTGAGGATAGACATAAGAAACTGCAGGAAAAAGTGATGTGGGCACAAGTGAAAATGGCAGAGAAGCAGGGAATTAATTTGGAAAATCCGAGTGAAAATTCAGGAAAAGATTCTGGAACGAGTGGTGATACGGGAAATGGTGGAAAATTTAGAGGACGAATGAGTAGAGGAGAAGCTAAAAAAAAAATTCCTTGTCATGGATGCGGAAAATTGGGGCATTGGAAGGACGAATGTAAAAAGATTCGGAATAATAATGGCCCAAATCAAAACTTAAATCCACAGATGCAGAATGATTCACAGCAGGGTGTAAATCCCCAGAATCAATTACCACCTCCACCTGTTCAGGGTAATATAAGCAGAGCAAAGCATGGTACAGACATTGGATACCCAGGAGGGAGTGGTAAGAATGATTATATGACATCACAATTTCTTTTGCAGGACAATTACTGTGAATTCGACTCATGACGGTGCCTAGGAGAGGGGAAGAAGGAGTGCGTACTTGGCGCATCCTTACAGGTAGATCAGTCTGGTCCATATGTTGAAGGGAATGTGAAAGGTAATGATATTACTTTCCTTTTGGACACTGGTGCTACCAGGTCTACTGTGAGATCAGCAGACATCCCAGACCTTCCTCTCTCTGGTGAAGATATCCAAGTAGTAGGGGTAGCTAATCAAAGAATTAGAACACCTCTTACAGAACCAATGGAAGTCAAAATAGGAAACTTCAGAGAAATGCACCAATTTGTAGTGTGCGATTCTAGCCCAGTGAATTTATTAGGTAGAGATTTATTGTGCAAAATGAACTGTACAATTTTCTGCACGCCGGATGGTGTGGCAGTTCAGACACCAGATGAGGACCATGTATATAAAATTATGGTTGCAAAACAAGGTACAGAAATAGATGAAATGTTTTCGTTGATAACAAAAGATGAGTTGCCAGAAGAATTAAAAGGTACAGTAAACCAAATAGTATGGGATTTCACCGGAAAAGAAGCAGGACTTATGGCAAAAATAGATCCAGTTCAAATTACTGTAAAAGAAGGTGCAATTTTCCCAAATACTAAACAATACAAAATGAGTGCAGAAGTAAAAGCAGGAGTCATTGAAGAAATCAATCGAATGGTAAAACAAAACATTCTAAAAGAAGTAATGAGTAGCCCATGCAATTCACCAATCATGGGACTAAAGAAACCTAGTGGAAAATATAGGATTGTTCAGGACCTGAGGAAAATAAATAAGATTGTAGAACCATGTTGTCCTATAGTACCAAATCCTGCAGTAATACTATATCAGATTCCTTGGAATGCAGGATGGTTCACAGTGATTGACTTGTGTCAAGCATTCTTTTCAATACCATTGCATCCAGACAGCCAGTATCTTTTCTCATTCAAATTTGAGAATAAAGTATATGTATGGAATCGTGTTCCTCAGGGGTACACAGAAAGTCCTTCCATTTTCAACCAGATACTGAAAAAGTGCCTTGAAAAACTAGTGATGCCAGGAAGCTCAGTTTTAGTTCAATATATCGACGACTTATTAGTAGCGTCGACCACCAGAGAAGACTGTGTTGTTGATTCCATAGCATTATTAAATCTTTTGGCTGAGGAAGGGCATAAAGTTTCACCTGAAAAGTTACAGTTTTGCAGGACAGCTGTTAAATACCTGGGACATCAAATTGAGAGGGGAAAAAGAAGAATAACCTCTGAAAGAGTAGAATTAATAAAGAGAATGCAAATGCCTGTAACCCAAAGACAAGTGCGAGTGTTCCTAGGAATAGAAGGCTACTGTCGACAATGGATACCAAATTTTTCCATGTTAGCTAAGCCTTTAATTAACATGACGAAAAAGAAAGCAAAGGACCCTGTTGAGTGGGAGGATGAAAGTGTAGAAGCTTTTGTAAAATTGAGAAATGCACTTTGTTCAGCACCTGCCTTAGGCATGCCTGATTATAAAAGAGAATTTGCATTATTCTGTCAAGAGAGAGAAAATTGTGCACTTTCTGTCCTAACTCAGAGACATGGACTAGACAGACGTCCTATAGCGTATTTTTCTGCTACATTGGACCCAGTAGCAGCCGCGTTGCCAGGATGCTTAAAAGCAGTGGCAGCAACTTGTTTGAGCATTGAACAAAGCGAGTCAATTGTGATGGGACATCCTGTAAAAGTGTATGTTCCACATGCAGTTGTGATTCTGTTGACAAGAACCCGAACTCAGCATCTTACTCCTAGTCGGCTGACTAAATATGAGAGGATAATAATGGGTGCTGAAAATGTGACCATGGTAAGGTGTACGATAATAAATCCAGCA
Source organism: Calotriton arnoldi (assembly GCA_963921515.1). Lineage (NCBI taxonomy): Eukaryota > Metazoa > Chordata > Amphibia > Caudata > Salamandridae > Calotriton > Calotriton arnoldi. The sequence continues at coordinate 358,245 of CAWUFW010010896.1, read as the reverse complement.
AATCTATTGCCAGACCCATATCATGAAACAAATAAAGATGACGAAGAAGATGAACATGATTGTGTACAGATTACAGAATTATGTACAAAACCACGCCCAGACATTGAGGAACAGCCTCTTAAAAAGCCAGACAGGGAGTTATTTGTCGATGGATCATGTCAAAGACATGAAGATGGTAAACTAACTGCTGCCTATGCAGTATGTGAATTAACTGGAATAGTTGAAGCATCCTATTTACCAGGAGTAAAATCTGCACAAGTAGCTGAATTGATTGCATTAATAAAAGCTTGCAAAATTGGGAGGAATCAGAGAGTAACTATATTTACTGATAGTCAATATGGTTACGGGGTTGTGCACGATTTTGGCCAACTGTGGATGCAGAGGGATTTCATGACTTCTTCAGGATCCCCTATTAAAAATGGACAATTTGTAAGGGAATTGCTAGAAGCAATACAATCACCAAAAGAATTGGCTGTGGTGAAATGTGCCGCACACCAGTCAGGAGATGACTGGGTGGTAGTCGGCAACAGATATGCAGACCTGGTGGCTCAACATTGTGCCAAAACCAGAACGTCAGTAAATAAGAGGGTGGAAAGAATGGGAATCAGCTGCCAACTTATGCTGTATATGCCACCAGAAACTTGGAATGAAGTAAAGAAATTGCAAGATGAGGTTGAGGAAAGTGAGAAGAATTTGTGGATTAAAGTAGGTTGTTCCCAAAGAGGAGATGATGAAGTGTGAATCAGTGCAGATGGCAGACCAGTCATGCCAGACTGTTTACTCTCACAAATGGCTAGAATGCATCATGGAGACACACATATAGGGAGAGATGCAATGATTAGGCTGTTCAGACAAAATTGGTACAATCCCAAGTTCAGGGCTGTTGCAGAGAGTCTTTGCCAGAGATGTCTAACTTGCCAAATGCACAATCCAGGGAGGAAAACGATAATTGGGTTTGGAAAGATTGGAAAGGCAGAAGGCCCATTTATAAGACTCCAGTTTGACTTCATACAGTTACCACCATGTAGAGGGCTGAAATACGTACTAGTCATAGTGTGCCTGTTTTCAAAGTGGATGGAGGCTTACCCTACTAGAAGAAATGACAGCATTACAGTCGCAAAACTGTTGCTACGAGAGCTCATACCAAGATTTGGTTTTCCAGTATCTTTGGAATCAGATAGAGGAAAACACTTTAATAGTGAAGTGATCCAGATAATCTGTGAAGCATTTCAAATCAAACAGAAATTGCACTGTGCATATCGCCCAGAGGCTTCTGGAGTGGTTGAACAATTGAATGGCACTATAAAGTCAAGATTGGGAAAAATGTGTGCATCAACATCATTAGAGTGGCCAGACGCATTGCCACTTGTCCTGATGGGAATAAGAAGCATACCGGACAGAACGACAGGATTGAGCCCACATGAAATAATGATGGGAAGAGCAATGAGACAAACACATGTTCCTACAAACAAATTAGTAAATATATCTGATGATATGGTTCTGGATTATTGCAAAGGATTGGCTGACCTCGTGCGTTCTGTCTCTCATCAGGTTGGAGAAGACGCAGTTTCCAGGCAGCCTGAACTAGAACATGATCTGAATCCTGGTGATTGGGTGGTAGTGAAGAATCACACCAGAGAAACGTGTCTATCACCCAGGTGGAGCAGACCTTGTCAAGTCATATTGACCACCAATACAGCAGTGAAGTGTGCAGGATTTCCTAATTGGATTCATGTAAGCCACACAAAGAGAGTACCAGAACCTGAAGAAGAGAATCCACAGACAACGCCAATCACTGAAGAAGCTGAAGGTTGCCCAGCTGAGGAATCTCAAGCTAGAGGTTCGAGAGAAGCTGACGGAGAACAACCGAGCACAAGTCAGGATTGGATACCAGTGGTAGAAGTGCCTGAAATATACCACAGAACGAGAAATCAAACTAAATTGGAAGAAATTGAAGAAGATCAGATAGGTGAAGAAGAAACAGTTCGGGATCAAGAAGACAAGACAGTAAAAGATCCTGAACTAAATCAGATAGGGAAAGAAAATTGGACTAAAAACAGTGAAGATTTAATAAACTTTGAAGAGGGACAGACAGGTCTAGAAGAATCAGGTCAGGCTGCAGAAGTTCACAGTGCAATAAGCCCTGATCAGAAGCAGTTAGATCAAGAAGAATTCACTAAAGAAAAAGGGGTTGATACAAATGAACATAAAGAAATAAAAAGGGAACAAGGTCAACATCTTGAAAGTCATTGTGGAGCTACTGAAGAGAAACCAATCAGACCTGAAAAAGAACAAACAAAAGAAGCAGTAATCAAAGAAAACAAAGCAGTATTGAGCAGTGAAAATAACGAGATTTCTGAAGACGTAAACAGAGAAACAGTACCAACCAAGAAGACAAGAAAAGGAGATCATTGGCCAAGTGTCATCAAAAGAGTAAAATACCACATAACAACCAGAAGTGAAGATCCAGAACAAGTACCTGAAGTGACAAGTCAAACTGAACAAGAGAAAAAGTCAGGAAAAAGAAAAAGTAAAAGACTGAGACTTGTGAATAACAAATTCAAGGGTCCTGACTGGACTTATATTATTCTTGAAGATTTTGAAAGCTCAGAGTCAAGTGACAGTGGTGGCGAAGGAACAAGTGCAGAACTAACATACGAAGAAGAAACAAGACCACCCTGACTAAACAAAAGAATCCTCTAAAGAAAAGAAGAAGAGATAAGAAGAGCAATCTTCCTTGTCGAAAAATGCCTGATGATAGAGTTACTGGGAGACCAAAACGAAATTGTTGTAGGAGATGCTGTGCAATTTGCATATGTAGTCTAGTATTGGTGCTTATAGTATGGCTAGTACTGATTGTAGCAGTTCCTTACCTTATGATAATAGATAAGAAGATTAATAACGAAACTAAAGGGAGGACAGCAAACATGAAGGGTAATAGAGTAGAACTAATGGCAGAAGATGAGGCAGAAATTCATCATGAAGTAGCTGAAAACGACACTAGTTTAAATGTTTTCACAAAGTTATTGTTTCAATATGTAGACACAATGGAAGTTAGTAATTGTTATGTCTGTATGAAATTACCTGAATCAGTAGCAGAAGGATTAACATACCATCATTTACCACTGACATATGGCATCTCATGTAGTGTATTAACAAGTTTATTTTATAAAACAGGTAGACTGCAGTATTATTATTCAAACTTAGATGTGATATTTTCTGAAGTTCCAATTCGCAAGAATATGAACCCAGTGCTTAGTAGTCAAGACGCACAGTTTATGGGAGAGTTTTTCTTAACAATGAAATCGATAGACATAACACATGCACATAGACACAATTTAACATGTTCTTTACTAGAAGAAGAAAAGATATTTTTGAATTTAGTAGAAGATAGAAGACATGATTTTCAAAAGAAAGCTTCAGAGCATAAGGCTCAGTTGCCACCTTGGGCGGAGAAAGAAGGGAGTTATACACCTGGCAAAGCTCAAGCTGCAATGGCTCTGGATTTCGTAAAGACAGGGAAAATTTGTCTTCATAGGTTAAAGACTGATTTTAACAATGTTTTCATTGGTACCAGTGAATGTGAACACAATTTTTTAATTCTTGGAGGTTGGGGACTCAAAGGAGGAACAGATTCAGTTTTTCCTGGAATTTATTATGTATGCGGGAATAAGGCTTACTTTAGGCTTCCTGCACGGTGGTATGGAAGTTGTTATTTTGGAATAGTTTTTCCAAAAATATACCACGTAAAAAGAAACACTGGAAGCAATGAAAACTATAATGAATTAATACGTAGTAAAAGAGCTAGTTTTTCAGAAATTGTAGGTGATATATTTGGTGCATTGATACCTTCAGTGGGAATAATTCTGAACTCAAGGAAAATATGTAAATTGTCTACAGTGGTTGATCGTTTATCAACGGATACTGCTGGAGGTTTTCTAATGATTAATGCGGAAATGGTTGCGATTAGATCTATGGTGATGCAAAATCGACTTGCTCTTGACATTCTATTGGCAAAAGAGGGAGGAGTCTGTAAATTATTGAAGACGAAACATTGTTGCACTTATATTCCTGATAAGAGTGCAGAAATTGGAACGTATATTCAGAACATAACTAAACTTGAGAAAGAACTTAAACCACTGGAAGTTGATAGTGTATGGGAAAGATTGACAAATAGTATCTCGTCAATTGGAACCTGGTTTGCTAATGTAGGAAAAGGACTTATAGGTCAAATATTAGTACCCTTAGCAGGGATAGCAATAATAATTTTGGCAATAACAATATGGTGCAAATGCTGTAGAAAGAATGGAACATATAAAGTGACAGGAAAAGGAAAGAAGAGAAAACTAGATGAAATCGAACTAGAAGAATGGAGAAGTGATTTATACAAGAAATTAAAAGGAGACTGTAAGAATAGAAAAAGTAAAAATGAGAATGAAACGATTTGCTAGAAGTTGGCATCTGATTGAGGGTAGTATTTTTGATGGCTCAGAAACGCCATCAGAGAGGGGATTGATGGAGCAAGGTTTCAAAAATGAAACTTGCTTGTATGCAATCCTCCTCATAGTATTAATTTATTAAACTTGTACTGTCAATACTAATCTTTGCATTCACAAACACAAAAGGGATAGACGCTTGCCTATGTGTTTTACTAATGAATAACGCTTGTCTATAAACCAAGATGGCCGCTAAAAGCGCGGGACTTCATTGCGCATGTCGCAACCTGATCACATGGTGTGACGTCTTTCTTTGCTTGGTGGGAAACTTCTGCTTCTGCGCAGTGTGCACTAAAATGGCCGCTAAATGTTTTCACATGCTTAAGCTTGCTCTCATGTCATTATTAAATTGTCGTTTTCTTAACGCTACTAATGCAGGATAGTATTATGATTAAATGGGAATAGAGTAGGGAAAGTGGGTATACAGTGAAACATTTTATTTGTGATTTTAATATTTTCTTCTTGCACTTTTAGTAATTCGTAAACTTGGGCCTGGGTTGGTGTCTTGAAACTCGAGAGACAGATGGTTCTGCGCATGTGTCCTGTATGCCTGCCAAGTGAAGTCAACTTGGACGTCTCCCAAGGCCACGACCTATTGGCCGAAGATGATGTACTCCATGTTTCCGGCGGACAAATTGTTACTTTTCTCCTGTAAAATGTATAACATTTGTCGTGAGACGGGTGGGAAATAAAGTGAATGTATTAATTTGAAGGGGCGGGAAGCTAAAAACAATAGGCTTCACAATTTAGGCCAAAATTGACATGGTGCGAGAATCCACCCCCTGTCCCTGTCCAATCAGAAGTAGTGGTCCCATAATGTTAGCAACATTAAGGGGAGGTACATGGGCCTAGAAGGGTATAATAGAATATAGCATTAGTAAATTAGTTAGAGCATGCGTTCACGAAGAACAGGCGTCCATACTGCCAGAGCGCTTTTAACTCCAGACTGCCCAGCTGATCGGTTGCTGACTGAATTACTGTCCGGAAGAGGTCCTGAGGAGGGGGCGGCGGAGTCCATTAGACGGGAGAATCGAGGAGAAGTCGAGTATCAGAGAGGGGAACGGCGCAGGCGTCGTTGTAGAGAGGTTACCGGTCCTGTCCTGATCCTGGAAGAGGTCTTTGCTCTTCATCCTTCCTGGGTCCTATCTTTTCCAACTCCTTGGCCAAGGGGCTTGGTTCTCGCATTTTAGGTAACTATACTGCAACCTTTAGTTGCGCTGCTGTCTCTATTCTCTCCCTTCCTTAAACACCGTCATTTATTAGCAAAAATCATTTCTATTCTTTTTCTTGGGTATTGCAATCAAGTACCGTGTTTCTGTATTTTACTCTGCTAAAACTTTAGATAAACATTTTAAAACTTCCTGACTCAGTGATTATTTCAGGATTATGTATTATAGTGAATGTCACTCATTTTAAACTTCCCAATTAGCAAAGGATCCATTGGTAAGTTATTACTCTTCAATCAGAAGGTAATTGGTAGCAGGGATTTTTGATAAAAGAGTACATCTGACACCCAGCGTAAGTATTAGTGTAGTGTGAATGTATGGGCCCAAGTGAGTATATGGTGTATGAATGCTGTTGGCTAATATTGCGCTGGATCAATACTGTCATAGTAGCATGGGGACATTCCGGGCATATGCTTATGATTCAAAGGGAGATGTCAATGGCACACTGCTTATCATTGCAGTCATGTCCTATACGCAATGAGTGGCAACTTCCTCCTTTGCATAACTGCATTACATTCCCAGCTGTCAGATTTAGCTTGAGCCTGGACTATTACACTGCCAAGTAAGTCAGAGTATGATCAGACACATGACCTTGTTGGCAGCAGGTTCAATATGGCAGCTGCCATGCCCACTTCAGGGATTCGGATGCCCTCCATCCCTCACCCCCAGGGTCTGCATTCAAAACTACCATCTTCAGCAGAGAACTTCTGGGGTATTAATTTGGTTTCTCCCACTAGAAATGCTGCGCACAACCTTCTGATCTGCTACCTCCTGATTCCTGTGGGCATTCCTAATCCATTTTCCATAGACTTAAAGAAGCCCCCCAAAATACAAGGGACCAACACATATTTAGATTTTGTAGGGCAGGCGAAGAAATGTTATCCAAACCAAGGATCCAAACGAGAAAGTGATTGCAAGGATGCAGTCTCCATATAAAATCAACACAAATGCCCAAAAAAGTAAAGCATGCTAAACTGAACCAACACAATCAGAAACAAATCAATCTCCTTGTCAAGGTAGTTCTGGAAATGGCAGTTGTGTCTCGAAGCCTATCATTGCCTCCATGTCCTGGAACATGAGACATTCCCCAAAGGAATAGGAAGTGCCAGCAACCTGCAAAGGTTCTCGAATCCCGGTACTGCAAACACATTTGCTGATTCTCTGTGAGAGAGACTGAAGCCCGTTCATGTTTTATCTTTCCCCATGCTACCCGTGGGATGCACAAGGAGATTCAAAATGGGTAGGCCAAGGAGTATTCCAGGGTATTTTGGGGGTTGGGGAGGGGGCAAAGGAGCAAACGGGCATGGCTTTCCTATAACCTTCTTCATATCCTGTGTTCGAGGGTGACTAGATGACCTAGGTTTTCTGGGATAGTTCCAGTTTTTCATTGTGTGTCCTGGCAAATTTCAGTACGTTTAGCATGTCCTGGGTTTCAAACAGGGTCGACAGGACACAGAAAGGCAGTGCAGACCGAGCTGCTAGCCACTAGGAGAAAACAATTTAAATAACACTGGTGATAGTGTGTAGCAGCTGCATTTAATTCCCCTTAATGCCTTACTATTTTCTATGTTGGTAAGTGTTATCAATAGAGTCATTCTGTGCCCCTCGTTTGACACAAAATTGTATTCCTACTTCTTTGTTAGTAGAACAGCCTATTTTTTTTGTTTTCTAATATGGTTACACTTCTCTGTTCCCACCCAGTCAACAGCAAGCCTACCAACAGCAGCGGTGCTCCTCCGCTAAGGCGGAGGAGCGTCGCTCCACTGCTTTTCGGCAGTGAAAACTGAAAAATAAAATGATAATATCAAAGGTTATCATTTTATTTTTCCTTGCAGCCGAGCCAAGGGTGGGGTGGGGCGAGGCGTCCATTCTGACATGACACAGCTGCAGATGGGAGGAGGAGTGGTGGCAGTGCTTCTAGTGCGCATGACAGTTTGGCCGGCAATCTAAGGCCGGCCAAACCGTCATGCGCACTTCAATCTCTCCACCCGAGCTGTGCTGTACAGCCAGGTGAAGAGCAAGCACAGGATCGTAGTCCCTTAGTGAGCACCTAACTAGGGCGCACACACCAATCACAGCGCTGCTCTCATGCTGGGTAATTCCAGCATGAGACCAGTGTCTTGATTGTTGTAGGAGGGCCTGTGGCTTGCCTCGAGTCGAGGAGCAGAGGCCAGAAGAGCACTGGCACTGCAGATGGCAGGTAAGCATTTTTTAAAGTCTTTTCCCCCACGCTGCCCCCCACGCTGCCCCACTTTCTGCCTTCCCTACGCTGCCCACCACTTTAATGCCCCAGCAGCCGCCACTGCCTACATACTCACATGGCCCTACATTGTGTCACACACACAATATCAGCTCTCTACACTCGGGTGAAGAGCTGATATCTCACTGTGAAAATAAGGTAAGCTGAAAACCCCTATGCAAAGGTTTCCAGCTCTTCTATGGAGGCTCTACTCTGCTATAAAATCCACTATGGGTTTTCTAATTACCCAGGGACACGAAATGCTGCTTCAAAAGCCTTTATGTATTTAGGGGAGGGAGGAGAGTTTGCTCAGGCCATGACGGCCTTGAGCCCCGCCCCTATCATTGGCCCCGCCCTTTCAATTAACCCTCCATTGCTTTTCAGCCAGAGGCCAGCACTAAACCCTGCTCTCTATATAACTTTTCAGACCTGGGGTGGGCTCTAAGCTGCACCCCCTCCAGTCTCCACCTGCTCTGCAGCACAATGAACACATTTTCAATGTTGGGAGGTCAACAAAAAGAACTGGCTAACAATGGGTTACATGTCAAACATAGCATAAAAACAGGAACTGTTTGTATTAATCTCATACATTTAATGCAACATGTTGGCAGAAAGGTTTGCTGATCACCATTATTAAAAACAAGAATAATCTCAAGGGCATTCGTGACCCATTACATACAAAGTTAATGAAAAGGAGAGCTGAGTAACTGAGTCATATTATATCCCCACGATAAAAAGTCTCTGTACATCAAGGATTTACATTTTGTTCATTGATATTAAGCCCTTGATAAAATACCCTCATTTATACTTGGATCTTTTCCAGCAGCCAGATGATTATATTGCCACCATTATTCATCAATTTGACTGACTTAATAGTCTTCCTCCAGTAAGAAGAACATTTCAATGTGAATCTTAAACGAGGAATTTACAACCAGAAAGAGATCTGGGCATTTTGTCAATAAATACTCCAACACAAATTTGTTCAAAGTAGAACTTGTTCTTTTCATGGAGCCTGTCTGACATTGAAACTAATGGATGAAAATAATGCTGACACAAGACTTCAGTTAAATGCCTTTTAGAATATCAAGGCAACAAAACAACTGGATGCAGCGTTCTGGGGATGTCTTGTGTACAGGTCTGCAGCACTAGGAATTACCTAATTCAATGCAAACCTGCATGGTTGTCTTGTGGAGAATAATAATGGGCATGTGGCTTGGCCACGTGCCAATCCTAGTAGAAGAATGTGGGCATGGGCACAGTGCAGTGGCGGCTGGTAGGGAACGGTGGCGGGGGAGTGGGAGCGGGGACGTTTAGAAAAAACAGAAAAAGAAGACTTACCTTTTTGTCGCCGCCAGCCTCTTCTCTGTCCTCACAGTTCTGGCTCCCTGAGGCACCCAGTCTCCCAGGTTCCCCTAAGCCAATCACGACGCTGCTGTCACCATGTCAGCAGTGTCGTGATTGGTCTGAGCGCCGACGGGGACTGGGAGGCTGTGCATGTTCTCCACCCAGCCTGTACAATACAGCCTGTGGAGAACATGCAAAGTGCGCATGATGGTTTGGCCGGCCTGACACGGCCGGCCAAACCATGATGCGCACTTATGGTGCAACAGCAGCCACTCCTCCTCCCTCAGACCCTCTCCCTGTGACGAGCCCAGCCCGCCTCAACCTGGCTTGCTCCTTCCAGAAGAAGAAAATGATAATAATGTAACATTATTAACATTGCATTATTATCCTTTTCTTTTTCTTTTTCCACCGAGTGGGTCAACGGTCCTCCGCCTTAGCGTAGGGGCAGACCTTGGCACAGTGTACAGCATATGACTGGACCAATACTGCAGAGAGGACACGTGCGCAAAGTCTGCCTTGTTGGTACAGAAGGATAGTGCATAAGGCATATCTATGGGACATGCTCTTTGTGCATTATGTTGCAAAGCAAGCGCTTACACGGTTATAGAGAAGACTTGCTTTATTCCCAACTTAAAACCACACAGCAAAGGAGAGCTCCGTACAACCGCCTCCTCCCAGCTCCATCCCAAGATCTCTCTCTCCTAGAATTCTACAGCCCGAGCACAGCCTAAGCTCTAGAATCCCACGAGCCCACAGCAGGCTCGAGTACCAACACAACACTTCCCCCTCCTTTCAAATGAAAGATAAAGGGGCATATTCACAAGGACTTATCGCCGAGTTATCGCCACCTTAACGCATCAAAAGTGGAGATAGATTTAACGCCCCATTCACAAGCGTGTGCAAACTGCAGACATCGCCAGTATTCTCACGATAACTGCCGCAAATTTTGCCCCCACGGGTGACACCACCAACTAACCCTAATGAGATGCAGAGTAGGCGTTCCCGTGCAAAAACACACGAAAACACCACTACACCACTTTCACAACGAACTGCCAGATCTGCGATGCGAATCAAAAACAGGCGATAAGCCGCGGTAGCAGCAGGGATTTAACACCTGCCTTCTGCTGGTGTTAACTAAGACGACTACCTGCAGTACGAAAGGGAGTCCAGCCCAGAGCCACATCGGAATACCCACAGATGCCATGGAGCCAATGATCATGCAGCTCGGAGACCCAAGAGGGCCACAACACCTACCGCCGCCACTCCCAGGCCCCCCCACCCCGGACCCCCCTCCCCGGACAAACACATACCGTGCACGACACAAGAGCCACAAAAAGCGCATGATGTCGCACAATGACAAAAAGAAACACACATGTGTGGTCAGAAGAACGAGAAACAGTCACTCATCATTGAAGTAACAACCAAAAACTTTATTGAAATACAACACAAAACACCAATGCGGAAGACTCCTGTCAGGTCCGTCCGGGACAATCTTGATGTCACAGCCTGGAAAATAAAGCACAAAATCAGAACGTGTGTCATGCGCACATCAAAGGAGCGAGACACAGAGAAACAGAGAATGAAAGAAAGGCAGAGAGAGAAAGAGAGAGAGAAAGAAAGAAAGGGAGAGAGAGAGAGAGAAGGAAAGGAAGGGAGAGAGAGAGAGAGAAGGAAAGGAAGGGAGAGAGAGAGAGAGAGAGAGAGAAGGAAAGGAAGGGAGAGAGAGAGGGAGAGAGAAGGAAAGGAAGAGAGAGAGAGAGAGAGAGAGAGCTAGGGACACTGCCGCCCCGCGCACCCAGGCACCACTGCTCACCTGCTGCCACCGGTGTGTTTCCAACCACGTGCCGGTATACACTTCAAGCCACCAGGTCTGCAATCTGTAATCAAGGCCAGAGTCAATCATGGCAGAGACCATCTCACTGCACACGGCAACAATGCCTGTCCGTCCCTGCGCACACATGCAGCCGCACCCTGCCCCCTCCCGCTGGCAAGCGCTGGCTGTCCGCCCTTGCGCACCCAGGCCCCACTGCTCACCTGCCGCCAATGGTGTGTCCACCAGTGGGCACACCACGTGCCCGTGCAAGCTCCAGGCCCCGGTCCCGCCACCATGGCATGCTCCACATCATGCAGACCCGCACCGCGGCCCAGCAGGTCCCACACATGACGCTGAGTCCTGAGGCATTAATGACAGAGACCACATCAGTGCACACGTCATCATCGCAGGCTGCACACCGGCTCAGCAATTTCGGTGCCACTAACCCTGTGCAACCCCAGTCAGGGCCACGTGGTGGTAGGCCCGTGACGGCTGCAAGGCTTCGGGTGCCACTAACCCTGTGCAACCCCAGTCAGCGCCATGTGGTGGTAGGCCCGTGACGGCCGCAAAGCTTTGGGTGCCACTAACCCTGTGCAACCCCAGTCAGCGCCACGTGGTGGTAGGCCTGTGACGGCCGCATGGCTTCGGGTGCGACTAACCCTGTGCGCAACAACCCATGGGCCCTTTATGATTGAGAATCGTGGAACGTCCGTCATCCAGTCTCCTCCGGCAGTGGGGAATGTGACGTTGTCGGCCCCTTATATTGGCGGGGTCACATGGCCTGTGATGCCTGTGCCGGATGGGTGTGGTGTGTGTGCAAACCTGCCCTCAGGGAGTGGCTGTGACATGCTGACAACTAGACCAGTGACCTGCAGACCACTAGCGTGTAAACCTGCGACATGTAGCTATGTGGCCCCGCCCTTGGAGCGTAAGCGGAGTGGTCTGGCCTGGCGCACGCCGGACCATCGCAGGGCTTGCAACAATGACTCGGGGACTCTGGGTGTGGTTCAGTCCATGTTCGGACAAGGAAGTGACTAATGTGTGTGTCCCTGTTGTTGTGTCTACGGCACCCGGAACGCAATCGGCAATGTAGCACACTGTGACTGGAATCCCACTAGATGAGCATCATTGACGTTAGGGGAATCACTGACCCTACATTCATACTTGAATGATGAAAGACATGACACAGCAGTGCGTTTCTGAATGTTTAATGCACATCCAGTGGAGTTTTGCAGTTGGAGCAGTACAGGACCATGCCAACCCCACTTCACAATATGGGCCCGTGGAGGGCCAGCCAGAGTCCATCGGGGAATGACAAGTACAGCGGAAGAGGAAGAGTACAGTCCGCAGTCTGATCGCCGTGTCATTGGTCACCAAACAGGATATGGCAGTCCATGTCGCGGTCCAAGGTGAGTGCAGCAGAGTGTATTGGGGGTCAGTGGAAGGTCATGGGGCCATGTGTGGCACCAAGCAGCAACAGGCCAGGTGGCGGAAATGAATGCTAGTGCCTCCTTCTGATCTCAATCCCACCCACGTCCTAATCCTCGGATGTGTGCTCTGCCTCACCTGTGGGTGGTGCAGTTCCGGCTGCGGCACTGTGTGCCACTGACACATCAGGGGCCGGAGGTGGATTGTCGGCCACACTGTGTGGCAGTGACACATCAGGTGCCGGAGTGGAAATGTCTGCCGCACTGTGAGGCACTGACACACCAGGGGGCGGAGATGTGGATGGTGTAGGAGCAGCAGCATTCATCTGCGCCATGCCTTGTGGCAGCAATGCCATGATGAGGATCTGCAGGGCATGGTAGATCCCAGCTACATTTTGCTGATGTGCAGCGGTGGCTGCCATCCATTCCGCCTCCATCCGCACCATGTCCTCCATAAGCCTCCGCATGTGTGCCAGCTCACGGCTGAGATCGCTAGAGCCACTCTGAGCGGACAGGTGTTCTTGTCTCCGAGTCATGACTCCAGTGATGTCAGCCAGGGCTCCTTGGAGACCATGGAGCGGCCTGTGGGTGTCCGTTAGGGACTGGAGGTGGTCCCTGATGGGACTTAGACACCCATGGATGGCGTCAAGTTTGGTAGCCATGAGGTCGAACCCCACCCGCACCTGCCCAGCCATCTCCCTCTGGCCCTCCAACACACAGCGTTGGAAGGCCATGTGTTGTTCGTGGGGGTCCTGGGAGACAGCCGGGGTTGTGGGTGCCTCCTGCTGGGTGGTTTGTGGAGTGGGTGGGGTCTCCTCGATGCAGCTGGGCTGCCCTGATCCTGGAGGTGATTGGCGGATGAGTTCAATGATGTCTTGGAGGGCTTCGGTGTCGATGCTGGGGGTGTCCTCCTCGTCATCAGTGAAGAGTGGCTGGGACTGCTCTGCAGGAGGTGTTGACGGTGCCTTTGCAATGTGAAGGGGAGATGCTGTATTACAATGTGTCCACATGTATGTAGCCGCATGGTACATGTTCACATTCAGACAGCATGGCAATGTACATTGTGACAGTCTGTAGATCAGGGCCATGATCCAGAGTCATTGTGGGTGTGCACTGTGCTCTGCTTGATTGTGCATGTGTGCCATTGTGGCCATCTCTTCCGTCCCCCCAGTACCTGGTGGTTACTCACCCTGTTGCTGTTGTGTTGTGTCATGTCGAGCAGTGTCTGCTCCCCCAACTCCTGCCACGGTCTCCACACTGATGACTGCCGACACCAACTCCTCCATGTCATCCAGCTTCAGCTGTGGCGCTGGGCTCCCACCTCCAGTCTGCATTGCTGCCTTCTGGTTGCCTGCGAGTTTCTCCTTGGTTTTGCGCTTGATGTCAATCCATCGCCTCTTGACCTCGTCCATTGACCTCTTGTGCTCTCTGACGGCATTCACCTTGTCCACGATGGACCGCCATATTCCATTTTTGGTGCCTAATGACACGTTGGAGGTGACGAACAGTTCTTGATGGTGTTGCATCACCTCCGTGACCAGGATCCTATTCTCCTGCGGACCGAACCGCCTCTTCCTCTTCTTCTTGTCCTTGCCCTTCCCTGTCCCCGAGGTCCCAGGCTGGTCATCCGGGGTGCTTGTGGGGTTCCTCTCGTCCTCTGCACCTGCTCCGGATGCCTCCATGGTGCTTCAGTGTTGGTTGTTTTGTGTTTGTGTGTTTTTTCTACTTTTGTAGTGATTTTCCCGCTTGCCGTGTGTGTATTGCAGGCCTGGCGCTGCTTATCGCTAATTTCCTCATCGCGGTTTGGCCCATCGCATGTTTTTTTGCGTTGGGGTTTGGGTTTTTATCACCGTCGCGGTTGTTGTATTCGGGAGACTATCGCATGGTACCGCCATGTTGTGAATTCCACGTTAACACAGGGTTATTTTCCCGCGATAGACTGCGATGTGTGAAGTTGCGTTAACATTTTTTGGAGATGTGTAGCGCACGTTCTTCTGAATATACCCCAAAGAGTAATACAATGTGAACGACATGCCTAAAAGATTACAAACTAAGCGACTAAAACTATCATAAGATATAAAATTGGAATATACATAGATACAGATAACACTTAATTGTATATGTGTGTGATATAATCATCTAACCTCTTGGGTTTTACACAAATGCGCCTTGCACAGACGACTTCTTCCCCCTTTGTATTTTTCCCATTCATGTGTACGTTTGCTTCACCATTACTACATGCACCTTCACTGGTACACTCTCCTAGTGCAGGACAAATAGATTCTGGCCCGTTAGTCAGACCATCAGGCGCCTGGATTTGTATATTAGGTTCACTCACTTCCTTGGTTGAAACTACATCTTCAACCCAATCATAATTTTTTACCCGTGCTTGCTTACCCCTCACCCCCTCATCTTTCCCATCCTTGACAAACCCCTTGAATAATGCAATTCTATTTGCATGCCATACCTTGCCGTCACTAAGCAGTACGGAGTTGCATAGTATCTTCACCACTTTAAGAAGGGTAGAGTACTTACTTTCCCCCTTGCGTGTCAATCTTCCTTTCTTTATTTTAACAATATCACCCACCTGCAAGCTCACTCTTCTTGCCTTATGTGCCTCATCGTACTTGTTCTTGAAATTATCTTGCCTAATCTCAAGAGAATTCCTCACTTCCATCGCAGACCAAGAGACAATTTTAGTGCAATTCAACCACCCCATATTGTCCTTGGTGCGTGGTAATCTCCCTCTCATAAACTCGAAGGGAGAATGGCCTGTGGACTGACACTGGGTAATTCTGTATGCACTCACCATCTTCCTTAACTCATCCTCCCAATCCTTTCCATTACTGTAAGCCAATTTGATAATTCCTTTTATCACCCTGTTGAAGCGCTCAATGATTCCATTGCCCTCTGGGTGATAAATAGATGTAGTTTTGTGCACAATTCCTGTCTCTCTTATAAATTTCTTGAAGTAGTCTCCGACAAACTGTCCTCCATTGTCTGAAACTAAGTCCTTAGGTAGACCTTCACGTCCAAATACTTCCCCTAAAAAACACAACAAGTTCTCTGAATCCGCCCTCTCAACTATCTTGAATTCTGGCCACTTAGAGAAGTGATCAATCATCACAAAAATGTATTTTGGTACTCCATCAATGCCCCTCACTGGACCAAAAATGTCAACACCAACTCTTTCCCACGGCATGCTGGGAACAACTATAGGGTGTATGGTCGGTTTGAGAGTAATTAAACTCTTATCCGAATTGATGCATTCAACACATTCACAAACAACCCTTTCGATATATTTTTCCACTCCAGGCCACCAGTATGAATTTTTCACTCTACATTTGCTTTTTACAATACCAAGATGTCCTTCATGGCAAAAGTTGATCACCTTGTCACAGAATACTTTGGGTGAAACCAATTTGCCACCCCTGAGTAACAACTCTTCTTCTGTAGATAACTCATTTCTTACTTCCCAGAAAGGAATACAATTTTTACGTAACCGAGCTTTGCCAGGCCTCCCCATGTGAATGTAATCAATAACTGCACTCAATTCCTCATCTTGAGAAATGCTCTTGATCCAATCTTCATGAGAAATGCTTACTAACTCATTCCCAAAATTGTCGCTACTAACCACTCATCCCATTCATTCCTACTTTCCTCACTGTTGGAAAGTCATCCTGTGCCCTGGGCACCCCCCAACTTTTTGCTGACTGGAACTGGTGGTAACTGACTCTGACTGACCCTGGGCTCTGTTTAACCAGGCCCAGGGCCAGTGCCATGCTGAAACACTTAGATAACAGTAAAGCACCTACATACACTAGGGTACACTTTGGGTTGGGGTACCCCTGTAATTGGCATGACCTACCCCATGAGCCCCTAGTATATAATAGGGCAGGGGATTGAAACTACCTAGAAGTCCCCAGTATCCTGGGGCATGGCAGTTTAGAGGCCAGCAGCCTTTTTGCACTTGCATGTGTGCACTGCTGAAGCCTGTGGTCAGTTTAAAAGCAGCTCTGGGTGCCAGGACTGCTCTTAAACATGCAAATTGTGGCCAAACTCGACTTTGGGGTTTGGGGCACTTAAAACTGGTCAACCTAAAATGTTTTTGCATAATAATGACCCCCAGGGTCTCCCTAGGTATCCCAGGGGTGGGGGGTCAGGTATCTATAAGGTAGACCCTTATAAAATGAGTTTATAAATGCCCTGGGTTAAGTGAAATTCACATTTCACTCTCCCCATTGTTTAAAGTGCTGCCCAAATTCGACTTTGATGCTGGGGGCACTGGGCCTGGAGGATCTGCAATATTTTTACAGATTCAACACCCCTAGGGTCTCCCTAGGTGACCTATGGGGTGGGGGTCCTGTGAAAATAAGCCAAGTACTTATAAAATATGTTTTTGTAGGTCCTGGTGCTGGAAAAATGGCCCACGTCATTTTTCCCATTGCAAACCCCATGGCCCATAGGATAACATGGGGGAAAGTTATTAAACAATAACTATTAAGAGGACAGGGATAAAGATTCCATTCAAAGACTCACTAGAATGGTATGGATAAATCCTACAATATGATGTTATTGAATTTTTCCCAAAGTGAACAGACAAGAAGTTATAACACTTTCTTAGTTGTAGTTCCAAATCCAGCCTGCCAGTGCTCTGCCCTGATTGGTCAGAGTTAAGAGGATTAGCCAGCCTGCCTGAAGAGGTGATAAAGATCCCCTGGGGTCAGCCAGATGGACTGGGAGGGCAGTGAGCTGTTCTGCAGGAATGCCAGGCCAGGGGGAGGGGTCGTAAACAATGAGCTTCAAAGGGGCAGAGCCCAGAGCAGTGTCATTAACAGCTTTGAACCCCCACCCCAGCCAGATGGCAGGATTAAGGAAGGTATGTGCAGATGTAGGGAGGAGAGGCTAGGTTAATTAGCCAACTCAGTGGGAGTGTTTAGCCAGCTCTTACCTCCTTGCTGGAAAATCAGCCATTATGGATTTGGAAGCTTTGTTGCACTCTGGGATAAAATAATGCCACACTCTGCAGGAAGTAGTCACTCAAGTGGGCAGTTACCCTACTCCTATTGGTGAAGCTTGACCTCCTGGATGACCCAGAGACTGTGGAATAAGTATCTGAGAGAGGCCCAGCCCCTCAGATCTGCTGCTTGAAACTGAAGAAAGCAAGACTGGCCCTGCTGGAACTTCTGCTGTGCAAAGACTTCTAAGGCCTGACCTCTGGAGACTGCACCCCCTGAAACTACAGCTTTGTGGACTAACTGTGCTGAGTAAAAGAACTCAAGAGTGGACTCCCTGCAAGCTACAGGTTAACAGAGCTCATCTGGACCCTCACCACCAAGAATCACCAACCTGGGGAACTACCAGTGGATTTGTAAGGGTGACGTCCAGTGCATTGTGGGAATTGAAGTCCTCAACTTTCAAGGACCATCTTGGAGCTTCCAGACCCTTGGAGTAAGTTTGAGACACTTTGGGACCCTTTGAGGAACTTCAGGAAGAAGTTCAGGAAGTTTGGGGAACTTTGGAGGAACTTTGGAAAAAAGCTCCATAGGGGGACCGACTCATCCTGGTCAGCCAAGCCGCCTGCCTTCAACCGCGAGCCGGCCAAGCCCACCAGGTTCGTCCCGCTAAAAGCTCCATCGCATCGACTTCCAGAGATTGACCGGGACTAGCGAAAATCTGAAGCCGGCGAACCCTCACCGGATCCGGCTACATGAGGAGCATCGAGGGACCCCACGAGAAAAAGCTCCAGAAAAGCTTCTAAGTCCGCTCGTAAGAAATCGACCGGGAGCAACCGCGAGCGCCAATCCGCCTGCCTTCCATCGCGTGTCGGCCTGGATTGTTGGATTGCCCCGCTAAAGCGATCTTGAAAAGTTTCTAAGTCCGCTCCAGGGAAGTTCACCGGGAGATCGTCGAAAGGCTGCCCGGCGGAGCCACACCGGATCCGGACTGACGGAGAGCGTCGAGGGGCCTCGAGGAGAAAAGCTCCAGAAAAGTTTCTAAGTGCGAAGGTAAAAACATTGACCGGGACCTTCCGCGTGGAGTATCCGCTCAGGGCTCCATCGCGGTCGGCCTTAAACTTTGACTTTGGCCCGGTCTATCGCGAGGCTATGTCCCAATATGGTGCTATATGCTTCTAAGTGCTAGATTTTATTTAAACTTTGAAAATTCATATCTCCGGTTCCCTACATTGGATTTTTGTCGTTTTGGTGTCATTTTAAAGATAAAAATATTTCCTATTTTTATAAATTGGTGTTGGATTTTTATTATGTGTTGTGTTTTAATTATTTACTGAATTGGTGTTTTTGAATGCTTTACATACCTGTCTTTGAAGTTAAGCCTGTCTGCTCGCAGCCACGTTACCAGGGGTTGAGCATAGGAATAATTTTCTTAGACCTATGCTGAGTCCTATCAAGTGTTTGTGGTCTTATTACTAGTGGCAGACCTACATTTGCCCCTACCAATAACCCACTTTCCAACATTTGGTGCTCAGCGGTGTGGATGTGGACTTGTGTTTAAAAAATACACCTTTCAGTGAATGAATTAAGATTATAAAAATCCTCTAAATTGCCTTAGAACAAAACTTTTGAGTTTGATTTTTGGAATTTGGACTAAACTGTTTTTAATCCATTGTTTTGATTTTTCCAAATTGTTCTAAGTCTATTGTGCCTAGTGTTGTGACCCAAAACTAGGGAACCATGGAGTTGGACCTGGCTAAACTGTCCCAGTGTAAGTTGGCTGAGCTTAGGGAACAGTGTAGGCTTAGGGGGCTGCCTGCTTCCAAGAGGTATAGGAAGGCAGGGTTGTTTCAGTTTATACAAGCCCATGACCAGGCAGCTGAGGAGAATCAAGGGGGATAGAGGGTTTCCCCCTACCTCCTCCCAGAGGGGAGGAGGTTGAGGATGATGCCTCTTCCATTATAACTAGTGTAAGCCAACAGAATCCTGATGGTGGGAGTGGGGCAGGGTCCCTTACTCAGGAACCACTACGGTCCCTTGCAGAGAGACAGCTTCAGGCTCAATTAGCTTTGATAGCTTTAGAGCAAAGGAAACTGGATTTGGCTGAGAAGAGGTGGGAGAAGGAGGAGAAGAGAAATGGTGGCAGCGAAAGCGAAGAAGATGCTGAGATGTCCAGGGGTGGCAGATTTGAACCTAAACTTCCAAAGGGTATTGTGCCCAAGTACACTGAGGGGGATGACATTGACAAATGGCTTGCAGCTTTTGAGAGGGCCCTTAAGATGAGTAGGGTCCACTCTAGGTATTGGGGTGCACTCCTGTGGGAGTTGATTCCAGTAGCTGGGAGGGATAGGCTCCTGACCCTGAAGGGAGAGGATGCAGAATCATACCAGCAGATGAAAGCCTGCTTAGTCAAGAGGTTTGGTCTGACTCCAGAGCAGTACAGGGTGAAGTTTAGGAACACCCAGAAATTGAATTCCAAGTCTTGGATAGACTTTGTGGATGTTTCAGTGAAGGCACTGGAAGGCTGGATTTGTGGTAACAAAGTGAGCACTTATGAGGGATTGTATAATTTGTTTTTGAAAGAACACATTTTGACTCATTGTGCAGAAGAGAAGTTACGCCAGTATCTAGTGGACTCTAAGCTGACAGACCCCAGAGAGTTGGGGGAGTCAGCTGATGAGTGGGTGAGAACCCGGGTTTCCATTCAGCACCAGGGGGTGACCAGAAGAAAGGAGGACAGGTCCCTCCCCAGGGGAAAGCCCAGGGAAATGAAGGTCAAAAACCTAAGGAGTCCTCCAAAGACCCACAAAAACCTGCACAAGGAGGGGGCCCCGAGCCAACCCAAAACCCAAGGGAGGTGGATTCAGGGAAAGAATGGTAAATTCTTTGATCCCTCAAAAGTGGGTAAGTGCTTTGACTGTAACCAGCCAGGGCACAAGCAGGGAGATGCTGTCTGCACTAAAAAGCTCCCCCTAAGGGGCCATCCACAGGGATTGCCAGTGTCAGTGTAGGGGTGGAGAGTGGTGCCCCAGTGGAGGGTAATCAGGTGGGGCAAGCAACCTTAGTGTCCCTGGGTGGGGTGAATATTGCAACCCTTACTGCCTTACCTCCAAACATGGATAAGTACAGGCAGAGGCCTAAAGTGAATGGGACTGAGGTGGAGGCTATCAGAGACACTGGGGCTAGTGTAACTATGGTCCTGGATGAGCTGGTGCCCCCGGAGAGTTTGTTACCTGGTGAGTTTCACCAGGTGACTTATGCAGACAGCACCACCAAACTCCATCCTATGGCTGTGGTGGATTTGGAATGGGGAGGTGTGACAGGCCCTATGAAGGTAGCTGTGTCAAAGGTGCTCCCAGTCCAGTGTTTACTGGGCAATGACCTTGAAGCCTCTGCATGGTCAGAGGTGGAGAGAGGACTCCATATGAAAATATTGGAGCTCCCTGAGTGGGTGTGTGCTGTGACTAGGTCACAGACTAGCCAGACGGGAGGGGCTGGACACTTGGACCCTGGAACAAAGGGCCAAGCATCCATGGACAAGGGTACTGGGCCTGGTGAGCCAGCCCAGGGAACTCCAGAGGTGCAGGCAGAATCTAACCCTGATGGGGAGGATCTGGCCTCTGAGGGAGGGACTCCATCCCTGCCAGAGCTGTCAGATTTGGCAGAACTGACAGGAGCAGGTGGACCCTCCAGAGAGGAGTTCAGTCAGGGACAGCGTGACTGTCCCACCCTTGAGGGCTTGAGGCGGATTGCTTCTAAGCAAGAGGAAGGGGATGACAGTGGGTTTCATAGAATCTACTGGGAAGATGGACTGCTTTATACTGAGGCCAGAAACCTCAAGGAGGGGGCCACCAGGAGGTTGGTGGTGCCCCAGAGGTACAGAGAGTTCATCCTGACTTTGGGTCATGACATCCCCTTGGCAGGACATTTGGGACAGATAAAGACATGGAACCGGTTGGTGAACCATTTCTACTGGCCCCATATGTCTGAAAAGGTAAAGGAGTTTTGCAGCTCCTGTGTCACCTGTCAGGCCAGTGGCAAGGCAGGGGGCAAGACAAAGGCTCCCCTAGTACCACTGCCAGTGGTTGGGGTTCCTTTTGAAAGGGTGGGGATGGACATTGTTGGTCCCCTGGACCCACCTACTGCATCAGGGAATAGGTATATCTTAGTGGTAGTTGACCATGCCACTAGATACCCTGAAGCCATACCTCTTAGAACCATTGATGCTCCTGCAGTGGCTAGAGCACTACTTGGTGTGTTTACCAGAGTGGGTTTTCCAAAAGAGGTGGTGTCAGATAGGGGCACGAACTTCCTGTCCAGCTATCTGACTGCTATGTGGGATGAGTGTGGTGTCAACTACAAGTTCACCACCCCCTATCACCCACAAGCAAATGGTCTTGTTGAGCGATTCAACAAAACCCTGAAGGGCATGATAAATGGGTTGTCAGAGAAACTCAGGAGGAGATGGGATGTTCTCCTCCCATGCTTACTGTTTGCTTACAGGGAGGTGCCACAGAAAGGGGTTGGTTTCAGTCCCTTTGAGTTGGTGTTTGGACACCCTGTGAGGGGGCCATTGAGCCTGCTGAGAGAGTCTTTAGAGAAGCCTCTCAAAGAAGCAAAGGACAATGTGCTGGACTATGTGCTAGGCCTGAGATCTAGAATGGCCGAGTACATGTACAAGGCAAACAGGAAACTGGAGGCCAGCCAGGAGCTCATGAAGCACTGGTATGATCAGAAGGCTACTATGCCTGAGTATACTCCAGGACAATTGGTGTGGGTGTTGGAGCCTGTGGCTCCCAGGGCCCTCCATGACAAGTGGAGTGGGCCCTATCCAATCTTAGAAAAGAAGGGTGAGGTTACCTATTTGGTGGACCTTGGCACCCCCAGGAACCCTCATAGGGTCCTGCATGTGAATAGATTGAAACCCCACCATGACAGGGCAGACATGACCATGTTACTGGTCACTGATGAGGGTGTGGAGGAGGAAACTGAGCCTGTGCCCGACCTCCTCTCCACTAATGTGCAAGATGGGTCAGTGGAGGGGGTGATACTCTCTCCCAAGTTGACAGACCAGCAGCACAGAGACTGTAAGCAAGTGCTGGAGCAGTTTGCTGGCCTGTTCTCCTTGACCCCAGGCATCACTGAGTGGTGTGTGCATCACATTGACACTGGTGACAGCCTGCCTGTCAAGAATAAACTGTACAGGACATCTGACCATGTCAGAGCCAGCATTAAAGCTGAGGTTGCTAAGATGCTGGACTTGGGGGTAATTGAACCGTCTGAGAGTCCATGGGCCAGCCCAGTGGTGCTGGTACCTAAACCTAATCCTGAGGGGGGACCCAAGGAGTTAAGGTTCTGTGTGGACTACAGAGGATTGAATGCAGTCACAAAGACTGACGCTCACCCTATACCTAGAGCTGATGAGCTCATTGACAGGTTAGGGGCTGCTAAGTACCTGAGTACTTTTGATTTGACTTCAGGTTACTGGCAGATTGCCCTCACTGATGGAGCAAAGGAGAGGTCAGCATTCTCCACCCCAGAGGGACATTATCAGTTCAAGGTAATGCCCTTTGGTTTAAAGAATGCACCTGCCACCTTCCAAAGGTTGGTGAACAGGGTCTTGTCTGGGTTGGAACAGTTCAGTGCAGCTTACCTGGATGACATAGCTGTGTATAGTTCTACCTGGGGAGATCACTTAAGCCACCTAAGGGAAGTGCTTCAGGCCATGCAGCAGGCAGGCCTGACTATTAAGGCAAGCAAGTGCCAAATAGGGCAGAGTTCTGTAGTGTACCTGGGCCACCTGGTAGGTGGGGGCCATGTACAGCCTCTCCAAGCTAAAATCCAAACTATTTTGGATTGGACAGCACCTGTTACCCAGACTCAGGTCAGGGCCTTCCTTGGACTGACAGGGTACTATAGAAGGTTTGTTCAAAATTATGGGACCATTGTGGGGCCCCTAACAGAACTGACTTCTAAAAAGAGGCCCAAGAAGGTGATTTGGACCCCAGAGTGTCAGAAGGCTTTTGACACTCTGAAAGCTGCTATGTGTTCAGCACCAGTGTTACTGGCCCCTGACTACACAAAGGAATTTGTAGTTCAGACCGATGCTTCAGAGCAAGGGATTGGGGCAGTGTTGGCACAGCTAAATGAAGGGGGCCTTGATCAGCCAGTTGCCTTTATTAGCAGGAGGCTTCTTCCCAGAGAGCAGAGATGGAGTGCCATTGAGAGGGAGGCTTTTGCTGTGGTGTGGTCACTGAAAAAGTTGAGACCATATTTGTTTGGGACTCACTTCCGTGTTCAAACTGACCACAGGCCTCTCAGATGGCTCATGCAGATGAGAGGGGAGAATCCCAAGCTGTTAAGGTGGTCCATTTCCCTACAGGGAATGGACTTTACAGTGGAACACAGACCTGGGGTTGCCCATGCCAATGCCGATGGACTTTCCAGGTTTTTCCACTTAGCTGAGGAGGACTACCAGGGTATAGGTTAGTAACCCCTCACCTTTCGTTTGGGGGGGGCTGTGTTGGAAAGTCATCCTGTGCCCTGGGCACCCCCAACTTTTTGCTGACTGGAACTGGTGGTAACTGACTCTGACTGACCCTGGGCTCTGTTTAACCAGGCCCAGGGCCAGTGCCATGCTGAAACACTTAGATAACAGTAAAGCACCTACATACACTAGGGTACACTTTGGGTTGGGGTACCCCTGTAATTGGCATGACCTACCCCATGAGCCCCTAGTATATAATAGGGCAGGGGATTGAAACTACCTAGAAGTCCCCAGTATCCTGGGGCATGGCAGTTTAGAGGCCAGCAGCCTTTTTGCACTTGCATGTGTGCACTGCTGAAGCCTGTGGTCAGTTTAAAAGCAGCTCTGGGTGCCAGGACTGCTCTTAAACATGCAAATTGTGGCCAAACTCGACTTTGGGGTTTGGGGCACTTAAAACTGGTCAACCTAAAATGTTTTTGCATAATAATGACCCCCAGGGTCTCCCCTAGGTATCCCAGGGGTGGGGGGTCAGGTATCTATAAGGTAGACCCTTATAAAATGAGTTTATAAATGCCCTGGGTTAAGTGAAATTCACATTTCACTCTCCCCATTGTTTAAAGTGCTGCCCAAATTCGACTTTGATGCTGGGGGCACTGGGCCTGGAGGATCTGCAATATTTTTACAGATTCAACACCCCTAGGGTCTCCCTAGGTGACCTATGGGGTGGGGGTCCTGTGAAAATAAGCCAAGTACTTATAAAATATGTTTTTGTAGGTCCTGGTGCTGGAAAAATGGCCCACGTCATTTTTCCCATTGCAAACCCCATGGCCCATAGGATAACATGGGGGAAAGTTATTAAACAATAACTATTAAGAGGACAGGGATAAAGATTCCATTCAAAGACTCACTAGAATGGTATGGATAAATCCTACAATATGATGTTATTGAATTTTTCCCAAAGTGAACAGACAAGAAGTTATAACACTTTCTTAGTTGTAGTTCCAAATCCAGCCTGCCAGTGCTCTGCCCTGATTGGTCAGAGTTAAGAGGATTAGCCAGCCTGCCTGAAGAGGTGATAAAGATCCCCTGGGGTCAGCCAGATGGACTGGGAGGGCAGTGAGCTGTTCTGCAGGAATGCCAGGCCAGGGGAGGGGTCGTAAACAATGAGCTTCAAAGGGGCAGAGCCCAGAGCAGTGTCATTAACAGCTTTGAACCCCCACCCCAGCCAGATGGCAGGATTAAGGAAGGTATGTGCAGATGTAGGGAGGAGAGGCTAGGTTAATTAGCCAACTCAGTGGGAGTGTTTAGCCAGCTCTTACCTCCTTGCTGGAAAATCAGCCATTATGGATTTGGAAGCTTTGTTGCACTCTGGGATAAAATAATGCCACACTCTGCAGGAAGTAGTCACTCAAGTGGGCAGTTACCCTACTCCTATTGGTGAAGCTTGACCTCCTGGATGACCCAGAGACTGTGGAATAAGTATCTGAGAGAGGCCCAGCCCCTCAGATCTGCTGCTTGAAACTGAAGAAAGCAAGACTGGCCCTGCTGGAACTTCTGCTGTGCAAAGACTTCTAAGGCCTGACCTCTGGAGACTGCACCCCCTGAAACTACAGCTTTGTGGACTAACTGTGCTGAGTAAAAGAACTCAAGAGTGGACTCCCTGCAAGCTACAGGTTAACAGAGCTCATCTGGACCCTCACCACCAAGAATCACCAACCTGGGGAACTACCAGTGGATTTGTAAGGGTGACGTCCAGTGCATTGTGGGAATTGAAGTCCTCAACTTTCAAGGACCATCTTGGAGCTTCCAGACCCTTGGAGTAAGTTTGAGACACTTTGGGACCCTTTGAGGAACTTCAGGAAGAAGTTCAGGAAGTTTGGGGAACTTTGGAGGAACTTTGGAAAAAAGCTCCATAGGGGGACCGACTCATCCTGGTCAGCCAAGCCGCCTGCCTTCAACCGCGAGCCGGCCAAGCCCACCAGGTTCGTCCCGCTAAAAGCTCCATCGCATCGACTTCCAGAGATTGACCGGGACTAGCGAAAATCTGAAGCCGGCGAACCCTCACCGGATCCGGCTACATGAGGAGCATCGAGGGACCCCACGAGAAAAAGCTCCAGAAAAGCTTCTAAGTCCGCTCGTAAGAAATCGACCGGGAGCAACCGCGAGCGCCAATCCGCCTGCCTTCCATCGCGTGTCGGCCTGGATTGTTGGATTGCCCCGCTAAAGCGATCTTGAAAAAGTTTCTAAGTCCGCTCCAGGGAAGTTCACCGGGAGATCGTCGAAAGGCTGCCCGGCGGAGCCACACCGGATCCGGACTGACGGAGAGCGTCGAGGGGCCTCGAGGAGAAAAGCTCCAGAAAAGTTTCTAAGTGCGAAGGTAAAAACATTGACCGGGACCTTCCGCGTGGAGTATCCGCTCAGGGCTCCATCGCGGTCGGCCTTAAACTTTGACTTTGGCCCGGTCTATCGCGAGGCTATGTCCCAATATGGTGCTATATGCTTCTAAGTGCTAGATTTTATTTAAACTTTGAAAATTCATATCTCCGGTTCCCTACATTGGATTTTTGTCGTTTTGGTGTCATTTTAAAGATAAAAATATTTCCTATTTTTATAAATTGGTGTTGGATTTTTATTATGTGTTGTGTTTTAATTATTTACTGAATTGGTGTTTTTAAATGCTTTACATACCTGTCTTTGAAGTTAAGCCTGTCTGCTCGCAGCCACGTTACCAGGGGTTGAGCATAGGAATAATTTTCTTAGACCTATGCTGAGTCCTATCAAGTGTTTGTGGTCTTATTACTAGTGGCAGACCTACATTTGCCCCTACCAATAACCCACTTTCCAACACTCACCAACTGGTAAAGGACACCTGCTAAAAAAATCTGCGATTCTATTACAAACCCCTGGCACGTACTTGATTTCATACACAAAATCCAAAAGTTGTACAGACATGCGAGAAATTCTGGGAGATATATTGTTTAATCCTTGGGATGTGAGGACTCTGGTGAGAGGTTTGTGGTCTGTCCTCACTGTAACGCAAGTCCCCCATACGTATTGTCTAAAGTGCTTGAGTCCCCAGACACACCCGAGGGCTTCTCTCTCAATCACGGAATACGTCGGTGTAAGAGCCCTAGATGCGAACGCAATTACGCACTCAGTTCCATCCTCTCGAATCTGGGACAAGACAGCTCCCAGGCCTCTCCCACTTGCGTCTGTCGTAATAAAGCTTTTAAGTTTGGGATCAAATCCTTGAAGTGCTGGAGCAGAACAAATATCTTTTTTGATGCATTCCATACTCAGCTGACATTCTTTAGTCCATTCAAATGTACGACCTTTTTCAGTAGTTGCCTAATACAAAACATTTTGCCAGCAAAGTTATAGACAAATTTCGAATAAAATTCAGCCAATCCTAAGAAAGACCTGACCTCATCTTTATTTTGAGGTGCAGGTGCCTTCTTGATGGCATCAACTAATTCAGACTTTGGGCAAATTCCTAATGAGCTTATCTCGTGCCCTAAGTATGTTACGCTCTTACTAGCAAGTTTGCACTTGGACTTTTCTGCTGTTAGTCCATTCATATCCAAAGTTCTTAGTACTTCCAACAAGACCTTGTCGTGTTCCTCTCTGTTTCTTTCCATGATGAGAATGTTGTCCTGGAAAAAGACTATGTTCTTCATGTCCTTAAATATTAAGTGCATGAGATGTTGAAACATGGCAGCAGGCGATGCTAGACCAAAGGGAATCCGCCTAAACTGGAAAGTACCAATAGGGGTGAAATAAGCAGTTAAATGCCTACTACTTTTATGCAAGAGCACTTGTTGGTACGCAGAGGTTAGATCTATTGTGGAGAACCAATCCATGTTCCTAGTGGTAGATACCAATTCCGAAATTCTAGGGAGGGAAATACATCTACAAATATATTCTTATTGAGCTCTCTTAAGTACACACACAAATGGACCCGGCCGTTAGCCTTGCGTGCTACGACAAGGGAGGCGACCCAATCGGACGACTCAACACGCTATATTATCCCATTATCTACAAGTTTCTGGATCTCATTAACTACTTCATCTTTGACACTCATTGCAATATTTCTTAGCCTGTGGATGCAAGGACATGCGTTCTCTTTCAATATTATTTTGTGTGAGAATCCTTTGAGTTTACCTATACTTCCAGAGAACACATTGGGAAATTTAGTTACGTATTCTTTACACAGCTCTTCTCCCTCTGTCTCAACACTTAACACAGGATCAGGGCTGTTGGGATCAAGTAGTATTCCTAACTCACCTTTATCCCACCAACCTAACACGTAAGGTCCAAAAGCAGACATGTACAGTTTACAATCTGCCTGTCTTCCTTTGAATTCAAATATGAGTTTGCGATATCCCAGTAGATCGATGGGTTCACCAGTATAACTCACAGGATGCACATCAGGCTTTTCCAACTCCTTACCAATTTTTCCACAAAATACTTCTTCCCATGTGTTTTTGTTGATGATGGTGTATGGTGAGCCTGAATCAGCCATAAGGGTCACAGGCACACCTCCCACTACAATCTCGCACACTGGTTTGTTCCTTTGTCTGCTACCTGCACCCCAACACTCTTCACATAAACAGAGGACTTCCACATCTGAATCTAAACTCTCGTCCCCATGTTCATATTCATCCACCACACACTTCACTGACTTAGATTTGCGACAAACGCGTGCATAATGACCAGTTACTTTGCAATTAGCACACCTCTGACCTAAAGCAGGACACTTCTTATCATGTGCTAAGTGTGAAGAGCTACCACACCAGTAACATCGCCCTTTTAAATCAGAAAACTTCTCCATACGACCTTGTTTGTACCTCCCTTTTTCTTTCACAGGTTGTTTCTCAATTTTTTCATGGGTCATGCGTGAATAATTTCCCTTTACTAATCCGACAATATCCTCACTGCTATCTAATCTCCTAGCTGTCACTACGGGTTTTGGCGAACCTAGTGATAAGTTTAGCTTTGCTAATAATGGCACTAATTTCACGTAAACTTGAATCTCCATTAATCCAAAGTTTGTCCTGAAGATTCAAATTGTTGCAGTGCATAACAAGTTGGTCCTGAACCAATTCTTCTTCTATTACTCCGAATTTACAGGACAAAGCTAACTTCCTTCAAGCCGCTACATAGTCTTCAACCTTTTCATTTGGCCCTTGTTTCCGGTGGTAAAAGTTGAATCTGTGTACTGCTTTACACACTGTCGGAGCAAAATATGCATCTAAACCAGCCATTGCCTGTATGAACACATTCACCTCACCTCCAGAGCATGGCCTCTTCTCGATACGGTTGTACACTCTTAATCCACCAGGACCTAAACAATGTAAAAGTATTTTTTTTTTCCTTTCAGGTGTTACGTCTTTACTCTCAAAGGTGTCTAAGTAGTTTATGAGATAATCCTTCCATTCTTCCCATTTTTGGTTAGATATCTCACCATCTTTGATCATAAAGGGCTGTGGAGCAGGAAGATTCATGGTAGCCATTGTTGCAGCTTAACCCAATAGCTGCCAGATCGTATGTAAATATTTTGCATACAAGTGTGCTCTATTAGTTTTGAACTGTTAAAAGTACACAAAATACCAGACAAACCCTATAAGGTATTAATGCAATGCTCCTGAAATATAGTTAAAACGAGAATGTGATGCACATGGTGTGCGTGTCACCGTAGATGCAGAAATGGTTGAGACTCACGTGAAAATGTAGATTCGTACCCTTCAAGATGTGACATGCTAGGTGCGCTTGTCACCATGAATGCTGATGGAATCCTGTAAGTGAGCTTGTCACTGCATGTGAAAAATAGGTTGGAATTTGTTTGGGAGCGTTGATGCGACTCCCTTAATTTTCCCAAATGTGACACGCTAGGTGTGCGTGTCACCGTGAATGCCAATGAAAGCGGAATGAAGACTTTTATATATTTTAATAACTGGATGACGCGCAGTAGACCAATCCAGAATGGCCACTCCTATGTCTGCAATGCGTCAACGTCCATAGCACGTCTCCTTTATGGCGACTTCCGTGACGGGTTTACAGCATGGCCCTCGAGACGTCACAATTGAACTCCTTGCGCTCCTCAACGTAGTCGCGTGCATCCTCAACGGTCAGCTGACACACAGGTGGGCTTAAAGAGTCTCTATTGATTAAAATTGTACCTTTTGCTCTTCCTGTGTTGTTTTGAAGGTGGAAGCAGTCATTTCCATAATGAGCTTCTTCCTATGCTGCAGCGTATTGTAAAGAGTTAGCCATGAATTGACATAGAATCAGGCGAGTGGGTTCGTCGGGTTTAAGTCGCTCATCGCCATTGTTGCAAAGCAAGCATTACACGGTTATAGAGAAGACTTGCTTTATTATCAACTTAAACCACACAGCAAAGGAGAGCTCCGTACAGCCGCCTCCTCCCAGCTCCCTCCAGCTCGAGCACAGCCTAAGCTCTAGAATCCCACGAGCCCACAGCCAGCTCGAGTACCAACACAACACATTACACACAGGTCGTGCAACCATTGAATGTGGTTGCATGGGTCCTGGGCACAATCCGTGTCCTTGTCGAACTGTAAGTAGCAGTCAAAGCATGTCATTACAAAACCCAAGAAATTCACTCAAGGAATATATTAAGCAGATGCAATGGTTCTCTACTATGATATAGAAAGGGCACACTCTCTCTGGTAAAAAAGACACTTGAAGGGTTTCATCATTATGATGAAAAACCTAAAAAACCGCTGTAGCAGCAGTGTTTAGGCAGCATCGGACTGGGATAGAAAATAGTCCCGGGCTCCAAAATAAAAGTGGCTCCCATCTGCAAACTTGGTAGTAAAAAAGGGCGCCCACATTCGAAACCTGGGCACCTAAACTTTTCAAAGCATGCTGCCTGAGTGGTTTGAGAGGAGTGGGGGATCGCATACATTTCTGCTTCATGAATATGTTTGTAGTAATCTTAGGGAAATGTAGCAGTGAAATTCACTAGGTTCCTACCCTATTAAAAAGATAAAAACTTTGACAGAGCCCTGCTCCACTACTCAGAAATTGTCATTGGCTCATTCTCACAGCCCTCGAAAAGATAATAGCATCCACACTGCAACTTCTTCATGCCATCAATCTTGTTCCCATTCTCTCTTTGATCTTGGGCCACTTTTCTGCCTTTGTTATTCAGTGCTTTAGGCAAACTGTGTGATCTAATTGTGGATTTGAAAACTTGATCGACACGTAACACACAGTGCTTTGTAGCATGTACATTGACTCTAAGAGTTGTTTGCTGCTCACAAATTTGAACAATCATAACATTACACTGAGATCTCTTTAACAGGTACATATGCAACTCTAGCAATATACTGAATGCATTACACCAATTACTGCTGGATACAGACAGATTACCTCTGCAGTAGGTGCATTAACCACCTAAGTCAGAGTACCAGTAGATACACTTGCCCAGCAGAACTTGTAAGATTCTTCAGTGGTCAATTTTCCTATTGTTGTTAACTGAGGGCAACCAGGAGGTGACAGGCTCAAATCCTGTTGTGGCAAATTCAGACTTTCATTAATTTATGATTAAGGGACCCCTTCCACTTTGTGAATGTATACAAAAAGTTTTTTTAAGAGCCGGCAGTGGCCCGTGCCACTGCCCGCTCTTAAAAAATGAAAAGTGAACGATTCATTTTTTTTTCCAAAAGCAACCCATTTTCCTTTAAGGAAAACGGGCTACATTTAAAAAAACAAAGATTGCTTTATTTAAAAGCAATCACGTACATGGTGGTCTGCTGACCCAAGCAGGCCACCATCCCCGTGATTTTTAGCGATTCCTAGGGGATCGCAAATTGCGACCTACCTCATTAATATTAATGTGGTAGGTCATTTTGCGACCCCCTACGAATCGCTATATGAAACTCTTGGAGTTTCATACATTTGTAATAAGCGATTACCTAATTGCGATTTGCTAAAAATTGCAATTAGGTAATCGCTATTACATATGTTGATACATGTGGCCCTTAGTTGGGTACTGGTAAGTCCTAATAAAATTGCTACTAAACTGTACAGCTGTGATGGGTGGAAACACAGGCATGTGTCTATGTGTGCCTACATATGCACTCACTTTCATTGAAAACAAGCATTTGCAATGCAATAGGTCTCGCATTATTAAAGTTTGAGCTATTGGCATTGCTAAATAATGCAACACCAATAGCTCAAACTTAAAAAATGCGAGACCTATTGCATTGCAAATGCTTGTTTATTTTGCGAGGGAGAGTACCGGCACTTCGCAAGAGAAATGTAATACTTTTTAATTGGAGAGTACCGGCATTTCTCAGAAACAAGCCGGTACTCTGGAACAGAGTACCTGCACTTTTATTTTTCCATTTCAAGCACAGGCTAAAGCCAGACTTTAAAAAAAAACTGCACGGATTGGTAGTGTCTGATTAAAAGTTAAGAGGTGCGCAAATGAGTGAACATTCTGGGGTCGCACCACAGTTACATGACTTGTGACACAAAACCACTGATTTGAGAACACAATACATTTTTCAATACATTTTACAAAGACACAACTACATCAAATCATCAAGCAAAAGGTGGAATTAGAAACACACCAATGTGCACCCACTCACCAATCAGTGGTAAAGGCCATAAATACGGGAAATAAGAAAAAAACACTACTACAATACAAAAACAGCTATCTATGTATCTGATCAGTTCAGGCAAGTGCGATAGAGAAGTGAAGGATAAGACGCCGACTCCGAGGAAATCCGTTATTCCCTGTACAGATTAAAAAGCATATGCTTGGCATTTGAAACTTAATGTTTTTACAAACTTAAGTTTGAAAATAAAATGCAGAGGTAAACGTCTGATTTGGCAGACAGCCTGCTATTTTTACAAACATTGCAAAGGTGTGGGAGATGCGAGGTGGCACTTCTTCGACTAATCCGGTAAAAGCGAGGAAGTGTCATTATTCCGAGAGGGAAGGCATCGAGTTGTTTTTACAATCTGTACGTTTTTTTGGGGGGGGGTAAAAATCCACAGCTCGGAAACGTTTATTTTATTTATTTATTTATTTTAAAGGAGGCTGTGACCATCAGTCCCCAGGCACCTCCCACCATAATTAGCCAAAAAAGTAATTTAAACTTTATTGCCAGGGGGGTTTGACTTCTTTGACTGATTTGTTTGTGTGCTATGTGATTGTGCGGCCGAGTGAGCTTCCAATTTTGTTCCTCTTGCATGACACGGGCAAAACCTAAGAATATATAACTTGGAAGTCATGACGTTTCCCAGTTGTTGGGCGGTGCTAACCGGATACAACGCGACTAACAAATCCAAGGGAGTCCCGGGCCGAGAAAAAACATTCTGTCACAACAAAACATGACAGAACTGAAACCTCTCCAGTGCATCTGTGAGGAGGAGGAGGCCGCGTAGTGCAGTTACTCAAAGCTGCACAGAAGAGGTCAAAGTGAAACAACAGGCCGCTTTCATTAGGGCTCATGATCTCACCAACTCCCAGCCAGCTCTTCACACCCACTGTTCCTTCACAACATTGCAACAGCATTAAAAAAATGTTTGTAAGTAACCTGTAGCGTGCGTCTTCCACAAAACCTGAACAAACATCAAAAGCAGTAAGCACTCGAGGTATTCCGTGTCAGGCGTGAACTGCGCTGGTTTTATTATTTCCACTCTGGTACTTGTAATTTTGTTTTTTCGTTATAAATCCCAGAATGCACAGGTTAAAAAAACAAGGTTCCGGAGCACAAAGGTTCCGCCTCGCTGTCAGCTGAGCGACGAAAGCTATGGTTAACAAGCGGCAGTGAAAGCGATCGCGAAAGCGATCGCTACTGTTAAAAAAAAAAAACACGCCCGCGAGTGGTGCGCGCGCGCGCCACAGCGAGCCATCTGGTTTTCATTATCGCGCCTGTGTCTGGGCACGATAATTGAAACCACATGGCCTATTGGTGTCTATTACGCGCACCAAGCGCGTAATAGACACCAATAGGCCATGGGCGGAGCAATGCGCCCGCCTTTGGCCAATTGCGTGCAGTGTTTTAAAAAAAGACGCACCAAAAGGCCAATGGGGAGCACAAAAGGAATCGCACACGCACGAGCGTGTGCGATTCCTAGGTCAGTGCTGAATCCCCGTTTTTCAGATACTAAATGTCTCGCGCTGCGCGAGCACTGCTGCGCAGTGCAACGCTAGGCGCGAGACCTAAAAGAATGCTGTAAGGGGTGTGTCACTTTCAGGTTGGGAGAGTTTAAACTGTGGAATTATCTTGCAGCAAAATTGGCACTGCTACCCCAGGCACATTTGATAAAGGCATTGAAATATATCCAAGGTTGAGTGGTTTGCACATAATGGCTGCCACTTTAGAAGGAAGAATGTAGAGTCAAAGCATATGGGGGATGGAATAGGCCACACCTTTTTCCTTTCTAATTTCCTAGAATTAGACAAGCAACCATCGCACACCTAATTAAAAAATATATAACTCCGCAATTGGGGTGGGGGAGTAACAGCAGCACACATACCAGGTGCAAATGTATTGAATATTTCATGGCACTTACTGCATATGTACTACTCGGGGTGCAAACAGAACCTGTTTGCATATAGAGTTGCACTTTTCACTTGCCCTTACGGTGCGTGGTTTTTTTGAAAAACACAATATGTGCAAATCAATCTATACCAAATCTTAAACAACAATGATTAAAAAATGATTCTTTCAAAAATACTTAATTGCAAATATGTTACATTTCACAATGACAAAAAATGTTCTCGCAACAATGATGACAAATGTTCTTTCATCAGATTGCAATTATCATTTTCTTGTTTATTTTCTTGTTTGTTTTCTTATTCTTCATTGCTCCAAGCAGAATTATTACATATCCCAATGCATTTCGGTAAATCCCTTCATCAGTGGAATACTGTAAATGATACAATTTAATATTTGTGAACCAAATTATATAAAATTCCAAAAACATAACCAACTTTAAACAAAGGGTATGTAGGACAAACACATCGGTCCTATTACAGCAATATGAATGCCAAGATTTTACCAAGCTCATCAGATACAAACACCCAAATTACTCCTGTGTGTGATATTGTGCAACAATGCCAAAGAAACCGTTCCGCTGTGAAGACAAGTGTAAACGAGCTCACCTTTTGCTCAGTACCAAACGAAGAGGAAAAACGAAAAAACGTGAAAGAAAAGCCCAAAAAGTATACCCGAATCGGCCGACACCTCGTGTGCTACCTTAAAAATCAAAAACGTGAAATGAGATGTAATGCTCACCTCTGCATGAGCTGAAGTGGTAATTTTATGTATCAACCGTAATATGAAATCTGTAAATAGACCAATACTGTTTCAATATGACGTCGTGAGAAAAGTGTTGCTGCCCATTGAAAAATGTAAATGAAAATAAAAGGTAACCTACGTGTGCGGTAAAGTTTTTGCCTCTCTCCGCATCCCCAATATCACGCTAGCTTGCAACCCATTCCGGAGCTAAAGGTAACAGAAAAGGTTACTAAATAAGAGTTTAATGTATTGGTTACAAAACCGCATCTAAACTACCAGCAACTCTCAAATACACCGTACCTTCGTGACGATCGGTTCACACGGCGTCTCGCACTCCCATTCGAATCCCAAGAAACCTCCGAGCTGCTCAATCTCAGTTGGAAATCCCGCGAGTCAACGTGACGTAAATATTACACGCTGGATAGTGAAGACAGACTAGTGAATCATGCCGTTCTCCCGAAGCATGTTGAAAAAAGACTATTTGTGATGACAGGCGAAAAATAGTAAAATATTCCCCAAGGTCATATTTTGAGGATTACAAACAACCTAAACCCATTCGTGTTATGAAAACCGATCAAGAGCGGAAAATAAAACAGAAAGAAAATATCCATCCACAATAGAAAAGGAAAAAAGGACTCTTCCTCAATGGCTCATGGTGTGAGAAACATCGTGACCACATGCACTTAACAAATATAATATCACAGTGTAAAATAAATGCCTATAGTTGTGTGCCTAACATATGTCATGGGTACAAAGTATAAGGTGTTTTGTTTTTGTGTAAATGTTGAACTTGGCAAAAAGATAAAATTCTATGGCAAAAGGCTACATTTCTAAAACATGTCTATGAATGTCTTCACAATAGAATCAGTACTATCATCATAAGAAACATGTCATTTCTATTTTATCATTCAGACCATAAGGGATAAGTGTTTTCAGATAACGTATCCAAAATGTTTCTCTCTGTGCCAGATGTTGAGTAACATTAACATGTGGTACTTCTGACACCCTCTCGAGTGCAATGAAACGCAACTGTGGTATAGTGTGTTTCATCTCCCCCAGTGCAATGCTAAACACGACTTAATGTTAGCAGTCCATATCATACTCTTGTGTTCAGTCATTCTAATCTTAATCTTCCTTGTGGTGCGTCCAACATATACCAGCCCACACGGGCATTTGATAGCATACACTACCATATTGGTGTTACAATCAGCAGTGTGTTTCAGTCTAATCGATTTCCCAGTGTGGGGATGCGTAAAAGTATCACCTACGATCACGTTCCCACAATGGCCACAGTTATGACACTTGCGCATGCCTTGGTTACCAGTTTCTAAGTGTACCATGCATTTTTTGTTTAGAAAATCCCTAATGCTCTTTGATCTAGAGTATGCAAATATAGGTTGTGCTGTGAATACAGGTTTAAAATCATTCTCCTGCTCAATGATCTCCCAACGTTTTAATATGCTGCGTTTAATTGCAGGTGCTGCGGTAGAAAACTTCAAAACACAAACTTCCCTTGACGATTTTGATCTGTCCGTTTTTTTAACAATTGTGTTCGATCTAAGCTGGATGCCTTTTGTTTAGGTACCTCTAGCACTATGCTTGGATATCCTCTTGCTCTATACTGTTGAGATAAATCCTCAATATCTTGTGTACCCTGTACCTCATTTGAGCTTATCCTTCTGATTCTAATGAATTGCAATAATGGTAAGTGATTTTTGAGTGCAGGAGAGTGAAAACTGTTGAAATGTAATGCGTTATTAATATCTGTAGGTTTTTTGTAAACCCTAGTAACCAGTTTATTTCCTTGCCGTTCAATCAAGATATCTAAATAATTTAATGGATGTCATACTCATTGAGTAAGTGAATTTAATGTGAGAATGACAGTTGTTCAGTAGGTTTATCGCATTTTCCAATTGTGCTTTCGAACCTTTCCACATGATTAGAATGTCATCAATGTACCTTAAGTACATTAATAGATGTTCTGTCCACATAGTGTTATGTAAGATGTGTGTGTCTTCAAATCTGGCCATGAAAATATTTGCATATGTAGGTGCCCCCGTAAAACCCATCGAAGTTCCAGTTCATTGAAGAAAATATTGGTTTTTCCAAGAAAAGTAACTGTGATAGAGACTGAATTGCAAAAGTTCTAACAGAAAGATGTTCAATGATTCTTCATAATCGTGTCTTAACAGTATCCACTCTACTGCTTCTATGCCTTCACTGTGTGGGATCGATGTGTACAAGGCTGATACATCGATTGTGCATAACCAAATATCTTCATCTTACTGCATATGTATCAGGTATCAGCCGCTCAACTCAGGTAGGAGCAGAAGTAGTCGTTGTCTGTATGTAAACGCCCATAAAAATGAAAGGCAGATAATGTAGCTTGGGGTGAGGTGGCCAAGGAGACAGAATGGCACAGAGACTCCCCATTGTAGTCCGAATCTCAGGAGTCCCACTCCAAATCTTCATTAATGTTAAAAGTGTTCCAACACCGAAGAGCTATATAGCAGGCAAGTTCCCCTGTGACTGTCTGACCCGTAAATCAGTCTTACCCGCACTAGCAGAATCTAAATGACCGCAGTCTCTAAGCGCGGTTCCCTTCACGGGTGTTAAAGCTGCAGCGGCTGTCTCCAGTAAGTTATTCACACATACCCTGGGAAGGGCAGTAGTTAGGTGTCCTTGAGTTATTCACACACGGTTGTGCGGAGGCAGCGGCCGGGGGTCTTTGATGCTCCTCCGATGCTGGTAAGTTTCTTGGGATTCTCCCCATAGGTGGGGGTGCGAGTTTCTGGTCCTTAGTTGGGTCTTGGGCCTGCTTGTGTCATTATAGCAGCCTCCTGTTCATGACAACAGTCACGACCAGACCACACTTCTTGCCTTATTTTGGTGGACTCGCCCGGCATATGGGGTCACTGTCCTCATTATGTACATGGGTTACAGCCTGATCCGCACAGCAGCAATCTTTAACGGCAGCCCCACCTGTCATTGGGAATCCCAGATTTTGCACCTGCACATGAGTGACTGCCCGATCTGTGCTCCAAACTTCACTGCTCACTTCACAGAAACCCTCCTCTGGCATTTGGGGGTCATTGACTTTTCCCTCAACCCTGGCAATGACCGGATTGGTGCAGCAGCCATCTCCTAACACCTCACTACAAGGATTCAATCGCCAGGATCCCCCACTGGACCTCACTACCTCCAGTCCTCCAATTCCTCACAGGGCCCACTGATCTTGGCAAGCAGGCAGAAAATGGTGCTCCAGGCTCCAGGGGCAGATGGTCTTGAATTCCCTGGGTGATGTCCATTCACACAGCTGGGAGACTGCCAGGCCTTGGCCCCCAGTCCCCATTAAAGGCAAAAGTCATGCTGAGCTTCTCCTTCTCAAACAGCCCAACTGGCTTCTTGACAGTTGACACTTTTGGGGGCCTCAAGCTCTCCTTCTTATAGTACACTTCCAGGCACCAAATGTGATTCAGAGTCTGAGCCTATTATATTGGGGTCTGCTTCCTTTTGAAGTGCCCTCTCCTATGCACTGTCCTTCCTTCAAAAGGCAGTTTGTAACAGCAAGAGCAGCTCCAAAGCTGAAAGCCCCAGAACACAGGCCATTGGAGTGACTAGAGGTTTCTCACCTAGATGTTAGCCACAGTGATATGTGCGTCAAAAGGTCACCCCAGGTTCTCAGCCCTACTCTTTATGATTCTCTTATCAGGCCAATCTCATTCCTGAGATGTGCCCAGGCCCCTTCACAGTGACCTCTTTCTGAATCTAAGAACACTTTTTGAAGTATACAGAAGAGCCTCACTCATCCTTCCTCCAATGTGTCCCACCCATCTCACAGGAATGCAGCTATCCACAAATTTGTCTGGGGGGATTCCTCTGCTTCCTCATGTTCCACCAGTTAGCCCTGGGTCTCCCAAAATGGAACCCAGAATCTTCCACTTAATGTGCCATTCACAGGCACACATATATCCAGCACGTGCATAACACCTCAAGGCGCAGCACTACACACCAAACCAATGTACGCCAAGTGTAAATTAAGCATGCAGCAGCAAAACTTTAAATATTTGAGCTTTAGGCCTCACTCCAGTGACATAGGTAAAAAGGACTGTTCACTCCTACTGATCACTACACGGTATCCTGCCACACCGCTCTCACGCTGCTTAACTCCTCGCAAAGGCAGTAGCTTTTCGCCAATATGAGGTTAGCGCTTTGCGCACCCCTCCTGACCCAAAAAGACTGCAATCCATGAGACAGGCCTATGTTATGTCACACACGCATGATCTGTGTTCGTCCATGACAACAAAAATCAGCACCAGGGATCCCAGACAACATTACCGTTGGGGCACTCAGGACAGGGGTGCACGGCCGTCACAGTGTGAGGGACTTTTCCATCCCAGCAGAAGGCCCTCCCAGATCAAGACCCCCAGAATAGACTCCTAACCTGGAGAGGTTGTGTGGTCAAATCTGAAAAAACAGTGAGAAATGTCATTAGCATTCCTGTGGCTCAATACAGTTCTGTGGCCCACTACACAGTCTAACCTTTGCAAAGGAATAGACCATATCAACAACTTGGGATTACCTCCCTTCATAGCCAGCAACCACTTCAATGGCTTATGATTTGTTTGCACCACCATCTTAGTGCCAAAGAAGTAAGTGCGGAACTTACACACGGCTCACACTATGGCAAAGCAATCTTTCTCAATGGACTTCCAGTTCTATTCTCTGGGTAGTAACCTCTTACTAATAAAGGCTACCGGATGCTCTCTACCTTTGTCATCCAGTTGAGCTAACACTGCTACAACTCCCTTGTTAGAGGCCCCCGTCTGTGCAAAGAAAGGCTGACTGTAGTCAGGTGCTTTCCATAAAAGTGTAGTGCAAAGTGATTTTTTCAGTCCTTAAATGCTTTCTGAAAGTTCTCAGTCCATATCACTTTCCTTGGCTGCTTCTTGGAGGTTATAGCAGTCAATGGGGTAATTATAATTCCACAGTTCGCCGCAAAGTTCCTGTAATACCTGGTGAGTCCTAATAAGGCCCTCACCTCAGTCTGGTAGTAGTCACCTCACACTCCAGCACAGACTGAATCTTGGCATCTAAAGGACAAATCTTCCCATTCCCCACCTCATGCCCATGGTAGACTGTAGGAAAGTGGAGTATTATGCGGTGTGGGGGTTAGACTTCACCTTGTAATACTATCATGATACCCCAAAGATGGTCCTTGGATTCACACTAATAAATCCTTAGCTCTGTCCTGGTAGTGTGGCAAAGAGCAGACAGGCTTTAATAGAGAAACATGTGTTAAGCATTTCAGAGTATCAACATGGACGATAAGTAATTGACATGAATTGAGAAAAATGCGACACCAATTTATAAAAATAGAGTGTATTTTTATCTTAATTTCGACACCAAAATGAATGAAATAGCATAGATATAACCAGAGTGTTAGAAATGGGATCTCTAGTTGGCAAGGGCTTGCACCTTTGTCCAAGTAGGGACCCTTCTTCCTAGTCAGGGTAAGGGTGTTACACTCGTGAAGTAACCCCTGCTCACCCTCGTGGTAGCTTGGCACGAGCAGTCAGGCTTAATTCAGAGGCAGTGTGTAAAGCATTTGCACATAACCAACAGTAATACAGTGTAAGCACTACAAACGGACACCACACCAGTTTAGAAAAATAACCAATATTTTATATACTCAAGACAAGACCAATTACGACAAAAATCCACAATACTATACTATACGAATGAATACTTGATACGTTAACTTCTTCTTTGCAGGAATAGCACAAAAGCAAAGTTCGTACGAGTCGGTAGCTCCGTCCGAGCCTACCGCGATGCTGAAAACCACAGAGTCTAACAGTTCCAGCCGACCGCGTCGATACGGGCCAGCGGAGTCATGAACAGACTCGGTTACAGTACCTTTCTCGTTGTGGCTGGTATGGAGTGTACGAGCCGGTCGGCGTTCGTCGCGGTTGCGGTGCAAGACGGAGCGATGCAAGGTGCGGTGTCCCTCGATGCGGTGCAGGCAGCGGCTCGATGAGCGTCGTGCAGACGGAGTCGGTGAGTCCAAGGCGTGCGATGCAGGGTGAGACGATGCTCGATGCGGTGCTGACAGGTTGCGATGCAGGCGACCAAGCCGGAGTGCGGGAGCTGGCGTCAGACAGCGGTGCGAGTCGGAGCGGTGCGTCGCAGACGTGCGAGCGGTGCCCCAAATGCGGTGCGGTCACGACTCTTGAGCCAGTTGCAGCGACCTCGTCGGTCGGGTCCGGTTGGTTCAGTGAAGCGATGCGATGCGAACTGCGGTGCCCACAGGTCACGGTGCAAGCAGCGGCTCGATGTTGGCGGCGTCGGACGTCGCCCACGGTGAGACCAGGGTTGCGATGCGAAGCGGGGCGATGCGGTCTGCGGTGCAAACAGGTCACCGGCCAGGGATGGATTCGGTTGATGGAGTCGGTTGCGGTTCCCTTCCTCTGTGGCAACTGAAACAGCGTTCCAGAAGCGGTACCCAGAGGCTTGTGAAGTCTTTGTAGTCCCTGAGACTTCTTAACAGGAGGCCAGCTCGGTTTCAGGCCCTTGGAGATACTCAGCACAAGTTTGTAGAAAGTTCAGTCCAGTCCTTTCACTGCCCAAGGCAGAAGCAGCAGCTGCAGGCCAACCCAACAAAGCAACAACACAGCAAAGGGGCAGTACTCCTCCTGGCAGCTCTTCCAGCTCTTCGTCTTGGCAGGTTCCTTGATTCCAGCGAGATCTAAATTCATGGGGTCAGGGCCCCAATATTTATATCCCAAATTCCTTTGTTCTCTGAAGGCAGAGAGGCCTTTGCCTAGTCCAAACCAGTTCTGGAGCACTTTGTTGACAAGTCTCCGTCCCTTCTTTCAGTGAGTAGGCCAGGGACATCAGACGCACCACAGGAGGTGGAGCCAGCATTGTGGAGGGAAGGCACTGTCCTATTCAGGGCCCAGGTGCGACCCCTCCCACCCATCTACATGTAGATCTTGCTATTCAGCCCTGTGCTGACTCACCCTGTCTCCTGGCATCCCCCAGCCCCTGTCACTCACACTCCAGACAAGGAATACACAACCTCGCAGAGGCAGGCTTGGATGGTTAGACAAGAAAATACCCACTTTCTAAAAGTGGTATTTTCAAACACAGAATGTTAAAACCAACTTCACTAAAAGCTGCATTTTATCATTCTGAGTCCAGGCATACTAAACTCGAATTTCTACCATGTTCCCAGGGTCAGTTAGGATTATAAGCTGTAATAATCAAAACTGCCCGTTCTGGCCTAGGGGAACAGGTAACCTTGCAATAGTGAAAAACGAACTAGGCTGTAATTCACTATCAGGACATGCCGCACACACCCGGGCATGTCCTACCTTTCGCATACAACGCACCCTGCCCACAGGGGTACCTTGGGCCTACCTTAGGGGTGACTAACAGGTAGCAAAGGGAAGGTTTAGGGACTTGCAAGTGTGTGCACTTGCCAAGTCGACATGGCAGCCCCATGCTGCGCACAGGCTCTGCGTTGGCAGGCCCGAGTTACGCTTTACGGGCTGTTTGCGTGGGTGGCACAATCCAGTGCTGCAGCCCACCAACAGCATTTGGTCTATAGGCCCTGGCACTCGCAGTGCACTTTACAAGGGACTGACACATAAACCAAATAGGCCAATCATGGAAACACCAATCCATAACGCATTTTATACAGGAGCACTTGCACTTTCCCACTGGATCGCAGTGAGGAAAGTGCGCAGAATCATTACACCAGCGAAAACAGAGTCCAAACCGGGAGGTCAGAAAGCAAAAAGTCAGGGGAAACACGCCAAAAGATGCCAAGACTAACACATGTCCCCTCCAGCTGAAAGTAGGGAGAACTACCCAACCCCATTGGAGTTCTCTTCACTAAGGCGGAAGAACCTGGACAGACCATCTGCGTTGGCGTGTTCTGTACCAGGACGGTGTTCCACCGTAAAGTCCATTCCCTGTAGGGAGATGGACCACCTCAGCAGTTTTGGATTCTCACCCCTCATTTGCATCAACCATCTGAGGGGCCTGTGGTCTGTCTGAACCCGGAAGTGAGTCCCAAACAGGTATGGTCTCAACTTCTTCAGCGCCCAGACCACAGCAAAAGCTTCCCTTTCTATGGCACTCCACCTCTGTTCCCTGGGAAGTAGTCTCCTGCTAAGGAAGACTACAGGCTGATCCAGGCCCTCTTCGTTCAGTTGTGAGAGCACCGCTCCCACACCATGCTCTGAAGCGTCAGTCTGCACGACAAATTCTTTGGAGAAGTCAGGTGCCTTGAGCACAGGCGCCGTGCACATGGCTGCCTTCAGGGCATCAAAAGCTTTCTGGCAGGACTCAGTCCAGATCACTTTCCTGGGCTGCCTCTTAGAGGTCAGCTCTGTTAAGGGGGCAACGATGGTGCCATAGCCCTTAACAAATCTCCTATAGTAACCGGTGAGACCTAAGAAGGCTCTCACCTCTGTCTGGGTCTTGGGGGTTCCCAAGCCAGAATGGTGTCAATCTTGGGTTGTAGGGGCGCCACCTGGCCGCTTCCTACCTGGTGTCCCAAGTACACCACAGAACCCTGCCCGATCTGGCACTTACTGGCCTTGATCGTGAGGCCTGCACCTTGCAGAGCCCTCAACACTTTCTCAAGGTGCTGTAAATGTCCTTCCCAGCTGGAACTGAACACAGCAATGTCATCCAGGTAGGCGGCACTGAAATCCTCCAGCCCAGCCAACACCTGATTGACCAACCTCTGAAAGGTGGCAGGGGCATTCTTCAACCCAAAGGGCATCACCCGGAATTGGTAATGACCTTCTGGGGTTGAGAATGCTGATCTCTCCTTGGCCCCATCGGTTAAGGCAATCTGCCAGTACCCAGACGTCAAATCAAACGTGCTGAGGAACCGGGCAGCTCCCAACCGATCAATGAGCTCATCAGCTCTGGGGATGGGGTGCGCGTCAGTCCTGGTGACGGCATTGAGCCCACGGTAGTCCACACAAAACCGGAGTTCTGGAGTGGCACCGGGCGCCGCAGCCTTTGGGACCAAGACCACTGGGCTGGCCCAAGGACTGTGGGAGGGCTCAATCACCCCTAACGCCAACATCTTAGAGACCTCCTCCTTGATGCTGGCTCGGACCCGGTCAGTCAACCTGTAAATCTTGTGCTTCACAGGAGGGCTGTCACCATTGTCCACGTCATGGGTACACCAGTGAGTAACACCGGGGGTCAGAGAGAACAGTGGGGCGAACTGTCCCAACAACTGGCGACAGTCCCCCTGCTGTTCTTGAGTCAGAGTAGGGGAGAGGATCACACCCTCTACTGACCCATCATGCTCCTTGGTAGACAGGAGGTCAGGGAGAGGCTCACTCTCCTCTTCCACCCCATCATCTGTCGCCAAGAGCATACTCACTTCGGACCTCTCGAAGTGGGGCTTGAGGCGGTTCACGTGAAGGACCCTCAAAGGGTTCCTTGGAGCCTGCAAATCCACCAGGTAGGTGACGTCACTTTTGCGCTCCTTTACCTCATATGGCCCAGTCCACTTGTCCTGCAAGGCACAAGGTGCCACTGGGGCCATGACCCACACTTTTGCCCAGGTTGAAATTCGACCAGAGTGGCATTCTGGTCATACCATCTCTT
The DNA here is from genome assembly GCA_963921515.1 of Calotriton arnoldi. NCBI lineage: Eukaryota > Metazoa > Chordata > Amphibia > Caudata > Salamandridae > Calotriton > Calotriton arnoldi. Next base: position 313,337 of record CAWUFW010010896.1, on the reverse strand, counting down.
CATTTCTTCCTGGCTTGCTTCTAGGTTCGCCTGAGCAAGTTTCCTGAAGCGGGCAGTTTGGTTTCGAAAGGCCAGCATGTAGCTAAATACATCCTGGGGAGTTTTCCTGGGAGCTGCCTCCCAGCCTTCCTTTACCAAACTCAGAGGTCCTCTGACAGGGTGGCCATACAGGAGCTCAAAGGGGCTGTACCCAAGAGACTTCTGAGGCACCTCCCTGTATGCAAAGAGTAGGCATGGCAAGAGGACGTCCCACTTACGCCTCATGGGTTCTGTTAGACCCTTGATCATGCCTTTCAAGGTCTGGTTGAATCTCTCCACCAGACCGTTTCCTTGTGGGTGGTAAGGAGTGGTGAACTTGTAGGTTACACCACACTCCTTCCACAGGGATGTCATATACTTGGATATGAAATTGGTCCCCCTATCAGAAACCACCTCTCTGGGGAATCCCACACGGGAAAAGATCCCCATTAACGCCCGGCCCACCACTGGCGCCGTCGTTGTCCTGAGAGGGATTGCCTCCGGGTACCGGGTGGCATGGTCCACCAAGACCAGGATGTACCTGTTGCCCATGGCTGTCTTGGGATCCAGTGGCCCCACAATATCCATCCCTACCCTTTCAAAGGGTGTTCCAACAACAGGAAAAGGTTGGAGAGGAGCTTTGACCTTCCTCCCACTCTTACCACTTGCCTGGCAAGTTTGGCAAGACCTACAGTGTGCATCTGACTGCCTTCGCATTTGGGGCCAAAAGAAGTGGGTGACAAGCCTGTCAAAGGTCTTGTCCTGCCCCAAATGTCCTGCCAAAGGCACGTCATGAGCCAGACCCAGTAGGAAGGTCCTGAAGCGCTGGGGTACCACCAGCACACAGGCTGACCCAGGCTCAGCAACCTTAGGCTCACTGTATAGGAGACCGCTCTCCCAGTAGATCAGATGTGACCCGGACTGATTACCAGCTGCCTGGTCTGCAGCCTGCCGCCGCAGACCCTCCAGAGTAGGGCACTCGTTCTGCTCCCTGCAGAACTCCTCCCTGGTGGGACCCCCTTCTTGCTGCCAATGGGTCAGCTCAGAGATGTCTCCCAGTTCGGCTACCTGCTCCCCTGTAGGCACCGGGCGTCCCCCTCGAGGTTCGCCTCCTCCTGGTCCGTGGGAACTTCGGGGGCCGGTTTCCCGCGCCCCCTGCCCTTTCTCTTGGCAGGGACTTGGGCCACTGTTTCAGGCTCCAAGTCCTCTTGATCACCCTTTCTGGCTGCCATTGACCGAGTAGACACGCATGCCCACTCTGGCAACCCAAGCATCTCCAAGTGAGACCTGAGCTCAACCTCCTTCCATGAGGACTGCTCCAGGTCGTTTCCTAGCAGACAATCTACAGGCATGGTAGGGCTCACAACCACCCTCAAGGGACCTGAGACCCCCCATTCAAAGGGAACCTGCGCCACCATACATTGGCGCTCTGAGTTGTCTACAGCAACTACTTGGTGGAATGCTCCTGGGACTACTTGCTTCTCAGACACCAGGTGACACTGGACTGAGGTCACACTGGCTCCAGTATCTCTGAGAGCCTCTACCCTATTCCCATTAATGGTCACCCAGGTGCTATATTTCTTTGTGTTAGGGGGCACCTGGTTTCCTGGGACCATCTCACTGTCCCCTAGTGAGACAAGGGTCATTTCTGCGGGATCCCCACCCTCCTGTGGGCACCCCTCCTCCCCAAGCGCTACACTAGCCAACACTTTGGACTGTCCACCGGTGGGCGGCTGTGTCCCCTTCGGGCACTTGGGGTCCCCCTTAAAGTGACCTACCTGGTCACATGCATAACACTTGCGGGGGCCGGTCTCAACAGGCTTCCCTGTGGAGACCCCTTTCTTCTTATCACCGGGGGGCTGGGAACTTTTACCCTGGGTACTAGTTTGGGGCCCTTTAGAGAACTCCTGTGCTTTACCCTTGTCCCCCACCTTTCTGCTGGGGACCCTGCCCACCTTTGGCTGAGTCTCCCCCAAACGCTTTCTTGTGGACCCTGGTACTCACCCAGCGGTCCGCTTCCATAGCAAGCTTCCTGGGGTCAGTTAGCTTACTATCCACTAGGTGCTGGCGCAGATCTGCAAAACATAGACTAGACAAGTGCTCCCATGCAATCAAGTTGTAGAGCCCCTGAAAATCTGTTACACTACTGCCCTTCACCCAACCATCCAGCGACCTGCAGAACACATCCACACATTCCAACCAAGTGTTGGCATCAGACTTCTTACTGGACCTGAACTGATCCCTGTACTTTTCAGGAGTAAGACCATACTTCGTGAGAAGGGCATCCTTCATGTCAGCATAGGTGAGGTGATACCCCTTACCCAAAGCTATCAGAGCGTCCCTTGCTTCTTCAGGGAAAAGTGGCCACAATCCTGCTCCCCAATTCTCCTCAGGGACCCCATTCATGTGTATGGCTGCCTCATAACCCTGAAACCACCTTTGTATGTCATCCCCCTTCTTGAACTCCTTGCCTACATTCTTGGGAATGTGCACAATCCTGTCTGCCTTTCTGGACGAATTGCTGCCACCATCTGAGCCTGACTTACTCCTAAGTTCTAGCTCCTTCAGTTCTCTCTCATGCTCTAAGAGCATCTTCCTCTCCTCTATGGCCAATCTCTTCTCCTCCCGCTCACTCTCCAGCCTGAGCTTCTGCAGCTCGAACTGCCTTGCCTCCCGCCTGTCCTCCAGCTCCTCTGGGGACAGACTGCTGCTGCCTGACCTGGCAGGTTCCCCCTACCCAAAAGCACATCCACCCTGGAAATAGGCTCCTCCGCCTCCTCACCGAGATTACCAGGCAGCCCATTGGCATGTCTGGCTGCTACCCAGGCCCTCAGCGCCTTCTGTAGCTCCTCCTTCCTTGTGAGGCCTTTAATTTGGACTTTCAGGTTTTTACAAATCGCTCGTAACTCCTTTACGGCGTAGGATTCCAACCTATCCTCCTCAAAGATAATTTCCAGAGATGCAACGGATGATGCAATTGATTCAGGCATGACAAAAGTAGTGAGTTGAAACTGGCAAGATCAAAAATAGGCCAAAGAAAAAGAACCAGTATGTGGTACGTAATGGTCTGCGATATGGTAGTAGTGCACACCAATCACTGTAAGTCAAGTGCAAACACAAGTCCTATCCTCACCGCTGACAACCAATGTTAGAAATGGGATCTCTAGTTGGCAAGGGCTTGCACCTTTGTCCAAGTAGGGACCCTTCTTCCTAGTCAGGGTAAGGGTGTTACACTCGTGAAGTAACCCCTGCTCACCCTCGTGGTAGCTTGGCACGAGCAGTCAGGCTTAATTCAGAGGCAGTGTGTAAAGCATTTGCACATAACCAACAGTAATACAGTGTAAGCACTACAAACGGACACCACACCAGTTTAGAAAAATAACCAATATTTTATATACTCAAGACAAGACCAATTACGACAAAATTCCACAATACTATACTTTACGAATGAATACTTGATACGTTAACTTCTTCTTTGCAGGAATAGCACAAAAGCAAAGTTCGTACGAGTCGGTAGCTCAGTCCGAGCCTACCGCGATGCTGAAAACCACAGAGTCTAACAGTTCCAGCCGACCGCGTCGATACGGGCCAGCGGAGTCATGAACAGACTCGGTTACAGTACCTTTCTCGTTGTGGCTGGTACGGAGTGTACGAGCCGGTCGGCGTTCGTCGCGGTTGCGGTGCAAGACGGAGCGATGCAAGGTGCGGTGTCCCTCGATGCGGTGCAGGCAGCGGCTCGATGAGCGTCGTGCAGACGGAGTCGGTGAGTCAAAGGCGTGCGATGCAGGGTGAGACGATGCTCGATGCGGTGCTGACAGGTTGCGATGCAGGCGACCAAGCCGGAGTGCGGGAGCTGGCGTCGGACAGCGGTGCGAGTCGGAGCGGTGCGTCGCAGACGTGCGAGCGGTGCCCCAAATGCGGTGCGGTCACGACTCTTGAGCCAGTTGCAGCGACCTCGTCGGTCGGGTCCGGTTGGTTCAGTGAAGCGATGCGATGCGAACTGCGGTGCCCACAGGTCACGGTGCAAGCAGCGGCTCGATGTTGGCGGCGTCGGACATCGCCCACGGTGAGACCAGGGTTGCGATGCGAAGCGGGGCGATGCGGTCTGCGGTGCAAACAGGTCACCGGCCAGGGATGGATTCGGTTGATGGAGTCGGTTGCGGTTCCCTTCCTCTGTGGCAACTGAAACAGCGTTCCAGAAGCGGTACCCAGAGGCTTGTGAAGTCTTTGTAGTCCCTGAGACTTCTTAACAGGAGGCCAGCTCGGTTTCAGGCCCTTGGAGATACTCAGCACAAGTTTGTAGAAAGTTCAGTCCAGTCCTTTCACTGCCCAAGGCAGAAGCAGCAGCTGCAGGCCAACCCAACAAAGCAACAACACAGCAAAGGGGCAGTACTCCTCCTGGCAGCTCTTCCAGCTCTTCGTCTTGGCAGGTTCCTTGATTCCAGCGAGATCTAAATTCATGGGGTCAGGGCCCCAATATTTATATCCCAAATTCCTTTGTTCTCTGAAGGCAGAGAGGCCTTTGCCTAGTCCAAACCAGTTCTGGAGCACTTTGTTGACAAGTCTCCGTCCCTTCTTTCAGTGAGTAGGCCAGGGACATCAGACGCACCACAGGAGGTGGAGCCAGCATTGTGGAGGGAAGGCACTGTCCTATTCAGGGCCCAGGTGCGACCCCTCCCACCCATCTACATGTAGATCTTGCTATTCAGCCCTGTGCTGACTCACCCTGTCTCCTGGCATCCCCCAGCCCCTGTCACTCACACTCCAGACAAGGAATACACAACCTCGCAGAGGCAGGCTTGGATGGTTAGACAAGAAAATACCCACTTTCTAAAAGTGGTATTTTCAAACACAGAATGTTAAAACCAACTTCACTAAAAGCTGCATTTTATCATTCTGAGTCCAGGCATACTAAACTCGAATTTCTACCATGTTCCCAGGGTCAGTTAGGATTATAAGCTGTAATATTCAAAACTGCCCGTTCTGGCCTAGGGGGAACAGGTAGCCTTGCAATAGTGAAAAACGAACTAGGCTGTAATTCACTATCAGGACATGCCGCACACACCCGGGCATGTCCTACCTTTCGCATACAACGCACCCTGCCCACAGGGGTACCTTGGGCCTACCTTAGGGGTGACTAACAGGTAGCAAAGGGAAGGTTTAGGGACTTGCAAGTGTGTGCACTTGCCAAGTCGACATGGCAGCCCCATGCTGCGCACAGGCTCTGCGTTGGCAGGCCCGAGTTACACTTTACGGGCTGTTTGCGTGGGTGGCACAATCCAGTGCTGCAGCCCACCAACAGCATTTGGTCTATAGGCCCTGGCACTCGCAGTGCACTTTACAAGGGACTGACACATAAACCAAATAGGCCAATCATGGAAACACCAATCCATAACGCATTTTATACAGGAGCACTTGCACTTTCCCACTGGATCGCAGGGAGGAAAGTGCGCAGAATCATTACACCAGCGAAAACAGAGTCCAAACCGGGAGGTCAGAAAGCAAAAAGTCAGGGGAAACACGCCAAAAGATGCCAAGACTAACACATGTCCCCTCCAGCTGAAAGTAGGGAGAACTACCCAACCCCATTGGAGTTCTCTTCACTAAGGTGGAAGAACCTGGACAGACCATCTGCGTTGGCGTGTTCTGTACCAGGACGGTGTTCCACCGTAAAGTCCATTCCCTGTAGGGAGATGGACCACCTCAGCAGTTTTGGATTCTCACCCCTCATTTGCATCAACCATCTGAGGGGCCTGTGGTCTGTCTGAACCCGGAAGTGAGTCCCAAACAGGTATGGTCTCAACTTCTTCAGCGCCCAGACCATAGCAAAAGCTTCCCTTTCTATGGCACTCCACCTCTGTTCCCTGGGAAGTAGTCTCCTGCTAAGGAAGACTACAGGCTGATCCAGGCCCTCTTCGTTCAGTTGTGAGAGCACCGCTCCCACACCATGCTCTGAAGCGTCAGTCTGCACGACAAATTCTTTGGAGAAGTCAGGTGCCTTGAGCACAGGCGCCGTGCACATGGCTGCCTTCAGGGCATCAAAAGCTTTCTGGCAGGACTCAGTCCAGATCACTTTCCTGGGCTGCCTCTTAGAGGTCAGCTCTGTTAAGGGGGCAACGATGGTGCCATAGCCCTTAACAAATCTCCTATAGTAACCGGTGAGACCTAAGAAGGCTCTCACCTCTGTCTGGGTCTTGGGGGTTCCCAAGCCAGAATGGTGTCAATCTTGGGTTGTAGGGGCGCCACCTGGCCGCTTCCTACCTGGTGTCCCAAGTACACCACAGAACCCTGCCCGATCTGGCACTTACTGGCCTTGATCGTGAGGCCTGCACCTTGCAGAGCCCTCAACACTTTCTCAAGGTGCTGTAAATGTCCTTCCCAGCTGGAACTGAACACAGCAATGTCATCCAGGTAGGCGGCACTGAAATCCTCCAGCCCAGCCAACACCTGATTGACCAACCTCTGAAAGGTGGCAGGGGCATTCTTCAACCCAAAGGGCATCACCCGGAATTGGTAATGACCTTCTGGGGTTGAGAATGCTGATCTCTCCTTGGCCCCATCGGTTAAGGCAATCTGCCAGTACCCAGACGTCAAATCAAACGTGCTGAGGAACCGGGCAGCTCCCAACCGATCAATGAGCTCATCAGCTCTGGGGATGGGGTGCGCGTCAGTCCTGGTGACGGCATTGAGCCCACGGTAGTCCACACAAAACCGGAGTTCTGGAGTGGCACCGGGCGCCGCAGCCTTTGGGACCAAGACCACTGGGCTGGCCCAAGGACTGTGGGAGGGCTCAATCACCCCTAACGCCAACATCTTAGAGACCTCCTCCTTGATGCTGGCTCGGACCCGGTCAGTCAACCTGTAAATCTTGTGCTTCACAGGAGGGCTGTCACCAGTGTCCACGTCATGGGTACACCAGTGAGTAACAACGGGGGTCAGAGAGAACAGTGGGGCGAACTGTCCCAACAACTGGCGACAGTCCCCCTGCTGTTCTTGAGTCAGAGTAGGGGAGAGGATCACACCCTCTACTGACCCATCATGCTCCTTGGTAGACAGGAGGTCAGGAGAGGCTCACTCTCCTCTTCCACCCCATCATCTGTCGCCAAGAGCATACTCACTTCGGACCTCTCGAAGTGGGGCTTGAGGCGGTTCACGTGAAGGACCCTCAAAGGGTTCCTTGGAGCCTGCAAATCCACCAGGTAGGTGACGTCACTTTTGCGCTCCTTTACCTCATATGGCCCAGTCCACTTGTCCTGCAAGGCACAAGGTGCCACTGGGGCCATGACCCACACTTTTTGCCCAGGTTGAAATTCGACCAGAGTGGCATTCTGGTCATACCATCTCTTCATTTCTTCCTGGCTTGCTTCTAGGTTCGCCTGAGCGAGTTTCCTGAAGCGGGCAGTTTGGTTTCGAAAGGCCAGCATGTAGCTAAATACATCCTGGGGAGTTTTCCTGGGAGCTGCCTCCCAGCCTTCCTTTACCAAACTCAGAGGTCCTCTGACAGGGTGGCCATACAGGAGCTCAAAGGGGCTGTACCCAAGAGACTTCTGAGGCACCTCCCTGTATGCAAAGAGTAGGCATGGCAAGAGGACGTCCCACTTACGCCTCATGGGTTCTGTTAGACCCTTGATCATGCCTTTCAAGGTCTGGTTGAATCTCTCCACCAGACCGTTTCCTTGTGGGTGGTAAGGAGTGGTGAACTTGTAGGTTACACCACACTCCTTCCACAGGGATGTCATATACTTGGATATGAAATTGGTCCCCCTATCAGAAACCACCTCTCTGGGGAATCCCACACGGGAAAAGATCCCCATTAACGCCCGGCCCACCACTGGCGCCGTCGTTGTCCTGAGAGGGATTGCCTCCGGGTACCGGGTGGCATGGTCAACCAAGACCAGGATGTACCTGTTGCCCATGGCTGTCTTGGGATCCAGTGGCCCCACAATATCCATCCCTACCCTTTCAAAGGGTGTTCCAACAACAGGAAAAGGTTGGAGAGGAGCTTTGACCTTCCTCCCACTCTTACCACTTGCCTGGCAAGTTTGGCAAGACCTACAGTGTGCATCTGACTGCCTTCGCATTTGGGGCCAAAAGAAGTGGGTGACAAGCCTGTCAAAGGTCTTGTCCTGCCCCAAATGTCCTGCCAAAGGCACGTCATGAGCCAGACCCAGTAGGAAGGTCCTGAAGCGCTGGGGTACCACCAGCACACAGGCTGACCCAGGCTCAGCAACCTTAGGCTCACTAGTAGATCAGATGTGACCCGGACTGATTACCAGCTGCCTGGTCTGCAGCCTGCCGCCGCAGACCCTCCAGAGTAGGGCACTCGTTCTGCTCCCTGCAGAACTCCTCCCTGGTGGGACCCCCTTCTTGCTGCCAATGGGTCAGCTCAGAGATGTCTCCCAGTTCGGCTACCTGCTCCCCTGTAGGCACCGGGCGTCCCCTCGAGGTCCGCCTCCTCCTGGTCCGTGGGAACTTCGGGGGCCGGTTTCCGCGCCCCTGCCCTTTCTCTTGGCAGGGACTTGGGCCACTGTTTCAGGCTCCAAGTCCTCTTGATCACCCTTTCTGGCTGCCATTGACCGAGTAGACACGCATGCCCACTCTGGCAACCCAAGCATCTCCAAGTGAGACCTGAGCTCAACCTCCTTCCATGAGGACTGCTCCAGGTCGTTTCCTAGCAGACAATCTACAGGCATGGTAGGGCTCACAACCACCCTCAAGGGACCTGAGACCCCCCCATTCAAAGGGAACCTGCGCCACCATACATTGGCGCTCTGAGTTGTCTACAGCAACTACTTGGTGGAATGCTCCTGGGACTACTTGCTTCTCAGTCACCAGGTGACACCGGACTGAGGTCACACTGGCTCCAGTATCTCTGAGAGCCTCTACCCTATTCCCATTAATGGTCACCCAGGTGCTATATTTCTTTGTGTTAGGGGCACCTGGTTTCCTGGGACCATCTCACTGTCCCCTAGTGAGACAAGGGTCATTTCTGCGGGATCCCCACCCTCCTGTGGGCACCCCTCCTCCCCAAGCGCTACACTAGCCAACACTTTGGACTGTCCCCCGGTGGGCGGCTGTGTCCCCTTCGGGCACTTGGGGTCCCCCTTAAAGTGACCTACCTGGTCACATGCATAACACTTGCGTGGGCCGGTCTCAACAGGCTTCCCTGTGGAGACCCCTTTCTTCTTATCACCGGGGGGCTGGGAACTTTTACCCTGGGTACTAGTTTGGGGCCCTTTAGAGAACTCCTGTGCTTTACCCTTGTCCCCCCACCTTTCTGCTGGGGACCCTGCCCACCTTTGGCTGAGTCTCCCCCAAACGCTTTCTTGTGGACCCTGGTACTCACCCAGCGGTCCGCTTCCATAGCAAGCTTCCTGGGGTCAGTTAGCTTACTATCCACTAGGTGCTGGCGCAGATCTGCAAAACATAGACTAGACAAGTGCTCCCATGCAATCAAGTTGTAGAGCCCCTGAAAATCTGTTACCCAACCATCCAGCGACCTGCAGAACACATCCACACATTCCAACCAAGTGTTGGCATCAGACTTCTTACTGGACCTGAACTGATCCCTGTACTTTTCAGGAGTAAGACAATACTTCGTGAGAAGGGCATCCTTCATGTCAGCATAGGTGAGGTGATACCCCTTACCCAAAGCTATCAGAGCGTCCCTTGCTTCTTCAGGGAAAAGTGGCCACAATCCTGCTCCCCAATTCTCCTCAGGGACCCCATTCATGTGTATTGCTGCCTCATAACCCTGAAACCACCTTTGTATGTCATCCCCCTTCTTGAACTCCTTGCCTACGTTCTTGGGAATGTGCACAATCCTGTCTGCCTTTCTGGACGAATTGCTGCCACCATCTGAGCCTGACTTACCCCTAAGTTCTAGCTCCTTCAGTTCTCTCTCATGCTCTAAGAGCATCTTCCTCTCCTCTATGGCCAATCTCTTCTCCTCCCGCTCACTCTCCAGCCTGAGCTTCTGCAGCTCGAACTGCCTTGCCTCCCGCCTGTCCTCCAGCTCCTCTGGGGACAGACTGCTGCTGCCTGACCTGGCGGGTTCCCCCCTACCCAAAAGCACATCCACCCTGGAAATAGGCTCCTCCGCCTCCTCACCGAGATTACCAGGCAGCCCATTGGCATGTCTGGCTGCTACCCAGGCCCTCAGCGCCTTCTGTAGCTCCTCCTTCCTTGTGAGGCCTTTAATTTGGACTTTCAGGTTTTTACAAATCGCTCGTAACTCCTTTACGGCGTAGGATTCCAACCTATCCTCCTCAAAGATAATCTCCAGAGATGCAACGGATGATGCAATTGATTCAGGCATGACAAAAGTAGTGAGTTGAAACTGGCAAGATCAAAAATAGGCCAAAAGAACCAGTATGTGGTACGTAATGGTCTGCGATATGGTAGTAGTGCACACCAATCACTGTAAGTCAAGTGCAAACACAAGTCCTATCCTCACCGCTGACAACCAATGTTAGAAATGGGATCTCTAGTTGGCAAGGGCTTGCACCTTTGTCCAAGTAGGGACCCTTCTTCCTAGTCAGGGTAAGGGTGTTACACTCGTGAAGTAACCCCTGCTCACCCTCGTGGCAGCTTGGCACGAGCAGTCAGGCTTAATTCAGAGGCAGTGTGTAAAGCATTTGCACATAACCAACAGTAATACAGTGTAAGCACTACAAACGGACACCACACCAGTTTAGAAAAATAACCAATATTTTATATACTCAAGACAAGACCAATTACGACAAAAATCCACAATACTATACTTTACGAATGAATACTTGATACGTTAACTTCTTCTTTGCAGGAATAGCACAAAAGCAAAGTTCGTATGAGTCGGTAGCTCAGTCCGAGCCTACCGCGATGCTGAAAACCACAGAGTCTAACAGTTCCAGCCGACCGCGTCGATACGGGCCAGCGGAGTCATGAACAGACTCGGTTACAGTACCTTTCTCGTTGTGGCTGGTACGGAGTGTACGAGCCGGTCGGCGTTCGTCGCGGTTGCGGTGCAAGACGGAGCGATGCAAGGTGCGGTGTCCCTCGATGCGGTGCAGGCAGCGGCTCGATGAGCGTCGTGCAGACGGAGTCGGTGAGTCCAAGGCGTGCGATGCAGGGTGAGACGATGCTCGATGCGGTGCTGACAGGTTGCGATGCAGGCGACCAAGCCGGAGTGCGGGAGCTGGCGTCGGACAGCGGTGCGAGTCGGAGCGGTGCGTCGCAGACGTGCGAGCGGTGCCCCAAATGCGGTGCGGTCACGACTCTTGAGCCAGTTGCAGCGACCTCGTCGGTCGGGTCCGGTTGGTTCAGTGAAGCGATGCGATGCGAACTGCGGTGCCCACAGGTCACGGTGCAAGCAGCGGCTCGATGTTGGCGGCGTCGGACGTCGCCCACGGTGAGACCAGGGTTGCGATGCGAAGCGGGGCGATGCGGTCTGCGGTGCAAACAGGTCACCGGCCAGGGATGGATTCGGTTGATGGAGTCGGTTGCGGTTCCCTTCCTCTGTGGCAACTGAAACAGCGTGTCCAGAAGCGGTACCCAGAGGCTTGTGAAGTCTTTGTAGTCCCTGAGACTTCTTAACAGGAGGCCAGCTCGGTTTCAGACCCTTGGAGATACTCAGCACAAGTTTGTAGAAAGTTCAGTCCAGTCCTTTCACTGCCCAAGGCAGAAGCAGCAGCTGCAGGCCAACCCAACAAAGCAACAACACAGCAAAGGGGCAGTACTCCTCCTGGCAGCTCTTCCAGCTCTTCGTCTTGGCAGGTTCCTTGATTCCAGCGAGATCTAAATTCATGGGGTCAGGGCCCCAATATTTATATCCCAAATTCCTTTGTTCTCTGAAGGCAGAGAGGCCTTTGCCTAGTCCAAACCAGTTCTGGAGCACTTTGTTGACAAGTCTCCGTCCCTTCTTTCAGTGAGTAGGCCAGGGACATCAGACGCACCACAGGAGGTGGAGCCAGCATTGTGGAGGGAAGGCACTGTCCTATTCAGGGCCCAGGTGCGACCCCTCCCACCCATCTACATGTAGATCTTGCTATTCAGCCCTGTGCTGACTCACCCTGTCTCCTGGCATCCCCCAGCCCCTGTCACTCACACTCCAGACAAGGAATACACAACCTCGCAGAGGCAGGCTTGGATGGTTAGACAAGAAAATACCCACTTTCTAAAAGTGGTATTTTCAAACACAGAATGTTAAAACCAACTTCACTAAAAGCTTCATTTTATCATTCTGAGTCCAGGCATACTAAACTCGAATTTCTACCATGTTCCCGGGGTCAGTTAGGATTATAAGCTGTAATAATCAAAACTGCCCGTTCTGGCCTAGGGGAACAGGTAGCCTTGCAATAGTGAAAAATGAACTAGGCTGTAATTCACTATCAGGACATGCCGCACACACCCGGGCATGTCCTACCTTTCGCATACAACGCACCCTGCCCACAGGGGTACCTTGGGCCTACCTTAGGGGTGACTAACAGGTAGCAAAGGGAAGGTTTAGGGACTTGCAAGTGTGTGCACTTGCCAAGTCGACATGGCAGCCCCATGCTGCGCACAGGCTCTGCGTTGGCAGGCCCGAGTTACACTTTACGGGCTGTTTGCGTGGGTGGCACAATCCAGTGCTGCAGCCCACCAACAGCATTTGGTCTATAGGCCCTGGCACTCGCAGTGCACTTTACAAGGGACTGACACATAAACCAAATAGGCCAATCATGGAAACACCAATCCATAACGCATTTTATACAGGAGCACTTGCACTTTCCCACTGGAACGCAGTGAGGAAAGTGCGCAGAATCATTACACCAGCGAAAACAGAGTCCAAACCGGGAGGTCAGAAAGCAAAAAGTCAGGGGAAACACGCCAAAAGATGCCAAGTCTAACACAGAGTTATAGATTTTTGAAGCAATATACAATCAGTGCAGAATAATACAGTGAATCTTTATCATTGTGGTCAATGGGAAAAATCACTAGTGACAATCCGGCACTTGCAGGTCGAGTTACGTGGTACCCTTGCAGAGTAAAGGTAATGCGGGTCCCAGGACCAAGACACAGCAGTCAGTTCAATTTTACCTGACCCATGGAGCCCTGGTGCAGAGTTGTCCTGGCCGTTCTTTGTGCTGAATGGGAGTTGCAGGAGAGCTGCTTTTGCCACTGAAACAGTGCTGCGGGGGAAAAAGATGCAAAAAGACAACAATAGTATGGTTGCTGACATTGGTCGAAGGACGGATGGAGTTCCCTCTTGATGCAGCATTGAATAAAGGGTCAGTTGCCTGACTGGCAGCATTAAGTAGAGCAGAAAGTAACTTTGACGTCCACTGGTCTGGGGCTGCCTGTAAAATCGTGGAAGGCAGGACTACAGTTCCCTCAATGCACTAGACCACGGGTACTCATAGTACGGCCCGCGGGCCGCCAGCGGCCCGGCAAGCCTTCCTTGGCGGCCCGCGGACCTTGCAGACATCGTACCTGTGTTTTTTTGTTTTTTTTACAGAGTGTCAGCAAACACAGACTCTGCTCTATATGGGCCGGGCGATTCCAGCGATAGTCCGAGTGGAGCTGCAGGGGCGCTAAGAAGAGGTGAAATACAACAAAGCCTCGTTATCATGCAAATGGTCTTTTAAAGACCTGTGAAGTACTTGGGTGCGGCTGTGTGTGTGCCCGGGAAGCTGTCTCAGCCAGGGCTGCCACACAGGCGGGGTGAGGTGACAGAGAATGATAGAGGACAGCAGGGTGTGAGAGCCAGGTGAGGTGACGGAGGGCAGCAGGGAGTGAGAGCAGGGTGAGGTGATGGAGGGCAGCAGGGCTTGAGAGCCGGGTGAGATGGCAGAGGGTGACGGAGGGCAGCAGGGAGTGAGAGCCGGGTAAGGTGACAGAGGGTGACAGAGGGCAGGGAGTGAGAGCCGGGTGAGGTGACGGAGGGCAGCAGGGAGTGAGAGCCGGGTGAGATGGCAGAGGGTGACAGAGGGCTGCAGGGAGTGAGAGCCGGGTGAGGTGACAGAGGGCAGCAGGGAGTGAGAGCCGGGTGAGATGGCAGAGGGTGACGCAGGGCAGCAGGGAGTGAGAGCCGCATGAGGTGACAGAGGGTTGCAGGGAGTGAGAGCCGGGTAAGGTGACAGAGGGTTGCAGGGAGTGAGAGCCGGGTAAGGTGACAGAGGGTTGCAGGGAGTGAGAGCCGGGTGAGGTGACAGAGGGTGACAGAGGGCAGTAGGAGTGAGAGCCGGGTGAGGTGACAGAGGGCAGCAGGGAGTGAGAGCCGGGTGAGGTGACGGAGGGCAGCAGGGAGTGAGAGCCGGGTAAGGTGACAGAGGGTGACAGAGGGCAGGGAGTGAGATCCGGGTGAGGTGACGGAGGGCAGCAGGGAGTGAGAGCCGGGTGAGGTGTGCGTTAAGAGCCTGTGATGTGTTGTTTCCCGCCAGCCTGTAGTCAGAGAGTTGAGCCAAGGCCAGGGAGCTCAGGCCTGGGAGGGAGACAGAGAGAGAGGGAGACAGAGAGAGAGGGAGACAGAGAGAGAGGGAGACAGAGGGAGATAGAGAGACAGAGGGAGATAGAGAGACAGAGGGAGATAGAGAGACAGAGGGAGAGAGACAGAGGGAGATAGAGAGACAGAGGGAGAGAGACAGAGGGAGAGAGAGAGACAGAGGGAGAGAGACAGAGGGAGATAGACAGGGAGACAGACAGAGGGAGGGAGGGAGACAGACAGAGGGAGGGAGGGAGGGAGACAGACAGAGGGAGGGAGGGAGACAGACAGAGGGAGGGAGGGAGGGAGACAGACAGAGGGAGACAGACAGAGGGAGACAGACAGAGGGAGACAGACAGAGACAGACAGACGGAGACAGACAGAGGGAGACAGACAGAGGGAGACAGACTGAGAGAGGGAGACAGAGGGAGAGAGGGAGACAGAGGAGAGAGGGAGACAGAGGGAGAGAGGGAGACAGAGGGAGAGAGGGAGGGAGACAGAGGGAGAGAGGGAGGGAGACAGAGGGAGAGAGGGAGGGAGACAGAGGGAGAGAGGGAGGGAGACAGAGTGAGAGAGGGAGGGAGACAGAGAGAGAGGGAGGTAGACAGAGGGAGACAGAGGGAGAGAGGGAGGGAGACAGAGAGAGAGGGAGGGAGACAGAGAGACAGAGAGACAGAGAGACAGAGATGTGTATGCCGGGTCCGGTGGCTCAGTGGACGAAGGCGTCCGCTGCAGGGGCCTGTGTTCCACCTCATGGTCAGTTTTGTTTTGCTCTAGCCCCGCCCCCTCCCCCAATGACCCCGCCCCCACCGGTGCGGCCCTCGGCCACAAACCACACTGTAAATTTGGCCCCCGAGAGAAAGTTTGTGAGTACCCATGCACTAGACCATCTAGATTTGGGTGATACCTCGGGGGTTCCGATGGCCAACGATTCTTTGGATATGGAGCACTGTTTTATTACAGTTTGCAGGGGACTAGTGCCACCAGTCCAGGGAAGTCTAAGGTTGCTTCAGGCTTTCACAAGCATGTCTCTAGCGTAGAACAAATCTCGATCAGGCAGTCCCAAGAGCATTTCCACAGATGCAGGGTATTCCTCTTTTGCTTTGTGCAAGTCTTGTCACTGGTACGGGTCTCTTCTTCTATCCTCTTTGGTACAGGCTACTCAGAACTGAGTTTCTTGTGTCAGGGGGTCCCCTAAATCCTAGATTTAGGGGTGTTAGGGGTGTGGAACCTAGTAGCTAATGGGCAGCTAGTCCCTGCAGCTAGTCTGCCCCTGAGGTGACCACGTCTGGGGATTTGAGTCACCTTTTCTATCCAGAATCCTCTATTCTGCCACTTCTAAAAATGACCAGTCTGCTCACCCTGGAGGTGTGGTTAGCCTTCCGGGTGTACACTTCCTTGACTGACTAATTTCCCACCTGTCTGGGTGCAAATGTGCCTGGGGCAGGGGGAGGGCTGTTTCCTCCACTAGGAGTCAGCCCTGATGCATATCAGAGGCGGTGCCGCATTACGACCCTCACCGCCTTGATGGGCCACTTTAATAGTCTGCTTAGGAGAAGGAAGGTGTGACCTCCTTCCTGCTTGATTCATGTTAGGGGTGAGAAGGCATGTTGTTTGATACCAAACATGACATATTTCGGTGGTACCATAATGGAGCTGCCAACCTTGAGAATGCCCATGGTTGCAGCCCATCTTATCCTATGGACCGATGACACTTAAAGTAGTATCCAATGGGGAACACCACGAAAGGGACATATAGGCTTGCACGTTTATGTCCTCACCTTTAATATAATGCACTCAGCCTCCTGGGCTAAGAAGACCTTCCTTCGGGGTGCCTGACATATATTAAAAATAGTGTATTGACTGTGCCACACATGGTGAGGGCACAGTCAAGTTCGAGCAGTTTGCACTGCTCCTGCAGTTTGCAATGGCAGGCTTGCTGTCAGTAGTTTACTTGGGCCACTCATGGTGGCACAAAACTGTGCTGCAGCCCTGGTGACCCCTTTACCACCCATGCCCTTGGTACCACTGGTGTCACATACTAGGGACTTATAAGGGGGTAAAGTCCTTGTCAATTGGGATTGCCAGTTGACACATAACAGTTTTACGAGAGAGCACTGGAGCCTGGTTATCAGGCTTCAGTGTACTGTTAGAGCAGAAAACCCTCATCTAGTAATTCAAATGGGAGCAAAAAGTGGAGGGAGCATCTGCAAAGAGCTGTGTTTTCTTACATAGACTACAGAGGACTGCCCCACCTGACACTTGGTCCTCTTGATGGTTCAGTTTCACCTCCTGTATCCTAGCCAAAGTGTCTCAGGTGGCCAAGGGAAGTCTATGGATGCTTTAGGCTTCCACAAGGGTCCCTCTGTCTCTAGCCTAGAACACATCTCTATCAGGCAGTCCCAAGAGCATTTCCACAGATGCAGGGTATTCCTCTTTTTCTTTGTGCAAGTCTTGTCACTGGTACGGGTCTCTTCTTCTATCCTCTTTGATACAGGCTGCTCAGAACTGAGTTTCTGGTGTCAGGGGGTCCCCTAAATCCTAGATTTAGGGGGGTGGAACCTAGTAGCTAATGGACAGCTAGTCCCTGCAGCTAGTCTGTCCCTGAGGTGACCACATCTGGGGGTGTGGGTCACCTTTTCTAACCAGAATGCTCTATTCTGCCACTTCTAAAAATGACAGAAATTAAATTTTAGTCTACTGACCAGTCTTCTGGGGTGTACACTTCCTTGACTAATTAATTTCCCACCTGTCTGGGTGCAAATGTGCATCGGGCAGGGGGAGGGCTGTTTCCTCCACTAGGAGTCAGCCCTGATGCATATCAGAGACGGTGCAGCATTTGAAACTCCCCGCCTTGATGGGCCACTTCACTAGCCTGCTTGGGAGAAGGAAGGTGTGACCTCCTTCCTGCTCAAGCCTTTATTCCTGACTCCTGGGAATGATCACACTGCCTGGTTGGAGTTCCGATTCCTGTCTTGGCGACTGCAAACGCGGAAAGTGTGGGCTTGTCAGCCAGGCTGCAGAGAATCTGGGGCAACCAGATGGGCAACCTCTAAGGTAACCACCTGGGTGCATGCCATATCACCCAAGACACAAGATTCATGTCAGGGGTGAGAAGGCGCGTTGTTTGATACCAAATATGACATTTCAGTGATACAGTAATGGAGCTGCCAACCTTGAGAATGCCCAAGGTTGCAGCCCATCTTATCCTATGGACCGCTGACACTTATAGTAGTATCTAATGGGGAACACCACTGAAGGGACATATAGGCTTGCACGTATAAGGCCTCACCTTTAATATAATGCACCCAGCCTCCTGGGCTCAGGAGGCCTTCCTTTGGGGTGCCTGACATATATTAAAAATAGTGTATTGACTGTGCCACACATGGTGAGGGCACAGCCAAGTTCGAGCAGTTTGCACTGCTCCTGCAGTTTTCAATGGCAGGCCTGCTGTCAGTAGTTTACTTGGGTCACTCATGGTGGCACAAAACTGTGCTGCAGCCCTGGTGACCCACTTACCACCCATGCCCTTGGTACCACTGGTGTCAAGTACTAGGGACTTATAAGGGGGTAAAGTCCTTGTCAATTGGGATTGCAGGTTGACACATAACATTTTTACGGAGAGAGCACTGGAGCCTGGTTATCAGGCTTTAGTGTACTGTCAGAGCCGAAAACCATCACAAGAGTAGTTCAAATGGGAACAAAAAGTGGAGGGAGCATCTGCAAAGAGCTGTGTTTTCTTACATAGACTACAGAGGACTGCCCCACCTGATACTTGGTCATCTTGATGGCTCATTTTCACCTCCTGTATCCTCCTGTCTCAGGTGGTCCTGCCATGAATTGATGAACACCGCAATGTCATCCTGATAGGCTACATAGAACTCTTCCAGCCCTGTGAGAATAGGGTTCACCAGGTGCTGGAAAGTGGCAGGAGCATTCTTCAAATCAAAGGGCATGACCTTGAACTAATATATCCCCTCTGGCATAGTAAAAGCAGTCTTCTCCTTGGCATCTGGTTTCAAAGCAATCTGCCAGCACATGCTGGTAAGATCCAAAGTGCTCAAATACTTTGCAACGTCTAACCAATCCTAAATTTCATCTGCTCTTGGGATCGGATGGGCATCGGTCTCGGTTACCTCCCTGAGTGCTTGATAGACCACACAGAACCCCAAGTCAGTAGAACCTTGCTTTGGTATTTGCACAGCAGGACTAGAACACAGACTAAGATATCTCTCAATGACCCCCAGGTCCAACAATATGGCAATGTCTGCCTTAATGCATCTCTGAACCTGGTCAGGCCTTCTCTACATTCTGCCCTTCACTGTTTCCTGTGTCTATGCCATGCACACTGATAGGTGTCAACCCTGGAGTCAGTGACAAGAGGTTGGCAAACCATCCCAACACCCCTCTACACTCTCTCTGCTGCTCAGGCATTAACTCAGGAGCTAACTGAACCCCTTCCACAGTGCAATCCTTCATGTCACAATGCAGCAAGTCAGGAAAAGGCTCCCTGCACTGTCATCCTCTACTTCCTCTGCCATAGCCATGACATTCACTGTGCAATCTCCCTGGATGTAGGGCTTCAGGCTGTTCACATGGAACACCCTCTTGGGTATCCTTGTGGCACCTGTGTCCACCAAGCAGTTAACCTAAGAAATCTTCTGAACTACCTCGTATGGCCCACACCATTTGTCCTCTAAATCCCTGGGACAAATTGGCTTTAGAACCAACAACTCCTATGCTTCCTGCTATTCAGTTAGGAGAGCCTTCTGGTTGTACGCTCCTTCATCAGCACTTCGCTGACCTGAAGGTTCTCCTTGGACTGACTCATGGTTTGCGCCATCAACTTTCTGAGGCCAATCACATAGTTCACCACATCCTTCTGTGGAAACTATGAGGTTCCGTCCTACCCTTTTCTAACTGAGGTGAGCAAACCCCACACTGGGTGTCCATACAGAAGATCAAAGTGACTTGACCCTGCCCCCTTCTGTAGAATCTCTCATTAGGAAAACAAAAGGCAAGGCAGGAGAAGATCTGACTTCCTCTGAGATTCTCTGGCAGAGTTCCCATCATGCTTTTCAGTGTTTTGTTAAACCACTCCAACAAACCTTTGGCTCATGGGTTGTAAACCGTGGAGAAGTGGTATGTCACACCAACTTGCTCCCACATCTCTCTAATGGAAGAAGAGAGATGAAATTGACTCCCTCTGTCAGAAATTAACAGTTTTTGAAATCCGACACTAAAAAAATATCCCCAGGAGAGCTCCCGCTGTCACACGTGCAGTCATGCTCCTCAGAGGTATAGCACCCAGGTACCTCAAGGCATGATCCACCACAATCAGGATATACTTGTGCCCTTACTGTGAGTGGAAGGTTAATTGGACCAATTATGTCTATTCCCACTCGCTCTAACGGAACACCTGCAACTGGTAGAGGCACTAACTGTGCCTTAGTCCTTCCTCCTAACTTATCACTCATCTGGCAAGTGGGACAGGTTCTATAGAACCTCTCTGTGTCTCTGTGAATCCCTTGCCAGTAAAAGAGAAGGTCCTACCTATCCTGGGTCTTTCTAATGCCTAAGTATCCTGCTAAGGGAACTTCATGAGCTAGTGACAACAAGAAATGCCTGTGCACTAATGAAACAACTAGCCTCTTGCAAGTTCCTGGCTCATAATTCATAATGGTTCAGTGTAATGTAGTCCATCCTCCCAGCCAAAATAGTGTTTCCCGACTACTCCTTTGCTGACCTGTTCCTGGGCTTCCTTCCAAAGCTCCACAAGTGTGGGGCACTAACCTGTGCCTTGTGGAAATCATCTCGGGGAGGCTCTGCAGCAACTAGCACTCAAGTCTGGAAGTGACCGGGACTCCAGCACCTGGTCCGCTTCAGGAGCTTCATCCTCCCCTCCCTTTCGAACAGAATCGATGACCTCTGAAGCCACTGTCTTCCTGGACTCTGACCTTTCCTTCAAACTACCTTGTTTGGGTCCCTGCAAATCAGGAATGATCCCATTCCCATTCTGAGACTGATGTGCAGCTTGTGGTCTAAGTCATAAAGGTTTCAGGTCCTGGCACCAAGCCAGCAGAAATCAGGTAATTGCCCAAGAGACATCCAGCACCTTGCTTTTCCCTTACACTGACATCAACCATGGTCGCATAGCCATTGAGCTCAATCTCAACCCTGGCAAGTGGATATTCCATGCCCCTCCACTACCAAACCTGTATCCCTGGTACTTCCTCTCAACCATAGTGCGTAAGACTCCAGTATCCTTCAGGGTAGGCACATTCCACCTATTGATACTAAACTCCTGCACAAAGCCCATCGTGTCAGGATGAATGTGCTTCAGAGCATCTGGGTCCCTTTCCCAGGTCGCCATAGCTATTAGGTTGACTGCAACTGAGCCCTCTCGGATCCCTTCACCCACAAGTACCATGCTTGCTATCACAGGTGCTGGTGGGACAGGGTCTTTCACCTGACAATTCCTGTTGAAGTGTCCCACATTGCAGCACTTGTAGCAAGCCACCACCTTGGAAGAACTTCCCTGTCTTCTCTGCTCATGATGCTCCTTCCCGGAGACATCATTATCATTACCATGTTGCTGGGTCCTCCTCGAGACCTATGGGAATTACCCTGGCCCTCACCCACTGGTTCGGAACCTGTCTGTAGAGAGTTCCTCTCCCCCTAGGCTTAGAACCATGAACCATGGCCCTTTTGAACCTTGTTAGCTAACCACTTGTTAGCCAACACTGCAAGCTTCTCTGGATCCTTCTCTGTCAGATCAGACAGGTTGGGTCACTATGGCAGCCTCCTCCTTATGACGACGATCTCCACCAGACCACACTTCTTGCTTTGTCCTGATGGCCCCTCTGGCATATAGGGCTAAGTTATGTTATGTTTATTTATACGGCGTGCTAAATATCCATGAGAGTGTCCAAGTGCTTTACAGGTGGAACAGAGGCTGTCTCCTTAATGGGATTATTCAATAAACCAGGTGTCCAGCTTCTTGTGGAACTCGAGAAGTCAAGAGGAGACTCTGATATAGTGTGGGAGATCCTTCAACACTTTGGGGGAGATGTTAGAGAAGGTGGTCTCCGGCTTTTATTTTATGAAAGCAGGGTACATATTCAAGTGAAAGTCTGGCTGAGCGGAGGTGCCTGGGAGGTAGGTGGAAGTGTGTGTGGTTGTTAAGGTAGGCAGGGCCAGTGTTGTACAGTACTTTGTACATGTGTGTGAGAAGTTTGAACTGGGTGCATTTGTGTATGGGCAGCCAGTGATGTCCTCTGAGGTGTGGTGTGATGTTGGTGCAGCAAAGTAGGCTGAGGATGAGACATGCTGCGGCATTCTCTATGATTTGGAACCTGATCAGAATCTTCTTAGTGATTCCTGCTTAGAGTGTTTTGCCGTAGTCAAGTCTGCTAGTAATCACTACCTGTGTAACCATTTTCTTAGTGGTCTCTGGTAGTCATTCGGAGATCTTTTGTACCATCCTCAGGATGTGGAAGCAAGTGGAGGTCACCGTGTTTACTTGGGCTGTCATGTCGAGCTTTTCATCCAGGATGATTCATAGATTTCTGGCATAGGTGATGGGGGTAAGTGTGGTGACGAGGTTGCAAGGCCACCAGGTATAGTTCCAAGCAGAGGTACTCCTTCGGAAGATCACAATTTCAGTTTTGACTGTGTTGAGTTTGAGGCAGCTAAATTTCATCCAAGTGGCTACCGCGGTCATGCAGGTGGTGAAGTTAATTCTTGTTGTGGGGGGTCTTGTCCCATAGGAGGTTTATCAGTTAGGTGTCATCTGCGTTGGAGAATATGTTGATGCTGTGTGATCTGATGAGGTCTGTCAGTGGGATCATGTTGATGTTGAATAATGTCAGACTGAGAGAAGACCCTCGGGGGTCTCCACATATGAGGTTCTTGGCCTCTGACGTGTAGGGTGGCACGTTGACATTTTGTATTTTTCCTGTGAGGAAGGAGCAGATCCAGTTGAGTGTGGCCCTTGGATGCCCATTTGAGGTAGTCTTCTGATCAGGGTGGAGTGGGAGACTGTGTTGAAAGCCGCTGAAAGGTCAAGCAGTATGAGGGCCACTGGTTCTCCACAGTTGAGGATCAGCCTAGTGTCACCTGTTGCTGCGATGAGGCAGGCTCGGAGCTGTGGCTGGGCTGGAAACCTGATTCTGTGGTGTCTAGGAGTTGGTGTGTATTGAGATAGTGAGCAAGTTGATCATTGATGGTATTCTCCATTACCTTTGTTTGGGTGTACTAGGAGGGAGAGCGGGTGGTAGTTTGCTAGTTGGGTTTGGTCAGCTGAAAGTTTCTTTAGTAGTGTATTGACCATCCTGTGTTTCCAGGCATCCGAGAACATTGCAGTGGCGATAGGATGTGGATGAGGACTTTCTCGATAGGTGAATGGCCCATATTGTAGATGTGATGGGGGCAGGGTTTAATTTGAGCCCTGGAGTGGTTTGACCTCTTGATTTTGGCTGTTTCATCTGTGGTGATTGACTCCCAGTTAGTCAGGGATTTTCTGTGGATGTTTGTACGTAGGCTGGAGGTGATTGTGCAGGGGTTTGGTAGAGGGTCGAAGTTGTTATACATAGCTTTGATTTTGTTGCAGAAATGTTTTTAGAGGTTGTTGCATAGTTCTTCCAAGGGGGTGATGCTGTTCATGGTGGAAGTTGGTGAGGTGAAGTCTTTGATGAGCGCAAAGATTTCTTTGTAGCTATTGGAGCTGTTGTCTACGCTCTCTGCTAGGGTCATCTTCTTGGTTTCTTTCATCTGCTGGTGGTAGCGTCTCTTGGCTGCTTTGTGAGTAGCCTTGTTGATTTCTAGGTGGTTCATTCTCCATCTTCTGTTCAGTTATTTCCAGTATTGTTTTGTTGTCTGGAGTTCGTCCATGTACCAGCTTACCTGCTTCTAGATTCTTCTCTGTGTGTTGTGTTTATGAGTTGCCAGGGGTCAGCACATGTTGTGATTAATGCATCAAGATGTTTGATGTCTCTGTTGAGATCATTGATGGGGTTAGGCTGATTCAGGTACAGGGTGTCAGGACAGTTGAATTCCAAGATTCTGCTCCTTCTGCATCCTGCCAGACTTGTGGTGGTGGGATATGTTTGGCAAGGAATGCTGATTTGGAATTGGATGATGGCGTGATCAGTCCAGGTGAGATGCCTGGTCGCAGTGGTTTCGATAATGTTGAAGGTGGCGAACACTGGGTGGATGGTGTGCCCAGTAGAGTATGTGTGGGTCCAGTGATGTGTTGTGTCAGTCTTCGGTTTACTAGGCTTCAGAGGAGCGCGGTGGTGTTGGTGTTGTTCCTGTCTTCCAGGTGGGAGTTGAGGTCTACAAGTAGAATGTTGTTTTTGGAGTCGAAGTCGAGGGGAGTGATGAAGTCTGCAAGGTTGTGGGTGAAAGTAGCTCGTGGTCCCGGTGGTCGGAAGATGAGGGATCCATTCAAGGTGTATGTTGCTGAGATTCATACTTTGAAATGTAGGTGTTCTCTGTGGTTGTAGTGCAGTTGAAGTATTCTGTGAATATTATTGTAATTCTTCCTCCTGGTTTGTGTTGGTGGTCCCGCTGTGTGAACTTGTATCCTGTCTGGATGGTCATGGCAGTGTCGGATGCCGACTCAGAGGTCAGACATGTTTCTGTGAGAAAGAGGAGGTAAGGGACGTTGTTTCCAGAATATCCCAGATTTCTGTGGCATTTTTGCTGAGTGAATGGGTGTTGAGCAGCATGCATGATAGTTTCTCTTGGGATGTATATTTGTAGGTGGGAGCGGGAGGTGTGCAGGTTGTGGGGGTGGGTGGTGTAGGTGCGGTGTTGCACGTAAAGTGGCAGTAGGCACAATTAAGAACTCCCTCTGTGTTGCGTGGTGTGGCATCTGCGAGAGGATGAACACACTGGATTGAGAGGCTAGAGGAATGTTGCAGAGAAGCGCAGGGGGTGGAAGGAACAGGGTTCATGGTGCTGGCTTGGTCCTAGTGCGAACGGGCACAGATGGGCTTGCCTATGGTGTTTCTTTGGCACACCAGTGTCACGTACGCTGCGCTTCGTGTTGCGGCTGCCATTAAGTGTATCCTGGGATGGAGGAGGAACACTGGAGCAGTGGGCAGGGCTTTTCGGAAGTGCAGGAAGGAGCGGCGGTATGTAAAGGAACAGGTAAGGAGCAGGGGGAGAAAGGGGGCGTGGGAGGTGGAAGGCAGGAAACGGGGTGCGGGAAGAAGGCACAGTGGGTACCAACAAGCAAAAGGAAAAGGCGCAAGAGCGAAGGCGCAAAGGGTTCAAAAGAGAAAGTGGGCAAATGCACAAAGGGTGAAAAAGAGAAAATGGGCAAAAAGACACAAAGGGTGAAAAAGAGAAAACGAGCAAAAAGGCACAAAGGGTGAAAAGAAAAAATGGGGACAAAAAAAGCTCAGAGGATGCAGAAGAAAAAACGGGGGCAAGCAGACTCAGAGGGTGAGAAGGAGCAAAAAGGAGGATGTGCAAAAAGGCATAAGGGTGGAAAACATGCATAGGAATAAGGCACAAAGGAGAAAGGTGGTGAATGAGAACATTATGGAACAAAAGAGCAAAGAGTGAAAGGCAAGAGATCAAGGAATGAGAGGCAAAAGAGTGATGAGCAGAGAGTGAAAGGCAGGAAGTGCAAGAGGTGCAAGAGGTGGAAGCCACATGCATGAGGGAAAGAGTGATAGAAAGAGAGCGAGAGAAGAGACAGGAACCTCAAGGCACAGGACCTGGGTCTGAGAGGGTCTATACAGTTCAGAGGACTGGTCTCAGGTAAGTCCAAGTAGGGCAGGGCTTGGTACCTGCCCACTGTCCTCACTCTGTACATGGGCAACAGCTCAATCGCCACAGCAGCAATCGTCACTGTGACCCCACCTAGCACACAAGGTCACTCGCTTCACTCCTGCACAGCCTGATAGGTGCAGCAAGGTTCACAGCTCACTTCATAGTGGCTCTCCTCTGGCGTACAAGGTTGCCAACTTTTCCCTGCACATAGGCAAAAAATGGATTGGTACAGCACCTGTCTCCTCACATCTCACTACAGGGATCCAATTACTAGGATCCCCCACTGGATGTCGCTCCTTCCAGCCCTCCTCTTCCTCACTGGGCACACTGGTCTTGGCGAGCAGGCAGGTACTTGTGCTCCAGGCTCCAGAGGCAGGTGGTCTTGGATTCCCTGGGTGATGACCCCTTAATCTTCTGGGAGACTAGCAGGCCTTCTCCCCCAGTCCTGATCACAGGCCGAAGACTTGCAGAGTTTCTCCTCCTCAAACAGCCCAACTGGCAGCTTTGCTTGACAGTTGACAATTGCGGGGCCTTGATTTCCCCTTCCTGTTTGTCCACTTCCAGACACTGAATGTGAATTAAAGTCCGAGCATTAAAGTTTATGTTGGGGCACTACTTCCTTTTGAAGTGGCCTCTCCTCTGCACCGCGCTTTCTCCAGAAGGAAGTCTATCACAGCAGGAGTGACTCCAAATCTGACACCCTCACAACAGAGGCCAGTGGAGTGACTAGAGGTTCACACCTGTCTGGCAACCACAGTCTATCAAAAGGTTACCACAGGGCCTCCGCCCTACTCTTTTTGATTCTACTTTCAGCCCCATCTCCTTCTTGAGATGTGTCCAGGCCCCTTCTCAGTGACTTCTCTCTGAATCAAAGAGCACCCATTGAAGTATACTGAAGAGCCTTGCTCTTGTTTCTTCCAGTGTGTCCCACCCAGCTCACAAGAATGCATCCATCCACAAATCTGTCTGATGGGGGTTCCTCCACCTCCTCATGTTCCTCCAGTTAGCCCTGGGTCTCCCAAAATAAAACCCAGAATCTCCTATGTATTGTACCATTCACAGGCACACATATACCCAGCACATGTATATAACACACATGCACTGCACAGCACTGCATCATCCCTGTTTTGTACCATTTCAAGGTACACACACACCCAGCTCATGTACAAAACACGAAATGCGCAGCATTACAGACCAAACCGATGTAGCCAAGGGAGAGTTAAACACACAGCAGCGGAAATTTAAATAAGCAAGCCTGTAGGCCTAACTCTAGTGACACATGTGAAAAGGCCTGTTCACTCCTACTGATCACTGCACGGTATGCTGCCACCACCACGCCCGTGCTGCTTAATTCCTGGCAAAGACAGAAGCCTTCCACCATTATGAGGGTGGCAGTTTGGGTGCCCTTCCTAGTCCAAAAAGACTGCAATCTGTGAGACAGGCCTATGTAAATGTCCAGTATTTGTAAAGCGCACAGCTACCTTCGGAGAGGTGTCCCGGCGCTGGGGGCCGTTGGGAAGATTAAGCGAGCTATTGCCCAGAGTCACATTGTGCTAGGCTGATCTGCCGCCGGCGCCGGGGATTGAACCGTGAGCCCCAGGATCCGGAGTCTGTCGCCCTGGCCGCTGCGCCACACCTCTTCCCTCCATGTCATGATGTACATGCATGATCCGTGTTCACCCCTGACAACAAAATTCAGCATCAGAGATTTAGACATCATTACAGATGGGGCACTCAGGGCGGGGTACAATTCCATCACCATGTGAGGGAATTATCTGTTACAATTGTCAAATGTCTGCCCTCCCTGATTCTTCATTTATTAGGTTCATTTGGGATAATGTCCACTGTGACTTCTCAAGTTTGCCTCCCAGGCATGTGGCACATGACACAACAATGACATAAATACCCCACCCACGCTACCCAGAAAGAGTGAGTAGATAGTTGAGCTATTTTCCTATTTTCTCCTTCTTTTTTCCTCACTGGTGTGTGGACCAAGCACTTATGCCACCCGAAATACATGTACACTAGAGGAGATCCAGGAGACAAGAGGAAAAAAGACCGAGTAAGAAACAGAAAGGAAAGGGTCGACTAAATAAAGAAGGGGGGCAAGTTGCATGTGCTACAGTGCAGAATTAGTAGCCCCTACTAGAAAGCAATTTAATTATCTCCGGTGATAGTGCGGATAGGTTGCAAATAATTCCCTTTAGTGCCCCACTGTCTGTTTTCTGTATTGGAGAGCCATGTCAATGAAGTCATTCTATGCTCCTCGGTTGATGGAAATGTATAGTCCAACTTCTATGTTGGTGAAAGTCCCCGTTTTTAGGTCGGGCCTGGGCAGGGCATGTGCTGCTGTGCGCGATGCAGTATTGGAGCATGGCTTTGATGCCCCGCCCACTCTCCGCCCATATTTTTAATTGGCTTGTGTCATTGTCCTTCTTAAACGCTGGCTTCAGAGTCGTTATTAGGCTTGTTAGTCCCTCCTTGGTACTGCCTTTTCTGCATTTGTTACCTCCCATAACGACTGGACCTTTTACTTGTCTTGTTACACGGTCTGCTTTATCGTGGCTGTGAGCACTATTTTGTTTAATGATTTCCCCCTAATCCACCCACTACTTTGCAGCGCGCCGCCCGCTTTCATTTTATTTACTAATGGCTGGTCGCTTTAACTATTGTGGCCGTGTTTCTTTCTTTATTTATTTTAGCAGCGTGGTCCACTATAAGTATAGTGGCCATGCTTACTTATTGTTTTTTTCGTTTGTTTACTAGCGCCCACGCTTTCACATTTATGGAGGCCGCGCCCCTTCCTTTAGACAAGCCGCGTCTAAAGAAAGGTGCGCAGCCGCTATTAAAGTGAAAGCACAGCGTGGGCGCTTTTACAAAAAAACCACATCTGTTTGTCAATTTGATAAACAGATGCTTTTTTTTGTCAAAGAACCCCATGACGTGGTTTCACTTTAATGTCGGCCACGCCCCTTTCTTTAAACGCGGCTTGTCTAGAGAAAGAGGCGTGGCCTCCATGTTTGTGAAAGCGCTGCATAGGCGCTAGTAAACAAACAAATATTTGCAAGGCAATAGGTCTCGCATTTTCAAGAGTTTAAGCTATGGCATTTCCAATAGCTCAAACTCTCCTAAATGCGAGACCTATTGCATTGATTTTCTAATCTAGTCACACATCTCTGTCACTTCACTTGGTGCTACCATATGTCACATATCGGCTCTCTGTTTTTGGTTAATTGGTGAAGACCCGATATAACACGGCGAAAAGAACGCGAGATGGAAACCCCTAAGCAGAGTTGGTTTCCAGGTCATTAGTGGAGGTTCTGCCCCTCTATAAATTTCCTTATGGGTTTTCCATTCACTCTGGACAGAGGACACATCTTCAAAACCCTTTAGGTATTGTGAGAAAGGAGGAAAGGCTGCTCATGCTGTGACAGCCCTAAGCCCCGCGCCTACCTCTAGCCCTACCCCCTCAATTGAACCTCCGCGGGAGACTGACACTACGCCCCATACCCTCTATAACTCTGAAGGTCTCAAAGACACGATCCTCCAGTCTTCACCAGCTCTTTCACACGGTAACATTTCTTCGAGGGTAGCAGGTCATTAACAAGAACTGGCTACCAATGGCTAACATCCCAAGCACAGCCTAAAAAAAACAGGAATTGTGTAATATCATACTTTTCATGCAAGATGTTGTCAGTAACCTTTGCTGCGTATTTGGAACATTCTTTAAAAATAAGAAACATCTCAAGGGAATGCATAACACACTGAATACAAACTGAATGAAAAATCAGAGGTAAGGTAGAGACGGGTGACCGATTCACATTCTATCCTAATAAGGGGCGTAACACAGGCCCCCGCAGCCCCCAGATCTTCAGGTGGGGGGGGGGGGGGCACTGAGCCCAAGGGCAATGTGTATCTATGAGTTATGGGATTGTTAGGGGCCCCTCACCACATTCTTGGGGGGGGGTAGGGGGAGGATGGAGGGGTATCATGTTGCGTAACGCCACGGATCCCAATGAAAAAAGTCTGCACATATAGCATTTACCTTTTGTTCACAGCTATTAAACCCGTGGTAAAATACCCTCACTTACACTTGGATCTGTTTCAGCAGCCAGATAATTATACTGCTACCATTATTCATCAGTTTTACTGACTTAATAGTAGCTCTCAACAGGAAGGAACATTTCAATGTGAATCTTAAACGAGGAATTTACAACCAGGAAGAGATCTGGGCATTTTGTCAATAAATTCTCCAGAACAAATTTGTTCAAAGTAGAACTCGTTCGTTTCGTGGAGTCTGTCTGGCACTGAAACTAACGTCTGGAACTAATGCTGACACAAGGCTTTAGTTAAAGTGTCTTTTAAAATATTAAGGCACCAAACGAATGTATGACGTTACTATGCATACATTTACAACGCAGTATTTTACATCGCGTTCGTTACAACGCAAGTCGTTACAACGACTTGCGCTGGAGGGCGCTGGACTTAGGAATAGTATGATTTACTGTTCCAACTCCAGTCTACGTACAGTAGGGAAGGTGTTGGAATAGTAAATCATACTATTCCTTAGGTTAGAGCGCCATCCAGCGCAAGTCGTTGTAACGACTTGCGTTGTGAAAACCGCGATGTTAAAGCATTGCGTTGTAAAAGTTGCGTGGTAAAGGTTGTCTCCCCACCAAACATGTGGCGGCAGAGCTGTGGGGATGCCATGTGCCACTATAGAAGTGGAGGTCTGCAGCACTAGGCATTGCTTCACTCGATGCAGAGCTTGGAAGTAGACTTGTGGAGAATAATAATGGGCAAAAGTCATGGCCACAGGCCAGTCCTAGTAGGGAATGTGGGTGCGAAAACAGCATGCAGAGAGGGCATGCAGGCACGGCCTGCACAGGTAACAGCGGTGGGGCGGGGGGGGAGGGGAGTCCACAGATGACAGGATAGGGAAAGTAAAATAAAAAAAAAAATAAAACCACTTACCTTGCACTTACTCGGCGATGCGGCAAGCGCAAGGTAAGTGGTTTATTTTACTTTCCCTATCCTGTCGTCTGTCGACTCCCCCCCCCATCCTCCACCCCGCCCCACCACCTCACCGCTGTTACCTGTGCCGGCCGCGCCTTAGGGCATGTGCACAAAGTCTGCCTCGTTGGTGCAGTAGAAAGGGGGATAGTCCAAAAGAGATGTCTGAGGTGCATGCCCTTTCCTTTCTGCATTACCCACTGGTCTTTCCCTTTGGATGTGGTCACATGGGCAGTGGACACAATACATGGCTACAATCCATGGTCCTTGGGGACTGTAAGTAGTAGTCAAAGCATGTCATTAAACAACCCAAGACTGAAAGAACCTATTAAACAGATGTTATGGCTCTCCACTATGAAAAACAGGGTAAACCCTCTCTGGAAAAAAATCGATTGAAGGGTTTTTATTGTTATGATGCAAAACCTAAAAAAAGACACTGTACTGCGCCAGCTGTGTTTAGCTGTGCATCAGAAATGCCCTCTAGGATGACACTGCTGATGCACTCACATACGACATCAGTGGTGCAACAAAAGGCTGCCTCTTTGCATGCTTTACGAAAGATCCTAGGCATAGGTTGACACTTTTTGGTCCAGTGATTGCACTTTTTGGGAATATGATGGCACTTCTGGGCATATGCCCGCACTTCATGGTTCAGGGATATATGATGGTACTTGTGAGGAATATAATTGCATCTTCTTTGCATATAGCTACATATTTGTTCATGCCAATTCAGTTCAAGGTAATTGTGCGTTGTTGAAGTTAAACCGTATTAGTCCTGAGATAAAGGCTGGCACTTTATTATCTCATCTGCAAAGACACTTGTTGTTGTGGAGAGCATTGCAACTGATCTGTTGCGTGATTGTAAGATGAAATGTTTGTCCGCTACATGCCTACTGGATAGCAATAATATCTCTCAGATTTATTTGGAGGCCTAATTATTGTTATTATTTTTATAATTAGTATTATAATTATTATAATAATAATTATTATTATTATCATTTTTGTTATTAATATTGTTGTTATTATTATTATAATCATTGCCATTAAAGTTCTTAGTATATTTGTTATTATTACTACTGATACTATTTTTATTATTATTATTTGCATTATTATTTACATTATTATTTTCATTGTTGTTATTGTTATTATTATTATATTTATTAAGCGCTCATTCACCGTAGCATCATGGCGCTAGGAACAGGAACGGATTAATCAAAAGAGAGGAGGACCAGACAGGAGAGAATTAATAGGGGAAAGTTGACATAATAGAAAGAAGTCCATGAAAGCAATAAAGGGCTAGGTAAATAAAACAAATATAAGCTTGGAAAATGGCTCGCACAGCCCTTTTAAATGCTTGGAAATTACAAATAGAATATTGAGGGCAAGTCCATTCCAGGCTTTGGGGCCCATTACCCGGAATGATCTTACACCCTCTCTTTGCCTCTTAAAAGAAGGGGCTCAGCAGTATAGAGTTGCTGGATAGGAGACTTCTGCCAGGAGAATAGAGGGACATCAGGTCTGTAAGAAATGTGGACCTGTCTTATAGTATGATCTATATTCCAGGCAAACTACATTAAGATCGACCCCTTCACTTACTGTCAATCATCCTAGCCTCTATCTGGCTGCTAAGATGTGATCATTTTTAGAGGGTGAAGTTTTTGCTACTATTATAAATATTAAATCAATAGACCTTCCTATTGCCCGTGATAAGGCGTCATGTTCTTGATAAGATGTGGTGACTTCACAATGTCTTCCTTGTAGTAATGGGATTCAATATCTGCCCGTGCTCTATTGGTATGCCTGCTGTTGTGATTTGTGAGATGCAAGTGTATCGAATGGTGGTTGATATGTATAGTGAATGTTATATATTGCATGACAATAATGTCACATCCACTACAACAACCTACGATTACATTGCAAGGTTACTATACAACTATTGTTCTTACCACCGCTTATACTTACCTTTCTTAATACATTTTCATTGAACCATGTCCAACCAATGTTCCTAAGAAAGCAGGTTAGAACTGTGCAAGTTGTTATGACTTTCTTTTATTCTAAATAAACAGTCAATGTATGCCACTGCTTATTTAGACTTTGTATCTCTTTTTCGATATTTTAATTCCATTGCCTACTTTAACTTCCTGTTCTCATAGTGACATTCTTGATGTGGAGGTTTAGGTTTACTTCAATATTGCTTACTGTGCCTTACTTAATAAACAGTGCTTTTTGAATTGGGGCATTTGTTGACCTTTCGCATCTATGCCATCTTTGGGTAGATATCTATTAACTGTTTTTAAACCACTTGTTTTCTCCATATAATATCTATGTGTACTTCTGTTTGCAATGAATTTAGCTCCAGCTTTTCCTCTCCATTTAATCTCTTTGGGGACATCTTCTGCCTGTTAGTGTATGTGCAACCATTGGTTGTCATGAGGAAGTGGAGCTAGACCTTTGGCCTCCGTGTAATTTGGGTGAACATTTATTTCCATAACAATGAGGGTTGGATAGCTAACCATAACTGGTAAGTTTAAGTGGCTCTTGGGTTCTGGATCATAACCAATATGTTCTTTTGAATATAGTTCTGTAGGAAATCTTTATGACATATTTTTATATATTCAGTGCTCTTCAGAAACCACAAGGCAAAACATAGTGATGTGATCTTAATATGAAAGCAATAGTGGCCGTTAGCCAAAGATTCTTCTGTGAATTTCTGTGGTTCATAATATATTTTGAGTATTGCTGAGATATAAATACATAAATTACCTAAGCTCAAAATAATATAGATTATTATGTGATATTCATAGTTGGCTATAATATCCACTAACCAGAGATTCGTCAGTGATTTTTGTGAAATATTTTAGCCACTGCTGGCAGCATCAACAGAGAATAGTTTGAGGCCACGATAACTTGCCATTGGCCTCGTCCCAAAATATCATCCTATTACAATTGATGCGGATGATAGATGTTCTATATATTACATTGTGTGCTATTTTCTGCATAAGAATAGTTTATTTGAAATTGATGGATATCCCTGCAGATATTACCACTGTGGCCTGAAGTGATGTAAGCGCATTCTTGCCTTGTCTAACTTTTGTGTTCAAACACTTGCACCTTTTGACTGTGGAGGGCATCACAGCTCATTTTAAAGCCTCTCTGCTTGCCATTCATTCCTGAGCAAAGTTTACTAAAGTCAACAATAATAAAACAAGGTGATTGTGGTCGGCAAAATGGAGAACTTATAAGACTCAGGGGCATATTCACAAAGGACTTATCGCCGAGTTATCAGCACTTTAGCGCAGCAAAAGTGGCGATAGAATTACCGCCCCATTCGCAAACTGGTGCTAACTGCCTACATCGCCACATAACCTGCGATAGCTGGCGCAGAAAACATCGCCACGGTTGACACCGCCAACTAACGCTAATGAGATGCAGAATAGGCGTGTCCGTGCAAAAACACACGAAAAGACAACACTGCGCGATTCTCAACGGACAGCCAGATCTGCGATGCGAGTCAAAAACCGGCGATAAGCCGCGGTAGCAGCAGGTATTTAACACCTGCCTTTTGCTGGTGCTAAATGCAAAAACAACAAATGATGGACAGAATGCAGAACAATGTCATACATTCACCCCAGTACAGAGATCTGGGCCTAAATCCATCATTTTTTTGCTCACCAATGCATTCCAGTTTGGACCCAGCCATATGCAAATCAGTCTTGACCCTGCGCCCAATGGGAACAGTCCAGCCCGAACTGCCAGGCCAGGTCCTCCCTGGACTAAAAACAAGCATCCTTGAACCGGTTTTGGGCTTTCAGCCCTCATCAGCTAGGATAGCTTGACTCCAGTGGCATGGAGAGCACAGGACCCACGTCTGGGCATACCCCTCCCACTCGGGGTGACAAATGCAAAAACAACAAATGATGGACAGAATGCAGAACAATGTCATACATTCACCCAAGTACAGAGATCTGGGCCTAAATCCATCGTTTTTTTGCTCACCATGCCATTCCAGTTTGGACCCAGCCATATGCAAATCAGTCTTGACCCTGCGCCCAATGGGAACAGTCCAGACCGAACTGCCAGGCCAGGTCCTCCCTGGACTGGAAACAAGCATCCTAGGACCGGTTTCGGGCTATCAGCCCTCATCAGCCAGGATAGCTTGACTCCAGTGGCATGGAGAGCATGGGACCCACGTCTGGGCATACCCGTCCCACTCGGGGTGACAAATGCAAAAACAAGAAATGATGGACAGAATGCAGAACAATGTCATACATTCACCCCAGTACAGAGATCTGGGCCTAAATCCATCGATTTTTTGCTCACCATGCCATTCCAGTTTGGATCCAGCCAAATGCAAATTAGTCTTGACCCTGCGCCCAATGGGAACAGTCCAGCCCGAACTGCCAGGCCAGGTCCTCCCTGGACTGGAAACAAGCATCCTAAGACCGGTTTCGGGCTTTCAGCCCTCATCAGCCAGGATAGCTTGACTCCAGTGGCATGGAGAGCACGGGACCCACGTCTGGGCATACCCGTCCCACTCGGGGTGACAAATGCAAAAACAACAAATGATGGACAGAATGCAGAACAATGTCATACATTCACCCCAGTACAGAGATCTGGGCCTAAATCCATTGTTTTTTTGCTCACCATGCCATTCCAGTTTGGACCCAGCCATATGCAAATCAATCTTGACCCTGCGCCCAATGGGAACAGTCCAGCCCGAACTGCCAGGCCAGGTCCTCCCTGGACTGGAAACAAACATCCTAGGACCGGTTTCGGGCTTTCAGCCCTCATCAGCCAGGATAGCTTGACTCCAGTGACATGGAGAGCACGGGACCCACGTCTGGGCATACCCGTCCCTCTCGGGGTGACAAATGCAAAAACAACAAATGATCAACCAAATACAGAACAATGTCATACATTCACCTCAGTACAGAGATCTGGGCCTAAATCCATCGTTTTTTTGCTCACCATGCCATTCCAGTTTGGACCCAGCCATATGCAAATCAGTCTTGACCCTGCGCCCAATGGAAACAGTCCAGCCCGAACTGCCAGTCCAGGTCCTCCCTGGACTGGAAACAAGCATCCTAGGACCGGTTTCGGGCTTTCAGCCCTCATCAGCCAGGATAGCTTGACTCCAGTGGCATGGAGAGCACGGGACCCACGTCTGGGCATACCCGTTCCACTCGGGGTGACAAATGCAAAACCAACAAATGATGGACAGAATGCAGAACAATGTCATACATTCACCCCAGTACAGAGATCTGGGCCTAAATCCATCGTTTTTTTTGCTCGCCATTCCAGTTTGGACCCAGCCATATGCAAATCAGTCTTGACTCTGCGCCCAATGGGAACAGTCCAGCCCGAACTGCCAGGCCAGGTCCTCCCTGGACTGGAAACAAGCATCCTAGGACCGGTTTGCTGGTGCTAAGCAGGACGACCACCTGCAGTATGAAGGGGAGCCCAGACCAGAGCCACACCTGAAGACCAACAGACGTCATGGAGCTACTGATCATGCAGCTCGGAGACCCAAGAGGGCCACAACACACACCGCCACCACCCCCAGGGCCCGCCCCGACCCCCCCCGGACTACCACAGAGGCAGCGTAGACAAAAACAGCGGACCTACCGTAAACGCACCAGCCTCACAGACTTAACGCCAGAGGAGGTCATTGCCCACTACAGGCTCAAAAGGACAACCATCCTCCGCATCCTGACCCACATCGCCCACAGGCTGACGGTACCAACACAGCGGAGAACCAACATCCCTCCGCAGACAAAGCTGCTGGCTGTGCTGCACATGTTGGCCTCTGGTACCTTCCAACCCACAACTGCCAGAGTCGGAGGAGTCTCACAGTCAGCCCTATCCAAGTTCATCACACCTGTCCTGGATGCCATCATCAGCCTGGTACTCCAGCACCTTCACTTCCCCCACACTGCGCAGGAGCAGCTGGAGACCAAGCAAGGCTTCTACGCCATAGCTGGATTCCCTCACGTGTTGGGGGCTATTGACTGCACACATGTCCTACTTGTGCCCCCTGCCGACACTGCACACAACTATCGCAACAGAAAGCACACGCATTCCATCAATGTGCAGGCAATAGTGGACCACCGGGGACTCTTCACCAATGTTGTGGCCAACTACCCAGGCAGTGTGCATGATTCATTCATCTTCCGACAGTCCATCATCAACCAGCGCTTCCAGGATGGCACCTATGTAAATGCATTGCTCGTTGGTAAGTACCAAATGAACACACCACACACCTCAACTCCACAGTCATGCAACTCACGACTCTGGGAATGGGTACGCAGCAAAACTACATTCAACATGCCACACAACATGCCCACCGACCAGACACGACAACACGACTCAATTGAGAACCTGGGCTTGCCATGTACACAACCCAGCTACGGCATGGCACCACAGTCACACAATCTCAGAATGTGTGTTGAGGTTGGAAACAGGCATGTGCGAAGGAGGCAAGTGACTAATGAATGAGAACCTACCCAATGACAAGTGTGGCGTGGATGTGCTGGACAGACTTGAGTATGCAAACCACGGAAATGTCCATGTGGACATTAACCGCTGGTGCATGGAGCGTATTAGCCAGTGGACGCTACCATGTCACCACAGGCTGTGGGGTAGAACGCTGTGATGACGGTCGTTACGTCCCCCCCCTGTAGGCGTGGGCGCAGTGGGTTGGCCCTGCGTACGCCAGGCCTGCGTAGGGGTGTGAATAAAAACCCTGTCGCTCTGGGCGTGGTTCTCTTCGGGAATGGCCAATGTGTCTGCCAGGGCGGCGCCTCTCAGACTGCCACGAGGCCGACGCCGTGAGCGGCGGGGCCTGCGACCCTGTGCGCCTGCTGCACCCCAGGCCGCTGGTCCCCAGACCCGTCTTGCCTGCCCCAGCGCACCAAGGCCGCTCCGCTCACCTGCCGACACCGGCGTGTGTCAAAGAGGGCCCACCACGTGCCGGTGCAAGCTCCAAGCCCCAGGCCCGTGACCTTGGCAGCCACCTCAGACCATCGCTGGCCTCCACGACGCAGGCAGCAGTCCTCTCTCGTTGACATACCCCACCGGCGTACACTTCGGCCCAGTTGGTGGCACATATTGGACTGAGTCTTGAGTTTTGAATGGCAGTGACCAAATGTTAATGGCAGCGTTTATATCACTAAACTCTCTTCGATATGTGAGCCAAACTCTGCATCGCAAGCACACAACACGTGTGTGTGGGCCCATGCTGAGCGCTGCTCACGGACCACACTGCGGTCCAGTAGGTCCCCCATCCAGCACTTTGTCGTGATTAATGAATGGCAGAGTCCATACCAGTGAACGCACGGAGAGGAGTAAGAGGAAGATGCGGTTCAGTCCGGATGAAAGCCGGATCCTCGTTACGGAGGTGACCGAACACTAGCAACAACTGACCTGGTGCCACTAACCCTGTTCAACGCAAGCCGGCGAAACATGTTTGTGGGCCCCTGCAGACTACTGGCTCCGGCATGCACTGCGGGCCAGCCGGCCTCACACCAATCACATCAAGGCAGGACCAGCCAGGGCACGGCATCGTCGCAGGCTGCACACATGCTCGGCTCTGGTGCCTCAGCCTCCGTGAGCCACACGTCATCGCCACATGACATTCCAACGCCGTGTGTGGGAGTTCCAGGAGGAGCTGGCTGAACTGCGGTTGGTATATAAAACAAAGAGAGGGACCCTTCGCAACCAAAGGACTGGGGTTCTCCAAAACTGTAAAATCGTTCGTCCTCTGTCAACACAACCAATATATAACCCAAATACACATTAAAAACACCATCCAATCTCACATAAAGGTGAGATATCACACTCAATTACTCTGGGTGTATTATTTCTGAATGGCTGAGTACCCACCAATGTACACGCCTCATCGCAGACTGCATCCCCTTGCAGCCCTGGTGCCACTGACTCCGTGCGACGTGAGTCATGGTCACTCTCTGGTTGAACTTTGGTGGCGTCTGAGTCTGTGGCCTGGGGGTTGTCGTCATCATCATCTGGCAGGTACAGACTTTGTGTTTGGCATGAGTCTGTGGCATTCATATCCCCCATGTTGCCTGTTGCTGCTTGGTTGTGCCCTCTGCATCATGCCCTGGGGGAACACCTTCCACTGTCTCACGATACACTTGGCGACAGTCACATTGGACATCTCTGAGGACCCGCTCAGCTCTCATGGGCCTAACCCAGTGCATCGCAAGCCACCGTCCCGTGGCATTGTGCCCGTGCCGGCCGCTGTGCATCCGGGGCCACTAACTCTGTGCAGCTCAAGTCATGGTCCCTTGCTGTTTGTACTTTGAACTTCTGATTGAGTGATGACTGTTGTAGTTGTTGCCAGCACCAGCCAATCCCTGGGGGCTGTCTTACACTCACCCCATGCACAGCCAGCACAGGCGTCACTAGACTAGTGTGCCTGCCAACACATCATGCCGAACCACCTATTGACTCATCTCTCTCTGCACTGTCACAGGTGATCAGGGATATGCACTCTGCCCTTGGATGATGACACCCCTCCGAGACCCAAACACACATGCCCAGAGGCAGTACAATGCGTCCCACATACGCACCAGGGCCCTCGTGGAACGCACATTTTGGTTGTTGAATTCACGTTTCAGGTGCCTGGACATCACAGGCGGAAGGCTCCTGTACAGGCCAGACATTGTGTGCAAGATGATGGTTGCATGTTGTGTTTTGCACAACATCTGTGTACGCTCCAATGCCCCATGGATCCCAGTGCCAGATGCATCAGACGATGATGAGGACGATGGGGCAGGTGGCCCACACCCCACTGCAGCTGCAGCAGGAATAGCCCGTAGGAACACCCTCATTTCCAATTTCTTCACCTGAGGAGCACGTCACTTTGTGTCCGTCCTGTACAATCATGGGACAGTACAAAATGTCCACTGGCACTGCATGTGTAAATAAAACTAATACAGGTTACAGGTTGTACTCGTCCATTGTCATGTCACAGGTTCCTGCGATGCCAGATGTGATTGGCCATTTTGTGCACGCATGCGGCACCAGTTGTGTCCTGTGCTCTGTTGTGGAAGTGTTGCAGTATATACCACATTGTTGACAATGTTGGGGTACTCAAATTCTTATGTGTGTATGCTGCACGGTGGCTGAGTCGGCCCTGCAGCTCTGAATTGGCTGCCACTCATCCCTTTCAGGCGATGTGCCTTTCACTTCTGTGAGTCTACAGTGCTGTGATGTTGCTGACTTGAGTGAATTGTGCCCTTCGTCGTGTTGTGACTCGTGGTCATGGTCTGTAGGCGGATGTGTAGTTGACGTCAGGGGTTTTTTGTGCACGTGGATGTGTCCGAGTGTGACCTGCACCTTTGCGGATCTGGCCCACATTCAGCCGCATCAGTGTCGTGGCCTGCACATTGACATGATGGTTGGACTGCAGCAATGTTACTCGTCATGTAGTGTCTCTTGCATTGTCAGTGTGGCTGACGGATACGCATCTTCACTGGGTTTCGCACATGTGCATGTGTTGGTTGTGTGATTGGTGATGTATTGGGTGGGGGCCCCTTTGGGCACATGGTGGAGGTGGGACTACTTGGTGTTTGTGTGTGTGCTGCAGTGTTCCAGGGGGATCAGGGACATGATCCGGAGTCATTGTGGTGTGCAGTGTGCTCTGCTTAATTGTGCATGTGTGCCATTGTGCCCATCTCCCCCCGTCCCACCACTCCCTGGTCGGTACTCACCCTATTGATGTTGTTTCAGGTCATGTTGAGCAGTGTCCGGGTCCTCTGATCCTGTCACCGTCTCCCGACTGATGACTGTGGCCACCATTTTCTCCATTTCAACCAGCTCCTGGTGGTCTGCTGGCCCCCCACCTCCGATCTGCGTTGCTGCTTTCATGTTGGCAGCGAGTTCCTTCTTGGCTTTGCCCTTCGCATCATTCCAGCGCCTCTTGTCCTCTTCCATTGTCCTCCTCGGTGCGGCAACGGCATTCACATAGTCCAAGATGGTCTGCCATCTCAGCGTCTTTTTTGCCAATGACACGTTGGAGGTGACGTACAGTTGGTGGTGGTGTTCTATCTCATCCGTGACGTGGATCCGGGTTTCCTGCACACTGTACCCCGTCTTCCTCTCCCTCTTCTCATTGCCCTTCCACGACACCTGGCTTCCTGGCTGGGCCTCCGTGGGTTTTGTGGGCTTCACGTTGTCCTCTGCACTTGTTCCGGGTGCATCCTTGGTGCTCCGCGGTTCATCTGGTTTTTGGTGTGATCTTTTTGGGTGCTTTTCGCCGCATGACGCGTGGGACTTGCTGGCCTCTCGCTAGTTATCACACAGATTTTATCGCGGTTGGGCCCATCGCAACTTTTTTCGCGTTGGGGTTTGCATTTTTGTCGCGGTAGTTGTTTCGCGGACATTTGCCGCGTTATCGTGCGATTATCGCACGGTATCGCCGTGTTGGGAATGCCACGTTAACACGACGTTATTTTCCCACGATGGACTGCGATGTGAGAAGTTGCAATAAGCTATTTTGGCGATGTTTATCGCACGTTCTTGTGAATATACCCCTCAGAATTTTGCTCCTTCTGAATAGGGGCACCATATACGGCATCTGTTAAAAATGTAGGATTTAAATTTGATGTCAATCTTACTTTGGCATGTAAGTTAAAGAATGGGTATCCACTTGTTTGACAATTTTTCCCCACAGAGAACACTTTTTCTGTTTTTATTTACTTCTAATCAACACGTTTTATTGATGAATGCTTTTATCATTATTTATATAACCAACCTTTACATGAATTCTTGATTGTATGAGAAAAATGTCACTGGGTGCCATTGACTGGGCCTGTATTTTTTAAGACTCTCTGCATTGCCCATGAGAGCTTCTACAAAGTAGGGCGTTCACTTTTATTGGAACAGCACAACCATTCAACCTGTTTCCATCAACTCCGAAACCAGCTTTATTTTGTCAGAGCAAAGGTTCATAAAATACATTGTAGGGGGACAATCATGTTGATTTTTGGCACATAAGATCTATAGTTCTTTTATGCTTGACCCTTATTTAATTACCAATGCTTCTGAAGACCTATTAAGACCTATGTTTTTCAATAGCTGTATCTTACATCAGTGATCCCACAATTATACATTCAATTGGTCACTTGTTACAGACCGAAAAATGGGTATGCCTGCAAACGTCTGGCCATGCCTTTTGGGTGAGTTTGGCTTTACCCTGAGTTCAGTTGTCATACCTGTGGAAATGCATAATTTAAGCTCCATCCCTATATGTTACGGAAGAACGATAGTAACATGCATTAGCACAATATATTTACTGTGTGCCTTAACCCTATTAATGTAAAGTGAAGCATCAAAAATACTGCTGGAGTGTATTCACTGGAGAAAATAGCCATTCATATAGGTGTGGCTCTAATATATTCATTATAATGTTACAAATTGTATTTCTCATTCACAAGTGGATTTACATTTGTACATTTCGAGTTATACTGCTTTTACTGGAATTTCTTTCTTATGTACTCATGTATTCATTAATTAATGTTTTGCATTTATTCTATAAAGGTAGGTGCACCTATAATCATGTATTTAAAGTGTACATTGACTGTCTTACTAAGTTAGCTTAGCCAAAGGTCTTAAGGATTTTTAACTAATGTTTAATCTTGAACATGAAAGGTTTGCTTGCACTGCAATGTTCTTTCTTTGCAGGTGCGTTCACATGATCTCATAGTCACTGAAAGGCATATTGTGTACTAGAGATGGTGAGGTCCGGGAGGAGAACTTTTGGCAAGAATTAGAGGCGCTAACGAACTAAGAGAAGACTCCTTCCTATTCATGTCATATCAGGAGCAGGGAAACACCAAGGTCGTCCTGATGTGCAAACCGTAAGAAGAGAAAATTGAGTGAATCCTCCAATTTCTACTGTGAGAAGGTGGAAAACTACTGGAGTCGATGATGTGGCATTCTCAAATGTTCTGAGGGAATTATTGGTGTTCACACTGTTAGTCTTTGGGGGCAGATTTTCTTGAACTTTGAGGGGTACAGATCTCTCTGCTTTTATTCTCTTTATGTGGCTTGATGCTATGCATTGCCTAGATTTGGAGAACTTCTACTGAAGTCTCCACTAGGCTGACACCTTCCTGCTATCACTGATTTAACTAGTTTTCCCCAGTTTTCCAAACCTTAGTTTAAGACTGGTTTAGGCAATTTTAGATTTATTTATGCATAGCCAGGAGGATCGAAACCTGTACACGGATCAAAAAATCCAAATTCTTATCTTCCATATTGCCCCAACTGAATTTCTGGTATGCTTTATGCTACTAAGACTTAATTTCATTCGATGCGTTGGCATACCCATGGTGATTTTGTTTCTTTACAATATGTTTTTGAGATTTATATACATCAGTTTAGCCCTTAATTGATTTTTTTTTAAGCGTGGAAGTTCACAGGTGTGCATTAGCTGAGAGAAACCAGTAGTCTAGTCTTGTCCAAACAGAATGGGGTGCGGAATAAAAAGTCAATCCGGGAGTGGAAGGATGGATGAGAGCACCGGCATCTCGCAGTGCATATGTATCTGTGATGTGTCGTAAAATGTACCTGGCTCGAGGTTTATTGCTGTGTTGCAAACTTGAGGAATCAATACGCGGGCATTGGGGCATGTTAAAGTCGCTGCCGAGGATCATGTGTTCAACATCTATTCAACTCATTTGACTGTATATGTCTTGAAAGAAGTCAGCGTCGTCCACATTGGGGTCGTAGACATTTATCAAGAGTACTGGTTTGTCAGCGAGGACCAATTGGAGAAGAACATAGAGGCCATTCGAATCAGAGTGCAGAGAACGGAAAGTAAAGGGGACACTCTTGTGTATAAGGATAGAAGTGCCGCAGGGGTAGGAAAAGTAGCGGTGTGTGCCCCAGATTTTAGCGTAAGTTAGGTCAAGGCTAGGGGAGAGGTGTGTCTCCTGAAGAAAAGCAATTTTGACGCCCTGTCTGTTTAAGTAGGTCAATACCTGCTTCCCTTTACGAGGATTGTTAATCCCAAGTATGTTCCATGTGATGAAGGGTATATCCAAGGCTTTATCTGTGTCAGAGGGGGGCATGTGGGATATAGGAAGGGAAGAGATATGCAAGGATGCGTTGACAACAGTAGTGTATAAAGCAACTGGTGCGTGGCAGTATGTAGGCAGCAAACAACAATCAGACATCAACCAAACCAAAATAATACTACCCAACCCCACCACCCACCGCAGATATAGAAACATCCAGCAAATCCAAATAAGTAAAAACAAACAACAAAACAATCCCAAAGGTAATAGAGCGGTATACACCATGGGGGCGTAGCAGCAACTCGGCATGCCACAGCCTGTAAGTAGGAGTATGTATATGAAGGAAACATGAATTAGCCAAAGACATGCAATATTACGGTGCTGTGAGATGGTATATGATAGTGAATTTCACGTAGCATTGAATGAGGTGTTACAACGTTTACTGAGGACCACACCGGGGCAAATGATGAGAGAACGTTGCAAGCCTGCTGACATCAACAAAGGTGGGCATCAAGTGCGAGTGTGTCCATCTTACTCCGGTGGCCTCTGTAGGGGAGGAAGAGATTTGGTAAGTAATTTCTTGCAGTAGGCAGCCACATCAGCAGGTGTTTCAAAATTCCGGGCTTTCCCATTGTGCTCAACATGTAGACAAGCCGGATAGAGCATTGTGTAGTGGAGGTCCATTTTGTGGAGGATGTTCTTTACGTCGCTGAATTTTTGACTGGCTTTCTGACTGTGGGGGTAAAATCTGGGTAAAACGAGATCGCAGTGCCCTGATAGCAGAGAGGGCCCTTCTCCCCGGCTAGTCTGAGAGCGTTGTCTCTGTCTTTGTAGTTGAGGAGATGGATGCTAAGGAAGCGGGGTGGGGCGCCCTCGTGAGTTCACG
The DNA here is from genome assembly GCA_963921515.1 of Calotriton arnoldi. NCBI lineage: Eukaryota > Metazoa > Chordata > Amphibia > Caudata > Salamandridae > Calotriton > Calotriton arnoldi. Next base: position 269,155 of record CAWUFW010010896.1, on the reverse strand, counting down.
GGCACAAAGAGAGGTGCGCTCTCTCCACAGAGAAGACTGGTGAGAAACTTGAATGGTCAAGCAGGTCTGCAAGTAGTTGCTCAACGAATAGATCAGGTTGGCTCATGTTGGTAGTTTTGGCGATGCCAGATATGAGAAGGTTATTTCTTCTGGACCTGGCCTCTAGGTCTTCATTCTTTATCACGACCTGTTTCAGAATGCGTTCCATTTTATCCAGGCACTTCTGCATGGTGGTGGAGTTATCTCCAGTCCTGATATCCTTTCTTAGGTGCTGGCAATTCTCACCCCCTGTTGGTCGATGCGCTCCTCAAGCCTGTCTATGCAGCCGGCTAGGGTGTCAAAGCGAGCACCCATGGCGCAGAACCCTCCCATTAATTCTACCATGATAGCAGAACTGAACATCAGTTTGCATTGTTTTGGGTCTGTGCGGCCCATCCCTGCAGAGAAGGCGCACCACGGAGGGCGGCGGCCGGGCAGAGTGCCAAGCTGTGGTGGCAGTGCTTCGATGGCAAGAGAGTCCCCACTAGACAGGATCGGGTGAGGCTAAGTGGGCCGCCAGGGCCCCCCAACAGGCAAAGCAGAGTTGTAGAACAGGAAGCGCATTCCTCAAGCTGGTAGTGGATCCACAGCGCAGGCAGTGATGCGACACGCAGGTCCGTGGGGTGTCAATGAATATTGGCAGTGGAGGGAGGAGGGTTCAGTAGCCCAAATGCAAAAACAGGAGGCCAAGCAGGGTTGCTTGTGGAGGCAGAGGTGCAGTGGGCACTTCCAGGTATGCCTCAGTGTGGAGGAAAGGAGATCAAAATTGGGGCACTCTGGTAAAACTCAGCCCCCAGCAGTTCCCAAGGGGAGCTTCAGTATGGTCGGGTGGGCCCCAGGGGAGCTCCAGCATGGTCGGGTGGCCCGACCCAATCCCAAGGGCTCTCATTGGGGGAACTCCAGCACCCACCCAATCCCAAGGGCACTCACTGACGTCGCCTCCAGATCAAGTGCAGCCCCTCACAGGCGACACACCAACTTGCAGTCCACCACTCTGCCCAGCAACAGGCGGCATCCCCAGCCAGTGCGGTCAGCCGGGTAAAGAAGGGGGCAATCCACTGCGCCCTCGCCCCCAGCAGCACAGGAGAGAGATACACCTCTGGTCTAGCCAGTCGTCCCAGGATATTCTGCAAGTTGAGCCTGGTCCTGTTTCGGTGTCAGCACCCGTGGGGCATGGCCTCTCAGCCAGGCATGTACCTCACCTGGCCCCAGCCCTGCAAGGTCCACAGCAAACAAGGGGCGGTCCACAGATTCCTGATTCTCCGCTCTGCTAGGCCTCAAAACACAGAAGACGCAGCCCCAGGGGGACCAGATACTCCTAGCCCCAGGCTCACCTGCGATCCTCACCGCCTCAGGGACTCCGGAGCAGATCCGGGTCACACCGGGTCTCAATTGCCAGACCAGCAGCCTGTAGGCAGCAACACGGGTCTAGCGTGACTCGCGGCATCAGCGGGACCGCTGGAGCCTCACAAGATTTCGGCCATCTTGGCAGCGGTCGTGACCACACCCCTGGCCCTCAATTTAAAAAACCCACATAACCTTACTTACTGATTCCTGGTCCTTAATGTGTGGCCAAATGGACTACACTGTAATTTAAATTGCTTGGTTGATATTAACTCCCCTTTACCTCTCAGGCAACTAAAAAAGATTAATCGCAAAATAAATGGTAAGACCTGCACAGTGCTCTAGCATCTGCATTACCCAGAGAGCACTGGGGACAGTATATGGCCTATGGCCTTTAGTAATGCTCTGAGCCCAATAAGGCTATGTGGAGTACCAGAAGTGTAAGGGTTGCGGCCATGCCCAGCATCCGCTATGCAAAGGGAATTTTCTTTGGACATGCCTTTTGCCCAGTCCACCTACCTGCATTACTTGCAGGGAGTGGCCTATGCCCATGCTCAGCAGGCACTTGCTGTGGTGTTCAGCATGCCCTGTTTCCATGCTCCTAGTACGTGCTAGTCGGCAGGGCCGGCTTTAGCGCTGGTGGTGCCTGGTGCGACAATCACTTTTGGCGCCCCCACATCCCATGACTGCCTCCTCGGATTCTCTCACTGCCACCTGCAAAAGTGCCCCTCATTTTTCCTATCATAAGATATTGCTAAGCACAGTGTCCCCCTGATGTTACAGCTCCCTCCTCCACAGGTCAGTGCCCAGTGCGGCCGCACCAGTTGCACTGCCATAAAGCCGGCCCTGCTAGTTGTTAGGGTGTATGGATATAGACAGCTTTGCAGATGACGTTTTGTTCACGTTCTTCAGTTACAGAAAGCAGCAGATCTCTGACATGTGACAAAGAGTTGCATGTTCAGCAGTGGATGGGTGTGCTTTGATTACATAGGTCACAATAAGGGTTGCATACGGGTGGATTTTAGGTTCTGGATCATAATTATAACATCCGCTGAAGTTTTTCAGATCAGTTTCTATTTTTCATATTGACTCTTAATTCTTTGTCTAAGTAAGGAACCATTTTGTCCCTTTAACAGAGTTTTTTAGTGATTATTTTTGGTTTATTTGTGCTGCGTTTTGGTCTGTGGCTAAAGTAACAATACATTGGCTCTACGTGCAAGGTGTGCTTTTTTAGCCATGGCACGTGCCCACACCACTTGACTAAAGAACTTGGGGGCATATTAGCAAGGGCGTTATCGCCACTTTAGCGGCACTTTTTGCCGATAAAGCGGCGATATTTTTATCGCCCTATTAGCAAGCTGTCGCTAACATCTGTTAGCGACAGCTTAATGGCGATAGCGGCCGTTTTGTTGCCACTTTGCATGTCAGCGATAATTATCGCTAATGACATGCAAAGTAGGCGTTCCCAACTAAAAGCAACTGAAAACAGTCGCAAACACAACTTCCCCCTATTAGCAATGCCCGCGAAGCGATAAAAAAAGTTGCGCTAACCGCGATTATCGCTGGAATTTAACACCTGCTAAAAACTTGACTTAACCATCTTGTCAATGGGAGGTGGATTGTAAGGTTAAGTCCTCACCTGCCTATTAGCAAGCTTTTCATTAGCACAGTGAATTTATCGCTGGATTTCTCGCGCTATTGCTGGGTTTCGCCGCCATCGCTGGATTTTTTATCGCCTTGGAGATAAGCGTTGATAATAACGCGTTATCTCCGCGATGAAATCCAGCAATAGCCAGCAATAAAAAAAACAGCACTAAGCGCGCTTTGCGATAATTATCGCAAATCCTTGGTAATATGCCCCCTGGTGCACAAGACCTTCAGTCAGGTACATACGATTCTGGGCCTTGGTTCCCTTTGCCCCAGAACCCGCTGTATAATTTACTAACCGTGCACTCTGAATCTGTTTCTCATAGTCAAAGGGCAACGGGGTACCGAGTTCATGGTCATGGTGATGGCCAGGCCCAGCGGCCAGAGCCCATTAGTCATTGCCAAAGGTCATTCCCAGTGGGCGGAGCCCGGAGCCACTTCCTAAGGTCTTAATCAGTAGATGTCAACAGATTAGGTGTGGAGTGTGGCTTTGAAGAATACTCCAGCTTCAAGTTTCAGCTGAGCCTGAATATATATTTATTTTTAGAGCTGTGATTCAAAGCAAAATAAAGCCTGGGACATAATGCATTGCCTAATGAGTTAAGCTCCCCGAGGCAATGTAAAGCACACATTTAAACTCTTATACAGAAGTTTCTAGAACCAGTCACATTTTTTGCAATAGACCGAGCAGGTGCAGGGTTGAGCTCATGAGTATAAGACCAAACGGCCTTTGAAAGTATCAATATAAGAACACAGTTTTTATTGAATCAATACTATTGAAAATCATGCCTCAGCTGCCGGGTGCTCTGTGTTTCAGATCCGAGATGGGAACTTCAAACTAAGCCCAAGGCTAGAAACATTGGGGCATATTCACAAGAGCGTGTGATAACCATCGCAAAAGTAACTTAACGCAACCTTCAACATCGCAGTCTATCGCTGGAAATTTATGCCGTGTTAACCAAGTATTCACAACACGGTGGTACCATGTGATAGTCTCCAGATAACGCGTCAACTGACTGCGTTAAAATCAACGCCACGCCGCAAAAATGCGAAACACGAACGCAAAAAAAGCTGCGATGAGGCCAATTGCGATACGAAAATCAGCGAAAACCAGCTACAGGCCTGCAATTCACACGCGTCAGGCGGGAACAATCACCATAAAAGTAGAAAAAAAATAGACAAACAAATGCCAAACAACAGCGAAGCACAATGGACGTTGCCGGAGCAAGTACGGAGGAGAACCAGAACCCCACAAGCCCCCCGGAGGACCATCCTGGGACTTCGGGGTCAGGGAAGGGTAAGGACAAGAAGAGTAAGAAGAAGTGGTTCAGTCCGCAAGAAAACAGGATCCTGATAACGGAGGTGATAGAACATCATCAAGAACTGTTCGTCACCTCCACTGTGTCATTGGCAACAAAAAATGGACTATGGCAGTCCATCGTGGACATGGTGAATGCAGTCGGAGTGCTGAAGAGGACAATGGACGAGGTCAAGAGGTGCTGGAATGATGTCAAGCGCAAAACCAAGCTGAAACTCGCCAACAACCTGAAGGCAGCAATGCAGACTGGAGGTGGGAGCCCAGCGCCACAGGAGGAGCTGGACGACATGGAGGAAATGGTGTCCACAGTCATCAGTGGGGAGACGGTGGCAGGAGTTGGGGGCCCGGACACGGCTCAACAGGACCCGACACAAAAGCAACAGGGTGAGTAACGACCAGGGCCTGGGGGGACGGGGGTAGATGGGCACAATGGCACACATGCACAATTAAGTTGAGCACATCTGTGGACAAACCATGCCCCAGACCACCAACTCCCACCAAGAGACCAATGTACCCAAGTATGCAACATGTCAGCACTGTACAAGCACAGAAGTCAAAGGCACACCTCATGAAAGGGATAAGGGGCAGCAAAATCTGAGCTGCAGGGGTGACTCCCCAAAATGCAGCACACACATCACATGCAGAGCACATCTACATTGACAACAATGTGACAGAATCCGCAAAACACCTACAACAGAACACAGGACACAACTGGTGCCGCTTGGGTGCAGACACTGGCCAATCACATTTGGCATTGCAGGGAAATGTGAGTTGATAATGTACAAGTACAAACACACACACGTCTGTTGTCGAAATGTCCACTGTCCCCCATCCAATAGGCAGCTCTTCCCAAACAGCCACAATGTACTCAGTCATGCTGTCTGTATGAAAACATGTACAATGCGACAACATACATGTGGACACCTTGTTAAACTGCATCTCCCCTTCACATTGCAGAGGGAGAATCAACACCTCCTGCAGAGCAGCCCGACCCTCTCTTCTCTGGAGACGAAGAGGACCACCACCGCTTCAACTCTGACACCCTCCAACTGCTCGTGGACAGCCTACGCAGCCCACTTCCAGGAGCTGGGCAGCCCAGCTGCTACGAGGAGACCCCACCCCCTGCACAGACCACACAGCAGGCAGCACCCACCACCACTGCTGCCTCCCAGGACCCCCACGAAGAACACATGGCCTTCCAACGCCGTGTTTTGGGGTGCCAGGAGAATCTGGCTGAACAGGTGCGGGTGGGCTTCGGCCGCATGGCAGACAGACTAGATGCCATACGTGGGTGTCTAAGTCCCATCAGGGACCACTCACAGTCCCTAACGGACACCCACAGTCCCTTCCATGCTCTCCAATGGACCATGGCTAACATCGCTGGAGCCCTGACTCAGAGAATAGTACAACTGTCCTGTCTGAGTGGCTCTAGCGATGTCACACGGGAGTTGGGAAACATGCAGAGGTTAATGGAGACCATGGAGTGGGCGAATGCGGAACGAGCGGCTGCCACGGCTGCACACCAGCGAGAGGTAGCTGGGTTCCTCAATGACCTCAGAACCATCCTCATGGCATTGCTGCCACAAGGCCTGGCGCGGATGCATGCTGCTGCCACCACTCCATCCACATTTCCACCCCCTGAAGTGTCAGTGCCACACAGTGCGGCAGACCTTCCACCTCTGGTCACTGATGTGTCACTGCCACACAGTGCTGGAGACAGAACACTACCACCCACACGTGAGGCACATGAAACAGCAGAGAACGAAGATGCGGATGATTCTGCCCTCGTGGTAAGAAGGACGCAGCAGCATGCATCTCATCCATAGGTCCGGCTTCAGCTTGGTACTGCCCTCTGCATCATCACCTTCCACTGTCCCCCGATGCACTCGGCGACACTCACCTTGGACCTCGACATGGACTGCCATATGCTGTTTGATCGCCATTGACACAGCAATCAGACTGCGGACTGAACTCTTCCTCTTCCTTTGGACTTGTCATTCCCTGAAGGACCCTGGCTGGCCCTCCACGGGACAACATCGTCATGTGGGGTTTGCATGGCCCTGTACTGCTGCAGATGCAACACTCCACTGAATGTGCATTAAACATTCATATTCACACAGATGTGTCATGTCTATGGTCTTTCAAGTGTGGAAGTATGGATGAATGTAGGCTCACTGGACTCCTCTTACGTCCATGTGGCTCATGTCGCAGAACAGGGGTCACAGGGTGACACATTGCCCAATGGGGTCCGGGTGGCGCAGACACAACAACAGGGACACACGCATGAGTTACTTCCTTGTCCAGCCCAGTACGGAACCACGCACAGGGCCCCGGGGTCATTTACAAACCCTTACGCTGGACTGGCATACGCCAGGCCAGCCCACTCCGCTTACGCTCACGGGGGGACTGCAACGCTACATGTCCCATGTCTTTCCTGTGGTGATCTGCTGCTCACAGGTCTAGTTGTCAGCATGCCACAGCCACTCCCTCACGGCTGGTTTACACCCACACCACATCCATCCAGCACACGCGTCACAGGACATGTGACCCTGCCAATAAAAAGGGCCGGGCGCACGTGCTCGACGCCATTTCCACTCTCTATCTGGGTGCATCCGTGTGGTGTTAATGTAGGGAATGAGGGCCTGGTGCCCTGCAACACCACATTCCCCAGGACCGGAGGTGACATGATGGCGTCCGCAACACGATACCCAATCATACAGGGTCCATGACTTAGGGACACAGACTTGCTGGCACCGGATACATTGCGGCCGGCACAGGCACACCGCCACAGGACGGTGACTTTGGGTGCACTGAGGTAGGGGCACCTTAACTGCTGAGCGGGTGTGCAGCCTGCGATGATGCCCCGTCCAGGCAGTCCAGACTGCTCAGGATTTGTGTGCCCTGCTGGACCGCAGTGTAGGCCAGAGCCAGCGGGCAGCGCGGGCCTACCGGCACGTGGTGTCGCATCCCGGATCAAAGAGTTAGTGGCACCTCAAGGGCTGAGCGGGTGTGCAGCCTGCGATGATGCCGGGTGCACTGGTATGTCCTCTGCCATGGCGAAATCAAGACCCAGAATCATATGTGAGACCTGGTGGCCTGCGGAGCGGGGCTGCATGATGTGGAGGGTGCCATGTCCGTGGGCCCCGGGCATGTGGCTTGCAGCGGCACGTGGTGGGCCCTCATTGCTACACGCCAAGGGCGGAAGGTGAGCAGTGAGGCCTGGGTGCGCAGGGGTGGCCATGCACCGCTGGGCGGCGGGAGGGGCTGGGGTACATCTGCCTGGGTGCGCAGGGGCGGACAGGCGATGATGTCTTGTGCAATTGTATGTACTTTGCCATTCATGTATCTGGACTCTGTTTCAGATGACGGATCTGTTTCAGATGTGTGACCTGGTGAACTGCACTACATACCGGCACGTGGTTGGAGACACACCGGTGGCAGCAGGTGAGCAGTGTGGCCTGGGTGCGCATTGTCGGCACTCTCTCTCCCTGTCCATCTCTTCTGTTATCTGTGTCTTTCTCCCCCTCTCTGTCCGTCTTTCTCTCGCTCCCCCTCTCTGTCCGTCTTTCTCTCGCTCCCTCTCTTTCTCTCTCTCTCTCCTTTGCTCTCTCTCTGTCCTTTGATGTGCGCAAGACACACCTTCTCATCATGATTTTTGTCTTGCAGGCTGTGGCCTACGGATTGTCCCGAGCGGAGCCGCCATGTGTCTTCATTTCTGTTCTGTGTTTCTTTAAATAAATTTTCATTTGTTACATCGAAGGTGAATGTGTGATGCTCATTTTTGTGACGACACATGCATGTCACCAAATGTGATTGTTGCGACATCAGGCGGATTATTTGGTACATGATTCTGTGTAGTTGATTTGGCATGTCTTTGGCCGGGGGAGGGAGGCGGGGTGGGGTGTCCTGGGGGTGGTGGCGGTGGGTGTTGGGGCCCTGTTGGGGCTCCGAGCTGCATGATCAGTGGCTCCATGGCATCTGTTGCCCTTCAGGTGTGGCTCTGGGCTGGGCTCCATTTTGTGGTGCAGGCTGTGGTCAGACTTTGCACCAGGTCAGAGCAGGTGTTAATTTCCTGCTGCTAATGCGCCTTATCTCCTGTTTTGTGGTCTTATCGCCGATCTGGCTGGTCATTGAGAATGTTGCGGAGTGGTGTTTTCGGGGCTTTTTGCAAGGGAACGCCTACTCTGCATCTCATTAGCGATAGTTGCGGGGGTCATCTGTGGCAATGTTTTTTGCGGCTGCTATCGCGGGTAAACTGGTGTTATGGGCTGTTAACACCAGCTTGTGAATGGGGCGATAAATTTATCGCAACTTTGGCTGCGATAAAGTGCCGTTAACTCGGCGATGGCTCCTTGAGAATATGCCCCATTGTCTGTAGTGGCATGGAGTGAGGTCATCACCTGACACGGGAAATACACACAGCCTTGATGCCAAAAGCGATGGTGTGACCATCTGAGAGGCCGTAACCAGCAGGGCTGCTGCTTCATCACCACAATCAACAGCAGAGAAGGTTTTGGCTTACATAGAGGATATGCACTTTCCTGAAGCCACCTTGGCTTCTCAAGAAAAGAAATGCAAGGCAGTGGAGAGGTTGTGCTCAACATGCAAGGCACTTCTGATCCACAAGTGAAGGCTAATGAAGAAGCAGAACACAGTGTCACAGCCACCTAGGTACCACGGGAGAAGGTGGCGAAGGGACGGTCCCATGTTTCTTATAGATACCCAATATTTAGGTACATTGTAATAATTTTGATACCCTCCTTAGAGTTCCATGCCCTCGTAAAGGATATCAAGCTTTAGCTTTGTGCCTCTGTATTGTCATGGAAATCGTTAATGGTTTGATATATGCTTATCATAAAAGTCTGGAGGTACATTACCTCATATATTATAACCATGAACAATCCTTGCGTTGCCTTTTCAGACATGAATTAAAATCATATGAAAAGCCTTGACACACTTTTTGCAAGAGAGTAGATATTTCCATGCTATATCCGTGAACCGGTGTGATGTAAATGCCACAACCGTAATTACCACCAATACCGGGCACCCACACACACACCATGAGTACCATGCCATTATGAGTTGAACCCAATGGAATGAGAAATAACAGTGCATATCTGATTTTAATGAGAGTTATTTGGGGTTTAATTCTCCCATTTACCTCCTGCCCTGACAACAAATAATAAAAGTGAAGTTTGAGTTGTTGATCATCAAATAACTACCAGTTATGGACAGCAACTAGTGTATAATTTTATGTTCTATTGGTATCACCCTAGTCTTCACATGTGTAGCCCATCCTATGAATCCTATCAGTCAGAGGCACAGGAAGAGGTGTCAAGGGTAAATTATGCACAACATGGCTTCAGTTCCATCAGCCCCACCCCCTAATTGTAATTTTTTTCTGGTGTCCTGTGACTAACCCTCATCAATTGCTTCACACAAATATACAACATACACATGGTGTCCTGTCACCATCCTATACAACACTAGTTTATAAACTCCCCTCTCCCAAACCATCCAGTTATACACAGCATTCTGCAATCCCCCCTCACCACCCTGAAAAACACTCACACTCAACTCATCAATAATATAACATTTCCTAGCTTTAATAACAGAAATTTTCAATTCTATTAAGGACACGGAGGCGAGGATTATGCTTCACCTTTCTTCACTTTATTCAATACAGCAGCCTTAAAATATCAAAATCTTCCTTTCCTATGACCCTTGGAAAGGAGAAAAAAACAGCAAAAACGAATAAAAGTCTTTCCTTCTCAATATAGTCCGTCAACAGTGTCTAAGCTCATTCTTTCTTTGTGCAGCAAACGCTTTCAGTTATGCCTGTTGAATCTTGTTTTGAAAGGTCATTCCCTGCTAGAAAAAGAAATATTCATAACTCATCCATCCCAGTACCAATGGAAGAGAACAACTATGCACAATAGCAGAACAACTATACATCAAACATCATCATTATACCTGATAAGTACCATATTCACCTCTCCGCCAAACCAATCAGAATATTGTATACTTATACCATACGAATCTCATAATCATACTGTCCATTGCTCCAATATAGGGAGGGGAACAGACTGTTCACCTAAGGTGGGAATAATCCTTTCCTCCGTGTCCTTGATAGAATTGAAAAGATTTGTTACTAAAGCTAGGACATTTTATTTCTATGGCAGGACCGGAGGCGAGGATTATGCTAGATCAAAGCTTAATGATGACCAATGTAGCCATGTAAGCAACAGGTTTGAAATAATATGTTGTGACTGTAGAATCAGACAACCAATCGGCTGCCTTCAAAATATCTTCCAGTCTAGCACCCAAGAAAATGCTTTGCAAGCCATAGCACCTTTCTCTGAGTGACCGCCATAAACCGATGTATCTATGCCAGCCTCCTGCATGACATACTTCACCCACCGGTCGATGGCAAGACACCGCCTTAAACGACTTACAAAATGAAATTAGGACCTGGCGTTCCCCAGCTGTGCAAACAACCATTCTTCATGGCTTCATAGGCTTCAAGGCATCTTACCACACATAGGGGGTCATTACGATGGTGGTGAAACCGCCACCGGCAGCCTGCCGATGCGGTTTCACCGCCATCGTAAGGCACTTCTCCGCCTGCCAAATTACAATGGCGGGCGGTGTGCTGGTGGACGCAAAGTCCGTCCGCCACGGGTCCGCCACAGGCAATGGTTACGATTGCCTGGCGGACCCACCCTGCATCCACAATATGGTGGCGGTGCCTAGCAGGCACCATCCGCCATATTATGATGCTGCCTCCCCACCAGCCGGTGTATGGCAGTGAAACCGCCATTCACAGGCTGGCGGGGATTGCATTTGGGGGCCCGTAGCGGGCCCCCTTGTGGGGGGGTGGTGGGTGTGCACTGGGGGGTACCTAGGGTACCCCCTACATTTCCCTGGTGGCAGGCACCGTGTGGTGCCTGCCACGTAGTGCAGGGAAATGCAAACAGTGCATTTTGGACATTATGGCGGGTCAGAGATACACGATGCGACCGCCATGGTGGCGGTCACATCATAATCTCATGTGCGGGACCGCCGCAGTACAGGCGGACGGTCCCAAGCCCCGGCACGATAGTGGACGGACGGAAGTCCGTCCACCATCGTAATGACCCCCATAGTTTGGGCTTTTCAGGAAAAGCAGGATAAGACTGGAATTGCATTATGTCCATCTAGAAATGTGAAAAGTAACCCCTTCCGGAGTGAGTATCCTATCTATATTTTACATGGCTCTCACATCGGACACTTGTTTGCATGAGATCAGGCATAATAACATGGCCAACTTACCTGATAATTGTTTCATAGTAAGGAATTTATTGTGTTGCCATGAGAAAAAAAGTTTAAGAACCTTGTTCACATCCCAGAGAGTGGAATATCGAGATTCAGACAGAACAGACAACCTTATTCCCCCCATCAAATTCCTAACCAAAGGGTGTTCCCCCATCGGGGAACGGTCAATGGGAGGATATACTGCCTATATGGCGGACCTAAAGGTGTACACTGAGCTATAGGCCAACCCATCCGACAGCAAGGAAGATAAAAAATTCAAGATGTGGACCACGCCGGACTCCACGAGATCTGTATTCCTCTGAACACACCAGCCTAACCCTCACCACCTATAGGATCTATAACTCTAATTTGTTCCATCCACCCATGCCTTTGACAAGAGACACCTGTGATCATCCATCAACTCCTGTAATCCTCCATCCTTTAGATAGAGCGACCCATCCTGAATTATGTGATGGGGATTCCCCAGATTGTCCCGAAGGGTGCACAGACAGAATATCGAATTTTAAATGTCGACATACACAAATATCGAGTTGGAAATATCGTGATGCAGAAATATCGACAGCAAGAATATTGTGGTCAAGATTATCGACTTGGAGGTAAAAAATATTGTTTTTGAAAATATCAAAGTCATTAATATCGTTTGCAAAAATATAGTTGTTTTAAATATCAATGTTTTAATTAGTGTTATGTATTTTAGTATGTATTTTAAAAGTATGTGAACTATTTTTTTGTATAAGTATTGCTTTTGTTTTTTAATATACGTGTTACATTTTTAGTAGTTAATTTTATTTGTATTAATTTTTGTGTTTTTTAGTTCTGTAGCGGGTTGTGGGTTTATAGGGGAATAGGGTGGGAAGTAATTTAATTATAATAAATTAATTATTATTTTTATTTATAAGTATGTATTTAATTTACATTTTATATTGTTAATTGTGGGAATTAATTAATTATTATTAATTATTAATTGGTTGTTAATTATTACTAATTAATTAATTGGTAATTATGTTAATTGTGTCATTTTTTTAGGAGCGGGTTGTGGATTTATAGGGGAATAGGGTGGGAAGTAATTTAATTATAATAAATGTATTAATATTTTTCATTTATTAATATTTATTTAATTAATATTTTATTGTGTTAATTGTGGGAATTAATTTATTATTAATATTTTATAAATTGCTTGTTAATTATTATAATTAATTATTAGGTAATTAATTATGTTAATTGTGTTATTTTTTGGGAGCAGGTGGCGGGGTTTATAGGGGAATAGGGTGGGAAGTAATTTATTTATAATTAATTAATAATTATTTGTTAATTAATGCTAATTAAAATTTAAATATGGCAATTGTGTAATTAATTTTAGATGTGAGTTGTGGGGTTTATAGTGGTAAAGGGTGGGAAGTAAAATCTTTTAAATTAATTAATAAGTTGTTGTTAATTGATATTAATTTATTAATGTAACATTAGTTGTGGAAATTGTGTCATGATTTTTAGGTGTGGGTCGTGGTGTTTATTAGGGTAGAGGGTGGAAAGTAAATTATGTTTAATTAATTAATAATTAGTTGATCATCAATTCATAAACATTTATGGAAATTGTTTATTTTTATTTTGTGTGTGGGTTTCGGTTTTATAGGGGTAATGTTTGGGGAGTAAATTAATTTTTATCTGTTTTAATTTGTTTTTTAATTAAGTATATTTCTTTAATTGATAAGTAATTATGTTAATTATGGAGGTACATTTTTTTAAAAATTTACATTTGTGTTGTGAATTGTGTGGTGTTATAGGGTAGGAAGTAAAAAAGATTAAATTTATGTAATAATTAATGTTTTTGATTATAAATAATTTCTATTAAAATAGTTATTTGTTTGTAAATTATTTTAAAACATTTAAAAAAAAATCTTTCCAGGTATTTGTTAGATCTTTTTAACATTAAAATATGCTTTTATCTTTTGTAAATTTTTTATATTTTTATATATGTTTTCTTTTTTGTTTTTTAAATTTTTTGTGTTGTAGTTGATATTTTGTTTGTTTTTAATTTTGAACTGACTCCAATGGGAATATTAATTTTTACCCCTCTGCTGTCCAACACTTTCCCTACTGTTGCACTCACAGGTGTGGGAATAGTAATTTTTACTTCTCCGCTCTCCAACACTTTCCCTACTGTTGCACTCACTGGAGTGGGAATAGTAATTTTTACCCCTCCACTATGCAACACTTTCCCTACTGTTGCACTCACTGGAGTGGGAATAGTAAGTTTTATCTCTCCGCTATCCAACACTTTCCTTACTGTTGCACTTACTGGAGTGGAAATAGTAAGTTTTACCCCTCCGCTATCCAACACTTTCCCTACTGTTGCACTCATTGGAGTGGGAATAGTAATTTTTACCCCTCTGCTATCTAACACGTTCTCTACTGTTGCACTCACAGGTGTGGGAATAGTAATTTTTACTTCTCCGCTCTCCAACACTTTCCCTACTGTTGAAATCACTGTAGTGGGAATAGTAAGTTTTATCTCTCCGCTATCCTACACTTTCCTTACTGTTGCACTTACTGGAGTGGGAATAGTAAGTTTTACCCCTCCGCTATCCAACACTTTCCCTACTGTTGCTCTCATTGGAGTAGGAATAGTAATTTTTACCCCTCTGCTATCTAACACTTTCTCTACTGTTGCACTCCCTGGAGTGGGAATAGTAATTTTTACCCCTCCGCCATCCAACCTTTTCTGTACTGTTGCTCTCACTGGAGTGGGAATAATACTTCGCACCCCTCACCTATCCAACACTCTCCCTACTGTTGCACTCACTGGAGTGGGAATAGTAATTTTTACCCCTCCGCTATCCAACACTTTCCCTACTGTTGCACTCACTGGAGTGGGAATAGTATTTTTTACCCCTTCACTGTCCAACATTTTCCCTACAGTTGCACTCACTGGAGTGGGAATAGTTATTTTTACCCTTCCGCTATCCAACACTTTCCCTTCTGTTGCACTCAATGGAGTGCAAAATGTAAGTTTAAAGACTATTAAATATTTTAATGTTTTAATTTATAATATAATATTTTTGTATTAGATTTTGTGTTATAGGTGTATGTATATATATATATATATTTATTTGTAAATGTTTATATATTTATAAAATTTAAATATAAATTAAAATTAATAGTTTATTAATTGTTTTAAAGTAAATATATATATATATTACATTTTATATATGTATGTTAAAAAATTTTAAATTACATTTATTTCTTATATTTGTTGAAATGTATATTAAATTCAAATAATTTTTTTAAGTTAATTTTATTATTGAATATATTCAACATTATTTTTTACATATATAAAAAAATCGATATTTTGTACATCTATATTTTTTACATCGATATTTTTTTTCTCGATATTTTTATACTTACCATTATAAATATAGGATGTCGATATTTTTTACATCGATATTTATGACTCAATATTTGTGCATGGGGATATTTTGGGCGTCGATATTCTATCAGTGAACCTGTCCCAAAGGAGATCTGACCTGTGAAGTAGACAGATTGGAAAATCGCTAGAAAGTTCCATCATCACTGGAAACCATACTTGAGACCTCCAAAAGGGAGTGATGACCGCCATATCCGCCTTCTGACCTCTGAGCTCTGTTAACAGCCGCATGATCATTATGAATGGGGAAAAGGCATACCTTTTCTCCACACTCTAATCCTGAAGGAAGGCATCTGTAGCTGCTGCTTGTGGATCCGGCCTCCAACTGAAGTACTTGTCCACCTGATGATCCAAACAGGAGGTGAACAAATCCACTGTGTACAGTCAGGAGTGTTTCTGTATCGCCTTGATGACCTCCGGATGCAATTTCCATGAGCTGAGACCCCTGAGGTGTCAGGAGCGCCAGTCGGACATGTCGTTGGATATCCGCAGGAGATACCCTGCCTTCAGAGAGATGTGGTGGTCTAGGCAATACTGCCAAAACACCTTTGCAAGCCCTGACAGCAACCTGGATCAGGGACCTCCCAGACGATTGATGTAGCGGACTACTGAGATCCATCTTCAGCACCACACAACAACTTGCCTTTTTCTTCCTCCAACAATGAACGGCAAAGGAGCCCACCAGAAGCTCCAGGCAATTCATGTGCAATTTCATTCTTCAGATGACCACTTTCCTTCTATGGACATATTTCCACAACTTGCTCCCCAGCCAGCTTTGCTGGCATCGGATTATGTAATACTATCCGGCCTGAACCGAAGATTACTCTCCCATTCCGAGCCTCCATGTGTGTGAGCCAACAATGCATCTTCTCTCAGACTTCTTCTGTCAAGTGGATGGACTCTGAATACTTCAAATCCCTTTGCAGATGGAATGCTTTCAATCATTGAAGCGCCATGTAATAAAGAGGGCCCAGAAAATCGCCTGTCTCCACAATGCCAGTAAACCTACTAGACAGGCTTGCTGTTTGAGGGACGTGCTCTGTCGTGACAGAGTCTTCTTGATCTTGTGTCGGATCTTTGCCATCTTTTTGGAGGGAAGACTTAGAATTGATTCTCTGGAATCTATGGCAAAGCCCAGAAATGTCATCTATTGAGCCGGAACAAGGGGAGACTTCTCATTAATCACGAACCCAGTTGTTCCAACAAGTAGACTGCTGTCTGAAGTTGGCTTGATAGTGCTTGAGGACACTGATTCATCAGTAAAATGTCATCCAAGAAAACAATCAATCAGATACTGTGGCTATGGAGGAGCTCCACCCCAGGTTTTGGAACCTTGGAAAAGCACCAAGTGGCACCAAGTGGCAGACGACAGGCTGAAGGGTAGTGTCTGGAACTTGAATGCCTGCTGTCACCACAGAATTTGCAGGAAACTGAGGTGCGGAGGGAAAATTGGATCCGTCAGGTAAGCATCCTTGAGGTCCAATCTCTCCAACTAGTCTCCTGGTCTCTACAGGTCTCGCAATAGATGGATTCTTCCCATCTTGAAGTGATGGTACATGAGCCACTCATTGAATACCCGGAGGTTTATGAATGGGCGATGTCCCCCATCTCTTTTTTCCACCAAAAAGAGGTAGCTCACAAACCAGTTTGAGTGTAATGCCGTAGGGCCAATTGCCCCTTTGCTCACAGATCCACTACTTCTTGATCGATGAGGACCGAGTTCTTGCAGGAGAAGAAGAGGGGTTCGGGTCAGGAAGTCTGGGTTTGCATCCCTGAGAATGCTATCTAGAACCACTTCACCGTCTGAAGTACCTACGCATCGGATGTCAAAGCTTGCCAATTTTCAAGAAACCAAGCCAATCACCCTCACACTCCTAGTTGGGAAGAAAGGAGAGTCCTCACCTTGGGAAAATCCCTGCGCTCCGCGACCTCCACCTCTGTCCCTGCAGTTCCATTGGAAGCGTCTGGATGGGAAAAATCCGACATACTTGGGATGATCTTGCCATTGTGACTAGCAAGACTCTTGGCCTCTCTGGAGGGCGTTGGACAGGAAACGGGTGGACAAGCTCCCCTTCCACGACCAGCCCCAACAAAAACCTTAGAGGAGAAGATCTTCTTGATCGAAGCCTGCACCTTATCAAGGGAGTTAGAAGTGGCAACGAATTTGCCCATCTCCTTAATAAAGGGCTCACCAGACAACGCAGCTTGAGCCGTGGGGCCACCTTATTTCGGGTTGACTTTGATGAGCAGGGAGCGGCGTCTATCTGTTGACAATGTGCAATTCGCATTGTCAAGAAAAACGACTGTCCGTTGCTCCCAGCTAGGAAGGATTTTCAGAGAGATCAAAGACCCAGACTGTTTTGCCTCCTTCGCCATGTCTAGTATCTTGGTCAGGGGGCCTGTGGCATCTAACAGTTTATCTTGGCATGACTGATAGATGGGGGCATTCCGCCCGCGAGCAGGCTCTAACCTCCCTCTCCAGAGTGTTTCGTAAATACCCCACTACGTAGGCTGCCACCTTGTCACTGGGGGACCACATGAAGAATCTGGAATGTAAAAGATCTTTGGGATCTAGCATGTCCACCCCCAAATTGCCAACCTGAGAGCCAGGGCTCCACCGAGGTTAGGAAACCTTGTCCGAAGATGGGTTGGTCTAGAGGGACCCAGTTCAGCATCAGACTCACCCTGCATATCATCATCTACAAGGGGCTCAGGAGTGTCCAAGGGCAAATAAAAGGGCTCAGTGACTGCAGAATGGGGCTTACACTGAAGAAAAGCTTCTTTAAGGCGCTAAAAGTGTCCTTATCTACCCCATGGTCATAGGGCCTCTTAGATGGTGAGCGCTGAGAAGGGAGTTCCCCCGAGGGGAGGTGGGGCTCCTGGCTTGATTGCACCAATTGTGTGATTTCTTTTCCAGGGGCGCTAGGGCAGTAGATAATGCATGCCGCATAGAGGCGTCAACAGTCTCACAGAACTCGTCATCCAAGGGGAGAAAAGAGGATTATTCCTCCCAGAATCTGCTTTCTGAGGTGAGCCAATGTGGTGCTAGAAGGCCTAGCACTATATTGAGTCACAGACTACCTTAGAAGGAACATTTCCACCCTAATTATACGCAGGGTCACAGCCCGACCCAGTCCTGCAGTGCCAATAAACAGTGCTTAGAACCCAAAGGTACAGACTCGCTGAAGCAGGCATCACAGTCACTGCACTAGAACTTTCAGAGAAAAGGAAGAGTCTCTTGAATACAGACCCAAATATGGGCATCAGGCTCCAAGCTGCCTTCGGGGCTGATAAGAAAGCCAAGGCTCCGAGGCGCTCGCATCGGCTTTCACGCTGTGAAGGGAAATGAGCGCGCTAGGCCGCGGAGCCAGAGGAGTGATTCTATGATATCAGAGTGCCCTACATGCTGTTCCACACTTGTGTGGCCCTGGACTAACGCAAGAAGCCCGCATGAGGATCAGTGAAGGCGATCCTGCATACACCTGCGGAGGGAAGCTGAAGCACAGCACAAGAAATAAGGGCAATAAAACAAACGGCACAGTAACCAAATATGAAGAGAGAAGGAACACTTAATGGCACAGCTGCTGGAGCAGTGAAGAAAAAGGGAGCTTAGACACTGCTGATGGACTATATTCAGAAGGAAAGACTTTGATTGGTTGTTATTATTTTTTTCTCCTCCCCAAGGGTTCATGGGAAATAAAGTTTTTGGTGTTCTATGGCTGCTGTATTTAATAAAGTGAAGAAAGCTAAAGCATAATCATTGCCTCCTGTCCTGCCATAGAATTAAAAAATACAATCCCTGGTATTCTGTCATTCTCCCAACCACAGTCAGTATCTCTCTCCCCCACCCATGCTTAGACATAAAAAATAGATATACCTGGCATCCTGTCACCCTGCATCACCACCGTCTGCTTCCCCATCCATCACACTTTCTGTGCTGCATCTGAGCTCATACAGCTGGTACTGTTTCACAGTGGTGCTGTCGGTGTGGCTTGGAAACCCCTTGGAGACCCATAGGAGGTGGAAGAACATTGTTTCTCTGAGCACCAGCATTGGCCCCGGTTTTTCCCTGCTGTGATGCTCGAGAAGGGAATAAATGTTTTTCAAAACCAGTGTTCTTAACAATAACTGATTTTCCACATACAAGCAAGACGTTTCCATGCATCATGCTTGATATACATGTGTCAATCCAAGGAAACCAAGGCTAGGAGAAGATTTTCTTGAGAAAGACTCACAGTAGGTATCTTGCCAAGGAACATAGATACTGGACTTGGCGAGAGCTAAGGCATGATCTGCAAAGCTTTCATCTCATTGTAGTAAATGTGGGCGGGATGTTCCCTTTAGAACATAGTTGACTGCACAATTTGGAATTTTCCTATTTAATGCCAAACTAGAAGCTTCTTCATTGACTCGTTTGAGATCTGAAGATCTCTTTGCCAGAGTCCTGTTGAGGTCTGAACAGAATCCATGATAATGAGGGCCTAGTTACAAAATTAAGTGACATAATTTTTGGCACCACAGGAACTGCTGCATTCCTAGAATCCTGACTTCTGAAATTGTTTAAAGGCTGGGAAGTGATTGAGGTGATCATCTCTTCCTGCAGTTTTGAATCTCCCTACATCGAGACCCATAACAATACCTCAATGTCCGTTGATTCTTTGTAATAGACTTTCTCTCTAGGGTGAGTGACTACCACCAGTCCAGCATTCAATGTTTCCAGCCAAGGGGATGGTGATGCCTTACAAGACCATGATGCGGATAGCCTGCCACGGTTCCTGCCTAAAGTACCTTGAAGCCTGAATCTAAAAGGATGCTCTCCAAAATCTAATTAAGCGCTGCTTTCTGTGGTCAGCAAGGGTATCAGGTTATAAGTCCACAGCTGCCTTGGAAGACAAAGGGCACACACAGAAAAAAGAAACCAAAAGTGGGTGCTTAATCATTCCAAATCCCAGAGAGCAACATACTTTTCTGGACGAAGTACTAGATCTCCTCTTCAACAGTATTATACTTTTGGATAGAGGGGTGGAGGACATTCCAGTGGTGAATTCTCTTACAGGTTTTAGCACTTCTTTCTAAAATTGCAGGTTTTTCCTTTACTACGGTAGATCAGGTATTTGGACTTTATCAAAAAAACTATTTCTGGTGAGTTTTATTTTACTTTAATGTGTATTGAATAAAACAATTAAGGGATTTATTCCAATTTTTATTTGTGATGCGTTTGGACCACTTTGGATCGAACAATTAAGTACATCTTTATCCTGAATGTTCCTTATTATTTCAAACTTCATCTTTTATTTATATTAGGTTAATATATTTTGCCATGTCAATATCTCTCTTTTCCTAGACCTTAAGATCATTATCGCATGACTACATTGCATTGCCTTTGTTGGTTCTGGGATGTCGCATCACTTTTACATGGTTAACACTCACATGTATCCAAAGATTCCAAAAAGAGTGCAAAAAGACACCATGAAGAACACGACGATCACTTAAATACCGGGATTTATGTATTGTGAAAGCTCAACTTCAGTGTGATATGCCACTTGTTTTCCTTTCACCTCTATCGATTCGGTGTTTTCCTCACACAAACATTTCAAAATCAACATTTCAATGTAATTTTATCCATTACTCTAGAGCTGACAAAGGCTTAGTGGCAATAAAATAGAAGTTCTATAACTCTGGAGGAAAGCAGGAAAGTACCTGACTCATACTGCGGGTTATAAAAAAACAAGTTTCTTGAATCCACTGTAGGGCCTTCAGGGAGCTGTTTACTTCTCCATCTCTCTCCTTGAATATCTGGTTGGCATAGTAACGGTGCCACAGAGGGTCACCAGGGAGATGTTGACTTCTCTGAGTCTCCCCTTGGGTATGTAGTTGCCATGATAATGTTGCTATATAAGGGAAAAGGAGCGAGAAGAAGCATGCTCTTCAGCAAGATCATTGATTGGTGGTCAATTCTGTCTTGCTAGGTCTCTGTATGCCAGTGTAGTAGAACTGTGTGGGAATGGTTCAAATGCTATGCAGAGTCTACCTGTTCTTCCTGCTATGTAGCTGCAGTATCACTTATTTTAGCATATGCGGGTGTGGCAGCTTCAGTTGTTGTTCTACTAGAACACAATTAAATAATCAGCATAAACTAACATGAGCTACTAAACATAATAGGAACTAGCACCACATCCCCATCCCCGCCATGAGCTGCCTATCTTCCATCTCTGTCTTTCCAGTTGCATCTCTGTACTAGATGAGTGACAGGTCCACAGTCTCCATATAAATGCCACAAATCTTATTGTAGCAGTACAAATGTAAAAGGCATAGCAAAGAAGACCTGCATACAGATGGGGTTCTCTTCCAACTCCTGTTGCAATAGGAATCCTTCCACACATTCCCTTATTCCAATGTTCTGACATCTACACTCCTGACACAAACACCATCCTAAGATCCCACATCTTCGAACATTCTACACTTACTCCCACACAAAAGATAACACCACACACCTAGTTCACTTAAACCACCATACAAGAAAACAAGCTAACCACATATAAAACCATTAAATAGCCCAGGTAACTTCTTCATAGATGCACTGCCTCTAGATGCACCTGAAGAAGCCTCGGTGGCCAAAGAAACCTCAAAAAAGACAATTCCATCATTACAAATATCTCCTTCCTCTGAAATGTTCACAGTCTTTCTGCAGACATTGGCAAGTAATAAATGGCAATTTCATCCAAAAGCACAGTACCCTAATTTCTGTCTGGTAACTTCCTCTTCTTACATTCGTAGCCTATGTAAATACCACAAACATTAAATACTTAAATCCTAACCAAATGCCAAATAGTATGACCTTCAACCCTCAGAGCCTTATTTAATGCTTCAAGAACTATAGCAGATCACCACCAGATAGACCAAGCCTTCTTTGGTTTCCTCAGTAACTTGATTCTCATCTATTGTTACTTATGAATCACAGTACCTGTAATCTTGCCTCTCCTCTTCTCTTGTGGTGTGCAACATCGTGTAATTTTTTTTTCATTAAAGTTGTCATATTCTATAAAAATTCCACAAAGTTACACTGTCATGGTAGAATGTGGTTTGCCGGTATCACACATTTATTTTTAAGAGATCGTCCACCTCGGGTAAAAAAATCTTGTGCCATAGTTCGTAGTTCGAGCAAGGAATGTCAGCTTTTTGTGGGAGGAGCAAACTTGCTTAAAAAATACACAAAATCACTTAATGTGAAATTTCGAGAAATTTCAAGAATTTTGCATAACGTGAAATTCTGAAATGCATGTATGTAATTAGATTTTCCCCAAACATACTTCTGTCCATCTAAATCCACATCTCATCTTTGTATTCCCATCCCAATAAATAAAAAATACTTAACCAATAATACCACATTTGTACTTCAGCCACCTTGGAGTCAAATGTGAGCCAGACTTCTCCCTGTCTAATAACTTAAAAACGTAAAAGTCCAGTAAATGAATTGGGAGATGTTCTGTGGTAATTTGCTCTTAATCTTTTTTCCCAACAGATTCCCCCTTTCTCTGTCAACTGGGTAGACTCTTAAATGGCTCTGATAAAAATAATCCACCTGGCCATTGGACGATATACAGCTATTCTATTGTGATTGACCACACATCTTTTTAAATAGTCTTCCATTTTAAAACTCACAAATTGGGGGTAACTGTTTATTCCTAAATACTGATGTAGATGTTGTTCAAAAAGGAGAGGTGTGACGCAGCGGCCAGAGCAACTGATTTCTGGAGCTCGGGGCTCACGGTTCGATCGCCGGCAGCAGCTCAGCTCAGCACCATGTGACTCTGGACAATAGCTCACTTAATCTCACCAATGGCACCCAGCGCCCTGAAAGCTTAAGGGGTGATATGTTTGCGTTTTACAAATAGGAATTATTATTATTATACTACTGTCATGAGTCAATAGGTTTTCAGCCATCCTTAACCTTTGTCCGCTTGGAATTATAATCGATGTTTCTTCCCTGGGCCAAATAGTAAACGGCCCAGCTGATCCAATCCTATCTTCCGCTGTGATCCTTGTGGCAACTCATCAGGAAGAGAATCCACGATACATGGTTTAGCTAACTTTTCTCTCAACCTGAAAAACTTGTGCACACACTTATTTGTCATTTATCAGTTCCAGAAGTCCAATAATACTCTAAGGCCCTTGCTTTGGTCGCTGACATACCAAGATGTTCTTCAATACTGGCCCATAAAAAGTCTTTTCAAATGAAATGATGGAAATATTTTGTCTTCCCTCTTCAAAATACACCCTTCTAATGCTAACCCACCTTGATTCTTGAAAATGACCAACTAATGGTGCAGTGTCTGCTCCTCTGGTCAAATTTTCTTTACATGATTGTTGGAACGGGAATGTCCATCCATGTTTTGCAACTATGAGCCGTTGCCATGATTAATCCACATCCGAGTCCCTGTCCGGATTTGCAGTTTTATTTTAGTCTTAACATACATGACAATCATGCATGTGCGTAAAGAGCCGGTGTAGCTAGGTACGGTAAAGAGCTGTGACCCAAAGGGGGATTTGTGATCTGAAGGGAAGCACAAAACCTGCCTTCCGAAGAAAGTGGGACCATTTACCCCTTACTGGATTGTAAGGAATTGACAGTGATGACGGCATGAATTATTAGGAGCAGGAGATCCCTATGTGCAGGACTTTAAGTGGAATGAAAAACGGGGGGGGTCTCTCAAAGCGGCGTGGCCAATGCATTTAGGGGCGTGGCTTCAAAACGCATAAGCTACAAACCTGTGCTTAGCATAGTGTGCTGCCCGACTGGCCTTTTGCTGTTTCTGTCATTGCATTGAGTTATATGATACAACAAGTAACATTATACCTACAACAAGCCAGGACTATTGGCTTTGTCAATGGTTGTTAGCTGCATAAGATAAATAAGCAACAACTATGACTTTGTTGTATATAATATTGAAAATGCTTCAGTTCTGATATTATGAGACTGTGAAATACCTAAAACGAATCTCTTTGAAGTTACATCAAAGGAGGTGAGCAATAGTTCTGCTGCAGAATTTAAATTTTTTTTCACCCTGAGGGTGAGGGCAAAAGTGGAGAGCCCAATGGGGACCCGTCTCAGCACCTGCTTTTAAGAACTGCCGGCCAGGACTCAGCCCACTTAAAGCTCTGCCTATGTGCAGGAGTGTGGTACGTGTGCGCATGCTTGCATACCTTTATGGTATTACAGAGTGTGCTTGCATACCTTTATGGTATTGCAGAGTGTGCAATGGGGTATAGGTGCCTGGTCAGTATATCCATTTTGATTCCACTGTGTGAATGCCAAATACAAAATAAAGGCTGGAGTTCACCTTCTAGGCATGTATGTGAATCGCACAACCCTGGCTCAGATTTAACCGTTTAGTAGTTAATGAAATCACTTGATATGGGCGTACAGAAGTCTGTGAAGTTCAAGAGTGTTCCTTGGCATGTCCTGTCTTTAATTCCCAGCGTGGTGATCGACTGTGGAAGAACTGTGCCACTGAGATTGTGCCCTCTCTAGTAGTGTACCCGGAAGGCCGTAGATCTATCTAGTGTGTTGGGGCCACTCTCTGTGTGAAGGCCCATATTGCAAACTTGTGTCTCAGCGCTGCTACGCTGTTTTTATTGTGTACCTAAATGCCAGATTAAACCATGTGGAGGCCCCAAGACACTTGAAATTTCACGGCCCCCCTCGCAAATTATCTCTTAATACCCAATGCACCGGATTTTTTACAAACTGACAGCTGCCAGAAGATGAACTTTTAAGCAACAAACTGTTATGTGAATTTGATGTCTCTGGCTTATGTACGTTAAGTTGTATTTTGATCTGTTGTCGCGGGCCCCTAAATGGAGTGGGGTCCACAGACCGGTGCCTACTTTGCCTCTTTGGTATTCCGGAACTGGTGTACCTGCCTGTGAAGCCAACATTGTTGTGCCCTAGTGCGGCTGTCCGGCTTCATTGTGAACTTGTCCACTCATCGGATATTGTAGTGCCCCTGAGCATCTGTACAGTTTCGTTGTGTACCTGCCCCTGCTGCCAACATTGTTGTGGTGCAGTGCGGTTCCGCAGTTTCCAGCCACAGCTGCTGCAGGTAAGAGCGGTGGGGCGGTGGGGCCAGCAGGGCCAGCTGGGGGGGATTTCGAGAGACGACCACAAGGGAAAAAAATAAAAAATTAATTTTCCCTCGTGGTCGTCTCTCAAAATCCCCCTCAGCCGGCCCCACCGCTCTTACCTGCAGCGGCCGCGGCTGGCAGTTTCATCATGCACCGCCCATCTTGTCAACATTTTTATCCATTCAGTCATCTAACAGTAACATTCTTAACCGGTTAACTGCTTCGAACGTTCCGCGCCAGTGCGGAACGTTCTATTAAGCGGGCGGGGCCGCGTCGGCCAACGGACGTGCGCAGCACTACCGAGGTAGTGCTTGCGACGGCCGTTGGCCGACAGAAGCACTTAACGGGTTAAAGTGTAATACATTTCTGAAATTATTTCTCTACTTTTTGTTTATTTTGCTTTATTTACAATATACTCTATTCATTCCCCCGTGCAAATAATAACATATCAATGGAAATATGACTCTTTCTTCTCACTTCCTCCTTGTCTTCTTTAAATATCATTATTACATTGTGCATAACTTTGCACTGTTGTCACAATCATACCTTCAAATTATATATAACACTTTATTTCGTATGTATTTAAACTTGCCGTATGCACTCTGTTTTGTAGTGTTTGATTTCTGTATAACTCTAAATGCTAATAAAATGAAAAATAGTGAACATTGTTGAGTTCAGAGTCTCTAACCCCACACCACATCCCTGAGTAATGCTCCCTGAGTAATCGCCTACATCTACCACTATTAGACAAGTGCAATAGGGTTGCCATTAGGGCTCAATTTCCAGGGTTATGGTAGTAAAGGTCCTGGGATAGAAGTAGTAAATGCCAATAAACCCCACAGTTGTTACCTAGTAGCCCCTGCATGCCAAGAACCCCAAACTGGGTCTGACAATAATCAACAACTAAGGGGCATATTAACAAGAGGGGGAGATAAAATTATCGCCGCTTTAGCATCCGTTTTCGGCTGAAAAGCGGCAATCATTTTATCGCAAGAATAGCAAGGACACGCTAGCGCGTGATTCCGTGAGTTAGCACCCGCTTTGCATCTCAACGTTAATGAGATGCAAAGTAGGCATGCCTCAATATGCTACATGGGTAAATATCGCGAAGGCAGCTTCACAATATTTACAACAATGCCCCGGCCGGCGTAGCGATAAACAAAATCGCGCTAACCGGCCATTAACGCTGGATTTTAACGTCTGCTAAAATCCAGTGTTGGGCATACTTTGCATGGGAGGTGGATTATGCTGATACGACCACAGGGTCGTATCAGCAAGGTTATCGCCGTTTTCCATGGAACATCGCTGGAAAACCAGCGATGTTCCATGGAAAACACCGCTATCGCTGGAATAATTATCGCCATTGCGCTATGCGTTGTTAATACAGCGCTAGCATGGCGATAATTTCCAGCGATAGCCGGCGATAAGAAATCTCAAGCTAAGCGCGGCAGCGATAATTATTGCTGCCGCTTGATAATATGCCCCTAATTTACTCTGTGTCAAAATCTATTTCAGTACTACACTTCAAGTTAGATATCACCTTGTTAAAGAACATCTTCAACTCTGACTCAGCGTCCTGGTGAACAAACACTACTTCACACCATGTGACACCACTCCTACCTGCAATTTATGGCCAGGTCAGAGTATAAACTCAGGGGCTTATTTATGAGAGCCCTCATTCACTTTTTCACCACATAAGTGACACAGGGCTCTCAATCAGATTTATGAAGCTATGCAAAGCCACCCTGCGCGCCATTCAGTGGCCTCATAAATCATGAGCAAGGCAATGCAGCGCAAATCGCTGCATCGCCTTACTCTCCGCCCAGGAGGCGTACTATGGGCGTTGCAGTGGGTTTTCCCCACACAACACCCATGGAACTTGACGCTGCCCCAGATTTACAAAAGCATGTTAACCTGGGGAAGCGCCAAATCCCTACGCCTCCTGAGGTGAGGCGTAACAAGGAGAAATATCTTTATTTCTCCTCAATGTTTCCTCTTTCTATGTGTGCTGCATTCTGCAGAACACATAGAAAGAGGAAAATGTCTCTTAGTATTGTTTTTCTGCAGGAAGGCGCCCCTTCCTGCACAAAAACAACGCTGCATGCAACGGAGGTATCCTTGCACCATGGTACAAGGGTGCCTATGTTGGCGCTAGGCTGCCGAAACGGCACCTGCGCAGGGAGAAAGGACGGGAATGCACCGTATTGCATAAATACGGTGCTTTCCTGCCCTTTCACTTTGGCCTAATGCCTTGCTGGGCTGCCCTACACCAAAATCCCATGAATGAGGCCCTCAGAGTCGAACAAATACATTTTGCAATGCTCAATGGCCCAAGTGCACACAAGCAATACTTTTTAATAGCAGAACAGTGCAGTTCAGCTTCTCGCAGTGTTCTTGAACCATAATTCATTTCTAACTTTCTGTTCATCCTGCTCTAACAACACACACCCAACATCACCCAATATCACAGTTGCTAACATCAACACCAACAAAGCATTCTTTACTTGCAAATAACAATTTCAAACCTAGTCCTTTTCTGTGCAGAAACTCCGCAACCGTAAATATACTACTCACAAAATTCATTTGTGAATAGCTAAAATCTTAAACTTATACAAAGTGTAAATTTACCTTTGTCAATCAGGCCCTTAGGTTTGAAAACTAATGGTTTTTCTTCGAGACCTTGTAATACATACTCTGAGTTTACATTATGCTCTTGTTGATCTTTCTCAAAGACCATTACATCATCGTGTAAAGCCGATGCATCACTTATCTCCTCTAAAGTTTCCTTCATAATCCTTTAATATATGGGTGCCTCAATGGCTAAACCAACCGGCATCCAAACACGCCCCCGCACTCACAAATGTACTCATTTGTCTTGAATTTTCAACCTGATGATAATCGCTTGCCAGGTCTAGAGTTGAAAAAACAGTTGCTCCAGCTAACATTGTACCATTTCATAAAGATTGGGGAGCTGGTGACGCAATGCACCAATAGCATTATTGAGACCGCAAAGATGTATACACAATCTCAAATTCCTCAAGCTCTTAGGAGGAATTACCACTGGAGCAACCGATGGGGATGATTCAATAGATTCAATTATGTCTTACTCACATAAGACTTATAGCATTTTCTTCAAATTTTCTCTTACATCAAATGTGCGTTTCTCATGCAGCATTAAGTAGGTACAGCCTCTTTCCTACTTTTGCCCATCAGGCCAGCTCAGTTTGGCCCCATCTACATGCAAATCAGTCTTGACCCTGCTCTAAAGGAATATTCCTATTCCTTGACTATATACTGCAATTTCACTAGGATGTATTGAGCTTGTGATCAACTTCTTGTTTATCTCGATGCCTACCACTAAAGGTTGGCATACCTGTTTGTTGTATAACAGTATTGTGTTCATACATGCCTATTTAGCAAAGCAATTAATGATGTTTTTCTCCAGGTATGCTAATGCCTCTGTGCCGGATCTTCTGGTTCTTGTGCTACCTGTTGCTGGCAATTGAACTGTAGCAGAAGGTTGAAGCCCAATAGGAAAGTATCAGCTCCATCCGATGGTCTTGCTGTGTGGCTACGGCAAGTAGCTTAACATTTAGTGGTATGTCTTTGCCTTGTGCCTCAAGCACAAACTACATTGTCAGAAGCATGTAGCCTATAACTTGCCATATTGTTGGGAATTGGCATTGAATGAGTAGGTGCCATTTATATACTGTGCCAATCCTAGATGATCACTGATCTCATGCTAGTTTGGAAACGCTGTGGCCTAATCTCCTGTTCCGCTTTGGCTCAATGGAGCAGATGCATTTTATCTGAAGCAGGCATTGACATTTCTGTTTTTGGAGCTCACTCAGTTAGAGGTGCAGTAGCATCCAAATCATTTATTGTTGATGCACATTTGGAAGACATCAACCCTATGGCAGACTGGTCATCTGATCCAATTTGTATGGAATTTTATCATAAACTAGTAAGGAATCTTTTTTCTATGATTGTCAATCAGTATAAACTTGCATATTCTGAAGCCTCCAGTCCTATCATAGAATTGAAAACTTTATAGCATAAGTTAACAAGAATTTTCAATTCTTTTAAGCACATGGAGGCAAAGATTAACCCGCCCACATGTTTCGTACTGAAGTTTACTAAATACACATTTGATATATGAAATGTGTTTGCCTATTTTTACCAACCTTAGATTTATTTAACCCCTTTGCTGCCAGGCCTCCCTGTACCACTCCCTTTTTGACTATCTGGGGTAATTTGTGCTTAGGCCTCCATAACTTTTTGTCCACATAAGGTATCCAAGCAAAATTTGCGTCCTTTTCTTCCAACATCCTGAGGATTCGGTTTCTGCATTCCCCTGGAGAAGACTGAGAAATTAGGCAAAATACAGCTAAATTTGTGGTTTTTGGGGAAAAATGGGATAAAAGTGCTGCAGAAGAAAGCGTCTGGTTTCTTCCCTGCAAACGGTATCAATGAAGGGTTTGTGGTGCTAAAATCAACATCTTCCCAGCTTTTAGGAACAGGCAGACTTTTGTCAGAAAACCAACATTTTCTACACAGTCTTGGCATTTTACTGGGACATAGCCCATTTTTCCTATTTTTTGTGCTTTCAACCTCCTTCCAGTTGGTAATAGATATGGGTATGAAATCAATAATGGATCCTGAAGAAATATACATTTCTGAAAAGTAGATACAATTCTGAATTCAGCAAGGGGTCATTAGTGTAGATCCTTCAAGGATTTCCTATGGAAAGTAACAGTTGAAATAAACAAATATTGAAATTTAGTTGAAAAAAACCCATCCAATTGTGCCTACATTTTCGGCTGTAACTTCTTCTAACTATGGTAGATTTTTGAAAGCTATTTACTGTTACATCCACAGGACCCTTTTGGTTGCGGAACTATATGAGGCTTGTAGGTTCATCAAGAACCCAAGGTACCCAGAGCCAATAACTGAGTTGCACCTTGCAATGTTTTTTCATTGTGTACCGGGTATACTGTAATTCATTTGGTAAAATATAAAGAGTGAAAAATCGGTATCAAGGAAACCTACATATTTCTGAAATTGGAACAAAATATAGAGTTTAGTAGCAGTGGTTCTTTGCATGTCTCCGAAACTTTGGGTACCCATACTAGCATGTGAATTAGAGGACATTTTTCAGAATGACTTCTTTTTTTCACATTGTCTTACATTTGTAAGGCAGAAAAGCATAGAAAGACAAATAGTAATAACACTTGTTCTACTATTCTGTGTTTCTTCAATTCCCCCAATAAAAATAGTACCTCACTTGTGTGGGTATGCCTAGTGTCTGCGACAGGAAACTGCCCAAAACGCAACGTGGACACATCACATTTTTCCAATGAAAACTGACCCTTTTTTCGCAATGTGCCTAACTGTGGATTTTGGGCCCTAGCTCAGCCGGCACCTAGGGAAACCTAGCAAACCTGTTCATTTTTTAAAACTAGACACACAGAAGAATCCAGGATGGGGGGACTTGTGTGGCTCTCACCAGGTTCTGTTACCCAGAATCCCTTGTAAACCTCAAACTTTGTCAAAAAAACACATTTCCTCACATTTCAGTGATGGAAAGTTCTGGAATCTGCAGGGAGCCACAAACTTCTACCCACCCAGCATACCCTCAAGTCTGCCAATAAAAACAGTACCTCACTTGTGTGGGTAGGCCTAGTGCCCTTGACAGGAAACAGCCCAAAACTAAACGGGGACACATCACATTTTTCCAGTGAAAACAGACTCTTTTTTGTAACGTGCCTAGCTGTGGATTTTAGGCCCTGTCTCTGCCGGCACCTAAAGAAACCTAGCAAACCTGTACATTTTTTTAAATTAGACAGCCAGGGGAATCCAGAATGGGGTGACTTGTGTGGCTCTCACCAGGTTCTTTTACCCAGAATCCCTTGCAAACCTCAAACTTTGTCAAAAAACACATTTCTGTGATGGAACGTTCTGGAATATGCAGGGAGCCACAAACTTCCACCCACCCAGCATTCCCCCATACCTTACTAGTGTGGTTAGGCCTAGTGCCTGCAACAGGAAATGGCCCAAAACTTATTGTGGAGACTTCAAAATTATTTATCACTAAAGAACCTGGTTTTGCAAGAGAGTCATCCACGTTTTTGGTCCAGGGCTCTACGGCCATCTAGGGAATCCTATCAAACCCAGACATTTCTGAAAACTAGACACCCGGAGGAGTCCAGGGAGGTGTAGCTTGTGTGGGTACCCCAATGTTTTCTTACCCAGAATCCCCTGCAAAGCTCAAATTTAGCTTAAAAAAATCCAATTTTCCTCACTTTTCTGTGTGGTAAAGTTGTGGGATCACCAGGCCGACACAAATTTCCTACCACCCAGCATTCCCCAGGTTTCCTGATAAAAATGGTACCTCACTTGTGTGGGTGGGCCAAGTATCAGCGACAGGGAAGGGCCCAAGACCTATTGTGGAGACATCAAAATTATGTATCATAAAACAACCTAGTTTTGCAAGGGGGGCACCTGCGTTTTTGGTTCCTGGCTAGGCGGCCATCTAGGGAAATCTACCAAACCCAGACATTTTTGAAAATTAGACACCCAGGGAAGTACAGGAAGGTATGACTTTTGTGGATCGCCCATCATTTTCCTACCCAGAATCCTCTGCAAACCTCAAATTTAGCTAAAAAAAAATCACTTTTTCCTTACATTTCTACCTGGGATCACCGCACCAGCACACATTTTCAATTACAATTTCAAATAATAATAGTTGTTACATCTTACATAGGCAATGTATGTCATGAGTGAACATAAACACAGTTTTATCATTCACAGTTGTCGTCATCATCTTCTTCTGAATAGGTGTCATCATTCTCTGCGTCTTTTTGATTTCCACAAGTGGGGAGTCTGCACATGTCAGCGCACTTGAGGTCATTTAGACAGCAGACACATGTTGGCAGTACGCAGTTCCTAATGCATTTGCAAGCTAGTAGATCTAACACAGCCTGAGGTGCTGGCTGCCCCTCCATCCAATCCACTAATAGTTGCTCTGCTCCTACGTGTTTTTCCAACTTCCACCCTCTCCCAATTGGACTAGGTGTCTGTGGATCATTCAGAATACATATCTTGCTTATAGCGGCTTGATAATTTGCACATTCGGAATGTTTCTTCAGACAGTCTCTGCAAGTTGGAAGTTGATGACTGTCTGTCTCTCCCTTCTTTGCGTAGAATAGGTGATACCTCATGTCATTCACATGATGAACCGAAGTTTTTGGTGCATGCAGCTAGCATTAAAATTGCTCCAATTTGTCCATTAATTCTTCAACGAGATCCCATTCATCTCCGAAAATGTTTCCTGTGTATGCCTGTTAACAGACAGGATTTTGAATGCATGTACTTTTCCTTTTTCCACACATGCGCTTACTGTGTCACATCCGGTAAACGTATGGAGACCTATCATAGCTCAACAAACATTTTCACCAAGAGATTAAGTTATTTTCCCAATGTCAAGGACCCGCATGTGTATTTTAGTACCACATTTCATAAACAATTTAGCCATGATTCTGTCATGGAATTAAAAACACATAAATACATTGGTGTCATCTGAGCTTATAATTACTGCCTCATAACCCTCATTTGCAGCATGCAGCAAAAAATGACCATCTGGTTCTTCGTGTGTAGTGTTGAGATCGGGCACTTTGTGGCTCCCTTCAGGTGTAATTTTATAGCATTTATCTTCACAGTTGAAGAGCAATGTTTTATCATCAAGTTTTACAGAATACTCTGGTTTCCTCCACTCTTTAACAAGAAATGCGATGAGAGTTGTTTTATTCCTTACGTGGCTTAGGAATTTTCTCCACTGTCTGACACTCTGGAAAGGTGAGATGCTCTGTAACTGGTGCCCGAGTTCTTCCCTCTGATTGTCCTTTTGATGATCTTAATAGACGTCTCATTGTACGTATCAAACACATTATCGATTCTTTGACTCCTATTTCCTTCCTGCAAAGCAATGGAAAAGACAGACATAGCCACCTCACCAAAGTTTGATTCCTCTACTTTTACTCTCTGAACAAGAACCATACAATCAATCAGCGTGGCTGAATTTCTAGGTATTTCCTCAGCAGGGGTAACATTTTTCTGCAAGTATGTTGCTTTAACCCTTGTATAGTTTCTATAACAAGATGTATGATAATGGGTTTCTGCAACTACTATGTCCCTACTACAAGCTGCTAAGATCTTTGAATCACAATTATTGGGAGTACACTCTCGAAGCCTTTTGTCAGCTTTAAACTCCATGGCCTTGATTAACTTCTCACACATTGATGTTCCCTTGTAGCATTTTATCTTTCACAAAATATAAATTCTTCAGCATATATGTTGGACTTTAATGATGTTCTTCTTTTTAAGCGTTTACTCCTGCACTCACTCATTCCAGCATCATCATGACACTTTCTTCAGCTTTTTGCTTAATAGTCCATCAATCTCTCTTCATAGTAAACAGGCTCCTGCCCTTTACTGTAGTAAAATACTTGGGGAACCGTGGTGCTTTCCACATTTCTCGTAATGTTTAACAGTGGAATGTGATTCCTTACTTGAGCTGCCTCTAACAAAGTTTTCCATGATGAGTAGTCCTGCAGGCTTGTCAGCGTAACTCCATGTTGGACATTTGACCATAAATGAATTATACCCTGGGGATCAGAGGGACAGGATGTGCTTGTTTCAGTCTCCTTCATGATGCTGCACGGTCATTCACCACCAGCTCTGGAAAAAGGAATTAATGAAAACATTTATACATTTTTCTTGGTGTACTTAATAAAATCATAATTACTATTATAATTATTATCAATTTATATAATCACATTTATTGTAGTTTTTAATAATAAAATTCACAATAATACAAATTATGAAAAATTCCATTTACATCAAGGTATCTTTGGCAGTGGAGTGGTAATACAAAAAAGGCAAAGAGTTATGACTTGCTATCACATATTTTTCATCTTTAGGTGTCCATACCTTGCCAATAAATCCTATTAGAACCCATCCACCCACGTGGTACTGATAACATGGTTGGCTCAAGGCCTATATTTACTTAATACATACATACTTAACCCTGTAGAATGTGTGCTAAGACCTCTGGGATGATATATTTTGTAATATGTTATTTTGTAAGACTTCTTTTGAGCACAGTCCATTTGCACTAATGGCCTCAAAATCATATGTCCTCAAAATTGTATGTAGAAAATACATAGATAAAGGGCAAGAGCTCTATCAAATCATTGGAATAAAAAACTAAACATTAGTCTTGGAAATGAGTACTAAAAAGCTGAATGAAATAACAAGGATCCTGGTTTGTAAGGATTTTCAGATGTTTATTTTGTTTTAAAAAGTTATCGTCTCTGACAGCATCAACTCAAATAATAATAATGTAGGAACGCAAAACACAGTGTCCCATCTACAAGGCAAGATTTTATTGGAATAGCTCTAAAATCCAGCCAGGGGGAGTAAAACTGCAAATCATTGATCACAATATTTGCTTAACACAAAATTGACTATATTAGTAGCTTCGTACCTGAATTCTTCACTAAAGAATCTAATATAAAAGTATCAAAGTAGATTTACTACTGTTGACAGGTGATCAATAACTCGAGTATTTTTCACAACGCTAAACACATAATAGGGTTTCAAACATACAGCGGCAGCGATCAAACATGTTTTATTGCAAGTCAACAAGCTGTCAGTACCGTAATACAATTTTATAATCTTCAACATGATTTAGATGCAGAGAAGGCTTTTGATAGATTGTTCTTTTTTCAGAATTTGAACTTAGTAAGGTCTTCATTCTGAAAAATGAAATGCTGTTAGGGCTGGTATTTCATTAAAAGTAGGTGGCAAGTTTCACTTAAGGGTCTAAATTACAGCTTTTCTTAGTGGGTGGAGAGTTCTCCAGTAGCAAAATGATATCTTGCTAGTTATCCTTACATCTTTCTTGAATGTTATGAAATTAAATGTATTTGATGTACACTGGCTTCATCCTGTTAACATCTTTCAGCAGAGGATGAAACTACAGCAGATGTATAATGGTGATGTTCTCTACAGATTATGCCTTCCAGAGGACAGAACGGGCCTAGTACTTGTGAAATTCATATGCCACTATCTGATGAAAGTTTTAGCGTGACTTGGGAGCTGTTAGGCTGTCATGATTTGGCTTCCTCTGTTCTCTAGTAAGAAAAGCTTTCACCTATGACTGAGTCCCACCCTCATTTTACGGTGTCCTAAGACTAGTTACTTAAGGCGTCTGTAGGTGTTAGGCATTCACAACGACTGTCAGTGAGTTGGAAGAAGAGTTATGTCCTCCTTACAGGTTGGATAAAATGGGGGGTATTTACTACATTACCCCTAGAGTTAGGTATTAACACGTGTAAAATTAGGCATAACATGGAGAATCTGTTTTTAACGCACCGAATTCTACATGTTTTGCATTTGTACAGCCATTTTACCCTGATACATTTCTGCAGGTTTGACCTGCCGATTTATCAGATGAAAACTGTGGGGTGCGATAATTAGGGACATTTTCCACAGAAGAACAAAGAGTAATCTAGGTCTGATATTGAGTGATCTTACAGGTCTGATAGGTGGGCATTTTGTCCTGAAGAGCCTTATAAAGCTCTGGTTGTACATTAGGATATCAAAGTCACAATTATTGTCTGTCATAAATATTGTGTCATAAATATTTGTTACAAAAACATCATCCTATTCGGGGTAGATATTCTCTTACTTACCGCAGTGAGGCCCGGACTTGCCATACCTGGCACTTGGTGTTTTACCAGTGGGCTGACATGGTGGGGGCCGTTTTTGCAGATGGTGGGGACCAGTTTTGTTTTTGGAGGCCGGGCCGCTGCCTTCAGCACTTCCGTGCATGACAAACAATTCAAAACAACTGGTTTTAAATCATGCTCACTTCAAAACCATTCTTTTTGCATTTGTTTGATTCATTTCTCCTGTAGGGTAGCCAGGAGCAGTGCTGTCACTTTTAGGAAAGTGAAGTGAGGGGTCTGCTGATGCATGGCTCTTAGAGTCCAGTACATATATGTGAGGAAATGGAGTGTATAATATGGTATGGTTGTTTGGGTTCACTGTGTAAATACACTTACCAACCCCTTTAAGACCAGTAGGTTTGTTTGCTAAACTTTAAGCTCAACCCTGGGTAGCTGTGGCTCCGAGCTGCAAGGCTTACACAAAGAAACAAGTGTAAAGCATTTACAGAACAACAAAACAATTGAAGATGAAATACACAAGACACTCAAGAAATCGAACAACAATTTATAAAAATAGATTGTGTTTTTAGACACCACAATGAAAAAGATCCACCAGAGGGTTCTGGAGATAAAGGATTTACAAGGAACAGTAAATATGCACTTTTTCACTCAGCCGCGAACAAGCATTGGTAAATTTAATGAATTTGACACTTAGAAACTTTTTCAAGGAAAACTTTGGGTAAGTGTCAATGCCGTTACTTAGAGTTATTTTAGGTGACCAAGTCCAGCAAGGGCAGGGCCGAACTGGGAATTAAAAGCAGCCCTGGCAAATTTTGCCAGACCAGCCCCCGTGCGGTGCATAGTGAGTGCAGCGGGCGAGCCTGACCACTACAAGGAGGGTTTGGGGGGGTTGTCTGCCCCAAAGAAAATTTGTGCAAAAATGGGGCATTCTCCAACACATATTTCATTATATATACAATTGTATTAGCTTTTAAAGTATAGTAAAGGATGACCTTAGAGTGCACCAGGATTCAATAATCTTTGTTGGAGCCCTTCAATGATTCCCTCACTATCACCTTCCAACACCGCCCCGCATCTCTCCATAGCCCCTCTCTCATTTGCATTTCATTGGTCTTATGGCACCTCTAATACCAATGCAGCGTGTCGGCGCACTTTACATCACACCCAAATACAAAGACAAAGAATCACACGTGCGTAAGTCAGTGTATAGAAAATGTTACATAAGACAAAGAGGAGTACAAGGTGTATGATTCATGTCATTCATGCTGGTAGGCATTTTTTAAGAGTGCTTGGTCTGGAGGAGCACAAACTCAGGATTCAAAATGTAACACAGTGTTTCGGGTTGGCTTTACTAATAAGAATTTATTTCTACCCAAATAAACCCTTTTTAGCAACATTAGGATTATGAAAGAGATGGAAAAAAACATAACTTTCTAACCTGTATCATGCAGTTTACATGCAGCTCTTTGATGACACTTCATAACTCACTGTGCTAGATTATGATTGCAACTTATGAACTGCACAGCCTCCCGGGGAAACGAGCAAAGCCCGGTCTGGCCAGTCTTGCCTTCTGTCAGGGGGACAAGTAAGGCCACAGAAACAGTTACCTCGAAGACAGACGCAGTATTCAGAAAGATTCAGTTGTTTTTATCTCTTCACTGTAGGCTTCTATAGAATGGTCCTGATGCAAGGGATACAGGATGCTGAAGAAGCTCAAGAAGCTGTAGATATGATGTAGTCGATTGGGGTCTTTTTGCTGCTGCTCCTTGGTCCACGGGCATGGGAAGGTGGTCCTGGCCACAGTGGTCGATGTCACTCAAAGTCCTCTTGGTCTTGGCAAAAGTCCAATAACCACTGGACTATCAGTCGCCCAGTATTGCTGTCCCAGCAGAATCTTTCCATGGACAGTAACTCGCCTTCTGAGTCACCAAGCTGCACTCTGACTCTTCCTGGTTCAGTGAGCTTGGGTGCAACTTTGAGCATCAGGTCCTTGTCCCTGGTGCTGCAAGGCTACAAGAAGTGGTGGCTTGAAGAGTTGGGCTACCAACTCCCCCCCAGCAGGCGTCTTCAGCTGTTGTGGCCCTAAGCTGTGAAGAGCAGGTCAGCCA
Organism: Calotriton arnoldi; assembly: GCA_963921515.1. Lineage (NCBI taxonomy): Eukaryota > Metazoa > Chordata > Amphibia > Caudata > Salamandridae > Calotriton > Calotriton arnoldi. The sequence goes on along the minus strand of CAWUFW010010896.1, from coordinate 231,088 downwards.
ACTAACCTTTGGAGTCTCTTGCTTTAGCTGGGCTCTGGAGACAACTTCTCCACGAGCAGGACACAGCAGGCACAGCCCCTCTCCTTTGCTAGTCACCAGGTTCAGCAGGTGCAGTCAACAACGCCAGAGCCTCTCTTTGCCAGTTCCATGGTGCAACAGGGCAGCCCTTCTTCTGTCCTTCTTCCAGTCCAGGCAAGATCTGCATTCATGGTGCCAGGGGTGCCCTTTTATACCCAGAAAATGCCCTCAGGGTGGACAGGGTCATTAGCTAATGAGCTACTGAGTTCCCTCCTTCGTGATAACCACTTCCTGTGAAGTGTGGCATCAGGCCATCCCAGGATGCACCATTCTGTCCACATCCAATATTTCAGGACCTCTCTCCAGGGATGGGGCGCTCCCTAGGCCAACCCAGAGGTGTGGCTACCATGGGGGCTACATGTGCCTGAAAAAACAGTTTGGCAACTGGTTTCCACTCCCCTTTCTCAGTGCCAGCTTGTCTATCACAACAATAGGGAATCCCCTCTCCTTAGTGTTCCCCATTTTCTCTTCAAAGGCGGCTTCACCTTTGAAGCTCATCTTTTGAACCAACACCCATGTGGCTTCCTGCCAGAGAGAGGTAACACCTCTCTCCCACACAGGCTTATTTTGTTTCTTTCCCTGGAAGTCCTAGGCACGTCTCCCCAGGAGGCAAACTTCTGTCTCAGGGACAAACCTGCTGCAGGAGCACAGGAGAGTTAAAGGCAACAAAGTAGTGACTTTATAAAAGTTGCACATGGTACATGTTACTTTATTTTTGAGTTGAGAATCAAGTCAGGCTTAATGTAATGAGTTGTTTGATACTGTGGAGTATCAACTTTGGTCTCTTTGTTCCAAAGTTATCACAGCTGAGTGGTCAGCGTATACCTCTGTACTCACCAATGGGGCAACCAAGTCTTTCCACAGTAAAAACAACAGTTTTGCATTTTTACTGCCACAGCACACACACTACATGCTCTGTTCATGAAATATGCCGCACCCTGTCTCGGGCTCTGGAGACCTGCCTTAGGAGTGACTTACACATATTGCAGAGGGTGGCTTAGCTTTGCCAATTGTTTAAATGGCAAAGCCGGGCTAGCAGTTTAAAACTGCTCCAGTCTGCAATGTCAGACTGGGAGACATGTCTTACACAGGCCATTTCTTGGGTGGCACAACTTGTGCTGCAATCCCTGGAGTGACTCTCTAATTTTCATGCCCTGGGTACCATATACTAGGGGCTTACATGTAACTTTGCCTATGCCAATCTGGTATGAGCCAATTTGACTTACATGTTTTAAGGTCAGGGCACTAGCACTCAAGTCTGGTTAGCAGGCCTCAGTGCAAACTCAGAGTTGAAAAACTAGTAGCATTAAATCAAAAAACCTTGAGGCGACCATACAAAAGGAGTCATTTCCTTATAGGATATGATTAGAAAACTACAAAATTCCAAACAGTGTATTTCTTTATGTTGTGGCCAATGCAACTCATTTCAGTTTAATATATGAAACTATACCATTACTTTGAGTGGCAATTGTTCGAAGTTATTCTAATCCTTAACTTAGAACCATTCATGTCCGCAACACGACTGCCCAAATGATGATGTCACTAGTGAACCAACTGGAAAGTCAGTTGTCTTTTGACTCCTATATGTGGCCTACAGTGTTACTGTACTCGAAGTAACATTACAGTATTTTGTTTTTGCAGCACACCGCTTGAACTGATGTATTTGAAGATGCTCTCATGTGATGATGAAGGAAAAAGAGGCACTGTTAAAAAATTAAATGCCTAGAAGCACACAATGTTTTCAAGTGGACGCAAGGATTGATGCTGGCTTTCTGGTTTCAGGTTGTGTAATTTGCCTAATACATGGCTTTCTCTTTTTTGCTACCTATCTATATTAAAGCTTAATACTTTGTGTTTAATTCTTTAAGGTGCTTAATCAGTGAACTGTGTACAATACAGACTGTGTACGTTTCACAAGGATTGGAGGAGGCTGTGTTTTGAGAAGGTGATGCTTTTTGTTGAAGCTAAAATGAAAACCAGAGCACCCACCCATGGTGAATGCATTGATACCACTTGCTCCACATAGCTAAAAGTCTTTATCAGCTGTCATCCATTCTTGAATTAATTTCCCATCTCACTCCTCCCCATCCAACTATTCATTTATTCTTTGAGCCGTGCAGTGATGTCTTCAAATTCCATACATCCATTCAGTTGTAACTTCCCCTTTAATGGATGATGCACTGCTGAGAATGTTATGTATATCACTGGAGTGTTGAGGGGACCTGGGAGATCAGAGTGACAGTTATCGCTACTGCTGCTGGTGGTGCCATCTGGTGGGTGTAAATAAACTCTTACTTCAAGACATGATACAAGGATTCATCGTTTTATTACTGGCGACGATAAGTTACACCCACCGAAGAACTCAGCATGCAAAGTTTGTGGAAGACCCTGAGCTGTTTTACTGAAGGTCAGTGCCTTGACATTTCAGGAAGTTTTGGTGCGAGTGTCTGGCTAATTATTCGACTTCCAATAGTTTTATTACTGTGGCAGGATATTGTGAACCACCAGCAGCAACATGGTTTTTCATAAAATAAGCGGTATATCGATGCTGTTAAGCGCGTGAGCTGGGCATTTTTTTAACTCACCGCAAAGAAGCGTTGAAAGGCGCATGCAGTCAACGCATTCTGAAACTGAAGAACATTGAGGTAGCGTGTGAGCATTGTGAGGCGCAAGCAGTCAATACGTGCTGAAGCTGAAGTACACACTGTGGAAGCGCGCGATCAGCTTTCCAAGATGAGCAGGAAGTTGAGTCACGTAGGCACTAACATAACGACGCGCTGTCAGATAAACTAGAGTTCTCCCTCGAAGGAACGCGTTTAAAGGAGATTAAACGCGAAGGAACAGCCAAGCAGGACTACACTCCGCGTGTGCTCTCGAACGAGGAAAACTCATAACACGTGAAAAATTATCGTGTTGCAGTTGAGTTATTTATTTGAACTTGTTATGTTAATTAAATTAGTTTTTTCCTGGTTTTGGTTATTGCAATTAGATACTTCAGGAGCAGTGGCATACTGCATGGAACATACTGAGGGGTATATGCACAAGGAGTTAACGCCGCTTTAGCAGCACTTTTCCGACGGTATTGCAGCAATATTTTTATCGCCGTATGTACAAGCTGTCGCTAACCTCTGTTAGCGGCAGTTTTACGGCAAAAATGTCCATTTTAAAGATCGCCACTTCTGTTAGCGATAATGACATGCAAGGGAGGCTTTCCCGTGCAAAAACGGCAGCTAACCCCACTTTGCGATATTTACAAGGGAATTCTTGAAGTGTGGAAGACCAAAAAAACTGCCTCTAACTGCAGTTAGAGGCAGTTTTTTAAGACCAGAAAATAGCTGGTCTTAAAAATGGAGATAACACTTGGGGCCTCATTTCAGCAGGTTTTGGTGCTGGACCGCGCTGCAAGCAATGTCGCTGCGCTGCCCTGCGACAAAACTACAGGGCAGGAATGCGCACCATCAATAATATAGTGCGCATTCCTGGGCCTCACTCATGAAAAGTGTTGCAGCGCTGCGACAAGACAGCGTTGAAACACTTTTCACGACTCCCTTCTTGCGACACCATGGATGCGCTGGATTCACTGTACAGCGCTCCATGTCGCAAGTAATGACAGATATGTCTGGAGTCCTGACATATCTGTCAGCGCTAAAGTCACGCATTGCTGTAGTTGTGTCACAAGCATGACACAACTCCAGCAATGCATGGGGCCAGCCTATCCCTGTGGCGCTGCGTCACCCTTATGCATGCCATCAGGCAGGCGTAAGGTACTGACGCAGTGCCGTTCTTGAGGGGTGCCCGGGTGTCGGGCAGTTGGAGATCCATTGGTGGCGGTTGTGCGCTGCGGTGTCATCGTCTGTAAGCGTTGGCGGAGTGGTGGTGCTGAGGGAGTTGAGGAGACGTTCTTCGGTGGCCTTGATCCAGCTGCGAGGGGGGGAGATGATGGCGGTGGTGTACGGTGGGCATGGTGAAGACGTGATGCATACAATGATGGTCGGTCCAGGAGAGTCCGGTGGTGTGGCTGTAGTTGAAGTTCACGCTGGTGGAGGAGACGTGCTCGACCATGTGTCCTGCTATGTGGCTTGCTGCGGTGACTAGCTGCTTGAGTCTGCTGTTGGGAAGCTACCCCAGGAGGGGGTGGTGTTCTGGTCACTGGGGTTATCCAGGTGCAACTTGAGTTCACCTAGAAGGAGGTCGTCGGTGGATGGGAGAGCCTGTGGTGCAATGAGGTCTACAATGGTATCGGAGAATGGGGCTCCATGGCACGGGCGGCCTGCAGATGAGGGTGCCGCAGAGGATGGGCTTGGGGTTGGTCTGGATCTGGAAGTTGAGGTGTTCCATGGTCAACGTTGGGTCATTAGAGTGCGTGGTCAGTCGGAGTGTGCTTCAGTAGGTGATGGCAATGCCTCCGCCTGGACGGTCGGGTGGTCCTTGCGGGTGATTCAGTAGCCGTCAGTGATGGCAATGGCGATATCCGGCCCAGAGCAGAAGTTGGTCCTGGCAGGCGATGTGGCGTCCAGGGTTGATGGCGAGGAGCCTGCTGGCGTCATAGCGGTGGAGTGTCCGAGAGGAAGGGTCCTTGGTGCTGAGCGTGGTCCAGGGGCAGACGGACGCAGACGGGCTTGCCTATGGCTTGCCTTTGGCATGGGAGACGTCCATTACAATGCAGGCATTACATCGTAATGCCTTTACAACGTTACTCCAACAACGCAGGTGCCTTTCACATCTCATTCCATTACAACGCATTGTGAGGTCAGTAATGGGGTATTTTTAAGTTTCGTGTGTCGGAGATGAAATTTGGGGTGTATTATGGGGTAAAATTTGAAATTTGGGGTGTGTTTTGGGGTCAATTATGAAAATTGGGGTGTGCATTTGGGTCAATTATGAAAATTGGGGTGTGCATTTGGGTCAAATATGATTTTTTTAGGGTGTGTTTTGGGGGCTCAAAGATGAATTTTAGGGTCCAGTGTTTGCTTTGGGGTGCAAGGGTTAGTTTTAGGGTTGCACTCACTGAAGTGGGAATAGTAATTTTTACATCTCCGTTATCCAACACCTTCCCTACTGTTGCAATATGCCTAGTATTAATATGCATTGTAATGGAATGTGATGTAATGATATGCGTCATAACTTCATATATACCTTTGGCACACCAGTGGTACGCCCGCTGCGCATGGCCGCACAGCGGCCGCCATTGAGATGTGCTGCGGGGGGGACTGGACAGCTGGGAGGTGGGAAACGCCGGAAAGAACACTGGATGGGGCGTGGGTGTGTGTGTGAGCGGGTGTTGTAAATTTTTAAATGAGAGAAATCTTACCTCGAGGCTGGGTCCCGTGTCTTCGTTGCTTCTGCTCTCCTGAGTCTGCTTCCAGGAACAGGAAGTAGGCAGCCAGGCTCCCTCCCCTAATCCAATCACAATGCTGCAATGCAGCATTGGGATTGGTCATTGGTGCCGGGACTAGGCGTTCGGCCAGGGGCTGGAGGGGTGGGCATGTTCTCCATGCAGGCTGTAATGCAGCCTGCATTGCAAACAGGACAGTGCGCATGACTGCTTTGGGCGGCCTGAGCGGGCCGACCAAACATTCACTGCGCACTTGAGTGGACATGCCACTCTGCCCCTGCCCTGCTCCGTGAGTGGAGCTGACCTACACACCGTCCCGCCCGCAAAGGAAACATGGCACGATTACATCAGGAAGTTATCATCATGTGATGATTTTTCCTCATCTTGCACTGCTTGAAAGCAGTGGGGTGACGCTCTTCCGCCATAGCGGATGAGCCGCCAATGGGGGTGCGTCATCTACAGGTGCTAGGCCTGGGCGACTCTACCCCCTGGCCTACTCCGCTACGCGTCCCACCTTCTCCTTACCTAGACATTGACACCGTGGTGCAATCCGCTGCACTCTCTCCAAATCTGTGACTCAGCCAGCAGGAGCCTCAGCCAGGCAGGATTTAACAAGCCTGGGTACAGCAGTCGCCGCCAAGTCCGCTGGGGAACCTCCCGATGCAGGTGATGCAACAGGGCCCCCTTATGCGTGAAGAAGCAGCGCTCCCGTCACACAAGTTCGTGCAGCTCAGGGGCCTCACCCTCCACATAGTCCAGCCAGAGCAACATCATCCGGCCTGTGATGCAGAGAGGCGCCGCCCACTGTTGGTAATCCCCTACATGCACCCCGGTGTAGTGGTGGATCGTAGTATGTAATGCAGACCTCCCTACATTGGTGCGCAGGGGCGCCTCTACCATTTACAGCTCCAAGGGGCTCAAGGTGGTCTTCTCACACAGGTCAGCAACGTGTCTCCATGCGACCTGCCAGACTTCCCCACCAGGCACGGGCGATCGCCGCGCCTCAATGTCTACCGCCCCGGCTCATCGACTCCACAGCACCTCCGCATCCCACTCCAGGCTCCAGACGCAGGTCCAGCGAGGCATCCAGGCTCCAGACGCAGGTCCAGCGAGGCATCCAGGCTCCAGACGCAGGTCCTGCGAGGCATTCAGGCTCCAGGTCCAGCGAGGCATCCAGGCTCCAGACACAGGTCCAGCGAGGCATCCAGGCTCCAGGCGCAGGTCCTACGAGGCATTCAGGCTCTCATCCTGGTCATCCTGGATGTTTGGTGGCTTGAGGGGGTTGTTGATGTGTGCTGCACTTGGCCCTGGCTGCTCCAGTCTGCATTTCATTGTTTTTTTTTGCCTATTTTCTATTGGAGGTCGACTGATAGGCTATTTTTTCCAATAGAGGCAAAAAAACTCACGTTGGGCTGACTAACGTGCGTTTTTTTGCCGCTAATGGGCCTTTCGTTGGTTTTGCCCGCTAACGCCGGAATTCCTATCGCCATCACGCTAATGTTAGCGGCAGTTTTCACCGCTGATCCCTGAAGCTATCGCCATGTAGCGACGTCTTGTACATACGTCGCTAACAAGGCGATAATTTTCAGCGGTACACAGCAGTAAGAAAACTGCCGCTAACTAGCGTTAGCGGTAGTTTTCGCCAGTCCTTGTACATATGGCCCTGATTATTTAAAAGAGGTAGATTCAACCAATATTTATCGCAACACGATTAAGACATTGGAAGTTATAGGATATTTTGGTTAATTCATTATTTTACTCTGTTATGTTAGATTGTTATTTTGAATTTTTGTATTGGCTTATTTTGTTAGTTTGTTTAGTTGCTTTACTTTTCAGCATGTCGTCATCCAGCGGAATGAGTCAACCACCACAGTTTTTATGTGAGCGTGGTGAACCTATTCTTCCATGGAAGAAATGGAAGCCCCTGTTTGACTCGTACTTAATAGCCATTGGTGGAGAGAAGTTTTCTGCTGCAAGGAAGCAAGCTGTGTTGCTTCACAATCTTGGCATTGAAGGAAGAAACATTTATGATAGTTTCGATCCAATACCGATTGGCAGAGGTGCCGGAGAACCTGGTGATGTCTATGAAATGAGCATTTTATTACTTCAAACTCATTTTAGGCCACGGTTGAATGTTGTAATGGAGAGACATAAGTTCTTCATGCGACTGCAGGCTAAAGGGGAAAGGGTTGGTAAATATGTAGCAGCACTTAAGTCTTTAGCCCAAACCTGTGATTTTGAACAATTAACTGATCCCCTTATTCGTGATCAATTGGTGCATTGCACATATAACTCTAGGATCCAAGAAAAATTGTTGTCGAAAAACCCAAACTCAAAGGAAGCTATTACTATTGTTGAAAGCATTGAACACATTTCAGATTGGGTGAAAGAAATATGCAACACTGCTGTACCACATGAAGCTGTTGCAAATGTAAAAAGGGATGAGTCTGATAGTGTTGATCATGATACTTTAGCAACAACAGTTCACAAAATAAATAGTAAACAAGATAAAGGGTCTGGAAAGGTTGAAAAACAAAGATGGAACACTAATACTAGTAAGGATATTAAGTTGAGGTGCCCTAGATGTGGGAGTCAGAGTCATGGACCTAATTTTCCAAATTGTTTTGCCAGAAGCATGAACTGCTGGAATTGCGGCAAGAAAGGGCACTATGCGCGCATGTGCAGGAACACCAAAGTAAGCATGGTGGATGATGAAGCGATTTTCTCTCAACAAGCTATTCACTGTATTACAGGAAACGTTAGCAGCACAGTACAAGATGTAAAAGATGTAGACTTGGGAGTTGTATTTATGCCAAAATGTGATGTTTATGTTGGTAACAAATTAGTCCCAGCTCTGGCTGACTCGGATTCGCCTTATACATTGTTAAGTGACAAATTCTGGGATTCTACTTTTGGGATCAACAATGTAGTACTTTTATCACCAGATATCAATCCTGTGGGCTATGGTGGGCAGAATATTGACCTGATTGGGTACTCTATTCAGTCTATCATGTTTAAAGGGAGAGAAACCGTGGTAAAGGTGTACGTTGCCAAAAGAGGTGATAATCTTTTAGGTTGGCCACACCAAAAAGATCTTGGGATCATTTTGAATCCCAATGCGCCTGATCAAGTAATGCTGGTCACGCACGAGAGTGATGACAAGGACATCATTGGAAAATACCCAGAAGTTTTCAGTAATAAACTTGGGGGCATATTAGCAAGAACATGCGAAAAATATCGCAAACCTTGCTTAGCGCGACTTTTTTTATCGCCGGCTATCGCTGGATATTACCGCGGAAATAACATGCTATTAGCAAGGTTTATCTCCATTGCGATAAAATATCCAGCGATAGCGGCGAAACCCAGCTTTAACGCGAGAAATCCAGCGATAAAATCCTATCGCTAAATCTGGGGACTTAACCTTACAATCCACCTCCCATTGACTTTCATTGCTAAGCCATGTTTTTATCAGTTCTTAAAAACAAGCGCTAATCTGGGTTAGCGCTCGTTTTTTATCGCTTCGCGGGTATTGCTAATAGGCGATAGGTATGTAGCGACTGTTTTCTGTCGCTTTTAGTTGGGAACGCCTCCTTTGCATGTCATTAGCGATAAATATCGCTGACATGCAAAGCGGCACCCAAACCGGTCGCTAACGCCTAAAAGCTGTCGCTAACACCTGTTAGCGACAGCTTGCTAATAGGGCGATAAAAATATCGCCGCTTTAGCGGGAAAAAGTCCTGCTAAAGCGGCGATAGAGCCCTTGATAATATGCCCCTAGGTCTTCTCAGTGGATTTAAGCACAAAATATTTTTTAAAGCAAAAGCAAAACCTGTTGTACTCAAAGTAAGGAAGGTGCCGAACCTCATGATAAAACCTCTTCAGGAAGAAGTCCACAGGTTACTTGAAATGGGAGTCCAAGAGGAGATAGAGTCCTCTGAATGGTTGGCTCCAATTGTTTTGGCACCCAAGGACAAAGGTAATAAGATTAGGATGTGTGTGGACTTAAGGAGTTTAAACAACTGTATCTGGGTTGACAGGCAGCCATTACCCAACATAAATGAAGCCCTGGCCAAATTGAGTGGTGCATGTGTTTTCAGTGTGATGGACTTGTCATCAGCTTACCATCAGACCATGCTACATGAGGAGTCAAGAGCCTTAACGTCATTTGTTACACCTCTGGGTGCATATAGATTCATGAGAATGCCATTTGGGTTGGCAAGCGCTGCTGCTTGTTTCCAGAGAATGATGAAAGAGGTCTTAACTGGCATAAATTCTGTCCTTTTCTTCCAGGACGATATACTTGTTTACGGAAAAGACAAAGCTAACCATGATGAAGTATTGTTTAAAGTACTGTCCAGGCTACAGGAACGTGGACTCACTTTAAAAAGTGAAAAATGTAAATTCAGGGTTGGATCTGTATCTTACCTGGGACACTCCATTTCTAGCAAAGGCATTAGTCCAAACATTGATCTTGCTGAAGCAATATTACAGGCACCAGCTCCATCAAAGTTCAAGTCAAATCTTTTCTTGGTCTATCTGAATATTATTCAAAGTTCGTGTACAATTTTGCTAGTGTTGTTCAACCTTTAAGGTTGCTGATGAAAAAGGGGGCTGATTTTGTATGGTCTCCAGACTGTATTAACGCTTTCAACAAAGTCAAAAACGAAATTACACGCATGGCAACTTTGGGTCACTTTGATGTGTCAAAAAAACCGATCTTGACTACTGATGCAAGTGTGCGGGGTTTGGATGCCGTACTATCTCAAATGGTTGATGGTAATGAAAAAGCCCTTGGTCCAAGCTGGCTGTAGATATTGTTGGACCGTTTGATATTTTGTCCCCAAACGAGAGATTTGTGGTTGTCCTTGTTGACTATACCTCCAAATGGTTCTCAGCTTGTTTCATGAACTCTGTAGTTACCAAGAACAGCATTGAATTTCTTAAAGATACATTTGCTTGTGAAGGTATACCAGATATTCTGGTCACTGACAATGGTGTTCAATTCACTTCACAAGAGATGGTGGATTTTTTAAAGGATCTTTCTGTTACCCATCACCGCACAGCTCTTTATGCACCACAAGCTAATGGCTTAGTCGAAAGCATGAATAGGCTTGTAAGGGCTTGTGTACAGCCTGCTATCGAAACTAGATCTCCTTTGAAGTGCATTTTACAGGAAAAATTGTGGGCACATAGGAACACACCCAATAGTGTGACTGGTTGCTCGCCGTTTAAGAAACTCAAAGGCAGAGCAGCTGGCTCTAAACTCAACCCAGTGTGGCTGAGTGTGAAAGATAGGAGCAATAGGGTTGTTGATTGGAGAGTGAAGAAATATCAAGAGAAACATAAACATAGGTTTGATACCAAAATGGGGGTGCGCAAGTGTCATTGTGTGTAGGTGATTTTGTGTTTGTTAAAAAAGCTGAGTGGTCTCCCAAAGATTAAACTAAATTTTTTGGGCCTAAACGCATTATCAAGGTCATGAGGAATGTTGTGATGATAAGTGGTGGTGATGTCAGGAGCATGTCTCGGTTGTCGAAATGTGACAGGGAGGATGGTAATGTGGGGCCTCAGCTGAATCACTTCCATCGAGGTGATGTTGGGGACCAGTCTGAATCGTTGTGTCGTGATAAAAGAGTAAGAAAGTCACCATCGTATCTTCATGATTACATTTTAGAGTGATGTTCATTTTCATGTTTACATTTTGTTGTATATTTAGTTTCTCTTATGGTTTCATTGTTGTCGCCAAATTTTAAGAAGTTAGTTTCATATCTTTGTTCTTTCACCCGTTTTCCTTTATTCTTCTCTTACCATATTCCTTTTCTCTGTGTCAATATTATGAAGGGAAGATGTGTTGTAACTTTCCTTTAATGGATGATGCACTGCTGAGAATGTTATGAACATCACTGGAGTATTGAGGGGACCTGGGAGGTCAGAGTGACAGTTATCTCTACTGCTGCTGGTGGTGCCATGTGGTGGGTGTAAATAAACTCTTACTTCAAGACATGATACAAGGGTTCATCGTTTTATTACATTCAATGATCAGAAAAGGTTCTATAATGAAAAAAATGGTCGTAAAACATGCACTGTTTGCAATTCATTTCAAAAAGCTCTTGGGCGGAGAACTCCCTAAGCCCCTGTTGCAGTGGTCAGGCCCGCTCGTTCCCTACTCACAGTATGAAGACTGGGCTGACAAAATATGCCTGGGCTACTTTTGGTTCCCAGTCCCGCCCTGACTGCAATGGAGCAATATTTTTGTGAACGATAAGTAGGACACAATATTTGCATCTGATGATATACAGACTATGATATTCTGGTACCCCAGCCAAAGAAGACAAAGAATTTAAATTTCACGCTGGTTGCAGTGATATGTCAATATAGTCACATTCTTTCTGAAGACACATAGGCCCATATGTATCAATTAATTTAGCATTTCTTAACGGTCCAAATCGTTGTTTCAGGCCATTAAGAAATGGTAAATTGTCTTTTGGTATGTATGAAAGGCATATGCGGCGTCGCAAAATGCAATTCCTACCCAGTAGAAATCGCATTTTGGGAATCGCAAAATAGGAAATCGCAAATAGTGATTTTTGATTTGTGATTTCCTAACCGCCTGTTGAAATTGAATATTTTTGTAAAGTGCACGAATGCCAGTGGTGTCTTGGCGCTATTGTGACCTACTGACTATATGCTCTGTTGCTGACTACCCATATGTCTAGGTATCAATCGGCCAGGTACATAGCATTTCCTGATTGCAAAATGGGCATTTAGGGAATGCTAATACCACCAATTCTGAACTGGTGGTAACCAGGTGCAAACTAAAAAAAATGCACCCATATGCCTCAAATAAGGTCCCTAATCTGTAGACAATGATAACGCATTTCGGAGCAGGCAGTGATTTGCCCGGCAGTAAAACGGGTTCCCAAGTTTGTTGTCATTCACACATCCCATTACAATAAATGATTCCATGAGGCACTATTAAAAAGTCGGAGAGGAGTACAGTTAAATCCCAATAAATGAAAATGTTTCTTAAGATTCACTTTTCACACAGAATATGGACACAGAAAAATCACAGGACACTTCAAGGCATCAATGCCAAAACAAGTAAAATTTTCATCACAAAATGTATATGTATGCTATTTTCTAAATAGCCCTGTATCCGCATGTGTGCTCATGTGAGTCCCTGAAGCGCTGAACAAAAAAACCTATTTCAAGTATGGCACCTTCCCGCTGAACAAGAAAGGCTAAAAATGTTCTTTGTCTTCCAAATTGCTTTCCAAAATGTCAGTAAGTAGCTTAGCTGTTTCCGATAAATGTTTCTTTGCATTTGGTACTTGAGGCTTGCATTTAAAATGTAAAAATATTACAAATCCCCTGATGCAAAGCTAAAAAGGATGACTAAATGAGAGGCCCAAATCTGACACTGGGCAACAAACAATCTCTCTTACATCACACTGCATCTGTTGTACAACACAAAGTACCCCTTATTGTGCATCCCATATGCCCAAATGATGCATATGGCTCTGTGCCCGTAAACAGTACAACAGCTAATGCTTTTGTGAGGGGCGTAAACCAGTGCTCCCCTGCTGTGCACTTCCCTGTGCACATCACTACACTGGTGCACATCACCCTGTGCTCCTCTTCTGCACATCAGTCTGTGCCTCCCTGAAGCACGTCGCACTGCCGCCTACCACACCACACAGGTTATGCATGACTAGTGGTCTGTATGTATTTATGTCTCTTGATATGGGGGATGGGCACCTTTATGTAAAATAGGTAGCTGACGGTGACTTCCATGTTTATGCCCATTGCGTGTGCCCATACATTACATGCCTCTTAATACCTGACAAATACAAAAAGCCAAATATAGTAGTATTCCCAACGCTTGTTATTATAACCCTCTCACAGTAAGGTGAAGGTACTGAAAGAGGGTCGCATTGGGTTAGCAAAAGGGACTATGGGCCATATGTATCAAGCGTTTTACCGTTCGCAAATGGGCCAATTTGCAGAATTGGCCCGTTTGCGAACAGTAAAAAGCCTTTTGTAATGTATCATTTCAAAAGGCATTCGCAAAATAGGGAATCGCAATTTCTGCGATTACCTATTTTGCAACTGCATTTAGGGAATCGCAATTTGCTATTCCTTTAATGCAATGCTGAAAGCATAAAAATATTGCGACCTGACTTTAAGGAATCGCAAATTACCACCAAATTCAAGTTGGTGGTAATTTGCAAATTCCTAGGAAAATGCACTTTTTTGCATTTTTCTAAGTGCCATGTGGTGTACATACATGCCCTTAGTGCATGTATGTGCGCCACATGTGCACACATGCATATTTCAGGGGTGCAACAGGGTGTCCTTTTGGCCCCCTTGCACCCTTGAAATTGCATGCGCAATGTGCGAGTACCTATTGGGTACTCACAAATTGCGCATGCAATTCCCATTCATTCCTATGGGCCTCTGGGCCCATAGAAATGAATAGGAAGCCATTCCTTATTTGCGACTCGCAATTTGCGATCCCCCATCCTGGCTCTGGTAGTGCGTTTGGCCCATATGCGTAACTTGTGTGATCTCCTATCAGGAAATCGCAATTTCACGATTTCCTCATTTGCAATTTCCTAATAGTGAATGCAATTAGGAACCGCTATTAGGAAATCGCAGGTTACATACATTCCGTTTTGCGATTCCCAAATAGTGATTTCTATGGATTTGCTATTTGGGAATCGCAAAATCGGAATATCATACATATGGGCCATAGCCCCTTATTTTTGGGTTATGCAGCATCCACATGGCAGTATTCTAGACCCACTGCACTTCTTTGAGAAAGAACTGAGGCATGTTGGCATACAACTCATTTGCTTAATCAAGCACGGAGTGCACCAGTGATTCCAGTCCTACATGCCGATACTTGGTTGGAATGTCTCACAGTTGTAAAGATAATATAAGATTCTTTGAACACTATTGGCCCCTGACGAAAGACATCCGTCTGAAATACATCTAATTTGAGGAGGTGATTTTTTACGGATATAGGCATTGACGTTGTGTAAAATCAACAAAAAATGAGAACGTAAGGCATCAAATCACAGAAAAACCAACAGAATGGATTTTGAATAAAAGAACAAGATTATTTTTGAAAGAATTTTATGGAATACATTTGGTGATTTATTGCTTTTGCGACAGCAGCTGTATGCTGAAAAAAGAGCAGCGCATCTAAGGCACTATTTGTCTTTCGACATGTAGCTCATTTTAATTCTTTCTGTCTGACCGTTAAAGAATTACAAAGGGCACCCAATCCTATTGTCCAACCATCATCTTCCTGATTTAGCCCTCTTCTGCTGATGGAGACATGCTAGGGCTCACCTCCTGCTGCAATCTCCTGCTTAGTAAGAAAAGAATGGGGCTGCAGGAACTGCAGAGTGTAAAGCCCGACATCTTTACTAACTCACAGCTGCCAGTCGATTGGATAGTTCTCATTAATAGTTGAAGGCATATTGTCATTGTTTTGAAGGTATATTGATCTTTTGATCATTTCCAAGGTCGTTGATGTTTTGTAACCCAATATTTCTAACGCAGTTTGCATAATTTTTAGTTTTACCGTACATGCCAAACACTCCACCCCTTGCCACATAATCTGCAAATCTGTATACGTAAGGCAGTGCAGCCCCTGACACATTATAGAATTAATCCTGGTCACTTTCCACCTGTTGAATGAGGTATGTAGGCACGGGAGGAGTAGGAAAATATCCATATTCTACTTGAATACTTCCCATATGGATGGGACTGGATTCCAGTTGTGTTTTCAGTAGTAAGCACAAAATCCCTACAAGTTTAAATATGTTTCTAACTTGGGCACGTGCAAGACCTGTATTTAAATTTAAATTAGGGCTTTTGTTTTACATTAAACGGTACTAATTTTATCACATTCAGAAATACAACGGTTAATTTGTTGCTTAGAAAAAATTGTTTCACTGGTCTTGTTCCCAAAGCAGCAGTACTTTTCAAAGGGCAGTCAGAATGTCACAATCTGGAAGAACCCCAAACACTTTTCACCACTTTTGTGATCAAAAGTCATGAATCTTAGAGTGTCTCCTAGAAAGAAATTGCATGTCAATACTGTTCTTTATTGGAAAGAGGAGCTTCCAGCTGCCCATTGATGCTAAAACAAATAAAATAAACTTTGATCTCAATGAGACAGTTGTTAAAGCTTTGCTGGCATGCAGAAAGTAAAAAAGCGGCACCTTTTATTACAAGAAATGTGCCTTTGTAGGTTTTTGCTCCGCTCCCTTCACATGATTTACATAAAATATTTTACTCTGATTGTTTGTAGGCCATTGTTAATGAAATACAGTTCTTGGGATTCTATGCAAGGGAAATCATTATTGACAACAAGTAATATTTTAATAGCATCTGTGGAATGTGTGTAGTTTTAAAGGCCCGTTGTATTTTCGTTTGCATTTTGGTCTATTTTGCATCGATACCTCTGTAAACATCTTAGTGTCAGGCAATAGGCTATATATTTGACTTTTCCTGATTTGTGTTATACGTTTGGTACTTCTGGCCAAGTTATCTATTTTGTATTTTTACAGCATGTGTGCTAGGTAAATTCTGGGTCTCGGTTTCCTTTCCTCGTGCAGGCCCTGCTTGGCTTGTAAGGAGGGCCATCAGCTTGTGTGCCAGTAAGGCTTAAACAACTGGATTGATAATTTTAAAATATTTGACTAGAGGTGTATTTTCCTGAAAATTAGACGTTCAACAAATGCATTGCCAGCTTACATGCAGAGCGATCTTGAAAACCCCATCTAAATGCAGATGAGATCTTCTGGGAAATACTCAAGTAATCAGCCAGAGACACAGCTGAGGAAGCATTGTTACTTCTTTATTAGGCAAGACGGGGGTCGTACTACTGCCCTGTAGGCGGCAGCCACGTGGCACATGAACCAACAGAGTGAAAGGGTCTCTCTCCTATTTATCTGTCCAAGCAGCTGTCTCAAGTGCTCCTCAATGTTACCGAATAGGAGAACAAAGTGCACAAGCATAGTTCCATTGAAAAAGTGTCAAGAGCCATTTTAAAAGAAGAGAATTTCTGAGAATTTTTGAAAGACGAGAATTTCTAGCGCAAAATTTTGGAAGCCGCTATTGTTTTGTCTCGTCAAACTGCAGAAAAGGTAGGTGAGAAAGCAGTCGAAGAACTCGAGTACTGTAAATTTAGGATTGTAGGAGAACAAAGAGGACAGGCATAGTTCCACTGAAAAGAGCCAAGAGCCATTTTGAAGAAGAGAATTTCTAGTGTGAGATTTTGGAAGCCACAACAGTTTTCTTTTGTCAGACTGCTGAAAAACTGGGTGAGAAGGCGGTCAAAGAACTTGAGTCCCATCAATTTAGGATTGTTTTACATATTTGTCAATGAAATGTAAGGAATTTACTATTTTCTGTTGAGATATTGTCCTCCATCTTTGAGCAAAATTTCTGGGGCTTACCTCTTTGCTAAGCTGCCTTCCTTTCCTAGAACCCCTGCTAGACTGACCATTGCTCAGTAGACCTGTCTGCTAGTCACCACCAATACTGAGGAACAGTTCCCCCAGGGGTGTAGCGAGGTCAGTGAGATTCGAGGGGGAATAGGTGTGAATCTTAAATTATCCAACAAAAAATTGAGGAACAGGGTTAGTACCAATTTGCATTAGGTGGACATGTTTTGTCCCAGATGGCAACTATATTTGGCAACAAACCTATGAAAATTCTAATGCCCTCACTGAGAGACTATCAGGAAGTGGGAACTATTGTGCTACATGCTTCAGATTGTAGTAACTAGAAATTTGGTGTAGACCATGCACACCCTTAAATAATTATAATACAGCCTGTAATTAACGTAAATCTTTTGATCCATGTGCTGTACCTCTCTTCGTGTTTACCTCACACTGTGATTACAAGAAAAACTGAGGCCGGCAGCCAACTGGCTGCTTGGACAGAGGTGTGCACTACATAAATGATATACATATGTTTAACAAAATCGCAATCAAATAGTTAAACAGTTCTCATATATTTTTTAATACAAAACTTGAATGATGTCAATCAGCGACAATATAACGTTAACATCAATAAGTACACATTGCTCAAATGAATGTCAACCTTGATAATCTGAAAAACAACAGCATATTCATATCATTGCAACAAACAAAATAAAATAACAGCCCAATGCATTTCGGGACTATCGTCCCTTCGTCGGGGGCATAGCTGTAAAAACACAAAGAAAGCATGATTAGATGTACATAGATGTAACGACCGCCCAATTCAGATAACCTATAGATCCAATTAAACCTTAATAACCCAAAGACATCTTTAAGAATTTTTTAAAGTGCCTATTCAGTGTCAATTATACTCCACCACGTCAGTGTTTGTATATGAATGTGATCATTATCTCTAGGACATAGACCAATACTCACATGACATGAAAGCTAGAAAACCTAGCATTTATTCTCAAAGATCACGACGAAGCAGTGTTGCACCAAAGTTGCTGGAAAAATGAAAATAAAACGGATATCTAACTGCAAACTCAGTACAACAACTTGACATACGCCTATTCCAACAACACCACATACCTGCCAATCTGGTTAAAACCAAAACTCGACTGCCAAGAAAAAATAACAATGAAAATGAGAAATCAACCTTTGACGAAATGCACAGAAAAGTTTACAAACAGAAATCAAAATCCTACCTCATGCATAGATGCCAATAACAAGCAACCTTTTCCTATGATCAAAAAGATAAAAACCGATCAGGATTAAAATGTCCCCATGTACTCTACACCCTTCTATATTGTTGCTGATTGACATCATTCAAGATTTGTATTAAAAAATATGTGAGAACTGTTTAACCATTTGATTGCGATTTTGTTAAACATATGTATATCATTTATGTAGTGCGCACCTCTGTCCAAGCAGCCAGTTGGCTGCTGGCCTCAGTTTTTCTTGTAATCACAGTGTGAGGTAAACACTAAGGGGCATATTCACAAGGACTTATCGCCGAGTTATCGCCACCTCAACGCATCAAAAGTGGAGATAGATTTAACGCCCCATTCACAAGCGGGAGCAAACTGCAGACATCGCCAGTATTCCCGCGATAACTGCCGCAAATTTCATCCCCATGGGTGACACCACCAACTAACCCTAATGAGATGCAGAGTAGGCATTCCCGTGCAAAAACACCACTTTCACAACGAACTGCCAGATCTGCGATGCGAACCAAAACCACGAGATAAGCCGCAGTAGCAGCAGCTATTTAACACCTGCCTCTTGCTGGTGTTAAGCAGGACGACTACCTGCAGTAGGCAACAGAGCCCCGCACACAGCCACAGCCGAAGAACAACCGACGCCATGGAGCTACTCATCAATGACCCTGGGCGTAGTTCGCGTAGTAGCGCTACGCGTAGCTACGCGAAGTGCACTTCGCACTACGCGAGCTACGCGTAGCACTACGTGAACTGCGTAGTGCGGTAGGAAATGCTGTTCGCAATGACTGCACAGTGCCGGATGCTTGTCCGCACTGTGCATTCATTGCAAACGGCATCTTGCACAGTGCAAGCGGTCGTTTTCTGCCGCTCGAGTAGATTTGTACTCGAGCGGCAGTTTTCTCAACACGGACTGGTAGTTTCTCATCGTGAGCGGTCGCGAGCATACACGACCACTCGCAATGAGAAACCTGACCTCCCCGCATTGAGAATCTCGCCGGGAGGTTTATTTTCCACGCTCGCGATCGGCAACTTGATGTTGCTGATCGCGAACGAGGAAAAAGTCTTGCTAGGATGTCATTTTGCTCGCTCGCGGTCGCCAACTTGACGTTGAGGACCGCGAGCAAGCAAAAAATGCCCGCTACGCTATGCTATGCATTTTTGCACTGTGCTACGTGCCATTCGCGTAGCGCATAGTTGCGCAAACTACGCAAACTACGTGAGCGTATCGTAGTTTTCCGCCCAGGCCTACTCATCATGCAGCTTGGGGCCCCAACAGGGCCACAACACCCACCGCCACCACCCCCAGGACCGCCACCACCCCCAGGACCGGGACTGGCACCCCCCCTCTGGACCACCACAGAGGCAGCGCAGAGTAAGACAGCGGACCTACCGAAAACGCACCAGTCTCACAGACCTAACGCCCGAGGAAGTCATTGCCCACTACAGGCTCAAAAGGACAACCATCCTCCGCATCATGACCCACATCGGCCACAGGCTGACGGTCCCAACACAGCGGACAACCAACATCCCTCCGCAGACAAAGCTGCTGGATGTGCTGCACACGTCGGCCTCTGGTACCTTCCAACCAACAACGGCCAGAGTCGGAGGAGTCTCACAGCCAGCCCTATCAAAGTTCCTCACACTTGTCCTGGATGCCATCATCAGCTTCATACCCCAGTACCTTCACTTCCCCCACACTGCGCAGGAACAGCTGGAGACCAAGCAAGGCTTCTACGCCATTGCTAGCTTCCCACACGTGTTAGGGGTCATTGACTGCACACATGTCCCACTTGTGCCCCCTGCGGACACTGCACACATCTACCGCAACAGAAAGCACACGCATTACATCAATGTGCAGGCAATAGTGGACCACCGGGGAATGTTCACCAATGTCGTCGCAAACTACCCAGGCAGTGTGAACAATTCCTACATCTTCCGACAGTCCATCATCAACCAGCGCTTCCAGGATGGCATCTATGGAACTGGACTGCTTGTTGGTAAGTACCAAATCAACACACCACACACCTCAAAGCCACCATCACACAACGCACAACTGTGGGAATGCACACGTGACCAAACCACATACAACATGTCAATCAACATGCCCACCTACCAGACACGACAACACAACTCCATTGGGATACTGGGCTTACCATGTACACAAGCCAGCTATATCATGGCACCACAGCCACACAACAGCTGAACGTGTGGAGAGGCGGAAAGCAGGCATGTGCGAAGGACGCAAGTGACCCATGAATGGGAATGTACACAACGACAAGTGTGGCGTGAATGTGCTGGACAGACTTGGGTATGCAAACCACAGATATGTCCATGCAGACATCAACTGCTGATGTCTGGGGAGTAGTGAACAGTGGACGCAACCATGTCACCCCATGCTGTGGGTTAGATAGCGGAAATGTCGCTCGCTGCGTCCCCCCCTGTGTGCGTGAGCGTAGTGGGTTGGCCCGGCTTACGCCAGGCCTGCGCAGGGGTGTGGATGAAAACACCATTGCGCTGAGCGTGGTGCACTCCCGGAATGGCCAACGTCACTGCCAGGGTGGCGCCTCTCAGCCCGCCATGAGGCCGACGCCGTGAGCAGCGGGGCCTGTGAGCCTGTGCACCTGCTGCACCCCAGGCCGCTGATATCCAGACCCGGCTTGCCTGCCCCAGCGCTCCAAGGCTGCACTGCTCACCTGCCGACACCGTCGTGTGTCAAAGAGGGCCCACCACGTGCCGGTGCTAGCTCCAAGACCCATGCCCGCGAGCTTGGCAGCCTCCTCAGACCATCGCTGTCCTCCGTGACACAGGCCCCCAGGAGTCCACATTCGTTGACATACCCCACCGCTGCAGCCGGCCTACACTGCAGTCCAGTATGTCCCACATCTAGAACAGAGTCTTCATTAATCAATGGCAGAGTTCATGCCAGTGAATGCAGGGAGAGGAGTGAGAGACAGATGCGTTTCAGTCCGGTGGAAACACGGATCACTGTTACGGAGGAGGTCAACCACTCGCAAGGACTGACCTGGTGTAACTAACCGTGTGTGCTGTGAGTCACCGTCAGCCTCCGGCAGAACATTGTTGGTGTCTGGTGTCTGAGCCTGTGGCCTGGGGGTTGTCATCAGCAACTGGCAGGTACAGACTTGGTGTTTGGCATGAGTCTGTGGCATTCATATCCGCCATGTTGCCGGACACAGCTGGTATGTGCCCTCTGCACCATGCCCTGGGGGGTACTCCTCCCACTCTCCCCCGAGACACTCCGCGAAAACCACCTTTGATACATACGAGACCCTGCTCTGCCCTCATGACCCTACCCCAGTCTCCCCCAAGTCAGCGTCCCGTGGCGGTAGGCCCGTGTCGGCCGCTGTGCATCCGGGGCCACTAACTCTGTGCAACTCAAGTCATGCTCCCTTGCTATTCGTACATTGCATTCCTGAGTGCCTGATGACTGTTGAAGTTGTTGCCAACACCAGCTACTCCCTGAGGGCTGGCTTACACACACCCCACACACAGCCAGCACAGGCGTCACTGGACTAGTGGGCCTGCCAACACATCATGCCGAACCAAGTATTGACTCTTATCTCTCTGCACTGTCACAGGTGATCAAGGATATGCACTCTGCCCTTGGATGATGACACCCCTCCGAGACCCGAACACACCCGCCCAGAGGCAGTACAATGCGGCCCACATACGCACCAGGGGCATCGTGGAACGCACATTTGGCATGTTGAAGTCAAGTTTCAGGTGCCTGGACATCACAGATGGAAGGCTCCTGTACAGCCCAGACATCGTGTGCAAGATGATCGTTGCATGTTGTGTGTTGCACACTGTTGTCGCATGTTGTGTGTCGCATGTTGTGTGTCTACCGCACTGACCAATATCAGTGCGGTAGATTAGTAACTGGATCTACACACGCACCACTCCATTTTTTAATTTCCCACATCACAACTTCTCTAATAAATACTTGTGAAAAAGTGATGTAGGGAATTTTAACTCACTGCACTAGAGCACATACACGCCCTCTCTTTTCATATCTGGACACTACTGACAAACCAGTTGGTCTTCCTCCAGGTGGAGGTCAGCATATATACAAATATAAAGAACCAATGATGATGCTGTAACAGTACACTAAGGCGGAGAATCAAGAT
This sequence comes from Calotriton arnoldi, assembly GCA_963921515.1. Taxonomy (NCBI): domain Eukaryota; kingdom Metazoa; phylum Chordata; class Amphibia; order Caudata; family Salamandridae; genus Calotriton; species Calotriton arnoldi. Next base: position 208,806 of record CAWUFW010010896.1, on the reverse strand, counting down.
ATACCACCAATCGCCTGTGTACATATATGAGGGTTTTTTATGACGGTTCCCACACGAACAAAGACCCAGGTTATACAGGACAAATGGTCCATTCTCCCCTCTCTCTGATTTTTTGTACTTGTACATTGTCATGTCACAGTTTCCTGCTGTGCCAGATGTGACTGGCCATGTTGTGCACATATTCGGCACCAGTTGTGTCCTGTGTTCTGTTGTGGAGGTGTTGCTGTTTGTACCAGGATGTTGTCAATGTAGAGGTGCACTCATTCTTATGTGCGTATGCTGCACGGTGGGTGAGTCGCTCCTGCGGCCCTGATTTGGCTGACACTTATCCCTTTCATGCGGTGTGCCTTTCAGTTCTGTGCTTCCACAGTGCTGAGATGTTGCAGACTTGGGTAACTTGTGCTCTTTGTCGAGTTGTGACTCTTGGGCATGGTTTGTCCGCAGATGTGTCGTTGATGTCAGGGGTTGTTTGTGCAGGTGGTTGTGTCTGAGTGTGACCTGCTCCTTTCTGGTTGTGGTCCGCACTCAGCCACCTCAGTGTCGTGCCGTGTACATTGTCATGATGATTGGACTGCAGCCATGCTACTCATCATGTGGTGTCTCATGCATTGTCAGTGTGGCTGATGTATATGCATGTTTGCTGAGTTTCGCACATGTGCATGTGTTGGTTGTGCGATTGTTGATGTGTTGGGTGGGTGCCCCTTTGGGCACATGGTGTACGTGGGACTACTTGGTGTTTGTGTGTGTGCTGAAGTGTGCCCGTGGGATCAGGGACATGATCCTGAGTCATTGTGGGTATGCAGTGTGCTCTGCTTAATTGTGCATGTGTGCCATTGTGCCCATTTCCCCCCCTTCCACCCTCTCCCTGGTCGGTACGCACCCTTTTGATGTGGTGTTGGGTCATGTTGGGCAGTGTCCGGATCCCCAAGTGTTGTCACCGTCTCCCGACTGATGACTGTGGCCACCATCTTCTCCATGTCATTCAGCTCCTGGTGTTCTGCTGGCCCCCCTCCTCCGAAGTGCGTTGCTGCTTTCGTGTTGGCAGCGTGTTTCTGCTTGGTTTTGCCATTCACATCAATCCAGCGCCTCTTGTCCTCTTCCATTGTCCTCCTCGGCGCTGCGACGGCATTCACATGGTCCGAGATGGTGTGCCATCTTTGCCTCTTTGTTGCCAATGACACGTTGGAGGTGACGTACAGTTGGTGGTGGTGTTCTATCTCATCCGTGATGATGATCGTGTTTTCCTGCAGACTGTACCCCGTCTTCCTCTTCCTCTTCTCATTGCCCTTCCACGAGCCCTGAATTCCTGGGTGTTCCTCCGTGGAGATTGTGGGGTTCATGTTGTCTTCTGCAGTCGATCAGGGTGCATCCGTGGTACTCCGCAGTTCATTTCCTTTTTGGTGGCATTTTCCGTATGCTGTTCTTGTGCTTTTTCACGCAATACGCGTGGGTATTGCTGGCCTCTTGCTGGTTATCACTGTTTTCTTATCGCGTTTGGGCCCATCGCGTCTTTTTACGTGTTGTGTTTTTATCGCCGTCGCGGTGGTTGTATCGCGGACATTGGCCGCGGTTTCGGGAGGCTATCGCATGGTACCGCCGTGTTGTGAAATCCACGTTAGCACGGGGTTATTTTCCCGCGATAGACTGCGATGTGTGAAGTTGCGTTAACATTTTTTGGAGATGTTTAGCGCATGTTCTTGTGAATATGCCCTTAAGAGAGGTACAGCACACGGATCAAAAGATTTACGTTCATTACAGGCTGTATTAGAATTATTTAAGGGTGTGCATGGTCTACACCAAATTTCTAGTTACTAGTTAATTTTTTACCTAATTTAGACCATAGCACCCCATTTCAAAATTTCCTTTGAATCGATTTCTACGATCATGGATAATCGTGCTACAACCAAAGCATATACTTCGGAACATGCCACTGAGATTTATGGGCTAATTCAAGAAGTCAAAGAATTTAACGTATATAGTGGATCGATAACCCAACAACTCAAACAGCTGGAGTTTGTTACAAGACATGAACTTAATCAGAGACTTCATGCATCCACTCTTATCCAATACCATAAGGTAAAAGGATCCCCCATGGGTTGGGGTTAGCCATTAAACCCATGCTATACTGTTTACAACGTAACACTCATTTTATGGAGAAATGGTATGCGATACTTAATAAATGTTCACTTGACTTAATTTTACTTCTGATTGAGGAACTTGCCAAAACCATTTACGAACTGTAAGAAGAGATCGCAACCATACGCATGGATTTGTCTAGTAGGATGCGAGAAGATGAATGGAGAAAGTTTTTGGGTAATTTGAACAGGAAACTTGATGTATACGGTAAAGAGTTACAAGAGACCAAGCTTAGGAAATTCAAGCGTGACACAATAGATTATAAGCTGAATGAGGCATACACTTGGGCAGAAGTGTATGCCCAACGTCGCTTTACCCGCAAAACAACTACATCTTCAGAGGAAAGTGTTGTCACAGAAAAAGATATGGATACAGCAAGGGTTCCTGTTATGTTAACATATCTTGATTGTGAAGTGGTTGGGGATACCTCCAAGGACCAAGCTGGATCATCATCTTCGCATACGATTTCTTTTTTATCCCAGGCCCCAGATATGGAACAACCACTAGATGTGAGCATGCACAAAGGAAATGGAACAACAACAAAAAAATCAGGCGAGGACAATGAAAAAGAAAAAGGCAAGAAGGGGTTAAGGAGTCAGAGCAAGACTTAGGGGCCGATTCCGATCTCGGTCGGAGGCGCACCCAATACCATTCGGTCGGGAAAAAAGCCATGCGAAAGCCTGTTTCCCGACCGAACCGTACGCGGGTCCGGCCGAGCGAGTACGATGCGAATTCGCCGACCGACTCGTCCGGGCGTCCCGACAACTCCGACCGACTCGCTCGGACTCGAACCGCTCCGACCGACTCGCTCGGACCCGATTCGCACCGCGCAATGGAGACGTTTTCCGGCCGGGTAAGTACGATGCGCACCTCGACCGCTCCGACCGACTCGCGCCGTCCGACTCGAACTCGCTGTCGGAGCCGTACTTTGGGGGTCCGTGTCGGACCCCCTGTACGCGTACCCGTGCGAGGCGCACACAGGGGGACCCAAGGGTCCCCCTACCTGTGCGTGTACGCCGCGAAGCGCTCGCGGCGCACTCGCTGTAGGGGCGCCCTTGTCCGCCTCGCACCCATTGAGGCAATGGGAGCCCGCGTACGCGTTGTACGACCGGCTCCCATTGACTTCAATGGGAGTCCGACCGACTCGTGTCCGATAACATACGGACGCATCGTACTCGTTCGGTCGGACTGCACGGGTCCGATTCGGTCGGAAATCTCTCCGGGTCCGGCTCGGTCGGAGAGATTTCCGGCCCGAATCGGAATCGACCCCTTAGTGATAAACATATCATCCAAAGTGCTTACAGCCCAGGAAACAGCAATATTAAACAATGGCATCTCCTTTGTCCCAACATTTACAGGTTCGGCCTTGAACAATGACATAGCTTTGTACAAATTCATGAGAGTCTTAAGACCGAGAAATATTTTTGAAAATGTAGCTCCACCACAGGAACCTAAAGTTACCACTACACGTGAATGTAAACCCAAAAGTTTGTTTGAAGCTCCAATCTCGCATAAAACTTTGGACATCTTCGAATCTCTAGTTAAAAAGTATTTTGAAAAATTAGAAAGTCGTGGAAGAAGGATTAAAACACAAAACTTTAATCGTGTAGAAAAAAGTATCTTGTGTCAACTATCTAGAAATTCAAAGATCACATTCCAGAAGGCAGACAAAGGTGGTGCCCTAGTTATGATGGACACCACATTTTATGAGAATAAAGTGGAGGCACATATCAGGGATATTTCAGTATACATGCCCTTAGACACAGATTCTACATTGGAAATTTCAAATTTACTGCAAACGATTCTAGACAAAGCGTTTAATATGAATTGGATTAATGAGGATACGAAGAGATACCTTATGACACAACATCCGCACAGGCCCAGATTGTACATGCTCCCCAAAATCCATAAAAATAAACAGGATCCACCATTCCGACCTATTGTGTCGGGATGTGGATCGCTGTTTGAACCTGCTGGCAGATTCATTGATTCTTTTTTGCAATCGTTTGTCCAATCATGGCACCCGTATATTCAAGACACTTCGGACTTTCTAAGGAAACTTGAAAGATTGGCAGAGAAAGATTCGAAAGACTGGGTACTTTGTACCATTGATATTGTCTCTCTGTACACATCTATAGCCCATTCTGAAGGTCTGGAGGCTATAGAGTGGTGCCTGCTTAAACAAGACTCCATTGGCACTAACAAAATCTTTCTCCTTGAATTATTACACTTGTGCCTCCATCATAACTATTTTGAATGGCACAACAAGTTTCACCTGCAGCTAAGCAGAACATCAAGGGGGTTTTCAGGTGCTCCAACATACGCAAACACCTTCATGGCCAAATTTAAAGAGGAATACATTTTTGAGCAACCAAACTGGACAAATTGTCTACTCTTCTTTGGTCGTTACATTGACGACATATTTTTGATTTGGACCGGTGCAGTAACAACTTTGGAGGAAAACATTCAACATCTCAATACTAGAAATCCAAGGATACAATTTACCCATTCCATAAGTACAAAAGCGGTATCTTTCTTGGATATGTGGATAGAGATCAAGGACGACGGTCTACAAACCAGCCTATATAAAAAACCAACGGATAGGAATAGTGCACTTTTATTCCAAAGCTTTCATCCACAAACTTTGATAACGAATTTACCTTACTCACAGTTCTTAAGAGTAAGAAGAGTTGTTTCTGATACTGGAGTTTGTGAAACAACCATACAGGATTTGAAAGAAAATTACATCTGCAGGGGTTATCCTAAGAATTTATTGGATTTGGCAGCACAAAAGGCATTAGCACAGGAGCGTGGCCAATTACTTCAAACGAAACCCAAAAAGAAGTCACAAAGAATGGTGTTTGTATCTAAATTTTCGACTACGTCCAAAAGCATTCGTAACATCATCACAAAGAGATGGGAACTTCTTCAACAGGAACCATATTTTAAAAATCTATTTTCCCACCGCCCGTTGTTTGCATATACAAGATCTAGGAATATCAAAGAACTGTTATCTGCCAAATCTACACCGAAATCGACATCTTATAAAGGAATGCGGAAATGTCACAATTGCATTTATTGCAATAATGACATTACAGGATGCACCTTATCACATCCATGCACAGGTGGAAATCTCAAATTACTTCACAATGGGGATTGCAAAACCAGTGGTGGTATTTATTCTATCAAATGCCCATGTGGAATTCTTTATATTGGCAAAACGGATAGGAAACTGAAAATTTGTATTTCCGAACATAAAAGCAGAATACGTAATAAGAGCACCACCTCTTGCTTGGCAACACATTGGGAGGAACATCGGCATACGATAGCTCAACTTAAATTTCAGATTATAGAGTTAGTATCTCTTAGTCCTGGAGTTGACATCAATAAACGATTGTTACAACGAGAAACGTTTTGGATCAAACGTCTTGACACCATGAAACCCAGGGGTCTCAATGATAGGGTTGAAATGAGCTGTTTCTTATAAACCTTTTTAACCAATCATACACTTCACAAGACATGTCAGTGTAGATTTATATGTAAAGGTTGATTATTTATATTTTCCATTTTTTTAGGGCATTCAGAACACAACATCCTTCACCTTTATAGGCTGCGTAGGAAAAAGAAATGCTATGTATCATTAAATGTATAACATCATTAGACAGGGTATGGACCGTGGACGGACAGATGTGACACATTTCCACAAGAAACACTACGTAGTTGTTGGTCATTGGTTTTCTAGTTTTGTTGGGTTGTATTTAAGGCTAACCGTGGTCTTTAGGTTCATTTGATTAGCCCTTTGGTATTGGCTGTCTCGCGATGGCAGGTTAGTATTCAAGGAGGTAGATGTGCAAGCTTGAGAGTAGAGTTTTGATTATATATTAAGGATTTTATTGTCTTAACATAAGCACATATATGGGATGCCGGGTGCACTGGATCAGGATGGTGGTGAAGTTATTACCACAAGACACTCACCTCATGATGACTTTTTGAGTATGTATAGGACAATGGATATATTGTACATATGATTATTGCAGTAGTCGCAGCTTAAGCACCGTGACGTGTGTACTTATGAGTTAATTTATACATTGCTTGGAGAGTTCATTGGGGCTTGCAGCTTTCTTTACTTTTACATGTTGGAGTTTGTTTGAGCTTGGTGGGCGGAGTTGTAATTTGGATTCTATTATTTTATTGCATCATCTTTGACGCTGTTATATCTATGATTGTTTTTATCCAGGCACAACGTTTTTGTGACCTAAGACATTTGTGTTAATTATTATTATGGTTACGAGTTGTTAGTGTAAGATCAGGTTATCATGTTTATTTCAACTACACATGTAATTAAGTATGTGAAATTTTATCTGACTCATTTAAATTTGCTTAGGAGCGGCTATAGATGGTTTCATTGATTCAAGGAACATTCCAAAATGACGCGGGTCTCGCCTTGAGAACGCGTCATAGGAACATAGATCACTTTGTCACATGAGTAGCATGGTGAGCACCGAGTCGGTGTTGGAACATTACAAAGTGAGTAGTTGAAATTTGGACATATTGTCTTTATTTATCATCCTAGGCGGAATTCATACTGTTGATTGCTATTGTGTAACCATGATTTTGTGTTCTCAGATTTTCGTTAGAATTATATTGTGGCAACGAGCTGTTGGCGTCTGATAAAGTTTCTTTGATTTTTTCATCTCAGTGCTAACTCTTTTTGACTAATCATATACTTGTTGACGAGCGGTGCAAGGTGACATATTGTAGTAAGGAATACTGCAAGATGGTGCGTGATTCCCAATTTGTACGCGGTATAGGCACGCTGATCACATGTCGGAATCATATGATTAGCGTGGGGAGGATGAGTATGGAGTCAGCGTTTTGAATACTTTGGAGCGCGTTCGGATCAGCGAGGTCATGAGTTAGCTGAAGTTCGGTGAGTCAGTATGCTGTCTTTCCGTGTTTTGCCAGTGAAGAAGGGTGTAGAGTACATGGGGACATTTTAATCCTGATCGGTTTTTATCTTTTTGATCATAGGAAAAGGTTGCATGTTATTGGCATCTATGCATGAGGTAGGATTTCGATTACTGCATTTCTGTTTGTAAAATTTCTGCGCATTTCGTCAAAGGTTGATTTCTCATTTTCATTGTTATTTTTTCTTGGCAGTCGAATTTTGGTTTTAACCAGATTGGCAGGTATGTGGTGTTGTTGGAATAGGCGTATGTCAAGTTGTTGTACTGAGTTTGCAGTTAGATGTCTGTTTTATTTTCATTTTTCCAGCAACTTTGGTGCAACACTGCTTCGTCGTGATCTTTGAGAATAAATGCTAGGTTTTCTAGCTTTCATGTCATGTGAGTATTGGTCTATGTCCTAGAGATAATGATCACATTCATATACAAACACTGACGTGGTGGACTATAATTGACACTGAATAGGCACTTTAAAAAATTCTTAAAGATGTCTTTGGGTTATTAAAGTTTAATTGGATCTAGAGGTTATCTGAATTGGGCGGTCGTTACATCTATGTACATCTAAACATGCTTTCTTTGTGTTTGTACAGCTATGCCCCCGACGAAGGGACGATAGTCCCGAAATGCATTGGGCTGTTGTTTTATTTTGTTTGTTGCAATGACATGAATATGCTGTTGTTTTTCAGATTATCAAGGTTGACATTCATTTGAGCAATGTGTACTTATTGATGTTAACGTTATATTGTCGCTGATTGACATAATTCAAGTTTTGTATTAAAAAATATGTGAGAACTGTTTAACCATTTGATTGCGATTTTGTTAAACATATGTATATAATTTATGCAGTGCACACCTCTGTCCAAGCAGCCAGTTGGCTGCTAGCCTCAGTTTTTCTTCAGATTGTAGTAATGCATTTAATACACTTTTATTATTTAGAGGAACATGGCATTACTGCATCAAGAAGTGTAGAATTTCCCTGCATGCCCAGCATAATCTAAATGAGGATCTAAGTGTTGAGATCACTAAGCTAAAGGACATTGTGAATACAGCACTTCTGTTAGGTACTGGCTCTACATTTTGACTGTCGAGCCAGGAAGTGGACCTCGCGACCCGTTCTGAGGGTATCGGACAGCCTGAGATTCACTTTGTCAAGAGTGGATTGATCAGGTTCACTGGAGATGTAAAATCAGGTGTGATTGTAGTGCAGGGTCAGAGTGGGTTGACATTTTGGAGCAGGCAGGCAAGCATTGTTAGTCAACCCCCCACCTCAATCCCTCACCTCAGCAAAGTGCCACAAGACTTGTAGCCTGGCTTGGCCGGTACAGGTAAGAGTGGTGAGGCTAGTCGTGGGTGGGGCGGGGGGAAGTCTACATACGACGGGATAGGGAAAATAATATAAATAAATAAAACCACTTACCTTGCGCTCACCGCATCTCCGAGTCGGCGATGCGACGAGCACAAAGTAAGTGGTTTTATTTCTTTCTTTCTTTCTTTTGTTTTCTCTATTCCATCGCATGTCAACTTCCCGCCCCTCCCGCACCTCCCTCACCCCGCCCCACCCCACCGCTCTTACTTGTCCCAGCCGCGCATGTTTGCAGCCACCTGACAGCCTCTTACTCACATGTAAGTGAGAAGGTACTTCAATGCCGTTAAAAGGTGGCAGGGGGTGCTAAGCGGAGGTGAGGCCGAGCTCACACCATCCAGAATAGAAGTAGCTCTACTTCCATCCTGCCACCTAATCGGAAAAACACAGCTGATGCTGCTATCTCACTTCATACTTTAGATTTTTGCACACCATGGTAAAATGGTTAAGTCTATGTTTATTCTGATTTATTTTAATTTAATATAAATGATAGTTTTGGCCTTATATATCTTAACTATAAAGCAGTATCATTGCTGATTCCTGAATCAGCCTTTTGAGTAAGTCGTTGCATTTGACCTCCACTACTTAAACATAAGCCAAGTCCTTTAATCTGCCTCAATGAAAATACCTGTATTTTGGCCCTGTATGTGGTCAGCTAGAGGTAGCCAATCCTAGCATGTGGAGACCTCTGTGCCTTCAGCAGGGCTGCTTTTGTGACAGCTTTGCTGAAGGCACTGAAGCTATGCTAAGTGGGAAGCATATTTAATGTGCCTGTTAGAAATGGGGGTCTCTAGTTCGCAGAGGTAGGTACCTTTGTCCAAGTAGGGACCCTTCTTCCTAGTCAGGGTAAGGGGGATACATTTCTAAAATAACCCCTACTCACCCCCTTGGTAGCTTGGCACGAGCAGACATGCTTATCTCAGAGGCAGTGTGTAAAGCATTTGTGAACACATACAGTAATACAGTGAAAACACTACAAATGGACACCACAAAAGGTTAGAAAAATAAGCAAACCTTATCTGAACCAACAAGACCAAAAACATCAAAAATCCAACATACAATACTCTTAAAAATAGTTACTGTGCAAAATAACCTTTAAATTGCAGGAAAAACGTGAAAATACAGTTCTTCCGACTCGGTAGCTCCATTCGGGGCTAATGCGATACTGAATACGACAGAGTCTAACAATTCAAGTCAACCACGTCGATACGGGTTAGCAAAAGCATCGACAGACTCGGAGACAGTACCTTTTGTTGTTGCGGCCGAAACGATGGTACAAGCTGGTCCGGGGCAACCGTCGTGGTCGCAATGTAAGATGGAAGCGTTGCAGGGTGTGGTGTCCTCATGGCTCGGTGCAGGCAGCGGCTCGTTGACAGAGTCGGTGAGACCAAGGCTTGCATTGCAGGGTGAGGCGGGGCTCGATGCAGTGCTGGCAGGTCACGATGCGGCGATGGGGCCGGTCGGTGTTAGAGTCAGGCAGCGACGGAGTCGATGATGTTGGTGCAGCGTGTAGTGAAGGGTAGCGGAATGCGATGCCCACAGGACACAGTGCAAGCAGGGGCTCGTTGACGGACCAGGGTTGCGTTGCGAAATGAGGCGGTGCCCTCTACGGTGCCTTCAGGACACGGAATCCTGCGACGGACCCGATGACAGAGTCGGTTACTCTTTTCTTCTCCAGGCAACTGAAACCAGCGGTTCCAGAGACGGTGCCCAGAAGCTTGGTAAGGTCTTTGATGTTCCTGAGACCTTGTGAACAGGGGGTAAGCTCAATTCAAGCCCTTGGAGATCTTCCTCAAGCAGGGGACACAGCAAAGTCCTTTCTCCTTTACTTGGCAGCAAGTAGCCACTGCAGGCCAACCCCAGTCAGCAAACAGCACAGGGGCAGTATTCCTACTCAGCTTCCCCAGCTATTCTCCTTGGCAAAGGTTCCTCTTGATTCCCAGAAGTGATCTAAAGTTCTGGGGTCTGGGTCTTAATATTTCTACTACAAAATCCTTTGTTCTCTGGTGGCATAGAAGCCCTGTGCTTGGTCAAAACCGGTTCTGTCCATTCTGGTGCAGCTTCCTGGCAGGAGGTGGAGCCAGCATTGTCCTTGGCAGACCAGGCCCATTCAGGTGAAAGGAAATCTCCTCCCCCTATTCTAAATGCAGCCCAGGTCTATTCAGCCCAGCCCTGACTCATCAGGCTCTCTGGAGCCACTGCTCCTCTCCCACCCCTGTCACCCAAAAGCCAGACATGCAATACACAAACCTAGCAGAGGCACACTGGATGGCTAAGCAAGAAAAATACATACTTTTTAAAAGTGCTAGAACGCACCCTTGCTTTAACCCTTTGGAGGTGGTAATTTGCCTTGAGAGGTGCGTCCCGGCTCCTAATTTGATCTTAACCCAAGTGTCAGTGTGTAACAATATCAGCTGATATAAAAGGGGTTTCGGTAACCCCCAGCTTTCCAAGTTTTTCCATAGTTTGGCACGGTCTACATGGTCAAAGGCCGCGCTATAGTCTATAAAACATAAAAATAGGAGATACTTTGCTGCTTTAGCCACGTCCATCAACAAAGCTAGCGCCATGATGTTAGTGATGGTTCCTTGTCCGCGACAAAACCCGGTTTGGTTTATTGGAATGATATAGTTGGGCGATGCCCAAAATGTTAGTTCTTCCAAGATTATTCCCGCATAGTGCTTTGCTTCTATGTCGATTAGGGCGACTAGTCGATAATTATTTGGATCATTCATATCGCCCTGTTTGAATTGGGGCTAATTATCGATCCTTTCCAAGACTCCGGTATTCTGTGTGCGCCTTGGATGTCCTTGAAGACTGGAACTAGTGCTTTGCTCCAGTAATCCACGTCATGCTTGTACAGCATTGGAGGAATTCCATTGGGGCCTGGAGCTCCTTCTAGCCTACCCCTTGCTATTTGTCTTTTGATCTGCGAGTGGTTATTTCATGAAAGTCTTCATTATTGAACAGTGATGATTCTTGGCCTGCTGCCGTTTCTACTCCCAGGCATTTTTGTCTACTCAAGGAGGAGTCCTTATGCGTGGCTTCTCTGATCTGTTGAGTTATTTTTCCTCTGCAAGTGATACCTCTGTCTTCTTTGTTGATCCTCAAATCTTCGTCTGTCTCGTTCTTGTTAAAACGACTGAGTAGGTGTTCTGCCCAAGTAGCCTCTGTTATTTTAGAATTTATTCCTAGATGAGTAGGTCGTTGTAGTCTATTGACCGTCTGCCAGAACCTGGTGCAGTTCTTAAGATTGGCATCAAGGAGTATCCTAGCCCATAGTTTTTCTTTCTCTTGCCTTTTTTTTGTCCCAGTGCTTCTTTTTTAGTAGTACCTTCAATTTCCGCAGGTCACATTGCAGATCTAGGTTTTGAGGCATTTTACGGAGCCGCCTTAGTGTTTGGTTTATTGTCCGTTTGAGATTCTTTGTTTCCAGCGTGATTGCCGCCCTAAATGAGGTAACCGCAGTTTTTTCTGGTTTCATTCCTGACCTGGTGGAGATTTCTCCCCAAGATTTGATACAAAATTCTCCCAGGCTTTTCCGGGTTGGATAAGCATATCTTTTCCCTGGCAATGAAGTGTCTTTGCAGTGTTTGAAAATTCCTCAATGTTGAGTTTGCACCTTATTCATTTGTAATCCGAGGTGAATTTTGTGGCAAATATTTTACGTGCCTCCAGTGGATGTGCTGAGTTTGCTTTTAATATCACTTCCTGAGGTAAGTGATCACTGTATTTGTTGTTCCCTATTCTAAAAGAGTTAATGTTGTGGAACATAGGTAAGGTTGTAAAGGTGTAGTCTAAATAGGTAGAAGTATTTGTCGAGTGGAATGTTGGGACCGACGGATTATCCTCCCTAAAGTGACCATTTAGAGCTCTCATATTTAGATGTTCAAGTACTTTAAGCAAATATGTTGAACATCTCGTTGGTGTGCTTGAATGTGCTGGGCCCTGATTCGGTATTCCCAATGCAGCAGTTAATTCTTGTGCCAGTTCGTCCTCTGGTCCGGGCCCGATAAGGTAAAGATTGAAATCGTCTGCCAGGATGAAGTGATCTGCGTCCTGCTCTTCCATAACCCTTTTCAACTCTTCCACTAGCTCTTTTGCAGCTTTTAATCTTTGTTTAGGGTGCACGTAGATGTTAATTATTGTGATTGGCTGATCTTCCTTATTAAACATGAGTGTTATCGTTACCACCTGTGTGGCGCTTGGGGCTTCGATTTGGGCCTCTACTGATGAGATAGCTCCTATTGTGGTTATTGAGGCAAATATCATCAGTCCCCCTGAGCGATGGCCAAAGTCGGACCCCTTTTTTGCTGGGACAAGTTGTGACGTATACCCCTGAAGCTCAAATGCCTGGTCCTCCCAGGTTCCTTTCAGTAATATCAGGTCAAATGATTTTAAATTGTTTAGTACCTCGGGGTCTTCCATCTTATTCACCAGGCCATTAATGTTCCAAATACACATGCATATTTTCTTTGACTCTGCCGAAGGAGTTGTTAAACGGGGCATGTCTTGTCATTTGGTCCGCTCTACTGTTACTGTTTGCTGTATTTGTGTCCGGCTAGAGTTTGTTGACAAGGGCATTGAGCCATTATGTTTGAGTCCTATTTTTGAGTCAATGGCCTTTAAATGCGGGGAATAACCTCTTGGGGAGCTACTGTGAGCCCCCCTTAGTACAGATGTAGTAGTTTTTGGAAAGCCGCTATTGAGATCATTTAAGAAGGGCGTTGGATAGGGAGGTCTTGATTCAGCTTTTAGTTTTATCCCACACTGTAAAAATGTGTTTTATTCTTTCATGATTGAATTAACTATCTCATTAGTATTCAATATTGTTTTAGTTGCTTCTGGAAATTGTTGATTGGATGGAATTCAATTGAAAGCAGATCTGCTGAGCTTAGGTTTTCTAGACTCACGATGGAGTGTAGAAGCCGCAATATGTTCCCCCTATTTAATATATCTACTCTTCCCCGAGTTTTGTATTCGGGAAAGAACGTGATGGTATCTGTTCCCATTGCGTCATTAAACTCGGTTTCCTGGTGCGGAGTTACTTCATGATGTAAGGGCCATTGTGATGTGGAGTTGCTCTTGCTAACCTCTTGTTTGGCATTGATGTTACTTGTTTGTTGGGGCTCAGCTGGTGCCTTGTCTTTTTCTGGCTTGTTGATGATGTGTGCATTCTCCCTTGGTGACCTTTGTGCTGGCTCCCTAGGATTGATCGATAGCCCATATTCCAGTTTGGTCCTTAGGGTTTGTGTCGCACTGGTGGCCTTACTAGGTTCTTGTGCTATTATGGTTGGCTGTTTGCTTATCTGGATTTTCCCCTGTTTTTTGTCGATTTTTGTGATTTTGAGATGATGCTTTTGGTGCTTGCCCCGTGACTGAAGCCAGGATGGCGTTAGATCCTGTGAGTGAGTGGTCTATCCTTTTGTCCAAGGTAGAGATTTAAGCACACCTGATATCCTCGAGTTCCGCGGGAGCTACCAAAGGCTGGTTCTCCCCACAAAGGCCCAGGGCAGCTATTTTCATATTCCTGCCCTTCCTTTTTTGTTTGCAACGCGGTTTTGGGCGTGAGCAATTTTCATTAACAACACTCTCTTTAATTGGTGTTGATAGTTGGATACCTCCTGGTGTGTGATGTAAGCTAGTCGACATATACCCCGTGTTATGGGGTCCGGTCGTCGTTGTATCCATTTTGAGTGGACTGTCAGTCGGTTGATTATGCGATGTAGTATTTGTTTTTAGATCTGATAGTAAATTTCCTAGCATTGTTGGTACCGTGGATAGATTGTCGTTGATTGGGGCACAGATACATTCAGAATGTGAAATTTGAGTTGCTTGTGTGGCTTCTTGCCCGCGCTTTATGAGGCTGTTGAGTTCTGCTAGTTTCCTATCAATCCCTGAGGTGAAGTCTGCTAGAGTTTGTAGAACCATAAGCTGCAGATCCAATTTATGAGATTGATATTGAAGAGCCTGAGTGTTGCATAGTGCTTAGTATGGTCGTCCAAATAGACTCTGTGTAAATTGTTCCTGGGGAGTTGTTACTTTCTGTTCTAGGCACACTTGGTGGTTCCATGCTAGTGTGGTTAAAAGCAGGCTAAAAGCTATAAGAAGAAACAAGTTCCTCCTATTCATGCGAAGCAAGGAAGGTCATATCTCTATCCGATAGATTGGAGTCTGCGTGTGATAAAGGCAGGCGGCACACAATTGGGATGTTGTTTAGTGATTGAGAGTTGAAAGAGTATCAGCTTGTTTCATTGTTGTCTGTACTGGAGAGTTGTATCTTGGCTGCGATCGTGTGGCCCAAGCGTTTTGCTCATTCCTAGAATTCTGCTCAGGGGGGAGTGCTTGGAGTTCTCTAGAGGCAGTTAGATCCTTAATTTTCTCTTGGGTTGTCGTGTTTGAGTGTTCTGGGCCCTGCCGGCCCTTGCTCTCATGTATAGAGGTTTTATGAGGTGTGGGGCTTCTTGTTGGACTATTTTTTATGCTACTGGGTGTTTCCTTAGCAGATACTTAGATATCAAAATGAGAATGGATCACTTGACCTGAGTAACCAGGGTTTTATGAAATTCGTGTAGTGTACCGATAAAAAACCCTCATTCACGTACAAAAGTCGGAAAAGCGGTATATCTTGATTATCCGCCCTGCTCTTAAAAACGTGACAGCATCATCATAGGGTTAGTTTTTGTATGCTTCCTCCATCCGGAGGAAAACCACTGGTTATTGCAGTAGTGATCAAAGAAAGGTGAAAGTGTTTTTAGTGAAGTGAATCTCAAAATGTTAAAAACTCGTAGACCCCGATTTGTAAAATTTAATCAATCTGGGTTCGAGATATATTAAAATCTGTGTCGTGCGTGGGAAGACTAGTTAGTGGTCTAACGCACTGTGAGTGTCCATAAAAAGGTCGACATGTTTCAGCCCCAGTGATTGCCCTTGTGGGTCAAGTGGGCTTTCTTCAGGACCTAAAAAGAAGAAAAAGTGGTGGAGACCTTATTTTGTATGGGTCTCTATGTATCAGGGTGTATTGACCCGATTCTCATGCGGTCAAGTAGTACCTTGAGTCTTAAATTGTGGATTTCAACGGGCAACCAGGGAGCTTGTTACCTGCTGCTGTGCAGTGTAGTACGACTTGTGCTGACACTTCCTCTGGTTGCCTGGATGTGACTTAGCAGATACACCACGGGCTCCGTCCCATGATGGGTTGTTAGCCTGATTATTTATCCTGTCTTCTGTGTCTGTTTTATCAATATCCATATCCCTGTCTGTGTCCTTGTTCTTGTCCTTGGCTTTGTCCTTTATGCCCGATGATGGTCCGGCCGAGTTGGGGAGTTCTTTATCGGATATTCAAATCTCCCTGGTTGTAGAGGGGTTTGTAAGCCCCTGATATCCTCATTTTTGGATGTAAATAGCTGTTCCGGGATCTTTTAGGACTGAGAATTTTGTATAGATTTTTGGCTGAACTGTACATGGGTTTTTCCTGTGAGTCACCCTTTCAATATTTATGAGCTTTTTTTGGCTCCTCACTTTTTAGTTCCATTGTCAGTTGGGTTGTAGGACTGGGGTCCTTTGTGGGCTCTAGACTGCAAATCTCACTGCCATTTATGTCGTTGGTAGAGGAGCAGATACTGATGACTCTGCTGTTCATATTTGGGGAATCCATGGTTGGGTCACTTTTTATGCTGATTTTAGAGGTGTCCTCTCCTTTGTTGTTTTTTTACTTTGGCTTTGTTGGAGACCTCCTGGTTCTGCCTGACCTCATGTCTTCCTGGCTTGCCTTTATTTATTTCCTTGGCCGTTCCTTTTGGCCATTCCCTTGGGTTCCCTTTTAATCCTTTTAGGCCTTCTGATCGTTTGTTTGCTGCTGGCAAGTGCGCTTGATGAGTTTGTTATAATTTATTTTATGTATTTTATTTTAATATCCTTGTCCACCTTCTTCGCTCTTCAAGTGGTGCTGGTATAAGGGAGGATCAAGGGACTTGCCCCACCGCTTCCTCCCGGCGAGGGGAGTCTGTGCAATTGTTCTGGGAATTATTCTGGGGAGTTGTGATGGCTGATTGTAGCACCGTTAAAAAATTAGCACTTAACAATTTTCCATGGGCCGCGAGGGGCCCTGCACTGCACTTCACAGCACTTTAAGCACACTAAGTCGCTCTAAGTTGCAGCAGCAGCAGCTAGTGGATGGCAAGCAGGGTCTGCGAGGTGTGTATCTGACAAGTGAAGTGGGAGGGTGGAGCGTGCTCCGTGATGTTCCTGGTGCTCCTGACCCACAGAGACCCGCAGTAATTCGCTAGAGTGGATTGGGACGCTGCTGCGGTTTCCACCCAGATTCAGCACTCGACTGCTGCTGCCTCTAAATCTTTAACCCCCTTCACCCTGCTGCCTTGCCGCCTTACCGCAGCGCTTGTGGCCCTCTAATTATAGCTGCTGCAGCTGGATGCGTTACAGCACGGCGGGAGGGGCTGCAGATGGAGGAAGTCTGCGGAAAGGTGCAGAGCAGAGCAACCACTCTCGCTGTTTCACTGGTTCGCTGGGGCAAGTGGGGCCCTTCAGGTGAGCGCAGGCTGCACCCGAACTAACCGGGCCGCCTCCGTGTCCCCTTAAGGCACGCTCTCTGCGGCCACCGTCTAACAGCGGCCTCGCTCCCCTCTGCTGATGCTGCTTTCACATCACTCGCCGGTGATGCTGCTTTCACCGCACTCACCGGTGAAGTCGGCAAGGTCGGCAAGGTCAAGTCGGGCCGGGCTCCCTTTCCGACCGGGTTGATGTCTCCCCCCGGCCTCCGGCGGAAAGTCGGAAAAGTCACGGGTAAAGCCAAAAAGCCGATCTGGGCGAAGCTCCTGCAACCTGCAGCGCCTGCAGCACTTCGGCCCCTCCTCCTGTGTCCTGCGTTCTTGCGTCAATGGCTCAAAAAATGTGGGCAGGTGTCCTGCACAATTTGCCCACCAGTTCAGGGGTTCTATCCTGCAACTGGGATCCCAGCCTAGGGTCTGTACCCTTAGACTGGGCAGAGGTCAGGGGTGAGGCTGCCTTCTCCCCACCCCCCTTACTGGGGCCCTGCACCTTCCCACCTGGAGCGGTGCCCCCAGAAGACAAACCGGTAGGGGCACTGTTAGCAGTCGCCCCTTCTTCCAGGTCAGGGGGGACACCCTGAACCTGGCCCTCCAACCCAGGGTCTGTAACCTTAGGCTGGACCTGTGCTTGGCAACCCAGGACTTCTGGGGGAGTACACCAACCCGCCTCAAGGAAAACACACTCCTCTGGAGTTGTGTAAGAGTCTGCCTGGCGCAGGTCTCCAGCCTCCTGTCCACCTGACAGAGCTTGAAGACCCCCCCAGGCCAGAAGTGGCCTCACCAGGGTCAGTCCTGGGGTGCTCTGACCTCAGAGCTGGCAACCCCTGACCCACTGGTCCTTCCACTGGGGACTGCATCCCCCTCTCACCCCTCTCTCTGGACTCATGCCCTCCCCCTACTGGAGAGGTGCTGCCAGACACCAGAGCTGGTGAAATGCTAGTTAAAGCAGTCTCCCCCAGCTCTACTGACACCTTGGGATCCCCCTCAGGGGATGGCCTCCCAGTACAGCCTAGCCTCCCCACCTGGTGTTCCCATAGGGAACCCTCCAGGCCCTGGGACTGGGATTCGGGCACCTTGGGATGCATCCCATTCTCACTCCTTCTCCGCAGAGACAGGACGTGAGTCCCTACACCCCTCCCACTACACCGGGACCTATCTGGGCTACTAAGAACCTTTCCCACCACTCTCGGTTGTGAAATACCTGAGCCACCTCCATCAGGTTCACCCCCAGATGCCTCTTCAGACCCTCTGGAATCCACCAAAAGGTCTGCCTCCAGTGTGAGCTCCCTTGGGTCAGAGAACTCACACTCCACCAGGTGTTGGCATAGCTCTGGAAAACAGGGACTTAAAATATGCTCTCCACCAATTGAATCACACCGCCCCACACAGGTGTTAACCAAGCTATCCTTTGCCTTACCATCCAGTGCCTCGCACGCGTACCCCACACCACTCTCCTGAGATTGGCAAGACAGTGTCTGACTGTCTCTGTCACTCAACCCACACTCTTCTGGGCGGTCTCCACACTCACACACCAGCACTTCTACCATGGGAGAACCCCTCTCCCTGCACTTCTGATCTAGAGTCAGTAGAGTGTCCCTCCCACCCCTAGGACTATGAACCCCCGTGTCAGTTCCCCAATCTACCTCAGGGACACTGCGCAACACTGGAAATACCTCATATACTTGAACCCGCTTTTGTATGTTAACTCCCTCCTTCAAGTCAGGTGCCACATCTCTGGGTGTGTGTACGGCTCCCTCAGCACTAGATAACACCATTTTGCTGCCACCATCTGGACTCCACCTCCAACCCAGCCAAGCTCACTTCCTGAGCTACACACATTTCCTCTTCTTGGCTTAAGGCCCGCTTGGCCTCAGCCCTCTCAAGCTCCTCATCGAGCTCTCTCAGCCTCTGCTCACAAGCTAGAAGCTAGCCATCTTTTTCTGTTTCTCCCACACTTTCAGGGAAGTCCTCCTCCTCAGACTCCACTGGTAGTGTTGGCCCCCAGCGGGGTAACTCATAATGAAATAGGGATGCCTCTAGATCCTCCCTGGACCTTCTCTTCTCAGGCAGCCCTCTTTCCTTGGAGAACACACGTAGCTCCTTCATTGTGTAGATGAACATGTGCCAGAAGTCAAGTTCCATTTTGCAACAACTAACCAGAGTATCAAAAAATACTTCCAGGAGGACACCAGAAAACAGAAAAAGATAGTGTGTGGTTGCGTAATGGTCTGCACTCTACTTACTAGTAGTGTACACCAATCACTGTATGTAAGACACAAATGCAAGTCCAGATCCTTACAGCTGACCACCAATGTTAGAAATGGGGGTCTCTAGTTGGCAGAGGTAGGTACCTTTGTCCAAGTAGGGACCCTTCTTCCTAGTCAGGGTAAGGGGGATACAGTTCTAAAATAACCCCTGCTCACCCCCTTGGTAGCTTGGCACGAGGAGACAGGCTTATCTCAGAGGCAGTGTGTAAAGCATTTGTGAACACATACAGTAATACAGTGAAAACACTATAAATGGACACCACACATGTTTAGAAAAATAAGCAAATTTTATCTAAACCAACAAGACCAAAAACAACAAAAATCCAACATACAAAACTAAAAATAGTTACTGTGCAAAATAACTTTTAAATTGCAGGAAAAACGAGAAAATACAGTTCCTCCGACTCGGTAGCCCTGTCCGGGGCTACCACCATACTGAATACGACAGAATCTAACAATTCCAGCCAACTGCGTCAATACGGGTTAGCAAAAGCGTTGACAGACACGGAGACAGTACCTTATGTTGTTGCGGCCGACACAATGGTACGAGCCGGTCTGGGGCAACCGTCGCGGTTGCGATGTGAGATGGAAGCGTGTGGAGTCGGTGAGACCAAGGCTTGCGTTGCAGGGTGAGGCAGGGCTCGATGCGGTGCTGGCAGGTCATGATGCGGTGACGAAGCCGGTCGGTGTTCGAATCGGGCAGCGATGGAGTCGATGACGTCGGTGTAGTGTGCAGCGAAGCGTTGCGGAGTGCGATGCCCACAGGACGCGGTGCAAGCAGCGGCTCGTTGACGGAGTCGGTGAGACCAGAGTTGCGTGGCGAAACGAGGCGGTGCCCTTTACGGTGCCTTCAGGACACGGAATCCTGTGACGGACTCGATGACAGAGTCGGTTACCCTTTTCTTCTTTAGACAACTGAAACCAGCGGTTCCAGAGACGGTGCCCAGAAGCTTGGTAAGGTCTTTGATGTTCCTGAGACCTTGTGAACAGGGGGTAAGCTCAATTCAAGCCCTTGGAGATCTTCCTCAAGCAGGGGACACAGCAAAGTCCTTTCTCCTTTACTTGGCAGCAAGTAGCCACTGCAGGCCAAACCCAGTCAGCAAACAGCACAGGGGCAGTATTCCTACTCAGCTTCCCCAGCTATTCTCCTTGGCAAAGGTTCCTCTTGATTCCCAGAAGTGATCTAAAGTTCTGGTGTCTGGGTCCCAATATTTCTACTACAAAATCCTTTGTTCTCTGGTGGCAGAGAAGCCCTGTGCTTGGTCAAAACCGGTTCTGTCCTCTCTGGTGCAGCTTCCTGGCAGGAGCTGGAGACAGCATTGTCTTTGGCAGACCAGGCCCATTCAGTTGAAAGGAAATCTCCTCACCCTACTTTAAATGCAGCTCAGGTCTATTCAGCCCAGCCCTGACTCATCAGGCTCTCTGGAGCCACGGCTCCTCCCCCGCCCCGTCATCCAAAAGCCAGACATGCAATACACAAACCTAGCAGAGGCACACCTCACTAAAAGATGCATTTTAACATTCTGAGTTCAGGCATATCAAACTTTATTTTCCTACCTTGTTCCCAGAGGTAGTTATGTTTATAAGATGTTATAAACAAAACGCCCCATTCTAACAGGTAGCCTTGCAATTGTGAAAAACGAAATTGGCAGTATTTCACTGTCAGGACATGCCACACACACCAGGGCATGTCCTACCTTTCATGTACACTGCACCCTGCCCACAGGGGTACCTTGGGCCTACCTTAGGGGTGACTATCATGTAAGAAAAGGGGAGGTTAGGGCCTGGCAAGTGGGTACACTTGCCAAGTCGACATGGCAGATCTAGACTGCACACAGGCTCTGCAATGGCAGGCCAGGGTTACATTTACAGGCTGCTTATGTGGGTGGCACACTCAGTGCTGCAGCCCACTAGCAGCATTTGATTTAAAGGCCCTGGGCATACACAGTGCACTGTACTAGGGACTGACTAGTAAATCAAATATGTCAATCATGGAATCACCAATCCATAAACACAATTATTAGGGAGAGCATATGCACTTTAGCACTGATCAGCAGTGGTAAAGTGCCCAGTCATAAAACCAACAACAACAGGTCAGAAAAAATACAGGAGGAAGGCAAAAAGTTCTGGGATGACCCTTTCAAAAAGGGTCAAGTCCAACAGTGCCCACTTAGTAAAGTTTTATATTTGTCAAAAATACTTTCAAAGCAATAGTTTGTTTTTGAAAAACAAGTTCCCTGACCCACTGGTAGTTTTTTTCCAGTGTGTTTGGGTCATTTTTTTGCCTCTCCCTAGCTGTCGCAAACAGGAAAATGTATATCAGAACATTAACCCTAAATAGGGCGGATGGTCCGAGGTACATTTATTGATGGCCCAATGTTTGACGGCCATCAGGCTAAGGTTTGGCCAGTGCAGTCAGCTTATGCTTCAGCATTGGAAAGATGGCCCTTCCCCCAACTATAAATAGAGGGGATGAACTGCAAGCTTTGTAGACGGGACATCGGCCATTTTGTTGTTGGATAGCCCACATCCGGAAAACCCCAAATGACCCTTAGGCTTTAAAGCTCTTTAAGAATGATAGATATAGGATGCTTATGGTTAAAATCTTCCACAGCTGTGGAAAGCAAGAGTATCTCACTAGAGCTTGTCCATATGAATCAAGGATGTTTAAGTGAGTTAAAGGAGAAGACATTGGGTGTCATCTTTCTCTTTCCTCATGCCCATGTCTACAAATATAGTAACACTAGTTCAGCAGATACCATAGCTTGGTAGGGCTGAAGACATTCTAGGATGTGAGGGTTCTCAGTCTGCATATTGCCTTATTTCATGACTTTCATGCTTTGATCCTTGCCACTGGACAGTGACCTATGGCAAAATATTTCCCCTTTAAGAGCAACACTGCACTCCTCTATGATTCATCTGGATTGCATGGACCCTCCTACCCATCCTGTATAAGGTGCAACTTCAATCTCTAAAAAAAATAGGCAATATAGAAAAACTCATAGTGGTTATTTAGAGCAGAGTGACTCAGCCAAGATTACCCGGCCGGGGACTGCCATGCAAATCAACCCGCACCACCTTACATCCACTGACCTAGGGCTGGAAGCATAAAAGCCCTCTTCCTTCCCCCACATACCCACTTTTGAACACAGGACTGTACTTGGAGGTATCAATGGGCGTGATTTATTATCAGGCCGATAATGTACGAAGGGAGGGGACGTGACAGCCATATACCACCCTCACCACGGATGCCCAAGAACACTGCATTTTGCAAGCAGATATTAAGAATAGAGCATTAAATATTGTTTGACTTTAAGGTCTGGCACAGAACCAGCATTATTTCTCAACAACAGTAAATCATAAATGCGCCTATATGAAACATGTTTACAGCTCCCTCTGGGCTGCTTCCAGAGATGAATACAGTGCGAAATTAAATCGTGAAATATTCTGTTTGAGTTAATAAACTACTGATACTCCCCATCATTTCTTTTGCTGACCATGCCATTACTATAGGTGTCAGCCACATCTTTTGGGGGCAGCCTGAGTCAATGTGTAGCATGAGCTGTGGGACCCACCTCTAGGCATGTTTTTGCCTCCTAAACTGTTGCCTAGGAAAGGGCACGACGAATAAAATAATGGAAATTTCGATTAATGATAACCACGTACATTGCTCTCCCTAGCATTCCTCTCCATTGTTAATTTGCTCATCGTGCCACGCAAATTAGTTTTGCCTCCACCATAGACTGGGAACTCCAGCTCAAACTGCCAGTCGTCATGTACTCTGGAAGGGAACACAAGCAACCTCAGACCAATTTCAGCCTTATTGTGAATAATCTGTGGGTGCAGCCTGAGCGCGGATACGTTTTAAGGCATAGGCAAATGTGCAATTGCCCAGGGCCCCCATCTTCTGAACGTCCCCCCTGGGAAAGATACATTTCTCTCTGTTTGACCTCTTTCTAGTCTTTTTCTCTAGGTGAACCTCTCTGAGCTCCTCTACCTCTGACTCTGTCTCTCTACTCAGTGTCATCTGAAGATTTTTGGAGTCCCGTGCAAGACACATTTTAACTTTTTTGTGCAACCCTGTTAAAGTTTAATATATAATTAGGGCTCCCGGTTTTATGGTATTTTTTTTTTACATTTCCATCTGTATTTATCCATATTTATTTTTTGCCATCTTATTGGTATTTATCCATATTTGTTTTGTGTTTGAGAATAAATGGAGTTGTAAAATGGTGTATTTCCACATTTATTTAACTCTTATCGGTGCTCTCATACATGGATGCCTCTTGCATTTTAACAACTTTAAGCGGCCACAAATAACAAAACACTACACCCACAGGTGAATATTAGTGTTATGCTACAAATATATGTTAATATATGCCTGTATTTAAGGAAATCTGATCCTGTTTTGTAACTCCCCCTTCTGTCTATCTGCTTAGCATTTGTCTGGAATTCATTAAAGACAGCATGGGCAGTCTTTCACAAAAAGCACAATTTTCAGTATTTTTTCGCTTCCAAAAGTAAATACAGGCAGAAAACACATTGTTTTCTATCTGTATTTATCTGTAAAAATCAGTAAAAACACAAAACTGGTGGCCTTATATATAATTTACTATTGTTTGGCATCATGTGGACTTCAATAAGCAGGAAATGGGTAAAACATTTAAAATACCTCCTCTACAGGGCTCCCAAAAATATGTCTTGCTCAGGGCCCCCAAAATCCTTAAGATAGCACTGTGAACTCCTATGGCACGGTGAGCTACAGAGCTCAAATCTAGGGTAGGCATATTGCCTAGGATGTTGATTAAGAATGACACCAAAAAGTGATGGATGAAATGTGTAAATTAATAATGACCACTAGCATTCCTCTCAGGAGCTACAGCTAGCCCTGAAAGCTAGCCACTGCTCTTCCTGTCTTCTGCAGATTTTTCCTGTGCCCCGCAGGGCCTAATTGACCCAGAAATGAAAAGCAGCCCAAGAAAATATTTTGATACTTGCCCCACTAGTATTCTTTATGCATTGGCTAAACCAGCTACGGTTCACCAGACAAAACTGAGGAGCAATCCAAGAAATAATACTTCACTATATGGCACTGTACCCAGGAGTAATATTTATCTGCAGCAGCAAATCATGTTTGTCAGTAAGCACATCTGCTACTGCTTCCTCGGTGCTGCTTCCAGAGTTTGGTGGGATGAGGGTCCCTCAGCCCATCTATCCACTCTCTCCCAGCCCAAAGACGTTTGTGTCTGTGTCCCAGAGGTCCAGTAGTCAGAACGTGGCCAGTCCTCCCTGCCAAGACCCATTGGTTAGGGCAGTCGCGCAGCAGGCTCTCTTGACTCTGAGACAGTACAGACCTGACACTCACAGAATGCAAATCCCCCCAGTTTGACAAAACGAATGACTATTTATGAACACAACGCACCGGTTTGTTCAGCGTGACTTCCCCTGCATCAATCTTCATATTGCGAATGCCTCTGCTGGAAATTTGCTTCAAATTCCCTCTTAGGTTTCATACATGAGAGGAGCTCTGGACTTTCAGTGCTGCCTCCATCAGTGAGGTGGATTCACCTTCTCTCTCCCCGTCTACCTGTCCCTTTTTCACTTCTCACTGTTCACTTCCCCTCACTTTCCTCATCTAGTGTAGCCCTACTCTCCTTTTATAACTTTTGATAAACAGTTCATTCGACTTTTACAATCACACCAATTCTATATGTATGTTCAAAAACAATTCAAGCGAAAAAGAAGTTTGAATATATAAAGATTAATTAAAAATCATTTAGTGCAGAGGTGGCTCTCTGTGAGTCCTGTCTGCCTGCCTCCCTTCCCCCCTCCCTCCCCCTGTTACCATCTCCCCCTCCTTCTTTAAGAGCAACTGCAGATTTTATAAACCGTTTACAGATTCAGTTATTTTTGGACTACACTTGATTACACAGTCAACCAGAACAATGCAAATCGACCTGGCTTGCTGGCCATCCTATAGGCAGAAACAGGGCGTAGCAGGGGTTGGAATTGGAAAGGGTGGGTTGGAGGTGTATGGGACTAGTGGATCTCATATTACATGCAGAGTACATGCCAAGACAGTCTTACAGGCTAACATTGTCAACAGAATATTAGAACATTGGAATGTTGAGCGCTCCATTGAAGACAATGGAGTGCTCTGGGCTTCTAATGGCTGGTAGAAGCCCGGAGAGCAACATTCCAATGCTTTTTTCATTTCACAGCTGTTGCTGTGAACAAAGGCCTCTCGGAGACCAAGGGGATTTAAACCACCTCGGACTCACAGAGGCCTTTGTTTTTACAAATTAGAACACTCTGCCCTCCAGGGGTGAAATGTTCTAATAGCCTTAGCGCCCTCTGTAGCGGGCTCAACCGGCTATTAAAGGCCCGCTCCCTTGTTAAAGGCCCTCGCAGCTGCAGAGGGCCTTTAATGGCCAGTAGAGCCCACTACAGAGGGCTCCAAGGCTATATTAAGGTATGTGGAAAGCCATGCCACCACCCTCTACCTCCTAATACACGAGAATGGTAAAGCTAAATGTAAGATATAGCATTTGCGCCAGCTTGCTGACTTATTAATATTATTATTACATTTATAAAGCGCACAGCTACCCAACAGGGTCTCCCGGCGCTGAACATGTGGAGGCAAACACATCTAGACAAAGGCGAAAGAAAAACAGAGATCACAAAAGGTAAGAGAAAAGCAGAGATCAAACCAAGTCACTAAACAGCAGCGTCTTTAAGCTCTTACGGAAGGCTAGCAGGGAATGACAGTTCCTAAGGTCATTTGGAAGAGCATTCCAGAGCCTGGGGCCAAGACAGGACAAGGAACAACCCCTCATACGGTCGAGCCGAAACCTGGGAACTGAAAACAATTAAAGGCTGGAAGATCGCAGCTGACGAGCCGGAACATAAGGTGTAACCAGACTTTGAATGTAGGAAGGGGCAAGGCCGCATTTGGCACAAAACATATATCAGAGGGCATGAACTCAATACGCTTATTGACTTTAAGCCAATGGAGTTGGTGGTGCAAAGGAGATGCAGAGGCATATCTTGGCAGGTGGAAAAGAAGACGTTAGCAATGAGATACTTCTACTTGGATTAAAACCCAGGTGGTATACATGTTGTTTTGTCACTTAAAGAAAATATATCCTAGGACTTAAAGCCCCCAGAAGATAAATACATAAGTCAAACTGTCTTTGCAGGTTAAAGAGTTTGTACAAAAAACACCCAGTACTAGTGGGGCTCTGTATAAGTCACAGAAAAAAATCAGCAATTCTTAGCGAGATTGTCACAAAAAGATAGACTGAATCCTAACTATATTCTTCAGATAAGAGACCATGGGGCATATTATCAAGGGCTTTATCGCCGCTTTAGCGGCGATAATTTTATCGCCCTATTAGCAAGCTGTCGCTAACAGGCGTTAGCGACAGCTTTCAGGTGTTAGAGGCCGCGTTAACCATCGCCTTGCATGTCAGCGATAATTATCGCTAATGACATGCAAGGAAGGCGTTCCCTACTAAAAGCGACTGAAAACAGTCGCTAATCCCACTACCCCTATTAGCAAGGCAGGCGAAGCGATATAATACTCGCGCTAAGCGCGTTTATCGCTATATTTTATCTCCTGCTAGTGAGGATGACTTACCTGTTTAAGGTATATGAGGTGGATTCTAATGCTGAATCCACCTTAGCGATAATGCGAGAATATCGCTGCTTTTCCAGCAATATTCTCACATTTTATCGCTATCGCTGGAAATAATATCGCTATGGAGATAAACCTTACTAATAGGGTGTTATCTCAGCGATATTTTCCAGCGATAGGCGGCGTTAACCAAAGTCGCGCTAAGCGCGGTTAACGATAAATATCGCTATTCCTTGCTAATATGCCCCCATGTTCTTACACCAAAAGTTATTTGCTAAATGTGGCCCCTCCACTGTTTCAAAGGACGTATTCAGTGTTATACAAAGTTCCATGGTGAGCACCGTTGCTCCTCAATCCTGTACTTGCATGGTCACTTGGGGACCACCGAGTTTAAAGATGGGATGTAGGCCTGGTGTGAAATTTCAGTCACGCCAGTGTAAATCCCGTAATTCCTGGCATTTGGCATTACTCTTTTTATGTCGAAGTATGCAATTATGCCATATGGCGTACTTGGTAGATAGTCAGGTAAAATAGTCCTATCTCTGCATCACCAGAACAACGCAAACCTACAGAATGTGAGCGGCTCTTGTTCACGACAGTTGTGATTTTGCACTATTTTGTTAGTGCAAAATCAGTCCTTGCATCAATTGCGGAAATAAGGATGCACTTCACGCTAAATTCTACATTTGCGTTTCACATAATTTCACTTAATATTTTCCGAAATCTAATGTAATCATGCAAAAGTAAATTACAAGACTTAAGCACATTAATCATGAAATTGTTCCATTCTATCTTTAGGACTTGGGTACATCTCAGTCTTGTAAGTAGCATCAGGGATCAAGACATACATTTATTAAAAAGAAAGCTCGAATAATTATATTCTGCTATCTCCTAAGGGGCATTGTTTACTCCCACTTTTACGTAAATTCCATAAGAATGCACCTAGTTTGGCCTTCGTTTGCTAAAAGTCAATAGAATTGGTCTTCAACTGGTCGACTAAATTCCATAGATCACTGAGGATTCAATTTACAAAACTGTTTTGACAACATATGATAAATGCTATGATGTGCCCCCCTCAACTTTGCAGGGAGTTTTATTCCTTTACTTAAGTAAGCAGCAGGCCTGACACATACTACACCAGTACAGCATGCATACAGCCCTACTTTTTACCATTACTTATCTGACCATGAGGCGAGAGCTGACTAGCTACACTCAGCCTAACTTGAACACACTCGGTAAAGCCAAATGACGAATGCACTAATGTGTACCCAGTCGAGAACTTTCTCCACAACCAGCTTTGATTTACTATGTTGAGCGGTAGAATTAATAAATGCAGCTTGCCTTCCCAACAGAATTCAAATCAGCCTATACCCTCGAACATTATGTCTATGTCACTTAGGGCCATATGTATCAAGCCAAATTGCATTCGCAAACGCCGAAATTCGCAGAATTTCGGCGTTTGCGAATGCAATTTTGCTTAGAGGTATGTATGAAGTCAAAACTGCCTCGCAAAATAAGGAATCGCAAAATTTGCGATTCCCTATTTTGCAATTGCATTTAAGGAATCGCAAATTGCGATTCCTTAAATGCAATTTAAGAAGCACCAAAAAAGTGCAATTTGGCCTTAAGGAATCGCAAATTACCAACAACTTCAGGTTGGTGGTAATTTGCGATTCCTTTGAAAAATGCACTTTTTGCATTTTTCAAAGTGCCATGTGGCGCACATACATGCCCTTAGGGCATGTATGTACGCCACATCTGCACCCATGCTCATTTCAGGGTGCAACAGGGCGTCCTTTAGACACCCTGGCACCCTTGAAATTGCATTCTCAATTTGCGATTCTCTAATTGGGAATCGCAAATTGCGAATGTCTTCCCATTCATTCCTATGGGCCTCTAGGCCCATAGGAATGAATGGGGAGGTATTCCTTAATTGCGAATCGCAATTTGCGATTCGCAATTAAGGAATATGTAGGATTCGCAAAATTTATTGCAAATCCTACATACATAGTGTTTTGCGATTCTCAATTAGCGATTCCTTAAAAATCGCAATTTGAGAATCGCAAAACATGGTGTTTATACATATGGCCCTTAGACTCTTGATCTCACTCCCTTGCTTCACCTTCCCTTTCCTGCTTTTTCTGGCTATTATCTCTATTCTATTCTGTTCCTTTCTTTTGCAAAGGATCTCTCCCCACCTTCTTTCTCCGTTTATTCCATCTTATTTCTTACCCTCTACCTATTAAAAGCATATATTCATCTAAAATTAGCTACTGTGGCTATCCGCTAAGTTTCTTTCGCTCTCATTTGCTTTTCTTCTGCCTGCGTGGATCCTTGCTATTCCTTTGCTCCTATTTCTTCATCTGTATTTCTACATGTCTTTCTTCCCATTTCATTCCTCCGACTGCTCTCTTTCATACTTCCTGCCTCAAGCACCGCATACGAAGCCTTCCTCCAAGTGATAATTTAACTGTGATGAAAAATAAATGCAATTGTTTAAATGATTATTGAAGAAGCTGATTAGCCTTTGGTAACTGGGGGACTGATTCACAAAGGTAGCTTGCACTTTTGAGCAAGCTTACACTTTTGAGTAAGTTTACTACTGTTTGGTATTCACAAACTGCAGGCAAGATTCACAAATGTAACTTACACTTTTAAGTATGTTTACATTTTTGAGTAAATTTAGTAGTCTTTGCTATTCACAAACTCCTAGTGTAAGTTACTATTAAAAAGAAACAGTAGTAAGTCCAGCAGTACACATGGCAAACCATTGATACTGCAACACCCTGCCATAGAAAGTAATGGATGTAGGAACTCAAAGTAAAACCCCATAAGAAATCCTGTTAAATTAAATTACATTATTTAAAATATTAAAAAATATATTTATATTAAATTAGTGTTCTAAAACAATAAATAAATATAACACATTTATTATTTCATTATACAATATTTTAATAGCTCATTTTGAATATATCAAATAACTTACATTACATTTTATTAAAATGCAATTGAATTATTTTTTATTAATTCTATGCATTACTTTTAATCATTTTCAATGTACATTTAAAAGTTTTTTTTTAGGTGCAAACGTATTTTCTATTTAACTGTCAAGAAAAATCATTTTAATTTAATGCAATATTTTTCAATCAAATAAAGTTTTAATTCAAAATAAATGTAATAGTTTCTGTTCTGCATTTAAGGTAAATATAAAAGGAATTTATGTTAATATTTAGCATAAAAATAGTTTAATATTTATTTTCGAGCTAAATAATATTTTTTTTAGTTTTCCCTATACTTCACAATGCAGAGCTGTCCGTTCTGACTGCAGAGTCTCACTATAGTCAAATATAGGAAAAATGTAAAATATGTATTTTTGATCATCTGGGTTCCATGTCCTTGCAAGTCTAAAGTGAAGCAGATCAGCTGACCATCCTCAATGCTGGCTTCAGTCAGATGGGCTGTGATTTTTGTTCTCTTGTTCATAGGTGTGGCCCTCTCCCTTGGACAATAATATTTAAACCATTCGAACAGCTTGCAGCTGCTTCCAACTAAGCACCCCAGAACTAAACAGAATGAGTATCATACACACACTTTGAGAATGATATAATCAACATAAGATAATCAAGAGGAAATAATACAATCATTAATCAAAAAGAAAAGTCTTTAATTTCTTTTTTGAAAATGGATTCAATGGGAGCTCTCCGTAGAGCAAGGCGGAGGATTTTCCAAAGTTTGGGAGACTGGTATGAAAATTGATCTGCCTCCCCTTCTGGCTTTACGCGCTTTAGGAACTTGCAACAACATACGGTTGTTGGATCTGACAGATCTAGATTGTTGGTAAGGCCTGAGTCTTTTCCTTTTGTAAATAGGGCTTTTCTTAGGAAAGACTCTGTAAGAAAAGAATAGAGCTTTAAATTTAGAGCTTCAAATTCAATTAGTTTGATAAATGGCAACCGATGCAAATGCTTCAGATGAGGGGTGGTTGATTATTGGAAGGAGATTCTCAGGATGAATCTCACCGCCGCATTCTGAATAATCTGGAGCCTCTGGATGAACTAGGCAGGAAGACCCAGATACAAGATGTTAGTATAATCCAGTCTGTATGTGATTATGGCTTGAAAAATGGTCTTTCTTGTGTAGGTTGGGATTAGATGAAGCATTTCATTTAAAGATCAAAGTTTAGATAAGCAGAGGGATGAAATATTTTGAATTTGAGATGCAAATGAGAGTTTGGTGTTAAGTGTTATACACAGGTTTCTCATTGTATAGGTAGGCATAGGGGAGAGACCTAGTTCTTCAGGCTACCATCTGTTTGGATTAGAAAAGCAATTTGCCTCCAAAAAAAGAATTTCAGTTTTATCTTAATTTAATTTGAGGTAATTGTTGCTCATTCACTCAGCTACTCCTCTCAGACACTGTTTGATAGTTGTCAAGGCCTCCCAATTGTCCTGATGAAAAGACACAAGTAGTTGAGTATCATCTGCGTATGAGATCATTTGTATACTGCAAGATTCAACCGTCTTTTCCATTAGCTCTAGATAGATATTGAATAATGTGAGGCTCAATGCAGATCCCAGCTGAACCCCATAACTAATGGTCTGGAGGCAGATAGACCGCCTGAGTACTGTCCTCAAAGAAAGGTTTTATCAAGGCAAAAGCCTATCCTTGGATCCACAGTCTTCCTCAACCTGTCCAGCAAAATTGGATGCTATACAGTAACAAAGGTACCGGATAAATCTAAGAGAACCATCATAGATGAGGAGCCTTGATCAAGGATATCTTTGATTAATTCAGCCACTTCTAACAAGGCTGGCTCCAGCTGAAACCTGGACCAAAGCCTGATTGTGACTCATACAGAAGATTGTTAGATTCTAGAAAATGGGATAATTGTTGGTTGGCAAATGTCTCCAGAATCTTAGAAACTGCAGGCAGAAGTCAAATTTGTCTAAAATTACTCAAGATTGTTGGTTTAGCTTTAGGCTTCTTCAGTAAAGAGAGCAATTGAGTTTTTTCCAGCTCACATGAACTATGACAGTTTTCAAAGAATTGTTCATGATGTAATGAAGAACTAGATTATTAGTAGCAGATATCAGATTTAAAATATGAAGAGGGCACTGGTCTAAAGAAGACCCAGATTTACAATTAGTTATTTCCTTTGCAGAGTCCTCAAGAGAAATGGAGTCAAAAACAGATAGTTGAGGGCCGGAGTCCATCCTGAAAATGTTTCAATTAGAGAGAGAAACACCTTGCCTGTGAATTTAGAATAAATGGTATGATTTTCTCCTAGAAGAATTCTGACAGGTCATTACATAGCTTCAGGGAAGGAATTACTTTTTTTTCCTTTGGTTATGGGGAGAAAAAAGATTGAACAATTTTTGAGAGATCACGTGGTGTGATGGAAGCTAATTAAAGTTGCCCAGTCTCCACTGTCTTTTATGTAAGGCTTCAGTAAAATGGAGATTCTTCTAAAATCCAGACTGACCTCTTCCTGAAATGAAATTAGCAGCAAACATGGCCTCATCCCTAGCAAAGTTGTCTCTAGGCTGGACTATGATGCTTTTAGGTGAATTACAAGTTACTCCCTCAAAAGTGTAGGATTTATCCAAGTCTGAATTCATGGGTGAGAAGCCAGAGACTGTAAAAGTAGAAGCTTCTTTCAAAATATGAACACTTCACCACTCAGGAAGGATTGTCTTTCCTAGTATATACCATCTCTTCCCTGAGATTTCATAGCTGTCATGAAGAGGCAACGCAGGTTCACACCTTTCAACCGAATTTGTGGATTGTTCCCACACTGCTTTGTCCAAGGTGTCCTGGTTGTTATAGGAGCCTCAGCACAACACAGGAAAAGGTAATGGGGAGTTTCAGGGAGTTTAAGGTACTGTCGATGAACATCCAACTTTGCAAGGTAGTAGCTGTGTTTATTATCAGCCCAGATAAACCAGCAGCATTGTGGCAGGGCTCAGACAACAAATGTAAGCTATTATGTCCACAGGGGGAGAAAAGTGTTACAGCAAACAAATGATGGACGGAATGCTGACAATGCAAACATTCTCCCCCAGTCAAAAGATCTGGGTTAAATCCATCGTTCTTTTGCCCACTACGCCACCCCAGTTTGGACCCAGCCATATGCAAATCAGTCTTGACCCTGTGCCCCATGGGAACAGTCCAGGCCGAACTGCCAGGCCAGGTCCTCCCTGGACCGGAAACAAGCATCCTGGGACCGGTTTCAGAGTATGTCACCCTTCTTCAGCCAGGCTAGCTTGAATCCTGTGGCACAGTGAGCAAGGGACCCACGTCTGGGCATACCCATCCCACTTAGGGCGAAAAGTGTTACAGCAAACAAATGATGGATGGAATGCTGACAATGCAAACATTCTCCCCCAGTCAAAAGATCTGGGTTAAATCCATCGTTCTTTTGCCCACTACGCCACCCCAGTTTGGACCCAGCCATATTCAAATCAGTTTTGACCCTGTGCCCCATGGGAACAGTCCAGGCCGAACTGCCAGGCCAGGTCCTCCCTGGACCGGAAACAAGCATCCTGGGACCGGTTTCAGGGTATGTCACCCTTCTTCAGCCAGGCTAGCTTGAATCCAGTGGCACAGTGAGCAAGGGACCCACGTCTGGGCATACCCATCCCACTTAGGGCGAAAAGTGTTACAGCAAACAAATGATGGACGGAAGGCTGACAATGTAAACATTCTCCCCCAGTCAAAAGATTCAAGCTAGCCTGGCTGAAGAAGGGTGATGCCCTGAAACCGGTCCCAGGATGCCTGCTTCCGGTCCAGGGAGGACCTGGCTTGGCAGTTCGGGCTGGACTGTTCCCACAAGGAACAGGGTCAAGACTGATTTGCATATGGCTGGGTCCAAACTGGGGTGGTGTGGTGAGCAAAAGAATGATGGATTTAACCCAGATCCTTGTGACTGGGGGTGAATGTTTACATTGTCCAGCATTCCGTCCATCAATTGTTTCTTTTGCATTTGTCGCCCTAAGTGGGAAAGGTATGCCCAGACGTGGGTCCCGTGCTCACTACACCACTGGATTCAAGCTAGCCTGGCTGAAAAAGGATGATGCCCTGAAACCGGTCCCAGGATGCTTGCTTCTGGTCCAGGGAGGACCTGGCTTGGCAGTTTGGGCTGGACTGTTCCCACAAGGAACAGGGTCATGACTGATTTGCACACGGTTGGGTCCAAACTGGGGTGGTGTGGTGAGCAAAAGAATGATGGATTTAACCCAGATCCTTGTGACTGGGGGTGAATGTTTGCATTGTCCAGCATTCCGTCCATCAATTGTTTCTTTTGCACAGGGGGAGAAAAGCAGCCAGCAAGAGAACCACTATTTTTGGTAGTCCCACGCACCCTTTCCTACATGGACACATTCCACAGTAGTGTTACTCTTGCACTCAAGGGCCTCTGAACTACTGACTCACCTGAAACAGACTTGCAAGAGTTTCCTTTGTTGAATGCCATTTTTTGTCATGCTATTTATTTGGATGGATTGGGTCCTCAAAATTATTAGCTCTTGAAAGCCAGAATTGAATTGGAGAAACAGTCGATATCTTTGTACCCCAGATGGTTTTCTAACAAACTATAAAGCATTGCATGGTTTGCCAAGCTTGTGTGACTACAGAAAAGGAACCTTGCCAGGGTTGGATGAAGTTCTGAGAAGCACATCAGCAATTTGAGAATTGGTACTAGCCAAGAGATAGGCCCTTGGAAGGAGAGAAGGGCATGGTAGGTATTCCTTCAAAATTGGGGCACAATCTCCTTCTCTCTAAAATTCCACAGCACCGTTCACCAATGCTACTTATCACTGCATCACACAAGCATCTATTTTTCCCCTTCTTCTTTTTCCATGACCCACACTTTGGTAAAATGTGATGTAATTGTAGGTACATCAGTATTACAAGAATTGCACTTCTGTATTTTAGAAAGACCTCTTGCACAAAGGTCTCTGGCACCTACTCCTTCACAACGCCTAGATGCAAATCTTAGAACACCATACAGCTGTGCCAAGTTCAGAATTTGCACTTTAGTTTGTGTTAGGCCATGCTTCCTCTACTATGGTGGCCATTTCTTCAATACTGGTGTGTGTCCTGTCTAGGAGTTGCCTTTGAAAGACACTCATTAATTACAGCTTGTCTTCACTCCCAGTGTCATCTGCGTCTGTTAGTTTCCTTGTATTTACTGGATGTGCCTACCTCCGCAAAACAGTTCTTCCATCTTAGTGCATTTTTTAATATCCTTTACCAGCAAAGTCGGCTTTTATGTTATGTTATATGGATTTGCATAATGCACTAATCACCCAAGAGGGTATCCAGGCGTTTGGACAGGTGTGTAGGTGTGAAGTCCCCAAGGTGCTTATACGAAGAATAAGGTCTTCAGCTTCTTCAAGAACTAAAGAGGTGAGAATGAGGCATTGATGTGTTGAGGGAGGTTGCTTTATGTCTTGGGTGCGATGTAGGAGAATGAGCGACCTTCAGTTTTGCTTTTGCAGGTGCAGGGAACGTGTGCGAGTGAGAGTGAGGCAAAGCATAGGTGTTTGGTGGATTGGTGAAAGTGTATGTGGCTGTTCAGGTATTCTAGTCCTGTTTTGTGTAGGTCTTTGTATTTGTGCATGAGAGGTTTGAATTGGCTGTGCTTGTGAATGGCAAGTCAGTGAAGCTTCTTGAGGTGCGGTGTGATGTGAGTGTGGCGTGAGAGGTCCAGTATGAATTTTACAGCAGTGTTCTGTATGGTCTAGAGTCTGTGTAGGAGTTGTTTGGAGATTCAAGCATAGAGAGTGTTGTCGTGGTCCAGCCTGCTGGTGATGAGTGCTTGCATGAGGGTCCTTCTGGTGTCCTGAGTCTTCTGGTGTCCTGAGGCAACCATTTGAAGATCTTTCATAACATGCATAGGATATGGAAGCAGAAGGCGCACACTGCATTGACCAGACCCATCATGTCGAGCTTGCCGTCTAGGATTATCCCTAGATTTCTTGCATGGTCTGTAGGTGTGGGTATTGGTCCTAGTTTTAACTTCCACCAGGTGGAGTCCAAGGGGATGTCTTGTTGCCAAAGATCAGTTCTTCTGTCTTGTCAGAGCTGATCTGCAGGCTGTTGGTTCGCATCCAGCCCGCTACCATGGTCATGCAGTTGGCGAAATTGTCCTGGTGGTGGTTATCTTGTCTGTGAGGGAGAGAATTAGTTGGGTGTCATCGGCGTAGGAGATGACAGTGATGTCTTGTGATCGGATGATGTTGGGGAGCGGTGACATGTATGTGTTCAAAAGGGGGGGGCTGATGGACGATTCCTGTGGTACTCCTCATGTCAATCTCTTGGTCTCTGATGTGAAGGGTGATAGCCTGACCCTTTGGGTCTCCATTTGCGAGCAGATCATTGTATGCCAATCTCGTGGAGTCTTCTGATGAGGGTGTTATAGGAGACAGTGTTGAAGGCCACTGAGAGATTGAGCAGGATGAGGGCCACTGTTTCTCCTCGGTCCAGGATGATTCGAATGTTGTCACTAGCCATGATAAGTTCCGTTTCGGTGCTGTGATGCTTTCTGAATCCAGATTGAGTGTTGTCTAGAAGTTGGTGAAGTTTGAGGTGTGTTGTGAGTTGCTTTTTGGTTGGCCTTCTCAATCACTTTGGCTGGGTAGGGGAGCAGGGAGATGGTTCGGAAGTCGCTCAGTTGATTTGGGTTGGATGTGGACTTCTTGAGGATGGCATTGATTTATGCATGCTTCCATTCTTCTGGAAAAGTGGCGGCTGTGATGGAGGTGTTGATAATGTGGGTCAGGGTGGTGCTGATTGGTGATGCTCCCAGTTTGCAGATGCAGTGGGGACATGGGTCCCTTGGGGCCCCTGAGTGAAAGGTTAGCATGATAGCTGCTGTGACTTTTCTGGTGAGGTTTGTCCATTTGGTCAGGTGGTGGCTTGTTTGGTGGTGGGAAGGTTAGCAACGAGTTCTCTGGGGTTGGGTTGCTGTGCAAAGTTGCTGTAGATGTTTGCGATTTTGCTGTGGAAGAAGTTGAATAGGTTGTCACAGAGTTGTTGGGAGGCAGCAATGTTTTTGACAGTGGCTAACAGTGAGGTGAAATCCTTAACAATCGAGAAAATCTCCTTGCAGCTTTTGGAACTTCCTTTGATACGTTCCACTAGTGCTTTTTCATTGGTGTCTCTTATTTGCTGGTGATAGCGTCTGAGTGCAACCTTATAAGTACTTCTGTCTGTGGTGTGGTGTCTTGTTCTCCATTTCCTATCCAGCTGTTTACAATGTCGTTTGGTTTCTCAGACGTCTTCTGTATACTAACTGGTCTGCTTGTTTGATCTACTATGCTGGTTAGGTTTGATGGGTGGGAAGGAATTTTCACGGTTCTTGATCCAGTTGTTGAAGTTGTTGATGTCCTTGTCGAGGTTGCCTGTGGGTCTAGGTGGAACCGTGCTGAGGGCGCTGAGCAGCCTGTTTCTGTGATTTTTCCCCAGCTGTGGCTTGGAATGCTAAACCTGGGCAGGGTGTTGACTTGAGGTGTGTTGATTTGGGAGTGGATGATGGAGTGGCTGTTCCATGTGAGTGCTGTGGTGGAGCTGTATTTTATGCTGTTGCTTGTGGTGAAGATGGGGTCCAGTGTTTGTCCTGCAGTGTGTGTTAGTTCTGGGACAAGCTGGGTGAGTCCGATGTTGCTCAAGCTTTCGAGGAGTGCTGTAAAGCGAGGGTTGTTTCGGTTTTCCAGGTGAAAGTTGAGGTTACTGAGGATATTGAAGGCTCTGGAGTCGATGGTGAGCAGGGCGACAAAGTTGGTAATGAGGTTGGTAAAGGTGGCTTGTGGTCGGGGCGGTCGGTAGCCAAGGGTTCAGTTTAGGCTGAAGTTTTCAGAGATTTGCAGCTTGAAGTGCAGGTGTTCCATGAATTGGGTGCCATTCTCTGTGGATGATGTGCATTTGATGGATTCCTTGTAGATGATAGTGTGTCCTCCTCCTGACTTGTGATGGCAATCCTGTTGAATGATCTTGTAGCTTGCTGGGATTGCCGTGGTCATGCTGGGAGCTGATGAGGAGTTGAGCCTGGTCTCTGTGATGAAGAAGATGTCTGGTGCGTCACTACTCAGCAGGTGCCCTAATTCGGTTGTGTGTTTTCCGAGTGATTGTGTGTTGAGATGCCTGCATACATGTGGGTGTTGACAAGTGGGTTTGCTGTGGTGCGTGTTGCAGGATGGGTGTGTAGGCGTGGTTGGTGCTTTTGTATTGGGAGAGGGTGTTGAGGGCCTTGTTAGTATTTGCATAGGGTGACTGGGTGGGTGGCGACTTTCAAAACTGGCAGTGGTTGCAGGTGAAAGCTCCTACCGTGGTGTGAAGCTTGGCACAACAGCAGTTAGGGGAACAGAATCTGGGGTCTAGAGTCCTAAGGAGTACTGCGAAGTATCGGTGGGTAGTGATTGGACAAAGGTCCTGGTGCAGATGGGCTCACATCTGGTGTGTCTTTGGCGTGCCAGTGGGGCGCCCGCTGAGAGCTTCCGCTGCAGGTCCGTGCTGCGTATTAAGTTTACGTTTTAACTTTTGCACATTTTATTTAGTTTATGTTTCTTTCCCTGTAGAGACCATCGGGACGAGAGCTTAGTTAGCAGTATCTGAGATTTTGGACCCCACCTTGGGCTTTTCTCCCCCCACACTCCACCCTCCTTTGTCCCATTTATTTTGCATTTTGATTGTGCTTAGAGTCAGCTGCGCAAAGCGTCCGAAATGCTGGATCTCTACCCTTTCAATCTTCAGTTTGCATCACTTATTGAGCTGACATTCTGCATTTTCTTGACCTGACAGTTAAGATCAGCACTCTTTGCCTTTATTGCCCTGATCGCTTAATGGTTATTTCAAATGTTGCTCTTGCAATTTGTCCTCCCTTAGTCCACTTCAAGTTAGACCATAACCAAATCCATCTGCCAGTAAAAGCCTTTGTATCACCTCTTTCATACTCAGTCTTTCACACCCCCTCATCCATTTCAAAGTGCTTACTAATTAATTATATGCTCCCTTCATAGACATCAACTAGAAATTTATGAGTTTATAAGCACTCAACAGTCTGATGATATGTTCTTTATGGAGAAGTGACTTTGGAAATTCTCCACCCCTGAAATTGCCCTCTCAATCCCTGCTGCCTTCTCTATTATAAGGCAAGCAGGGTGGTGGGAAGGGAATGCCCTCTATGCCTTGTAAACTGTAGGAGAAACCTGGAGGTGCACACATGGTGTCGCGGTGTGGTTGCCTCATTTCACGTCACCACATGACGCAGAGAATTTGAAAAAGATTTCCCCACCGCTTGGCAAGGGAAGTCGGCTACACTGACCTGCAGTGCTTGTTGGCAGTTAAAGGGTATAGTATAATGTCTGCTGTCTCTACGACCATAGGTCTGGTCCTTTGAAGCAGAGAAAGAAAAGAAAAGAAAAGAAAAAACAAATTGGTCCCCATGGCCAAATGTAGGGTTATAGACTGCCTTTGGTGGGGTTGGGGGGGCACAATGACAGGAGAAACAATAACTCCTGGGTGTGTGCATGGTGTGGCAGGTGCAGCAACTGGTCATGAAGCAACGGCAGAGAGAAGAGCGCCCTCTGAGGGTAAGGGAAGAGGTTACCTGCTGGAATGCAGCACCGGCAGGCAACACAGAACCCACACAGAGAACAACGAGGGCAGCGTCATCGTAATAAGGGCAGCAATACTGGTTTGTGGCTCCCCATAGGAAAGGAAGGCGTGTGGCATATTTACTTCTGGGGTCATTGCCTCCCCCAAGAGCTCTTCAAACACGGGAGAGAGTTGGATCCTGGCATAAGAGAGGACGGGGCCATTCAGAGAGTGGCCTGATGGCAGCAGATGGGGGCTGCTCCTTAGTGGATCTGGGACAGCATGAGGCCAACACAACAGGTGGCTGCTAGTTAAAGTCAGAGAGGACAACGTCACAGCACCTGTGGATAGGGGAGGTCACCAGCAGAGCCCAGAGGCACCAGGAAGACCAACAGATGGAAAGTAGGGTCCAGGGCAGGTACTCAGAGAACAAAGGTTGGTGGCAAGAGCAGTGAAGAGCAAGGTGGGACAGGTTTCACAGGAGCTGACCCGCCCACGCTTGTGGATGGAGAAGCATGTGAGAAGGCCCCTATGATGTGTAGGAGCAACAAAATAGGAGAAGTATTGGAAGTGTGGGCCCCAGTCACCAAAACTCTTCAAGAATCGGGAGTAGGTGCAAGGTGAACTGTTTTGTGGGACCTAGTGCCTAGAAAGAGGACAGCACAGTGGAAGAGGTTGAAGATCCGAGTCTCAAGGGGTTGAGGTAAAGGGGCGTGCACCGCCAGAGAGCTGGATCAAGGTGGCAGGCAGAAGGTGGCTGGCAGTGGAGAATGTGCATCCAGATTGTGCACCCCCCATCGTCTCAAGAAGACCAGTGCTACAGAAGATCGACCCTGTGGACTATGGTGTGGATCTAGAGATTCAGTAGGAAACATGGCATCAGATACAAGAGGAGCCACAGTGAGGTCAGAGATTATGTGGTGCACAGGCAGAGCAGAGGGTGTGCAGGTGATTCAAGGTGATTAAGAGGCAAACAGGCACAGCATGACGGAAGGCAGAGATGAGTGGCACAAGGGGAGGAAATTGGAACAGATGAGATTGTAGGAGATATTCAGAAGAGAGCGATCTCGACATGCAGAGCAAAGGACACAACAGTTCAGATTCAGACAGGAAAAAGGGCAACAAAAGGAGATGGACAATGGAGAGGGAGGGAAGGGGTGATTGGAGAACAGAGTAGAAATGGGAGAGGGTTGAGAGGAAGTGAGCATGAGCCTGAGACGACACAAGGGAGAGTAACATTGTGACAGGCATTAGTTGTCGGCAGGAAAATTTAGAGAGAGGAAGAAAATAAGCAAAAAAAGGTGGAGAAAGTCATGGAGGGGAATATGCGAGGCGGAAAGACTGGAGAGCAAGTATAAGGATCATTGGTGGGGGACAAGGGACACAGCAGAACGTGAAAGTGAGACACTGAGTGTGAGCTGCATGAGAGACAATGAAAGGAGCATGTGTTTTAGTGCATTTCAGAGGGTGCTGTTTGGGTTCTAGTAGAAGTATTTGATAGATAACGATAAGGGTGGAGGAGGAAGGGCAGACACAAGAGAGGATGGAAGAAATGGAAGACAGGGGGAACAAGGACGACAAGCAGAAAGAAGTAGAACTTGAAGATGTGATGACTAGGTCGGAGTAAGAGGGGATTGTGACAAGGTCAAACCAACAGAGGCGGCGGAACTCCAATCTAAACCAATAGGGGAAGGTGTTGGACACTAAAGTGGTAACATTTACCATCCCTACTCTAATCAACACCAATTTGGGGAAAGTGTTGGACACCAAAGGGACGACACTTACTATTCCCACTCCAATCTAAAATAATTTAAGGAAGGTTTTGGACACTAAAGGGGTGACATTCACTATTCACACTACAATCTATGCCAATTTTCAAGTGACAGTTTTAGGAGGTGCCTGGCTCCTGCTTCTCTGGGCGCCATACTGTAGAGACTTTATTCCCTTTTTTTAACTTGATTTTATGCGTTCTTTTCACACTTTATTTTAAATAGTTTTGCTTTGCCAGTACTTTCCTCCCACAGGGGAGTCTGTGGAAGGATCGAGGTTTTTCTGGACCCTGGTTTGTGTTTTATTTCCCCTCCTGCTTGGCATACACATGCTGGAGAGTGCCAGATCCCTACCACGCCCTTGGACACGCCCCCTTCTATGGCGGGCTATTTAGAGCAACAGACACCTCGTCCGCTCAGCTCTGCTACACAGGTTGGTTGACAGCCCATTTGTTTTCCTTGTAGGCGCACCAAGTGCCAATTTCAGGAGGTGCCTTGCTCCGGGTTACTCAGAGCGCCATACTGGAAAGGGTTTATTCCCTTTTTTAACTTGATTTTATGCATTTGTTTCACACTTTGCCAGTACTTTCCTCCCAAAAGGGAGCCTGTGCAAGGATCAAGGGCTCCTGGACCTCAGCTTGTGTTTTATTCCCCACCTGTTTGGCATATATACGCGCTGGAGAACGTTGGATCCCTGCCATACCCCTGGACATGCCCCCCTTCTATGGTGGGCTATTTAGAACAGTGGACACACAATTGACAGGCCGCTGGCGTGTCTAAGCCAAACTCGTCTGTGCCCGTCCGCTCCCAGATCGCGCTGAGTGCCAGTCCCCCTCCCAGTTTCAAGCCCCACCTATCACTGAGACGACTTGACTTGGGAGAAGACTTACTAGTCAGCAGTATTACAGGTAAGGGTTTCAGCTGTGTTAGAATAAATCTGGGCACCATTAAATACAGCCTTCAAAGAAACGTGTCAGAGAAGGGAAAATCCACTGTGTCCTAATTAATGCCAGGTCTTTGGCACAAAACAGAATTTGCAGACTTCCTAGATAACCCTAAATTCAGTATTGTCTATGTAACTGAAACATGGGCTGACCCTACTTCTAGTCCAGACCTGGTTGCAGCAATTCCTCTTGGATACTCCATTCATAGATTAGATAGACCTCACACGCGGGAGGTGGATTAGCTATTTTATACCGCAACAATATGTCGGATATTTTCTTACCAGTAGCCTTGTCAGAATGTGAAACATTCTCTTTCAATATAGAAGTGTACAAAAGCCAATCCTATGTATCCGAGTGTTTAGGCCACCCGGCCCTAGAAATACCTTCACTCAGGCCATTAGCTCTCTATTGGAATCTTGTTTATTCTCCAATGACTACACAGTCCTAGGAGATTTCAATTTTTATTTAGAAGCCCAAATAGACACAGACACAGAGGCATTAATCGACACCATGTCCTGCTTAGGCCTAACTCAAGTGTTAGTTAGCCCCACACACCAAGCGCGCCATACTTTGGATGGGATTTTTACAAATAATGTCCATTTAACCAAAACAGGTACCCTACCCCTGACTAGGTCAGACCATAATGCAGCAGAGCTGCATTATGAGGGCAAAACGTAGGCTTTCAGATAATGTTTTCCATAACCCTCAAACGTCACATGCCTGGCACAAAATTCAAATCAATTAAATTAATTCAATTCTAACCCAATCACAGCCTGCGTGGGTAGAGTACTTAGAGCAAGCAACTTTAAACTACTCAAATTGGTTAAACTCAGCTGTAACCACCTTAGTACCTGCCAAGGTATCTCAGCACCATAGGAGTAAACCATCGGCTCCATGGTTTACAGACAATCTCAGAGACCTGAAACAATGTTTTAGAAGACAGGAACGAAAATGTAGAAAGGAATACAACATTGTGGAGAAAGAAAAATTCAAGCAATGTATGGCAGAGTACAAACCATTGTTAGAAATAGAGAAATCATGCTATTTTACACACAAGAATTGAAGCTTCCAAAAATTCAGTAAAAATACTGTTTCAGACAGTGATCAAACTGCCCACTATTTCTAGCAACAAAATGGCAGATAGCAGCCAATGTTTCTGAGATACTCTTGCTGACTTTTTTAAAAATAAAGTGATGCAGGTTTATAACAGGCTCTCTTTAAATATGGTACCCATCTTAGGGGTCGATTTCGATGTCGGACGGACCTGAGTCTGTCCGACGTCGATCTGGAACTGGCCGGTCTCAAACCAGCAATTAGGATGCAACTGAACACTGTTCGGTCGCAATCCTATTCTTTACAATGGGAGCATACATTCCGCCCGGAATGCATGCTCTCATTGTAAAGAGCTGAGGTGCAGTTCATCCCTGCTCCCGGTGTGCAGGGATCAACAGGGGGGCACCATAGGTGATCCCTCGGCCACCATCCGGAGGCCATGCACCCATGGGGGCCCTGCTGGGGGCCCCCAAAGTCGACTTCCCACAGCCTTTCTGTGGAAAGGCTGGCACAGAAAGGCTGTGGGAATCCACCATCGTAAACCCTTGGGCAGAAAGAGCCGCCCTTGGGATTACTGGCCCCTTTGCGAATGGCAGACGGGCTCTCCGAGCCCGTCGTACGCCATTCGGAAATCCTGTTTGGATTCTTTTCCGACTGACTCCATCAAAATGGGTCGGTCGGAAATGAATCCAAACAGGAGATTACGATGCCATAGGAACGTTCCCACGGCATCGTAATCGGCCCCTTAGAAGGAAACAAGTCTCTCCCTTCCTGCCCTGATAATACAATTTTTACTGAATTCTCCACTCTTACAGTTCAGTAGGTAATACTGCAAATTAAATCCTCAGTCAGGCTCGCCACTTGACCCATGACCCCCTTCGGTGGCCAAATTAGCACCTGAGACTATCGCCACTAATCTCACAGACATTTTCAACAGAATGTTTAAGACAGGCCACTTCCCCAAACAATGGAAAATAGCTTCAGTGCTCCCATTGATTAAAAAATCTTATCTTAATGCTACGGATTCTAACAGCTATCATCCAATCTCCCAATTCCCGCTACCAGCCTAGATCGTGGAGCAGGCCATGAATCAACAACTGGCCTCCTTCCTACAGAATAACCATCACTTGGACTCTAACCAATTTGGATTCAGAAGTGGCCACAGCACCAAAACTGCCTTTATCATGGCAACAGAGGAGATAAGGGCTGCTCTAGATCAGGGAGGAGGAGGAGCTCTTGTCTTTATTGATATATCAACAGCATTCGATACGGTCAATCAGGAGTTGTTGATTGACCGTCTTTGCGATATTGGGATCAGAGGGACTGCCCTGCCGGGTATCGCAGGGGTCTTCGTTAAGCTCAACATTGTCTAACATTTATGTCACCTCCTTGGCTACTTCTCTTTAACATCTTATGGTGATGACATCCAGATTGTCGTTTCCCTCTCCAGCAGTGATAATAACACCGGAAGCAGATTCCATAACTGCATGCGGACAGGGAGTAATTGGATGAATAACAACTGCCTGAAATTTAACCCTGAGAAGACAGAGGTCATCCTGTTTGGGAATCAGGTCACATCCTGGTCCCCTTTCTTGTGGCCACAGGAATTGGGAACTCGTCT
This sequence comes from Calotriton arnoldi, assembly GCA_963921515.1. Lineage (NCBI taxonomy): Eukaryota > Metazoa > Chordata > Amphibia > Caudata > Salamandridae > Calotriton > Calotriton arnoldi. The sequence goes on along the minus strand of CAWUFW010010896.1, from coordinate 163,892 downwards.
GACTACAGTGAGAAAGGCTAGGAACCTCGGAGTGTTAATTGATAACAAGCTCACCTATGGTGATCAAGTCAATGCGTCCGTTTCTTCTTCTTTTTATACCTTAAGGATAATTTAAAAAAAAATTCCTTACATTCCTCCGGGCGCACAGAAAACTGTAGTCACATCATTAGTGCTTTCTAAAATAGATTGTTGTAATGGTCTATACCTAAACATGCAGCAACAACTAATGAATAAACTCCAAACATTACAAAATGCTGCTGCACGCTTGCTCTGAGGGATTCCTACATTTCAATACACCTCCTAAGCCTTTCAAAAACTACACTGGCTACCATTCAGGCAAAGAAGCAGTTTCAAGGGCCTGGGCATTGCCTATAAAGCACTGCACAATATTTGCCAGGACTATATGGGGTGCAGCTTCAAATGGCATTGTCCAAGTAGGATGCTGCGACCCCCAGAGGCTAAAAATACCATTGACCCTAAGTTCAAATGCTCCCTCTGGGACGGAAGAAGTATTCTTGCACAGCTAAGACGTGGAACACCTTACCTCTGCATATCCAATCCATTACTAGCTTGCTAGCTTTTTGGATAGCATTAAAAACCTGGCTATTTGGAAATCTGTGTGCTTTCTCTTCAACCTGTTTTTTGCAGAGTTAGCGGCAAGACCTTTTCGAGCATTCATGCACCTTAGAAGTATTTATAACAAACGATAACATAACATAACAACAATTTGTAGAATGTGTTGTACACTGAAGGGGTGGCATTCACTATTCCCACTCTAATCTATACCAATTTGGAGAAGGTGTTGGACACTTAAGGGGTGACTTTTACTATTCTCACTCCAATCCATACCAATTTGCAGAAACTGTCAGACACTAAAAGGGTGACATTTACTATTCCCACTTCAAACTAAACTAATTTGGGAAAGGAGTTGGACACTAAAGGGGTGACATTTGCTATTCCCACTCCAATCTATACCAATTTAGAGAAGGTGTTGGGCACTAAAGCGGTGACATTTACTATTCCTAAACTATTTTGAAGAAAGTGTTGGACACTAAAGGGGTGACATTTACTACTCCCACTACAATCTAAATAAATTCAGGGTAGGTGTTGGACCCTAAAAGGGTGACATTTACTATTTCCACTCCAATTTATAGACATTTGGGGATGGTGCTGGACACTAATGGGGTGACATTTACTTTTTGCATTGCATTCTAAAAGATTTTATGCAAGTGGCCATACACTAAAAATGTAATATACACATTCAATACTCCATACTCACACTAAACCTTTTAACTATAAAATAAATTAGGGACCCGCCGAACCAGTGGGGTGACGTTGAGCTCCCATGCGAGGTCGGGGAGAAGGGAAACCCAAATCCCCAAGTACTTGAAAGACAGCCGCCGAAGGGGAATCGACGACTGCCAGTCAAAGCACTCGCGCGATGAGTGTAAGGGGACAAGGACAGACTTGGCCGGGTTAAGCCGCAGGCCGGAAACACGTTCAAAATTGTCCAGTGCCCGAAGGCATCTAGGTCCTGATCGGGCCGGGTCAGCCAGGAACAGCAATACATCGTCCGCGTATAACGCGATTTTATCCTCCGCTAGGCCAGGCCACCTCCATCCAGTCAGGGAGTGATCACTGCGGATAAGGCAAGCGAGAGGTTCCATTGCCAGAGCAAAAAGAATCGGGGAGAGGGGGCAGCCCTGCCTCGTGCCCCGTCCAATGGGGAAGGGGCGAGATAGAGCTCCATTAACGAGGACTTGTGCCCGGGGACGATGATAAAGTATTCTCACCAATTCGCGAAAAGGAGAGCCAAAGCCCATCTGAGCCAGCACCGCATCTAAATAGCTCCAGTCAACGGAGTCGAAAGCCTTCTCGAAATCAGTAAGGAGAAGGGACAAGTATGGAGTCAACAGGTGTCGGTTCGCTAGGGCAAGATGAAGGCGTCGGAGACAGTGTCTAGTCCCTCGGAGAGGCATGAAGCCGCATTGGTCAGGATGGACCAGCTGGGCTAGATGCGGCCGTATGCGATTGGCCAATACGGAAGCGAAGATCTTGAGCTCCGTATTGATGAGCGAAATGGGACGATATTCCGAGCAGCTTTGTGAGGGGGTTGGGTCTTAGGGATCACTACGATGGTAGCGAGATCCGTCTCCGGCCGGAATGAGCCGTACTCCCCGCTTCTTTGTACATCGCTACGAGAGGTGGGAGCAGGGTATCGCGATAGGACGAATAAAACTCCTGGGGAACCCGTCCGGCCCAGGAGTCCTGCCAGCCGCCAGGCGCAAAATGGCATCAGACACCTCCGTAGGGGTGAGCGGAAGGTCCAACGCCGCCGCGTCGCGGTCCACTGAGGCGTGGAAGAGAGAACTCTTCCCGTTGGAGGAGGTCAGAAAGAGAAAGACCAGGCGACCGCGCCGAGTAGAGGGTGGCATAGTAGGAGGCAAAGCATTGGGCCACTGCTACCAGGGCGCGGTGGAGCGCTACCGTTTGCGTCCACTATTTCGGGTATGATACGGTTGGCCATAGGGTAGGTGGCGAGGCGGTGGAGGAGCTTCCCATTTTTGTCTCCCCAGCCGTATACTCGGGCCACCGATGAGCGCCAAAGAAGCTTGGCAGCGTCCAGAGAGGTCTGCCTGAGCTCGTCCCGCAGGAACGCCAGTCTCCGTTCCTGGACATCGGACCTATCCTCGGGGTTCAGCGCCTCAAGCAGGGCGGATTGTGCTTCCAAGTGTGTGATCTGGGAGTCGCGTGCCGCACGAGTGAGTTTCAACTGGCCCTTGGCGAACCCCGAATGGTGGCCTTACCAGCCTCCCAAAGGGTTCGAGAAGAAGACACCGAGCCTTGGTTGGTTGTGAAGTAGGTACAGAGTTCAGCACCGATGCTGTCCCTGAATTCCTCATCTTAGAGGAACCAGGCGTTGAGTCGCCAAAGCGGTCGGGAGGATGGGGGAAGGGCCCCTATATGGAGTAGCACAGGGGAGGGTCTGATAGACCCTCGGTAGGATAGAAATTGCCTGGAGCGCTCAGCAGTCCTGAACCGGCAGGAAAGCGTAGTCTATGCGTGCGTGGGTGTGGTGAGAGGCAGAAGTATGGGTGTAGTGTCTTGCAGTCGGGTGCCACAGTCTCCAGGCGTCCCCGAGACCCAGGCTAGCCGCCCATGAGGAGAGGAGACCGGATTGGACAGTCCTGAAAGCCGAGGGAGGGACGCAGTATCAAGGCCGGGATCCATCGTGGCGTTGAAATCACCCCCCACTACGGTCAGGCCAAGGGGCAAAGCCGCGATCAGCGGGGTAAGTCCGCGGAGTGTAGGGGCCAGCAGGGCAGGAGGGGAATAAACAGACAGCAGATTAATTGGGCGATCTCCGAGGGTCCCTTCTAAAAGAATAAAACAGCCCTGAGGATCGTGTGTCACCTTACGCACCACTAGGGGAAGAGCCCGACGTGCCAGTATCGCCACCCCTCTGGACCCCCTACGAAACCCGGAATGCCAGACAGCGCCATATCCACAGCGGGCAAGGAAAGGACAGCGTTGACCTAGCAGGTGGGTTTCCTGAAGCAGGAGTAGGTCTACCGCCTGGCGCTGGGCATATCGCAGGACGGCTGCGCGCTTGATCTTGTCCAGCAGGCCATTAACATTCCAGGACATAAGACGGAGCGATGAGAGCGCGCTAGAATCGCCCGGGCAGGAAGGAGGCCATGGGGGAGTCGGGCCGCGAGCGGCTATAGCTGGGATACCAGAAGCGTGGCGCCGCCCGAGCTCGCGAACAAGGTGGCATAGCAGTGTTTGAGATGTGTTCACCCAGGTGCGAGGGAACAGAAACGGTGCAGACAACATAAAACCTGAAAAAACGTTTTTACTTTTACCTTATAAATTTCAACATGACGGAATTAGAATATTTTAATTTCGATATAATTTTGTATATTTCTTTTGTTTAAATTTCTTTTATTGAATTTCAAAAACAAATAAAACAGGCCAGTGAGAGCCTCACATTAATCGGATTGCAATCCGGCATAAAATTTCACATGACTGGCTGAGAAATGCAATGAGAAACAAAGGAACCCCCTCCCCCTTTCCCCCCCTCAGTGGTCATCATCCAGGTGTAGTGGGTCGCAAGTGTGGGTCAGTGTTGGCCTACGTCGATGTGGGCCTTTAAGTGATGGTAGTTGTGAGAAGTTGGCCTGGCATATGCTGTCCACTAATTATAGTGGGCACCTTGCACCAGTCCAAACAACCCCTTATTGGCGATAGGTTAAAGACAACCTTATTGAAAGCTATCCTAGTGGTAGCTATGGAGAGCAGCCTTCAGGCTAAGTCTTGAAGGAATGTAAAGCAGCTTGTTTTACCAGTCTATAATCTCTTGAGTGACCAAATGAAAGAGCACCACACCAGGTATATATTCAAAATATATGTATTTATTACTAAACACACCCCTCTAGTCTCTTTATGAGGCTAGAGTTCGAAGTACATAAGTTATAAGATATTAAATCACAGTAATAGCACAAATACACGTTTGGGCCCTAGGGGCGTACCAAACCATATACCAATAAAGTGGTATGCGAACCACAACTGAACTAGACACTAGGCCTAGAGCCTCTAGAAGTGCTTGGACCACAAGGAACCACCCAAGGTAGTGACACAGGGGACCCACGGGAGACGCGTGCAGTGTAAATACACAACCGCGATACGCCGTTAACTTCTATGGAGAAAGTCGGGATCGGGAAAATAGAGGAAAGGGACACTTAAAAGAGGACTAGGACAAAACCCTTTGAGATCTAGGACTTTGAAGAGTCTCTACCCACGGGAGCACCGGAGTACTCGTGTTACCTCACCCAGGGAAGCCGGGTGCATAGGTGCCTTTCGGGGTCAGGTTTCGTCGTCAATTCGAATGGCGATCTGCTGCAAAGTGCTGCTGGCGGCCAAGAGAAAAGTGTCCGGGTGGATCCAAGAGTGGATCGGAGTTCTGGTGAACCTGAAAGCAGAGGGGACAGAGTCTGGGTCACTAGCCAGTGACCAGGAGGCGATGGACAGATGCCCACCGATGTCGAGTGCTTCAGGTGCGTTGACAGTCGTCTTGACTCTTCAGCCACGAGGTCCGGGAGGCGTTGTCGGCGACCAGAAGCAGGATTCGGGCTGGTACACAATGTCTGTCGAGTGCTGAGGTGTCGGCGACCGGATTGGACCCAACAAGCCTTGGCAACGGCAAGTCTCGATTAAGATGTAGATCGTCGATGGTGCAGACCAGCAAGGTCTGTGGAACTCACCGAGCAAGGGTAAGTGAGGGCAGGCCTGGAGCAACCAGGATGCCAAGTAAGAAAAGGATTGGCCTTCGTTAAGGGCTACTAGCCAACGGGCTAGCGACCGCGAAGGAGCCTCGTGACGCCGCACGTGGAGCTGGCTTACAGGACATTCGTGGAGTGGGGGCCAGTGATCTTTGGTGCAGGTGGTGCTGGAGGCTAGGGCTACTCGGAGCCCAAAGCACGACTTCTTGGAGGACCCAGAAGAGGATGCACTTGCAAGTGTGCTTGGTGTCCAGGGGTCACGGTCTCAAGTCACCCACGATAGCCACGGGCCTCAGCTTTGCTGGGGACTCAGGGTAGCCTCGGGAAGTCTGAGAATCCACCTCTGGTGATGCGATGACTTCGGCGTCCGACGGGAGCTTCAGAAATGCGAACCGGACAGATGCTTCTTTGGTGCCTGCCAAGCAGGGGAGTCACTCCTTGACCCCAAGGAGATTCTTCAGTCCTCTAATCTTGTCATAGAGCGTCGAAGGTCCAGGATTCAGTTTCAGAGTTTCGTCCAGGTATAATCTACCCTTGCTGTGGCAAGGGTTCCCCATCTTAACCAGTAAAACAGGGAGGGACTAACTCTATGACCCCACCTATGGGAGGGTCAAGGGAGGGGGTGGCTACACCACTTCCCTTTGTCCAGTTTCGCGCCAGAGCAGGGGCAGGTAGCCCCTGAGCTGGTTTGAACTGGCATATGCACAGAGGAGCCTTTTGCTCCCCAGTGCAGGACTTCAAAGCACTCTAAGAGTGCACCCACCCAGCCCCAATACACATTATCCTGTCTGGGGAGGTGGTCACACCTCCCTGCAACAGGAAACCTATTGTCCAGGCCTCCCTGCCGGAGTTTCGTCCAGCAGCAGGAGGCCAGACTTGTGTCTGTGGCAGCAGCATCCATTTTGTGATGCCAGGGCTTCAGAAAGAAGTTACCGGGTAAGCCAGAGTTAACATGTCTTTCCCTCTAGAAGGGTGGATTGCTACCCCCGCCGCCAGAATTGGTGGGGGGGTAGTATTCCAAGATGTCTGACACCAAACACGACATGTTTAGGTGCAGCCATTCCAAAGTTAGCATTTTACCGCGAGGATATAATGCGCTTAAGAGTATATGGTCAGGCTGCACTACAAACAGCATCAGAGATGGTCTCCGAACGCTGTAGAGGGGCCCTGCTCATGCAGGGGCACCCTCTCACATAGGAACCATGCACTCTGCCTTTAGGATTGATAAGGCCTGCCTTAGGAGTGACTTATAGGTTTATATGTGTGTATGTATTTAGTGATATAGGTAACCTATATCACAGTAAGGGTGCATGCACCACCTTACCCAGGCTGCAGTAGCAGACCTGTGGTGTCAGTTTGGATGGCCTTCCAGGGGTGGCATAATACATGCTGCAGCCCCTGGCAGGCCTCTGAGGTACCTATGCCCTTGGTACATAGTATACCATATACTAGGGACTTATAAGGGCACTCCAGATTCAATCAGTGATGTGCCTAAGGCACATGGAAACCTTTTACAGAGAAAGCAGATAGACTGGGGCCCTGAATAGCAGGATCCCAGTCCAACTAAGTCATAAACCAGCAAAACACCATAAAAAAAGTGGGGGCAACCATATAGTCAGATTCCACCTTCCTACAGTAGTGTGCGAGTCCGATGCGCGTGGCGGGTCTGCCAGGCGTAGGAGTCTAAGATATTTAGGGCAGGTAAGCTCTGTGAACTCAGAGGTGAGCAATGTGAGGAACGGTTTCCACCGGTCGTGGAAAGAGGCTTCAGGATGGGCCAGGGTGAGTGAGATTTTCTCCATTCCCAAGATCCCCCACAGTCTGTGAAGCCAACCGAGGCGTGTAGTGGCTGTCTTAGTACCCCAGTGTGTTAGGATGTTCTGAACTGCAGCCCCTAGTGCTAGAGCCATCTGCTTGCCCCTTCGGGATTTAAGGGGAAATGTAAGAGCATTCGGGAGGCCTAAAAGTACATACGCCGGGAATCTTGGGATTTGAGTATCGAAGTGAGAGTCGATCACGTCCAATGTCTGTTGCCAGTAATCCCCTAGTAGCGGGCAATCCCGGAGAATATGAGTGAGTGTACCTGGGGAGCCGCAGGCCCTCCAGCAAAGCGGATTACGGGAGGGGTTGCCGTGATGTAAGCATACAGGAGTCAAATACCAATAGGTAGCCACTTTGGTGGCCATCTCAATTGAGGCCACGTTGCGGGCCGTGTGTCGGGCCCTATAGTAAATCGCCGTCCATTCCTTCCGCGTCAGTTCCCTCCCCAACTCCTTTTCCCATCTCAGCTGCCCCGGAGCCTTCCCTTCTCCCAGAGCAGGGCGTGCAAATTTATATAGGTCCGAGGTCAGGCGAGAGTCTGAGTGGTGGGTAAGGAGCCACTTTTCGAAGGGAGAAAGGTGTCGCTCCGCGCCCGCACGGGTTTCGTCCTGGAGAACCCAGTGTCGAATCTGCAGATATCTGTACCATTCAGTTTCCGGTATACCTTGGTCCCTGCGCATATCCGCGAAGGAGCGGGGGCCCTCAAGGTCGAAGAAGTGACCAATGGAGCGGCATGACTCTCCCCGCCAGTGTCGGAAGTCCGCCTCATCCAGTCCCGGTGTGAAGTCAGGATTGCGCACAATGGGCGTGATCGGGGAGGGGAAAGTGGTTAATCCCCTGCTGGCGGCCACTTTGTCCCAGGCCAAGAGTGTGGGGCGAGTCACCTCTGAGAGGTACAAATTACGAGGTCACCCTGTGCGGGCAAGGAAAGGAACTCTAGGAACACACTAGAAGAGAGGGGTGAGAGGATAAGGTCCCTCTTCGACCTCCCGCTCAGACTTCAATCACAAAAAGAAGAGGGAAAACGATATAGTGATAATAGGTGTCAATAAGTGAATGAAAGGAAAAAGCACCATGCTTTAAAAACTGCCCTCACACACAGCAAGCTGTGTCATGCTTCATCATAGGGCTGCTAACACACCTCCGTGTTGACCCTACACTGGAGGTGGAGCAATAGGGAGGGGAAGACAATACAACATACAGTGTGGAACCAAGGGTGAGAAATAGTGCAGAAAAAGTGATATAAAAGCTGGTCATAGGAAATCCTTATTACAATTTTAATATTAGGACCCCTAACCAGGATTAATTTTTTTTTAGAAAAGGTGGTGGATGCCAAGGTAGAGGAACTTATAATGAGACTCCACCAGCTCCACTCTGCATAGGTGTCAACATGTTTCAGCCGGCAATGAACAATGCCCCGGCTTTCCTCAGGACTCTCACCTCTGTGATCCTGGGTGCTATCACTCTCTTCTATAAATTCAAAAGTAAGAGGGGATATCACCTTCCATGGAGCCCCTCACATGTGAAGAGGAACCGAGTTTATATAAATCTACAACTCGAACTGGCGGGGAAGGAGAACAGCTTCCTAATAGCACTCTTGCTTGCGAGGTAAGCTGTTACCGATCACTGTCGTCTCTCCCGCACGCCGCGAGAACATAATTTATAGAAGAGAGTGATAGCACCCAGGATCACAGAGGTGAGAGTCCTGAGGAAAGCCGGGGCATTGTTCATTGCCTGGCCCGATAAATCCCGCCGTGACGGGACCAAAGAAAAAAAGACACTCTGGCAAGAGGTTAATCTTTTCCACTTGTATGGGTTGTGCAAATGAAGAGCTGAACAACTGTAAGGATAAACACTTAGGAGATACATTGGAGCCCTGATGACGTCCAAGTGAGGACGAAACATCTAGGCTGACGATTGGATATTATTATATTTGACTGACGACTGGATACTGTTATATTTTGGAGCTATGATTTTCCTTTGAATTAATTAATGGAAAACACAAATGAAATGAGTTTGCCTATGGATTTGATTCTCGAAAAACAATAATTGATTCGATACCATAGCGGATACATTGACGCTCCTTTCCATTTGTAGAATTCATTTTTGAGGACTGGGTCTTTGGCGGCGGGACCTGGGAGAGTGAAACTTCATTTATATAGGACTTCGTGATTTGTTAAAACAAGACTTTGAATTGCTCACCAGTGCGCTTGGTTGTTGTGCCCCCATCGCCTACAGGAAAGAGACATCATTATTAATTACAATTATTAATGTAACAAATTTATTTTACAAACATATACTATACTAATTTGCATATCATTAGAATAATGAACATTACATTTAAATTAGAATTATGCCACTTTTTAATGATCTTCCCACCATTATACCTTATATCCCCTTAAAACCCAATATCCCTCTTAAACAAAATATAAATCCATTATTTTTAGACATAACATCAACTAAAAATTCTAATTTCAACAATTCCATAATTACTAAATTATCTTCCTAAAAACACAAATCAAAAAATGTAACACACTACAATAAATTACACACAAAATAACACTCACAAACAATATTACATACAACGATATTTTCTAAAACTATATTTTTTACAACGAGATTAAAAACAAAGTTTAAAAAAATATTCTTACCTACGATATTCCTGTTGACAATATTTTTGACTGCCTGATATTCTTTACATTATATTTTTGTATCACAATATTTTTATACAATATTTTGTCCAAACACCAGTGTGCTCCCTTCCTCTCCTCATACGTGATTGTATTCTGTAATGATTAGTCACTGTCAGGCTTACTCCAGAACCTCTATCCCTCAATCTCAGTGGGAAGAGATAGTGGATGGGGGGGGGTCTATGCTTCACTATGCTGTTCTATGTAGTGCTCAACAATGGTGCTTCTTTTTGGTGCATCCATGAGCACTTGTTCATTTACACAACCCTGCCTGTTGATGAACCAGCTGATCTCCTCAAGGCCACTCTAATGCATATACAGGTGTGAACGACACTTTTCTGCACATACTCAGTCTTATGGCTATTCACAAAGGTAAATTATACTTTAGAGTATTTACATGTGTAATTTACTCTTATACTTTTGAGTAACTTTGCTATTTTTGGCTTTTCACAAAATGTAAAGTGAAAAGTTACTCAAAGGTGTAGGCTTACACATCTCTTCCTACTGAAAAACAAAACAGTAGTATGTCCACAATCACACATGGCCAATTACTTGTAGAGCAAAACCTTCCAATATAAAGTAATGAACTTAATTTAAACTCATAGGAAATAATGTTAAATGAAATTAAATAATTAAAATATGTAAAATTAAAATTAGTTATACTCTAATATTAACAAAATATACACAAATAATGTGTACAAACAGCCCTCTCTCAACCCCTCCCAGCATCTTGAGACCCTTATGGATGAGTAGTCATGCTTTACAAGTCACCTGATTGATTGATTGTATTTAATATTTAATTATAACATAGCTTAATAACCTTTTTTGTATTAAAAAAAAGTAATGTAACAACAAATGTTATTAAAATATAATTAAATTACTTTGAATTAATTCTAAACATCATTTTTAATAATTATTTATGTATAATTTGTTTTTTTACTTTAGGTGATAATTTATTTTTTATTTAAACTTCAGAGCAAATACATTTAACTCAATTTAATTTATTGGGTTTAATTAAAAATTAAGTTAAGCGTTTTAGACCATTTTGTTCTTTAGTTCTGCATGTAAATTACTATATAAAATTAATTTACATTAACATTTATATGTTAAATATTAATGTATATTAATGTATATTAATGTTAACATGTCATATGAAGTGATTTACTACAGTTTTGGGTCCCTGTTTGGCTGTAATAACTTTAGAAGTGTAGTTTGTCAATAGCAATAGGCTTACTATTTGGTGGGTGGGTGGACGCCCCTCCCTAAACCTCTCTCTAGACCTCACTCACTCTTCCTACACCCCTCCTTACTCCTCCCTAATCCAATCCTCTTTGCTCACAAGTATTCTCCATTTTACAGCCATTTTCCTCTGTCCCTCCTATATTTAGTACTAAAATTTACACTTACTTGTGCGGCTGCTCCCTAGTCGGGAAAGAGAGCTCCACGAAGAAAATGATAGGAGGGGCAGAGGTTGAAACTCACACTTAGGTTTGTGAATACCATCTTGTGGAATGTCCTTAGTACCACTGTAGCACTACAAAATGTACTAAAAATGCAGTTTGTGAACAGGTCCCTATTTGTGTGCGCACACAGGAGAACTGGAATAGCTTTTTCGGTTGGTGCAATGATGCTGGCTTCAGCGGTGGAGATCTGCTGCTAGAATCCTGGCTGTTCATGTGAAGCCAGAGGGAGAGTATAGGAGCAGAAGGTCAGTGAGCACTAAGGGGCTCATTGCGATGCCGGTCGGATGAGCGTCCTACCGACATCATAGCGGAATTGGGACCGACTGACAAGTAGTCGGAGGTCCCACCCGCCTAATTATCATGTGACCGCCGTGTAGGCGGTTGGAATCATATTTTATTCCATTGCAGCTTGTGCTGGGGCCCAAAAAGGGTGGCAGCACAAGCCACAATGGAAAAATGGATGTTTACAAGCATCCATGCACTGTGTGCCACGGGGGACGGGGGCCCTGCTAGGGGCACACAAAGTTCCATTCCGACTGCCTTTTCATGTCGGACCGCCATGAAATGGCAGTTGGAATGGGCCATTGTAATCACTACGGCGGTGCCTGAGCAGGCACCACACCATGGTAGGGTACACGTTCCAACCGACGGAAGGAAGGGCTCCTTGAGCCCGTCAGAAGCATCTGTCAGTACCTCTGCCTGCTACCTCCGACCGCCAGACATCATATTGCGGCAGTTAGACCAAGGCACCAGATGTCAGATGGAGCGCCATCGCCAGCCCGCTAGTGGCAGTCTGTCCGACATCATAATCGGACCCTAAGAGTTCTGAGGGAGGGGTCTGAACCTCGGATCACTGGTGTAACCGGTGGGGACAATAAGCACAATCAATTGTGCACAGGATGTGGGGTGATTAATTTAGGTGTGGTGTTGCGAAAGCCAAGCGTGACTTTGCAGATAAAAATTGGCAGGACCTGGTACTAGCTGCCTGATGCAAGGACAGCTGCTTGTTCTGGCATATCCTTGCAAAGGGAAATACGGAAAATACAAATATTCTTAGCTATCACATCTAGCCGGAGGTTTGGGTTGAGCACTTCTCTATTTTATACTCCAGGAACGTGGACGCCAGCTGTATACACAACTCTAGAGCTGACCAAAACATTTCTAATACCTTTCCTGCTATGCTTACGACTGGCACAGCACTAGTTTTTAGCTTGGATGATACCCTGTCAGCAATTAACAGACTTAAGGCAGGAAAGACCCCTGGCCCTGACCAGATACCGGGAGAATTATATAAATCGGAACCCATGATATGGGCTCCGTATATAAATCTCTTGACAAACTGCATATCGGCTGGTGGGGCTATTCCATCAACCTCAGTGCTTAATTTGTAAAATATTAGGTGCAGCAGGTGCTCAAATTTTTGGGGGAGGCCACACCCACTTGTCCAGCTCCGCCTACTTCCTCCGGAGGCTCCACCCACTTCCTTTATTGGTTCCACCACATCATCAAGCCTAAACACATCATAGCCACCTCCTCACATCTTGAGTTCCGCAAGAAGCTGAAGACCTGGCTCTTCACATAAGCACTTCGAGGACCTCCCACCTACACACCTGCCCAAGTGCCTGAATACCCTCTTGGGTGATTAGTGTGCTATACAAATCAATACTACAACATAGCATAATGTAACATACGGGAAGCCTATGACAGCAACTTAAAAGTGATCTCAAATAGGAGAATGTGTGCAAATCTCAAAATGCAGCTTTAGGAAAGGTCATTAGAGGACTTGAGGCAGTTTTGCACACTAAAGAGAATGTGCTTGTACTGTGCTGTTTAAAAGAAAGGAAGGGATGAAGGAAGGAATACATTAAAGAAGGCAGCATCAAATGCATGGTGGAAGGGGGTACAGGAGTGAGGAAATAAGTAATGGATGAAAAGGAAGAAATAAGAAAATAATGTGAAAAGAAGAAATTAAGGGATCGAAGGAGAAAGGAAATCAATGATGTGATACATTAATAGAAAGAAAGGAAAGGAGGAAGAAACGCAGAAGGAAGGGTTGGGGATAAGAAAGGAAGAAATTAAAAGAAGAGAGCAGGAAAAAAAGAAAGTACGGAATGAATGGAGGAAGAAGGATTAAATGCACCAAGGGACGAAGGATGGGGAATGAATGAGGGTGTAAGGAAGGATGAATGGAATGAGGGTGTAAGGAAGCAAGAAACAAGAGGGGAAAGGAGGCATGGCTGGAGGTGCTGAGGGAGAGAAAAAAGATGGGACAAAGGAAAGAAAGGAGGTCAGGGGAACGGATAAGAGTATGAAAGGTACTGGGTCAATGAGGTACAGAGAGAATAATGGCAGTGCAATATTGCAAAGAAATTGGGGGGAAAAAAAAAGATTGATATACATTTGTGTCCTTAACATACCATGTATGTTTGTAAAGCACATATTCACCAAAGGAAGCCTTGACAATGAATTTGAAATGTTGTGCTCCAGCTCAACGGCACACATTTTATCGACCTCATGAAGATGAAAGACTGAGTTGCCACACCAAGATTTACATTTATGACCCTGAGAACAAACACTGATTCCTGGAGTGGATATAAAAAAATGTGCAAGAAGGAAAAACATAAAAGGGGAGTGATGAAGGAGGAGAGGTCTGAAGGCAAAGATAGATACAGTAGACAAAGAATGTGAAGAGAAGTGAGGAAATCAGAGATGGGGAGTGCAAGATTGGAGTGGAACAGGATGAGAATGAAAAAAGGAAAGAGGAGAAAGGGAAGAAGACCAGACTGCGGGGAGTGCGTGAAAAGAGAGTGAAAGGGAAAGATGAGAAGGTGAAAAATGAAAAGCAGTTAATGATGGGAGGTGGCGATTGAGAAGAAACGTGGACGTAAGGCAGAAAGTGAAGGAAGAATGGAGAGAAGGGAAGGAGTAAGGTGTGAAGGGTAGGAAGAAAAGCAAATACTGAGGAAAAGCAAGAAAAGAGTACACCTCTGCTCTCTTGGCCTGTCTCATCAATGAATAGCTGTGCTGTCCTAGACACACAATAGCGATTAAGGACACCATATCACTGAGTGGAAAGCTTGGGGGCACACCATTTGTGCATGCACTGTGAAAGCACGTGCCATTGTTAGTTTTAAGGACTCGTTTTTTCAGAGTGTATGTGAACATGGCGGTCCCCCCACCTCCTCAAGCTTGGTGTACGCGCCCCCAAAAGAGATTGTTGCATCAGGCGCCAGGAATGCTAAAGCGGGCGCTGCCAACACGTTCACTTAGAAACTCAATAATTCATCCACTCACATTGACTTGAGTATTGAAAAATACATTACAAATTAACTCCATGTGAAGATAGAAACAATGTCATATTTTTAAATTACGGCTTCCTTTTACAATTTGTCCACTTCAGGCTTGTTTGCACAGGTCTTCCTGTAGTGTAACCCAAACATTCTATATTTTAACAAGTGTGCACCGAATCATTTGCACAACATGTATGACTCTTTAGTCCTCAAGAGGCAACAGTGGTGGAAGAACAAAAATGTCATATGACTCTTTCAATTTAGCTCCTAAATGATAAATCTTTTTCAAAACAGTTAACCCTTTCCATCTCATAATAAGCCAATTACATACAGTGTAGTGGGTCAGGGTGGCATTTTACCATAAGTGGATTTAATTAAGGAGACGGACAATGGTTTCCGCAGCATACTATTGCTCATTTTGCTTTTGGACACTTTAATCAACCGGCATGTATGTTTGGATCAATCAGTTTCAGCTGTTGTGTTCATTGATCTAGTAATTGAATTTAATGGAAATTAAAGGACACACTTGCAGAGACAATGCAGCAAGTATGTGAAATTCAAACACACAAATACTTTCCTGCTATTAACTAACCTGCTTCAGCCCACTGCCAACCACATTTTAAATCACAAAGTGCATACACTTGTGATTCTGGATGAGAGTATCGTTTTTAAAAGCTTTCTTTGTTTAGGGTTCTCGTTAGCCAGTCTTTTTAATTTGGTAAAGTCAAAAGCAACTTGTAGATTAGAAACGGCCTTCTTTTCAGGTATCTGCTATTTCTTTCGGCTATTTCTTCTAACAAATGTGGACTTATATCCTACAGCTGAGCTAGTCCAAACTATCTGTCGCAATGAAAACACTACAAAAATGCACAAGTCCTCATTTTCAAGGCAAACACACAAATTGCAAAATCAGCAATAGCCCTCCCAGCGCCGAAAATGATTTGCTCCACTTACCTGATCTTTGAGAGATGATGGGCTAGTCACATCGCGTTGCATCACCTTGTGCTGACTGGGTTCAGCATGTCCTGCTATGCCTGCTGCCCAGCTGCTCCTCGTAATGCTGCCAGGTCCTGTGCCACGCAATTAGAGTGCTGGCAGTTACTAAGTGCAGAGCAGCACGTGCACACTGTAGTTAGTTTTGGGCCATGACTACTAAGTTCGAAAGCAGAATTACAGACAGCTCTCCATGTCAGAGCTGATAAAAATGCATGCTACGAGTATGCACTCTTTTAATTTCAGAAAGGCAGGGCAGCAAAATAAATCTACAGAGGATTTCATAGCATCCTGCTATCAAACCCAAACTATGTGACTCAAGCGCAGCTTCTGGTAACCATCGGTCGGATTTCACATGGCAATAAATCTGAAGCGCAGGCCCTCAGCATGAAAGATATAATGTAGACACGAACGGGGTTTGTACCAAAGCCCACTGTCTCTCCATACTCCATATTGTACTATTTTGAAGAACTGATCTCCTGAGGTCTTCCAAACAGTGAAATTGGTGTGCAGTCAGACCAAAGGAGGACCGACCCTCTTCCTTATAAATATTGGTAAGGGGCCCGATAATATGCTAGGGCTGGCTGACTGATGTATATACAAAATGTTTGGGCAAGGGAGCGCCTCCACTATCATTCCTCCCCCACATGTAATTTCATGTTCTGTAAGGGCGAGTTTTACGTCCATGTGACAAGAGCACGTCTCAGAAGGCAGCATAAGATCTTAGTGCTTGTAACTGATTTTTAAATGTACAAGGAGTTGAAGTAGGTTGCACTATTTAGATCCACTTAAATTCCAGCCCAGTTCCCTAGCTCTCTACCTTAGGAGCCTCCTGGCATGCTACTATTTAATTGAAACGACCTTTTCTAAATACACAATTTCTCTCCCTCTGCTTGTCTTTGCTAAAAAATGCTGCATTTTAAAGCGGCCTGTCAGTTTGTTTTACCGATAATGACATTTGTTTATGGGACTGGTTCTTGTGGTGCGGCGGACAAATGTGGGCATGGGATTTAGAATGCCTTTCTTTCTGTAATGTCTACTCTGTCGGCATTTTTTGTAAAGTGCAAATTACACCATACCTGGAAATACTTGCTGTGGAATTGTGCAGAAATGTTTATTAAATTGGTTCACTAGCAGAAACGTTGAAGTGGTATATCACACATACTGACGAGATTAATAATGTGCGTGTAATGCGGAGTGGATTCAGATGTAATAGTGCAGAACACACACACCAACTGCCTCGCTTCTCCTGTGAAAGTTACTGTGTCAGGCACAGCGGTGCTCATAACGTTTGGAGCCTGGGCCGTTCTGCTGTGCCGGCTCGGAGCGTGTCACACATGGCCCTCTGTCAGGAGAGCTCCGTTAACCAGTGGGAGGCTGAACAAAGCGGAGCAGTGGGACGTTTCAAACGTGGAAAGTTTGTGCAACTGCAGAAACCATCCAGGAAGCAGTACGGCGATACCGTGTCCAGTGTTTGCGAACGCCGACAGAACACCGGTCACAAGCTAAAACGTGCAAAGCACTGCGAAGCCGTGAGCAGCGACACAAAGCACACGAAGGAAAAGGAAGCGGCGGCGGATTACCTTCAGCTGCACAATTCCAGCCTGCCTTGCCCAGTTCAGCAAAAAGCCCGCCCTCGCAGTTCCCCAACGGAAATGAAAACATGTTCTTCGTGGAAGGCAGGCACGATTTGCTGACGTGACATCACTAACGTGATGAACGTCATGATGTTGATCTTTTAACATGCCTGGACCCGGGTGGGCCTTCGTAAGAGGACATACCAGGCAGCAACAGAGGAAGAGCAGGAATTAATTTTTAATAATTACCGGGCCATCTGCTGGAGGACTGGAGGAGAAAGATCGCATAGACCCGGCCCGGTGAAATAAGTGCCGGTGCTGAGCACCGGAAAGCACCGGCACAAATTAAGCACTGAAACCTGGAGGGAAGCTGAGATAATCACAATATACAAAAAGGGAGACGCTTCCATCCCCTCCAATTATAGACCCATCAGCCTGATTGATAACCTGCAAAAGATCTTTGCATGACAAGTCCTGGACAAACTCCAAATTTGGATAGAAGAGAAGGCGATATTGTCCCCGTACCAAGCAGTCTTTCGCTCCAAAATCAGTAAATGCGATCATGCTTTTAGATTTATTCTGTTAACTTGGAAATATGTGCTACTGAAAAAACAAAAACTCTACGTAGCATTTGTCGACCTAAGAGCTGCGTTCGACTTAGTACCACGCGAAATGTTATGGTTTGGTGATCCTGATAGCTCGACTTCACGAGGACAACTATGCCCAGGTTAGTTGGGGAACAAATGGTGAACTAACTGATAGGATACCTATACAGCGAGGGGTGCACCAGAAGTGCGTGCTTGCTCCCATACTATTTTCCCTGTTTATTAATGATGTGGCAACAGATTATTGGACTGCATGAATGACTCTCCCATTATGAATGGCACAAAAGTTCCAATTCTGCTCTTTGCAGATATTTCTTTACATCTTTCCACAACGCCTATGGGCCTACAAACGTTAGTGGAGAAGTTTCTAGATTTCTGCAAGGACAGGAGTTTGGAACTTAACGTTGCCAAAACCAAATTTATGGTGTTCTGGAAAACAAAGGGGAAATCACGTGCGGTTAGGATTGCATGCAAACCACTGGAGAGGGTGAAAGACTTTGACTACCTTGGGATAAGATTAAGTGACACAATTGGCTGGGAACAACTAGATAAGAGTTATCTTACCCTTTGTCACAGGTCACAATCAATACTGAGATACCATAGGCAGCCATACAGCCGATCGCTGACTCCAGCACTAGAAGTGTATCGAGCAAAAGCCCAGAGTGGAGCTTTGTATGGAGTAGAGATATGGGGGCATATTAATACAAACTGACGACATCTGAAAACATCTTCGTTAGATCCCTTATCTCAGTACCTATCACTACCCCTCTGATCCCATTGTTCTTTGATCTAGGGATAAAAAGAATAGGTGATATGGCCTCATTGAAACCTCTAAAGTACTGGCTACGCTTGTGGACAACACCCCAGCTCTCTGATTATTGTAATTCCCTGAGGGAGGTTCTGATGATCAGTGGTACCAAAAATTACCCTGGTTTAAACATGTCGCAAGTTGGTATAAATTCCTTGGTATGTCGTAACTATGGAAACATCCAGAGAGGGCAACCAGAGGAGATCTACTGAGGCTCAAGACTAGGTATTTGGTGGCTGTGCGAGAGCGCTATGTCACCAGATCAGCAAATGGCCAATTAACAACACAATTTTTAAGTGCCAAGCCATGCCCCAGTTTCGAACCTTTCCTGGATCAAATTACACCCCCACTCGCCAAAAGCCTATATGTTAGATTCAGGTACGGAAACCTTTTATTAAGGTTCCCTAGCAATCAGGCTGCTGGGCTATTATTAGAACTATGCCCTGCCTGTGCTAGAGTACAAGAGACAGAAGAACCCATACTCTTTTTCTGCATTAAATATCCACTGATTCGCAGGAGGTGGATACGACCAATCTGTCTAAACATTGGAGCCAGGCAACATCAGGTTGCCTACAGAATTCTAAAAACAGACACTTTCAGGCCAATAGTTTTTGCAGTTAGTCGCTTTTTATTCTCCTTTTGGATTAGTCGACAGAAGTTTTTATCCTAGGCTGCGTTGGCTGTTACTATTACAACTGAATCTTGTGATTGTGAAATGTTGGTTACTGGAGCAAATGAATTGTGTACTGTATATAAGATTTCACTTTAATACCTCCCAAGTGGGGTGTCTCTTAATTGTAAGGCTGCTAACTGGATGCCTACTTGTTTTAGCGTTTTTAACGTTTTATTCTTGTTCTTTTTTACTGTACATTTTATATGCAATTCAAGAATCTTATTCTTGTTCTAAATTGTAAAAACAAATCTTGGATTTATTTGTATACTTTGATGGTTTCAAGTAAACAACCGAATCAAGTGATTCACTGAGGTGTGGTGTTGGTGGTCAGAGCCAGCCTGGCAGCAGGCACTGGTTCATGAATGCACACCCATCCAATCTTCATTCATCCTTAGTAGACAAAGCAGATCATCAAGGCTCATACGCAAAAGGAGAGGAATTTACCTAGGAATGATCACTGCAGTGTTGTTTCAAGAATAAGACTCCTCCATTATAAAATAAGTTCACACCCTTCACAGACCAGCAGTCATACAATTCCAGAAACACACTCACACTCCTTGCAGAGAATCAGTCATAACATAACGGGGCCGATTCCGATCTCGGTCGGAGGCGCACCCAATACCATTCGGTCGGGAAAAAAGCCATGCGAAAGCCTGTTTCCCGACCGATCCGTACAGCACACCGAACGAGTAAGTACGATGCGCACAACAGCACAGAATCCGGCCGAGCCGTACTCACCCAAACCAGGTCCTGTTCCCCGACCGAGGCGAATCCGGAAACGCCGAATCGAGTCGCACGGAAGGAAAAATGCAGCTCCGTCCGGCCGAACGAGTCCGATGCGCTTTCCGTACGCGCCGAACCGGTCGCTACGCACGGCACGTCAAAGCATCCGGGAGAGGCGCACATAAGCTCCAATTCGCGCCACAACACGATCCACGGCTACGAGACGAACACGCCAGCGACGAGGACGAGGCGAAGCAACGAGGACGACGCGAAGCGACGAGGACGACGCGAAGCAACGAGAAGGACGAACGACACGAACCAACCATGAATCCCTTCGTCCCGATCATACCAATATTCTACATTTACTACCGGAACAGGCACGGACGCGTACAGCGCAGAAGGTAAGTCAGACACCAACCACAAAACACATACAACACGTACACGACACATCACACACACACACAGAGGGATGCAGAATATACTTACACCAGCAACAGCAGCACCATAGGGGCGGGATGCCCATCACCAATGCCACATATGCACACAGGGGCCTGAATGCGCACCACCACCCCTACCCAGGGGGCAGGATGCCTACCACCACCCTGAGCCAGGGGGCTGGATGCCCACCACTACTACCACCCTCACCCAGGGGGATGGATGCCTACCACTACTACCACCCTCACCCAGGGGGGCTGGATGCCTACCACCACCCTTAGCCAGGGGGCTGGATGCCTACCACTACTACCACCCTCAGCCAGGGGGGCTGGATGCCTACCACCACCCTTAGCCAGGGGGGCTGGATGCCTACCACTACAACCACCCTCACCCAGGGGGCTGGATGCCTACCACCACTACCACCCTCACCCAGGGGGGCTGGATGCCTACCACCACCCTTAGCCAGGGGGGCTGGATGCCTCACCACTACTACCACCCTCACCCAGGGGGGCTGGATGCCTACCACTACTACCACCCTCACCCAGGGGGGCTGGATGCCTACCACTACTACCACCCTCACCCAGGGGGGCTGGATGCCTACCACCACTACCACCCTCACCCAGGGGGCTGGATGCCTACCACCACCCTTAGCCAGGGGCTGGATGCCTACCACTACTACCACCCTCACCCAGGGGGCTGGATGCCTACCACTACTACCACCCTCACCCAGGGGGCTGGATGCCTACCACCACCCTTAGCCAGGAGGGCTGGATGCCTACCACTACTACCACCCTCAGCCAGGGGGGCTGGATGCCTACCACTACTACCACCCTCACCCAGGGGGTTGGATGCCTACCACCACTACCACCCTCACCCAGGGGGCTGGATGCCTACCACCACCCTTAGCCAGGGGGGCTGGATGCCTACCACTACTACCACCCTCACCCAGGGGGCTGGATGCCTACCACTACTACCACCCTCACCCAGGGGGCTGGATGCCTACCACCACCCTTAGCCAGGTGGGGCTGGATGCCTACCACTACTACCACCCTCAGCCAGGGGGGCTGGATGCCTACCACCACCTTTAGCCAGGGGGCTGGATGCCTACCACTACTACCACCCTCACCCAGGGGGGCTGGATGCCTACCACTACTACCACCCTCACCCAGGGGGGCTGGATGCCTACCACTACTACCACCCTCACCCAGGGGGGCTGGATGCCTACCACCACTACCACCCTCACCCAGGGGGGCTGGATGCTCACCACCACCCTTAGCCAGGGGGCTGGATGCCTACCACTACTACCACCCTCACCCAGGGGGGCTGGATGCCTACCACTACTACCACCCTCAGCCAGGGGGGCTGGATGCTCTACCACCACCCTTAGCCAGGGGGGCTGGATGCCTACCACTACTACCACCCTCAGCCAGGGGGCTGGATGCCTACCACCACCCTTAGCCAGGGGGCTGGATGCCTACCACTACAACCACCCTCACCCAGGGGGGCTGGATGCCTACCACCACTACCACCCTCACCCAGGGGGGCTGGATGCCTACCACCACCCTTAGCCAAGGGGGCTGGATGCCTACCACTACTACCACCCTCAGCCAGGGGGCTGGATGCCTACCACTACTACCACCCTCAGCCAGGGGGGCTGGATGCCTACCACCACCCTTAGCCAGGGGGCTGGATGCTCTACCACTACAACCACCCTCACCCAGGGGGCTGGATGCCTACCACCACTACCACCCTCACCCAGAGGGGCTGGATGCTCTACCACCACCCTTAGCCAGGGGGCTGGATGCCTACCACTACTACCACCCTCAGCCAGGGGGGCTGGATGCCTACCACTACTACCACCCTCAGCCAGGGGGCTGGATGCCTACCACCACCCTTAGCCAGGGGGCTGGATGCCTACCACTACTACCACCCTCACCCAGGGGGCTGGATGCCTACCACCACCCTTAGCCAGGGGGCTGGATGCCCACCACTACTACCACCCTCAGCCAGGGGGCTGGATGCCTACCACTACTACCACCCTCACCCAGGGGGGCTGGATGCCTACCACCACTACCACCCTCACCCAGGGTGGGCTGGATGCCTACCACCACCCTTAGCCAGGGGGGGCTGGATGCCTACCACTACTACCACCCTCACCCAGGGGGGGCTGGATGCCTACCACTACTACCACCCTCACCCAGGGGGGGCTGGATGCCTACCACCACCCTTAGCCAGGGGGGCTGGATGCCTACCACTACTACCACCCTCAGCCAGGGGGGCTGGATGCCTACCACCACCCTTAGCCAGGGGGGCTGGATGCCTACCACTACTACCACCCTCACCCAGGGGGGCTGGATGCCTACCACTACTACCACCCTCACCCAGGGGGGCTGGATGCCCACCACTACTACCACCCTCACCCAGGGGGGCTGGATGCCTACCACCACTACCACCCTCACCCAGGGGGCTGGATGCCTACCACCACCCTTAGCCAGGGGGGCTGGATGCCTACCACTTCTACCACCCTCACCCAGGGGGCTGGATGCCTACCACTACTACCACCCTCAGCCAGGGGGTGGATGCCTACCACTACTACCACCCTCAGCCAGGGGGCTGGATGCCTACCACCACCCTTAGCCAGGGGGCTGGATGCCTACCACTACAACCACCCTCACCCAGGGGGCTGGATGCCTACCACCACTACCACCCTCACCCAGGGGGGCTGGATGCCTACCACCACCCTTAGCCAGGGGGCTGGATGCCTACCACTACTACCACCCTCAGCCAGGGGGCTGGATGCCTACCACTACTACCACCCTCACCCAGGGGGCTGGATGCTCACCACCACCCTTAGCCAGGGGGGCTGGATGCCTACCACTACAACCACCCTCACCCAGGGGGCTGGATGCCTACCACCCTCACCCAGGGGGGCTGGATGCCTACCACTACTACCACCCTCAGCCAGGGGGCTGGATGCCTACCACCACCCTTAGCCAGGGGGGCTGGATGCCTACCACCACCCTCAGCCAGGGGGCTGGATGCCTACCACCACCCTTAGCCAGGGGGCTGGATGCTCACCACTACAACCACCCTCACCCAGGGGGGCTGGATGCCTACCACCACTACCACCCTCACCCAGGGGGCTGGATGCCTACCACCACCCTTAGCCAGGGGGGCTGGATGCCTACCACCACCCTTAGCCAGGGGGGCTGGATGCCTACCACTACTACCACCCTCAGCCAGGGGGCTGGATGCCTACCACCACCCTTAGCCAGGGGGCTGGATGCCTACCACTACTACCACCCTCAGCCAGGGGGGCTGGATGCCTACCACCACCCTTAGCCAGGGGGGCTGGATGCCTACCACTACTACCACCCACACCCAGGGGGCTGGATGCCTACCACTACTACCACCCTCAGCCAGGGGGCTGGATGCCAACCACTACTACCACCCCCACTAATAGGATGGACAATGCATGACACAACCAGCACACCACAACCTAGGGAATGCAAGAAGAAGACATCCCCCAACACCATGACAAGCGTGTGTAGACTGTGTCAAATGCCTACAACACCGAACATGACTTTGAACATACAATGTGACCCCCTAGCACATGTGCCACACATATATGTGTGTGGCACCCACAATGCAAGCAGGCCATGACCATTGTGGCAATGGGGTCCAAACCCCCATCATCACAGTGACCAAAATGTAAGTGTGGGGTCCATAGCTGAAGCACATTTTGAACATTGTGGCAATGGGGTCTAAACCCCCATCACCACAGTGACCAAAAGGTAAGTGTGGGGTCCATAGCTGAAGCACATTTTGAACATTGTGGCAATGGGGTCCAAACCCCCATCATCACAGTGACCAAAATGTAAGTGTGGGGTCCATAGCTGAAGCACATTTTGAACATTGTGGCAATGGGGTCCAAACCCCCATCACCACAGTGACCAAAAGGTAAGTGTGGGGTCCATAGCTGAAGCACATTTTGAATATTGTGGCAATGGGGTCCAAACCCCATCATCACAGTGACCAAAATGTAAGTGTGGGGTCCATAGCTGAAGCACATTTTGAACATTGTGGCAATGGGGTCCAAACCCCCATCATCACAGTGACCAAAATGTAAGTGTGGGGTCCATAGCTGAAGCACATTTTGAACATTGTGGCAATGGGGTCTAAACCCCCATCACCACAGTGACCAAAAGGTAAGTGTGGGGTCCATAGCTGAAGCACATTTTGAACATTGTGGCAATGGGGTCCAAACCCCCATCATCACAGTGACCAAAATGTAAGTGTGGGGTCCATAGCTGAAGCACATTTTGAACATTGTGGCAATGGGGTCTAAACCCCCATCACCACAGTGACCAAAAGGTAAGTGTGGGGTCCATAGCTGAAGCACATTTTGAACATTGTGGCAATGGGGTCCAAACCCCATCATCACAGTGACCAAAATGTAAGTGTGGGGTCCATAGCTGAAGCACATTTTGAACATTGTGGCAATGGGGTCTAAACCCCCATCACCACAGTGACCAAAAGGTAAGTGTTGACAAAGAAAGAGGTGCAACTGCCAAACTGCATGGATGATTCCTGGTCACAGAACAAAAAACACATCAGTGGCAAAGTAGTGTATGTGTCCCATTGCAACATAAATTGGGGGAGCCAAATACTGCAGTGCAAATAAGACATACCTTTGGCCATGTGCAGACAAACAACACCCATGGGGGCTGACACCGTCAACAATCATCAATGACACAATGACAGAAGTGACCATCAGAATGCAGACCCACATATTTGCACCAATGGGCACACAAATGCAGATACCCTGTGGAGACTGCAGATGTGAGGTGAACAGATACCATACCATGGCAGCAATGGGACACACAAACCATGATCATTGTGCTGACCGATGACCTAGGAGTCCCAGGGACAGCAGGGGAAACCCACCAAACTACATACAGCCAATGGCACACCCAAGATATGCCAATGCAGTGGTGCAGATGCACAAACACAAACAGGCAGACCCACACTGCACATCATACACAACAGGTGAGGGGGTGCCAGTGTCCCCAGGCAACCACACAACACATGAGGAGACCTGAATACCAATCATACAGATGTGCATACAGTGCCACACAAAGGTAACTCATGAATCCAAATCCCCTATGTGGGCAAGCAGGCATTGTCAGATGAGAGGGAGCACAAATCACACATGTCACACAGGCACGTAGGGACAGCAACTGACACAGCAAGACACAGACACACCACAGCACCACCCCCAGGGCCCCCACAATGTGGTGACCCTGGGCTGCATTACAATCCCACTGTGATGACAAAGCTAAATGTGGTTCACACTGTGAACCACAGTCATGTGTCCTGAGTAACAAACTACCATCACACCTACACAAGCACAAATCAATCAGCATGGCCAGTAAGCCAAGGCCAACATGGAGGCAGGGGCCTAGCCGGGCAACAACTCTCATCTGCACACACTCAACACCACACCCCTCGACCTCCAACAATGTGCAGCAGTGAAGTACACATGCACTGGTGACATTGCACATGCACCCATGACTATTCCAGGGTGGTGGGTGGGAACCAAGGTGCAGAAACACATCACACATGGCCACTCAACAAGACTCCTGAATGTCTGACACACTGCACACTACGCTGTACATGGACATGACGGCAATACCACACCAACCAATGGGATCCCATCCACAGTCACACACCAATGAAGAAGCCAAGGTCACCCACAAAGAACACACATAGACAACAACCAACATTGCAGCCCGGACCCTGAGGAGTGCCAGCAGTCACACACACAACGTGTCACAATCACTGAAAGATAACACAAACTGGAAATCACATGACAGGGGCAAACAACAAGTGCCAAGGGGAAACCTGACTGTGACCCATCTGCGTCTGCACACAAATTCAGCCCTGACAGCAAACACACCTATGGGTGACACCCTGATGACCAGTAATGTGCCATGCACCCACATCACAGAGAACCCAGGGAGAAGACTTTGGGGGAACATAGGTCAACTCAGCTAGCATCACAAACAGGTACAACACTAGGGATCACAGCATGCACAGCTAAACGGAAGTGAACACACAGACATGCACATACAACACACACCTTGGGCGCAGGCAATGTCACAGGAGTACACACTGCCATGAGGGGACTCCACTCCTGTGTGAGGAAAGCTGTGCCATATGTTGCCTCAGTAGGGCCCCATCATGTCAGCTGAGCACTTGGTCACACAATCAACAATTAGCACCAAATGAGGGCTCCCGTAACATCAGCCTGGTCATGGAAGTGCCAACGGAATCATCAGCACAGATCCAACACACTTGTATAGCAATGTTGCACTGACAACACAGATGAGTCCTTCCCCATTGATGCCCAAACCTGCATGTCCACTGGAGATGGCCACACGGTCAGGGAAGTAGACAAATTGAACAATGGCAGGCACAACAGATGTGCAGGGGTGGAAGCCACAGATGTGAAATAGCCAATCTAAGTAGGAAATCCCATTGCCAAATACTGAACACATGACACCCTCAGATGCTGCTATGGATGACATGGATACACCACAGGATAGGACACATTCCCCCTGGACCACATGGGTTCCTGCACAGTAACACTTCATTATCATGAGACCAAATATCACCATCACTGCAGCAAGGGCATGGTTAGCATCATCAACATCATGTACATCAGAAGCAAAAGCACTAGAGAACAGAAAGTTGCTTTATTCAGCATATGTGGCATTAAAAGTAGAAGTCCGGTAGAAAATAAACAAAGGCCAATGGCCAGTCCATCAACAAAGTCACAAGTGGGTGACAGTGGCAGATGCCACCCTACACATGCCTGCACAAAACCAGGGACAATCCACTAGGAGGGGCAACCGGGGGTAGGCCAGGCACCGCAGGGACAGGATCAGGGCTCACCAGGAGGAAGCAGGGAAGGGGTGGTGGGTGCTGGAGAGCCACTGACAACTGCAGTGGAGGTGTCTGACATGGTGTGTGCCGGCACAACTGGGGGCATGACTCAGATGTTGTGGGTGCCGGCACGACTGCAGTGGACCCTGCAGATGGAGTGGACAGGTCCGCCACTGCAGTGCCCAAGTCAGACAGGGTGGTAGTGGACTCCACTGCAGTGCCTACCACCAGGGGAGGAGAATGGGGAACAGGCAAGGTGGGCTGGACAGAGGGGGAGGACACCCTCACCACATCAGTGGCACAGACAAGCGCAGCGGGGGTGTGGTGCCGGGAGAGCAAGTGCCAGGGGGAGAAGGCTGGATCCTCTTGGGGATGGTATATCTGTGGGTGGGGGAACCTGGGGCAGGGGTGTGGTGGGGGCACCTGTGGAGTGGGGGCCTGAGGGATGGAGGAAGGAGACCTGGTGCTTGAGCTGCAGGTCGGCGGCGGGGTCTTGCTCTTACCACTCCGGGGGACTTGCGGGTGGGGGCCTCAGTCTGTCTGCGCCTGGGGGAGGGTGTCCGGGGGCGAGGGGCACTCTGCTCCGTGTGGGGGGCTTCCTCTTCCCCTGGATGCTGGAGCAGCTGGATCGGAGGGGAAGAGGCCGAGGTCACTGAGGAAGAGGCGCTGGGTCTTTGGGGTTGCAGGTGAGGCAAGGGAGGGTGTTTTGGAGGGAGAGGCAACTGAGGACTGCGCAGTGCCCGTGGATGCGTGTGTGTGTACCAGGGCCCCATCCCCTGTGAGTCTGGTTTCAGTCCCCTGACTGTGCGTGCATGTGCGTTTTGTTTGTGGCGTGTGTGTCTGTGTGCTGGACGTGTGTGTGCTGGTGTGTGCCTGTGCCGGTGTGTGTGTGCTTGGGACGGGTAAGGTGCTGGGGAGTGTGGATGGAGCAGAGGCAGGAGGGGTGAGGGACTGTCTGAGGAGGGACACTGCTGCCGTCAGGGAGGAGTCCATGGACCTATTGCCCCTCTGTAGGTCAGACATGCCCGATGAGATGCCCTCCATGAACGACACCAGCTGAGTCAACAGAGCGGTGTGCGCATGGAGGACACTCAGCATGGCTGTCTGCCCTACATGGAGCTGGCGAAGGAGGTACACAGACTCCTCACTCAGGGCAGCAGGGGACACAGGGGCAGGGGTGCGGTGCCTGGCCCAAAGGAGACACGCTCCCGAACATGGGAGCCTCCACGGACCTGGGGAATGGGAGCCGATGGGAGGGCGGTGGTGGTGCTGGTGGTGGCGGGGACAGCAACACTAGCTGGGGTGTGGTGGCTGCTGACACCCGCCTCCATAAGGGAGTCATCCTCCGAGTTGCTCTGGTCCTCAGCTGAGGTGGATGGTGCTGAGGACTCCTCGGTGTGGCTCCCCTCGCCCTCCGTGCCACTGGGTCCCTCCGACCACTCCTCGGCTGCTGACCCAGTCTGGCTCTCTGGCTCCTCCTGGTCCGTGGAGCTGTCCCCTTCCGTGGCCGTGGATGTATCTGCAAACAATGGGGAAACAGACAGACATCAGTCACCTGCATCAAACGCACACACCACTGTGAGCACAGCACATTACAGAGCAAGCCCTGGCATCATTAGTTGTACATTGCTAAAAGTGCCCTAACTGAACAGGAGAAGCCAATTGTCAGTCTGATGCCAAGCATGGCACTCACATCCCACATGGCCTTGCACCCATCTGTCTGGTGTCTGTTGGATTGCAACACCCCAGTGTGGACACATGCACCAAGTACACAGTAGTTGGACAGTGCAGAGGACACGGTGTGGCATGTGGACATGCACACATCACAGCTCTTGCCACTGAGTCAGTACAGGTTTCCGGATGAAAGGGATGCCCAGAGTCAAATAGGAAATGCATGTGATGCATACCAGCGACAGACACCATGATGCACCCATGTCCTGATAGCCATCGCCACAATGGTGTGCATGTAGCACATGTCACTCCCCTGCAGGATCACCAATAAGTAGACACATGCCATGGCAGAGGCATGACTGCTAAGTCATACATCACTGTCTCAGTGATGTATGACTTGGCAGCCAGACAACAACACTATGCACTGTGTCACAATAGTAGGTCATGGGGAATGCAAGTCCTGGAGCTGCACAAGTGCACATGTACATCCCCCACACAACACATCATCTTAACCCTCTTCTGTCCAGGTCATACCTATTGGACATATGGGAGACCTGTGACACTACCCTCTGAACCTGAGCCCCTCACAATCTGCTGTGAATGGGGAACAGCTGCCTGAACTTCACATTCGCATACCCCAGTCTGCACGGGCAGCTGATCAAACACCTATGTGACACACAAGTATCGTCTCCTATGGTCACATCTCCAGGGGCATGCTGAGCCTCTACCAAGAAACACCCCAGCAGTCCTGGCAACTAATCCACAGCACACTGACACAGAGGCAGACACCTGAGGGGTCAAATCACTGCGCACAATGTGTCAGCTGATACACGGGAGTGGGAGTACAGAGTGCATTGCATGGCCTGGAGTAGGCATGACTGTCCTGCTCCACATGAATGAGGGATGAGCCCTGGACAGTGGATAGCTGGCTATGTATGTGTGACACACGTAATCTGCACACTCCTGGGGCCCAAACATTGTTCCCACCCGCTGCATGGGCGTGTGCCACATACCCCAGGCACATGTGGTGGCTCAGCACAGCAAGTGGACCGCATATCAAAGCAACACGCAGATTACATGTCCGAACACAGGCGTAGTGTGAACAATGGACCCACCCATGATGCCCACAACAGAGTTAGGGAAACAGATGCTGTCCCCCACCTTTAGTGAAGCAAACTGCAAGGACACAGTCCCAAGTGACACAATTCCCTGAATGTAAGGGCCACACCTGGGTATCAGATGAGCAGTGGGCAGTGCAACATGACTGCTGCACTGTGGCAGTTGAACCAGGCCAGAGGAGGGCACACAGCATGTAATACAGAGTTCACAGTGCAGTCTTTGACTCACCCCCTCCTTGCTGCTGTCTGGCCTTCAGCTGCCCATCCAGGTCTGGAAACACCACCGCCAGGATCTGGAGCATGTGGGGGTCAGGGTCCGTGTTCCGCCCCTCCTGCGAGGAGGCGACAGCTTCAGCTGGACCCGTGCAATCCTCCGGGTCCAGCCCCGAAGGTCCTGCCACCTCTTCTGGCAGTTGCGGATCCGGCGCTTGTAGACCCCCACGGACCGGACAGCCCGGACGATGTCCTTCCAGATCTCCTGCTTCCGATGGGCATTAACCTGTCAGGATGACAAAGTGAAAAGGCCATTACTACACATGCAACATATCCGTGCATGACACAGTTGTATATACATGTCTCAATCACAGGGGAACATGATGTACACAGGCAGTGCAAAGCTGCCCATGGACAGTTTGCCAGACGTCACTACATGGTATAATTGCATGGGGAGTAAAACCTTGTTCAAATGCACTGTCACTGCACCATACCTGTCCAGTGCATGTCACTACACACTATTGGGGGTGACAACTACTCAGTGAGCCTGCTAGCCAGTGGCGTGCAGACTTTCAGCCTTGCTAGTCAGACAATATGCACATTCAGAAAGGCAGTGCACAGAACACTCACCTGCTCCCCTGGTGTCCCATACAGCTTGCTGTACTGTGGAAGTAGGCTGTCCAGCAGGGCCTGGTTCTCCTCAAGGCTGAAGGCTGGGGCTCTCTCCACAGTACGTGCCATTGCAGGGTCCAGAGGGGCAGAGACAGCAGCAGTGCAGTGGCAGATGTCGTCCTGGAGCATGTAGTGCAGGCAAGTGAGCTCTCAGGGGAACAGCCAGCAATATATATGTGCTGGAGAGGCAGATACTGTCCCTTGTGTCCAAAGTGATAGGTCCAAGTCGTTTGCATCTTCTGAATCTGGCCAATCCATGGAATAGCAGCACCAAAACACGCCCACAGCATCCTTCAAATCTTCAACTTCATGACATACATGATTTTGCAACATTGTTGTGGGTGACCAACTGATTTTCCAGCAACCGACTCGCTCGAAATTCGAAAACGTGTCCGTTGCCAGGCAAGGCCATTGTCAATGGGTGCGCACCGATCGGTCAATTGCGGTACAACGCGTGCATAGGGTACAACGCGTACCCGCACACATTGAATGCAATGGGTCGGCCGGGGCACCGATCGGTCCATTGCAGTTCAACGCGTACAGGGGTATAACGCGTACCCGACACATTGAATGCAATGGGCCGGCCGGGGCACCGATCGGTCCATTGCAGTTCAACGCGTACAGGGGTACAACGCGTACAGGGGTACAACGCGCACCCGCACACATTGAATGCAATGGGCCGGCCGGGGCACCGATCGGTCCATTGCAGTACAACGCGTACAGGGGTACAACGCATACAGGGGTACAACGCGTAGCCGCACACATTGAATGCAATGGGCCGGCCGGGGCACCGATCGGTCCATTGCAGTACAACGCGTACAGGGGTACAACGCGCACCCGCACACATTGAATGCAATGGGCCGGCCGGGGCACCGATCGGTCCATTGCAGTACAACGCGTACAGGGGTACAACGCGTACCCGCACACATTGAATGCAATGGGCCGGCCGGGGCACCGATCGGTCCATTGCAGTTCAACGCGTACAGGGGTACTAACGCGTACCCGCACACATTGAATGCAATGGGCCGGCCGGGGCACCGATCGGTCCATTGCAGTTCAACGCGTACAGGGGTACAACGCGTACAGGGGTACAACGCGTGCCCGCACACATTGAATGCAATGGGCCGGCCGGGGCACCGATCGGTCCATTGCAGTACAACGCTGCATAGGGTACAACGCGCATAGGGTATAACGCGCACCGCACACATTGAACGCAATGGGCCGGCCGGGGCACCGATCGGTCCATTGCGGTACAACGCTGCATAGGGTATTAACGCGTACCCGCACACATTGAATGCAATGGGCCGGCCGGGGCACCGATCGGTCCATTGCAATTCAACGCGTGCAGGGGTACAACGCGTACCCGCACACATTGAATGCAATGGGCCGGCCGGGGGCACCGATCGGTCCATTGCAGTTCAACGCGTACAGGGGTACAACGCGTACAGGGTACTAACGCGTGCACCGCGCACATTGAATGCAATGGGCCGGCCGGGGCACCGATCGGTCCATTGCAGTACAACGCGTACAGGGGTACAACGCATACAGGGGTACAACGCGTGAGCCGCACACATTGAATGCAATGGGCCGGCCGGGGCACCGATCGGTCCATTGCAGTACAACGCTGCACAGGGGTACAACGCTGCACTCGCACACATTGAATGCAATGGGCCGGCCGGGGCACTGATCGGTCCATTGCAGTACAACGCGTACAGGGGTACAACGCGTACCCGCACACATTGAATGCAATGGGCGGCCGGGGCACCGATCGGTCCATTGCAGTTCAACGCGCATAGGGGTACAACGCTGCACCGCGCACATACTGAATGCAATGGGCCGGCCGGGGCACCGATCGGTCCATTGCAGTTCAACGCGCACAGGGGTACAACGCGTACAGGGTACAACGCTGCACCCGCACACATTGAATGCAATGGGCCGGCCGGGGCACCGATCGGTCCATTGCAGTACAACGCGTACAGGGGTACAACGCGCATAGGGGTACAACGCGTACCCGCACACATTGAATGCAATGGGCCGGCCGGGGCACCGATCGGTCCATTGCAGTACAACGCATACAGGGGTACAACGCGCACTCCGCACACATTGAATGCAATGGGCCGGCCGGGGCACCGATCGGTCCATTGCAGTTCAACACGTACAGGGGTACAACGCGTACAGGGTACAATGCGCACCCGCACACATTGAATGCAATGGGCCGGCCGGGGCACCGATCGGTCCATTGCAGTACAACGCGCACAGGGGTACAACGCGTACCCGCACACATTGAAGCAATGGGCCGGGGCACCGATCGGTCCATTGCAGTACAACGCGTACAGGGGTACAACGCTGCACCCGCACACATTGAATGCAATGGGTCGGCCGGGGCACCGATCGGTCTATTGCAGTACAACGCGTACAGGGGTACAACGCGTACCCGCACACATTGAATGCAATGGGCCGGCCGGGGCACCGATCGGTCCATTGCAGTACAACGCTGCATAGGGGTACAACGCGTGCACTCGCACACATTGAATGCAATGGGCCGGCCGGGGCACCGATCGGTCCATTGCAGTACAACGCGCACAGGGGTACAACGCGTACAGAGGTACAACGCTGTACCCGCACACATTGAATGCAATGGGCCGGCCGGGGGCACCGATCGGTCCATTGCAGTTCAACGCGTACAGGGGTACAACGCTGCATAGGGGTACAACGCTGCATCCGCACACATTGAATGCAATGGGCCGGCCGGGGCACCGATCGGTCCATTGCAGTTCAACGCGTACAGGGGTACAACGCGCACTCGCGCACATTGAATGCAATGGGCCGGCCGGGGGCACCGATCGGTCCATTGCTGTTCAACGCATCACTGTACATGTGACTGGCATATGTCAGCATGCCTGTCTCAGATGGACATATGCCAGCCACAGATAGCTCCCAGGGAGTGAGGGGAACACCTACATCACGACAGCCTGTCCAAACTTTATCATAAGGCATGTAAGGCTGCATTTCCTATTGTGTGTATGTTGGTGTACATGTTGTCCTGTGGGTGTCACCTGTGGGCAGCCACCCCCAGGCTGTGCACGTGTTCATGGGGACAGGATCAATCAATCAATCACGGCATTTATAGAGCGCGCTACTCACCCGGGAGGGTCTCAAGGCGCTGGGGGAGGGGGTAAGTTACTGCTCGAACAGCCAGGTCTTGAGCTGCTTCCTGAAGGAGAGATGGTCCTGGGTTCGCCGAAGGTGAGTGGGGAGGGAGTTCCAGGTCTTGGCTGCCAGGTAGGAGAAGGATCTTCCTCCGGCGGTGGTTCTGCGGATGCGTGGTACGGTGGCGAGGGCGTGGCTGGTTGATCGTAGCTGGCGTGTGGGCGTGTAGAAGGTCACGCGGTCGTTGAGGTACTTTGGGCCCAGGTCGTGGAGGGCCTTGTGTGCGTGGGTGAGGAGTCTGAACGTGATTCTCTTGCTGACGGGGAGCCAGTGCAGGTCTTTCAGGTGTCCGGTGATGTGGCTGTGTCGGGGATGTCCAGGATGAGTCGTGCGGAGGCGTTCTGGATGCGCTGGAGTCTTTTTTAAGTTTGGCTGTGGTTCCGGCGTAGAGGGTGTTCCCATAGTCCAGTCGGCTGGTGACGAGTGCCTGGGTGACGGTCTTCCTGGTTTCAGTGGGGATCCATCTGAAGATCTTGCGGAGCATGCGCAGGGTGTTGAAGCATGAAGATGAGACGGCGTTGACTTGTCTGGTCATCGACAGGGAGGAGTCCAGGATGAAGCCCAGGTTGCGTGCGTGGTCCGTTGGCTTGGGTGCGGTGCCCAGGGCCGGGGGCCACCAGGAGTCGTCCCAGGCGGAGGGTGATGAGCCCAGGATGAGGACTTCCGTCTTGTCTGAGTTCAGTTTAAGGCGGCTGTTCCTCATCCAGTCGGCGACATCTCTCATCCCGTCGTGTAGGTTGGCTCTGGCGGTGGTGGGGTCGTTGGTGAGGGAGAGGATCAGCTGGGTGTCGTCGGCGTAGGAGATGATGTTGAGGTTGTGTTGGCGTGCGATGGCTGCGAGGGGGCTCATGTAGACGTTGAAGAGGGTTGGGCTGAGTGAAGATCCTTGTGGAACGCCGCAGATGACTTCGGTGGCTTCGGAACTGAACGGGGGAGGCGGACTCTCTGGGTTCTACCGGCGAGGAACGAGATGATCCATTCCAGTGCTTTCTCTCGGATTCCGATGTTGCTGAGGCGCTTCACTAGGGTGCGGTGGCAGACGGTGTCGAACGCCGCGGAGAGGTCCAAGAGGATGAGGGCAGCTGTTTCCCCGTTGTCGGTTAGGGTTCTGATGTCGTCGGTGGCTGCGATAAGGGCGGTCTCGGTGCTGTGGTTGGCCCGAAACCCGGACTGCGAGGGGTCGAGGGATCCATTTGTCTCGAGGAAGGCGGCAAGCTGTCTGTTGGCGGTCTTCTCGATGACTTTGGCCGGAAACGGAAGGAGCGAGATGGAACGGTAGTTCTTGAGGTCGGTGGGGTCCGCCGTTGGTTTCTTCAGGAGGGCGGTAAGCTCGGCGTGCTTCCAGCTCTCCGGGAAGGTGGCGGTGTGGAAGGAGGAGTTGATGATGTCCCGGAGATGGGGTGCGATGGTGGCGTCGGCTTTGTTGAAGACGTGGTGTGGGCAGGGGTCGGTTGGTGATCCGGAGTGGATGGAGTTCATCGTGCGGGTGGTGTCTTCGGTGCTGATCGGGGTCCAGTTGCAGAGGGTGGTGGTGGCGGCCGTTGGTTCGGCGGTAGGGTGCGTGGTTTGTGCGTCGAAGCTGTTATGTATGTCGGTGATCTTGCGGTGGAAGAACGCGGAGAGTGAGTTGCAGAGGTCTTGCGAGGGGGTGATGTCGTTGTTTCCGGGCGCTGGGGTTGGAGAACTCTTTGACGATGCTGAAAAGTTCCTTGCTGTCATGGGCGTTGTTGTCCAGTCGTTCTTTGAGTGCCGACTTCTTGGTGGCACGGATCAGCTGGTGGTGTTTGCGGGTGGCGTGTTTGAGGGCGGTCCTGTTGTCTGTGGTCTGGTC
The DNA here is from genome assembly GCA_963921515.1 of Calotriton arnoldi. Lineage (NCBI taxonomy): Eukaryota > Metazoa > Chordata > Amphibia > Caudata > Salamandridae > Calotriton > Calotriton arnoldi. The sequence goes on along the minus strand of CAWUFW010010896.1, from coordinate 127,869 downwards.
GAGTCGCCAGGTTCTCTCGAGAGTGCGGCAGTTCTTCTTGGATTCCTTGAGTTCGTTGGTGAACCAAGGGGTTTTCTTGCTTCCGGGTCTGCTGGGAGGGTTTTTAGTGGTGCGAGGTCGTCGGCGCAGGCGGTCAGCCACTTGGCGAGGTTGCTGGCTGCTTCGTTTGGGTCCGTTGTGTTGGTGGGTGTGTTCTGGCTGAGGGAGGCGGTGAGCTGCTCGGCGGTGATCTTGCTCCAGCTCCGGCGGGGAACCTGTTGCGGGTGGTGGTGGGTCGCAGTCTTTCTGAAGCTGAAGTGGACGCAGCTGTGGTCGGTCCAGTGGAGTCCGGTGGCGTGGCTGAAGGAGATGTGCTTGCTGGACGAGAAGACGGGGTCAAGCGTGTGGCCGGCGTAGTGGGTGGGCGTGTTCACCAGTTGCTTGAGTCCGAGGTTGGCGAGGTTGTCCAGCAGGGCGGTGGTGTTTCTGTCGTTGCTGTTCTCCAGGTGGAAGTTGAGGTCCCCTAGGAGGATGTAGTCGGCGGAGGGCATGGCGTGCGGGCTGATGAAGTCTGCGATGTCTTCGCTGAATAGTGTGCGTGGTCCCGGGGGTCTGTAGATGAGGGTGCCTCGGAGGGTGGTCTTGGGGTCAGTGTGTATCTGGAAGTGTAGGTGTTCGGCGGCGGTGAAGGTCTCGTCGGAGTTAGTCGAGATGCGGATGGTGCTCTTGTGTACGATGGCGATGCCTCCTCCCGTCTGGTTGACGCGGTCCCTCCGGGTGATCTTGTATCCGTCCGGGATGGCTATGGCGATGTCGGGCGCTGAGGAGGCGTTCATCCAGGTTTCGGTGAGGAAGGCGATGTCCGGTGCTGTTGCGTCGAGCAGGTCCCAGAGTTCCACGGCGTGCCTGTGGACGGAGCGGGTGTTCAGCAGGATGCATTTCAGGTGGTTGCTGCTGGTGCTCGACTTGGCGGAGGTGGTGCACGTCCGGGGGCAGGTGAATCGGCAGGTTTGGCAGGTGAAGGGTCCGTGGGTGCGTCTCGGTGAGGCTCGGTAGCAGGCAGGGTTCCGGCCGGCATTGAGTGCGGTGAGTGTGGCGGCGTCGTAGGTCCGTCGAGTGGTGTTGCATCGGTGGGATCCAGGGGTTCTGGCGCTGGGCGCGGTCCAGTTGCGGACGGGCGCAGACGGGCTTGCCTTAGGCGCGCCTTAGGCGCGCCAGCGGCGCGCCCGCTGCGCACGTCCGCTGCGCGGCCGCGCAGCGGCCGCCATTTATGGGGAGGTGGGAGGGAGGAGCAGCTGGGAGGCGGGAGGCAGGGGCAGCGAATGGGCAGTCAGGGGGCGGGGCCGCAGGGGATGCAGCGGCGGGAATGGCGAGAGGTAGCGGGGGCACAGAAAGGAAAAAGGGGAGACAAAATCACGGGCACAACGACAATGGGGCAGCGAGGGGCACAGAAGGAAAAAGGGAGACAAAATCACGGGCACAACGACAATGGGGCAGCGAGGGGCACAGAAGGAAAAAGGGGAGACAAAATCACGGGCACAACGACAATGGGGCAGCGAGGGGCACAGAAGGAAAAAGGGAGACAAAATCACGGGCACAACGACAATGGGGCAGCGAGGGGCACAGAAGGAAAAAGGGGAGACAAAATCACGGGCACAACGACAATGGGGCAGCGAGGGGCACAGAAGGAAAAAGGGAGACAAAATCACGGGCACAACGACAATGGGGCAGCGAGGGGCACAGAAGGAAAAAGGGGAGACAAAATCACGGGCACAACGACAATGGGGCAGCGAGGGGCACAGAAGGAAAAAGGGGAGACAAAATCACGGGCACAACGACAGTGGGGCAGCGAGGGGCACAGAAGGAAAAAGGGGAGACAAAATCACGGGCACAACGACAGTGGGGCAGCGAGGGGCACAGAAGGAAAAAGAGGAGACAAAATCACGGGCACAACGACAGTGGGGCAGCGAGGGGCACAGAAGGAAAAAGGGGAGACAAAATCACGGGCACAACGACAGTGGGGCAGCGAGGGGCACAGAAGGAAAAAGGGGAGACAAAATCACGGGCACAACGACAGTGGGGCAGCGAGGGGCACAGAAGGAAAAAGGGGAGACAAAATCACGGGCACAATGACAATGGGGCAGCGAGGGGCACAGAAGGAAAAAGGGAGACAAAATCACAAGCGGAGGGCGATCTTACCTGCAGGAGCAGCGGGCAGACAACACAGGCGGAGCTGTGTGGTGGGGGAGCGACCTACCTGGCAAGGTCAAGGGTCGCTCTCCTCACCGCGCAGCGGCCGCCATTTATGGGGAGGTGGGAGGGAGGAGCAGCTGGGAGGCGGGAGGCAGGGGCAGCGAATGGGCAGTCAGGGGGCGGGGCCGCAGGGGATGCAGCGGCGGGAATGGCGAGAGGTAGCGGGGGCACAGAAAGGAAAAAGGGGAGACAAAATCACGGGCACAACGACAATGGGGCAGCGAGGGGCACAGAAGGAAAAAGGGGAGACAAAATCACGGGCACAACGACAATGGGGCAGCGAGGGGCACCGAAGGAAAAAGGGAGACAAAATCACGGGCACAACGACAATGGGGCAGCGAGGGGCACAGAAGGAAAAAGGGGAGGCAAAATCACGGGCACAACGACAATGGGGCAGCGAGGGGCACAGAAGGAAAAAGGGGAGACAAAATCACGGGCACAACGACAATGGGGCAGCGAGGGGCACAGAAGGAAAAAGGGGAGACAAAATCACGGGCACAACGACAGTGGGGCAGCGAGGGGCACAGAAGGAAAAAGGGGAGACAAAATCACGGGCACAACGACAGTGGGGCAGCGAGGGGCACAGAAGGAAAAAGGGGAGACAAAATCACGGGCACAACGACAGTGGGGCAGCGAGGGGCACAGAAGGAAAAAGGGGAGACAAAATCACGGGCACAACGACAGTGGGGCAGCGAGGGGCACAGAAGGAAAAAGGGGAGACAAAATCACGGGCACAATGACAATGGGGCAGCGAGGGGCACAGAAGGAAAAAGGGGAGACAAAATCACAAGCGGAGGGCGATCTTACCTGCAGGAGCAGCGGGCAGACAACACAGGCGGAGCTGTGTGGTGGGGGAGCGACCTACCTGGCAAGGTCAAGGGTCGCTCTCCTCATCCTCTCGGATCCTGGGTGTTACGTGTACATGACCACTGTGATGTGCAACTGTTCATGTCTGTGCATGTGCCATGGTCACATTTCACGGTGGTGTATGTGTATGTCATGTCACATACCCCGTGAGTCCCATGTGGGACGGAATGTTTGAGCCAGGGTGTCCCAGTGACACAATAGTGATGGTCCTCCACAATCTTTGTGCATGTAGTGTTTACAATGTCTCTGATTTCATGTGCACAATGGGAGACAGTCTCCACATCCACGTTGTGTGTGCATGGACTTTGATGTTGTGCATGTGTGTGTCACAGATGTCCATATCTGTCCTGCCGTGGCAAGTGGGACCACTACCTGTGGGGGTCATGGTTGTTTTGCTGTGGTGTATACATGATACTCCATGTAATGCCAGTGTCCATGTGGCAATACAGGGTCCCTGGGAATGTACCTGTCGTTGAGCTGTGGTGCCTGGGGCACATCTGTCCTCACATGTCACTGTGGGGGGTGATTGTGACACGGCAGCAGGAGATGGGAACTGTGACACGGCCTCATGATATCCAATCGGCCAACCTGGGACTAATTGATGCCACCTGTTGGACCGTGTTGACAGATGTTGGCCATGTATGTACCATACATGTCCTTACGGAACTGCACACTTCATGTAGTTGTGCCTCATAATGATGTATGTTGGGATATTGAGTGTGTTCAATGCCGCATATGTGGGGTGACTGACAATCTTGCTTACTTCTCCTCTGCACTGCAGGGCTCCTGCTGTCCATCGACCATTCCCAGACCTGGCAACGATGGTGGAACAGGACAGCATCCGACGGTACCGCTTCACCAGGCAGCTGATTGAGGATTTGGCAGTGCAGTTGTCCCCACATTTGCAGCCTGGCCAGCCGTATCCTACAGCGCTGACCCCCAAGGTGAAGGTGATGGCAGCCCTACACTTCTTTGCCACCGGTACCTTCCAACATACTGTGGCAACTGCTGGTGGGATGTCACAGACCATGTTGAGCCGTGTGCTCCGCGATGTTTTGGCGGCAATGTTGCTATTCCTGAACCGGTACATCTATTTCCCTAGACTGCGACGACTCACTGACGTGAAGAGTGACTTTTATGCCCTGGGGAGGATGCCGCATGTCATTGGCTCCATTGATGGGACACATGTGGCTTTGGTACCACCACAGGCCCAGGAGCAGGCCTACAGGAACCGCAAGCACTACCACTCGGTCAATGCACTGGTGGTGTGTCTTGCAGACATGACCATCACACATGTGTGTGCCCGTTTCCCTGGTTCAGCACACGATGCCTTTGTGATGAGGAGTAGTCGCATCCCCAGGATGATGGCACAGATGCAGAACCAGCGTGCCTGGCTTGTCGGTGTGTACTGACTTTGTGCCATTGTGTGTGATCTGATCTGTAGTATTCCGCCCACTTTTCCAAGTCAGCTAATGTGCACTTGTCTGTCCGTAGGTGTCTCGGGATACCCCAACATGCCGTGGTTGCTGACACCCCTCAGGAACCCTGTGACACCAGCCCAGATGCGCTACAATGAGGCACATGGTCGGACCAGGAGAGTGATTGAGCGGACATTTGGTCTCCTGAAGAGCCGCTTCCGCTGCCTGGACAAGACCGGAGGGTCCCTCCCATATGCCCCTGCGAAAGTGTGCAAGATTATCAATGTCTGCTGCATGCTCCACAACCTGGCAGTGCGGAAGGAGTTGCCTCTCATCCAGGATGACAATGACCAACATCCGCCACCTGTGGAGGATCCTGGCCTGGACCACAATGCCAGTGACGATGATGATGATGATGATGAGGGTGATGTCCGCACACAGCTCATCACCAACTTCTTTAGCTGAATGTGAGTATCCTGAGGTGTCATGTCAATGATGTGAGTTGGCATGATATGTGTAGGTGGTGCTCTGGTGCTGTTGGAGTGTGTCCATGGGCTACTTGACTGGATGTGTGTTGCGATGTGTGCTTACAGGTGGGCTGTACTCCCCAACAGTGTTGACATGCTAACTTGGTTCTGGGTGGGTATCTTGTAACATGTATTGTGCATGAGTTTTGCTGTTCTGTCCTGTACTCCATTGCTTTTGACTGTGTGTCATTTCTGTCCTTCACAGGGTACTTTCAGATTCGTTTGGTCAACTGTGTCCACCGACGACGTGATTGCACTTCCAGGCTGGTAGCTGTTGTGTCCCTACAGGTGATGTGCGCCACACCCATGGACTTCCTTCCGTCTACAGTTGTTGACTGTGTGCCCGCTGCCAGGTGGGATTACCTTGCATCTGTAGTGGTTACGACATGTTGCAACTGTGTAATAAACCTCGGCTTCACTTTGTGATGTGCGTTGTCTGTGGTCACACATTTGACTGCCATTTGCTTACTGCACCTGTGGGCTACTTGACTCCAACTGGGAATGGGTGTGGTGTCTGTGCATTGCACCGTCTTCCCTGGCAACATCAGTGTAGGCAATGAGTCAGATGGCCTAGGTGTGTATGTGTTGTGTAGCCCTGGTGGTGTGTCTCCCTCATATGTGTCACATTGCCTTTACTCACATGCCTGTGTTGTACTTGCTGTTGCAGTTCGCATACACAGTGTAATTTTGCAGTTCATCATCCCCATAACAGCACCCACGTTGGAATCACAACAGAGGCAAGTATGGTGTATTAGTGTGTTTATTGTGATACATTTGTGTGAATAGTGCATAGGATGGGTAGTGCTGTACATAAATCTTGCAATCAGAAGTTCCTAGGTGAATTGAAAGTCCTGGTAGACAGAATCCCCAGTATCGGGGCCACAGTTGTCTGAGACATTGGTCCAACTTGTACTCCCCATGCAATGTGTGGGAGTAGTGTTGCCGTCAACAGGGTGAACAGTCTGTGCACAAAGGTGAACATCCAGAACAGGTTCAGGCTTCCTGGGAGTTGCGCTTGGCCATCGGCCTCTCACTTGCCCCTCTTCGGACGACCCCTCTTCTTGGGGGGCCCTCAAGTACAGGCTGCTGCGGTGCAGGTGACTCTCCGCCAGAGTCATCCTCCCTCCCTGTGGCAGTTGCAGTTTGTTCAGCACCAGATGTTGTTGGCACACAGGGAGGTGTGGACTGGTTGCTGTTCATCTGGCGGAGGCATTGTAAAATGTCCCTGTGCACCGCCGTCATCTCATGCAGTGCATCCCACTTGGACTCCACGCGGGACATGTGTGAGTCCACGCGGGACATGTGTGACTCCACGTGGGACATGTGAGAGTCCAAGTGGGCATGATGGGCAGCCTGCTGCTGTTTCATGTCTCTGAGGAGCCCCACTACCTGGCTGAGGTCTCCGGTGCTGGACTGGTACGCATCAGCTATGCGTACCAGTTGTGGGTCATCATGCACACCAGCAACCTCTGCAAGCAGCGACCTCTGTCTCCCACCCTCCCACCACCCCTGCTGACATGTGCAGTGCGTGCAGTGGCACGCACAGATGACCCTGGTCCACCTTGGGGGTTGGTGGTGGTGGTGGTGTCCATGGCCCCAGGTTGGTCCAGGGTCCCTGTGCTGGTGTTGCTCCTTGTTCTGTCCATGTCGGCAGGGATGGTATTTGTGGTGACAGTCGTTGGAGGGGTGGGTGCAGGGGTGGGTGCAGGGGGTGCAGCTGGTGGTCCTGCTGGTGCTGCAGCTGGTGGTCCTGCTGGTGCTGCATGTAGACTTGCACCGGATGTGCCTTGTTGGTCTTCTTCGTCCGAGGAGGGCAGAGGCTGTACGACGCCAGTGAGCTCCGCATCCTCTTGAGCCTGGGACTGGGACTCCTCAGCGTCTGCTGCTGTGTCCCCATCATCACCTGTTTTTGGGAGACACACACAATGTATGTTATGTTTCTGCAGGCATCAATGGTTGACACACATGACAGTTGTGACTGTGCCTCTGGGTGCGGGCCTGTACATTGCATTGTCCTAAGTCGTCACAGTCAGGGGTTGATATTGGTGTGGCACATTGTCCTGCATTATTTGGGCATTTCTATGTATTTTTTGGGGTGTGAACATGGTCTGCATTGGTTGTGTTTGATTGACAGCCGGCCCTCCTTCCCACCCACCCAGCCAGTCAGTTATCCCACCATGGACTGTGCTGGCATTGCAGGGAGTGGAAGTTGTCTCTCAGGATGTCAGTCAGTGGTGTCCTGCTGTTTGTTGGTGCACAGTTGCCAGCAGGGCCTTGTGCTCCCCACAGCAGTAGCCAGTGTCAGCCATCTTGTGAGTCCTTCTCCACTCCCTGTGATGTGAGCATGGTTCAGGGTGGTGTTGATGGGACAGTTGTGGGGGTGACCAATATCAGTGACTACAACTCCCATCATGCTATTGCCTCCAACCCCCTTCCCAGCATGCCCATGCTTCCTTCCTTTTGACTCTGCTTCCCTGTGGGGTGGGCTGGCTGTGCTGACAGGATGGCTGGGAGTGTTGTCCTGGCAGTTGTTTGGCTAAGAGTCCCAAGAGTGTCCCTGTGCTTCACACAACATAACCCAGGGTGGTGGTTCTTTGTGGGATCTTGTGTTAGGATGGGGGCATTGCATTCTACCAGGTGGGTTCTGTGGAGTTTGTGTTGGGGTGTGTGTGAGGGGAGGTGCTTGTGACTATGGTCAGTGCTGCAAGTCCTCCTTCCCACCCACCCAGCCAGCCAGTTATCCCACCATGGAACGTGCTTGCATTGCAGGGAGTGGAAGTTGTCTCTCAGGATGTCAGTCAGTGGTGTCCTGCTGTTTGTTGGTGCACAGTTGCCAGCAGGGCCTTGTGCTCCCCACAGCAGTAGCCAGTGTCAGCCATCTTGTGAGTCCTTCTCCACTCCCTGTGATGTGAGCATGGTTCAGGGTGGTGTTGATGGGACAGTTGTGGGGGTGACCAATATCAGTGACTACGACTCCCATCATGCTATTGCCTCCACCCCCTTCCCAGCATGCCCATGCTTCCTTCCTTTTGACTCTGCTTCCCTGTGGGGTGGGCTGGCTGTGCTGACAGGATGGCTGGGAGTGTTGTCCTGGCAGTTGTTTGGCTAAGAGTCCCAAGAGTGTCCCTGTGCTTCACACAACATAACCCAGGGTGGTGGTTCTTTGTGGGATCTTGTGTTAGGATGGGGGGCATTGCATTCTACCAGGTGGGTTCTGTGGAGTTTGTGTTGGGGTGTGTGTGAGGGGAGGTGCTTGTGACTATGGTCAGTGCTGCAAGTCCTCCTTCCCACCCACCCAGCCAGCCAGTTATCCCACCATGGAACGTGCTTGCATTGCAGGGAGTGGAAGTTGTCTCTCAGGATGTCAGTCAGTGGTGTCCTGCTGTTTGTTGGTGCACAGTTGCCAGCAGGGCCTTGTGCTCCCCACAGCAGTAGCCAGTGTCAGCCATCTTGTGAGTCCTTCTCCACTCCCTGTGATGTGAGCATGGTTCAGGGTGGTGTTGATGGGACAGTTGTGGGGGTGACCAATATCAGTGACTACGACTCCCATCATGCTATTGCCTCCACCCCCTTCCCAGCATGCCCATGCTTCCTTCCTTTTGACTCTGCTTCCCTGTGGGGTGGGCTGGCTGTGCTGACAGGATGGCTGGGAGTGTTGTCCTGGCAGTTGTTTGGCTAAGAGTCCCAAGAGTGTCCCTGTGCTTCACACAACATAACCCAGGGTGGTGGTTCTTTGTGGGATCTTGTGTTAGGATGGGGGCATTGCATTCTACCAGGTGGGTTCTGTGGAGTTTGTGTTGGGGTGTGTGTGAGGGGAGGTGCTTGTGACTATGGTCAGTGCTGCAAGTCCTCCTTCCCACCCACCCAGCCAGCCAGTTATCCCACCATGGAACGTGCTTGCATTGCAGGGAGTGGAAGTTGTCTCTCAGGATGTCAGTCAGTGGTGTCCTGCTGTTTGTTGGTGCACAGTTGCCAGCAGGGCCTTGTGCTCCCCACAGCAGTAGCCAGTGTCAGCCATCTTGTGAGTCCTTCTCCACTCCCTGTGATGTGAGCATGGTTCAGGGTGGTGTTGATGGGACAGTTGTGGGGGTGACCAATATTAGTGACTACGACTCCCATCATGCTATTGCCTCCACCCCCTTCCCAGCATGCCCATGCTTCCTTCCTTTTGACTCCGCTTCCCTGTGGGGTGGGCTGGCTGTGCTGACAGGATGGCTGGGAGTGTTGTCCTGGCAGTTGTTTGGCTAAGAGTCCCAAGAGTGTCCCTGTGCTTCACACAACATAACCCAGGGTGGTGGTTCTTTGTGGGATCTTGTGTTAGGATGGGGGCATTGCATTCTACCAGGTGGGTTCTGTGGAGTTTGTGTTGGGGTGTGTGTGAGGGAGGTGCTTGTGACTATGGTCAGTGCTGCAAGTCCTCCTTCCCACCCACCCAGCCAGCCAGTTATCCCACCATGGAACGTGCTTGCATTGCAGGGAGTGGAAGTTGTCTCTCAGGATGTCAGTCAGTGGTGGCCTGCTGTTTGTTGGTGCACAGTTGCCAGCAGGGCCTTGTGCTCCCCACAGCAGTAGCCAGTGTCAGCCATCTTGTGAGTCCTTCTCCACTCCCTGTGATGTGAGCATGGTTCAGGGTGGTGTTGATGGGACAGTTGTGGGGGTGACCAATATCAGTGACTACGACTCCAATCATGCTATTGCCTCCACCCCCTTCCCAGCATGCCCATGCTTCCTTCCTTTTGACTCTGCTTCCCTGTGGGGTGGGCTGGCTGTGCTGACAGGATGGCTGGGAGTGTTGTCCTGGCAGTTGTTTGGCTAAGAGTCCCAAGAGTGTCCCTGTGCTTCACACAACATAACCCAGGGTGGTGGTTCTTTGTGGGATCTTGTGTTAGGATGGGGGCATTGCATTCTACCAGGTGGGTTCTGTGGAGTTTGTGTTGGGGTGTGTGTGAGGGGAGGTGCTTGTGACTATGGTCAGTGCTGCAAGTCCTCCTTCCCACCCACCCAGCCAGCCAGTTATCCCACCATGGAACGTGCTTGCATTGCAGGGAGTGGAAGTTGTCTCTCAGGATGTCAGTCAGTGGTGTCCTGCTGTTTGTTGGTGCACAGTTGCCAGCAGGGCCTTGTGCTCCCCACAGCAGTAACCAGTGTTAGCCATCTTGTGAGTCCTTCTCCACTCCCTGTGATGTGAGCATGGTTCAGGGTGGTGTTGATGGGACAGTTGTGGGGATGACCAATATCAGTGACTACGACTCCCATCATGCTATTGCCTCCACCCCCCTTCCCAGCATGCCCATGCTTCCTTCCTTTTGACTCTGCTTCCCTGTGGGGTGGGCTGGCTGTGCTGACAGGATGGCTGGGAGTGTTGTCCTGGCAGTTGTTTGGCTAAGAGTCCCAAGAGTGTCCCTGTGCTTCACACAACATAACCCAGGGTGGTGGTTCTTTGTGGGATCTTGTGTTAGGATGGGGGGCATTGCATTCTACCAGGTGGGTTCTGTGGAGTTTGTGTTGGGGTGTGTGTGAGGGGAGGTGCTTGTGACTATGGTCAGTGCTGCAAGTCCTCCTTCCCACCCAGCCAGCCAGATATCCCACCATGGAACGTGCTTGCATTGCAGGGAGTGGAAGTTGTCTCTCAGGATGTCAGTCAGTGGTGTCCTGCTGTTTGTTGGTGCACAGTTGCCAGCAGGGCCTTGTGCTCCCCACAGCAGTTGCCAGTGTCAGCCATCTTGTGAGTCCTTCTCCACTCCCTGTGATGTGCGCATGGTTCATGGTGGTGTTGATGGGACAGTTGTGGGGGGCAATATGTGTGACTGCGACTCCCATGATGCTATTGGCTACACTGACTTGGCCAGCATACACAGAATTCCTTCCTTTGAGTGGTCTTCACTGTGTGTTGGTGTTGTTGTCGTGGCTACATGTCTGGATGTGTTTGTTAGTTCTATTTGTGCCACTGCCTAGCTGTAGTTGTAGTTGTGTTTGTACATGTGATGGCACAGTTGGATGTGACTTTTTTGATGGCATGTGTTGTGTTTATCTGACTGACATACACATTTTGGGATGATTCTGTTCTGGTTGCTGTGTAATTGCTATGAGTGCATGGTTTGACTCTCCCCTTGACAGTGATGTGATTGTGTTTTGTGGCAGTATATTGTGTACATTTGTTGTGTACTCACCAGGCTCTGGGATGTTCTCTAGTCCATATACGCTCACTGGCGGAAGGATGGCCCGCACCTTCTCCTCCCAGGGCCTGAGGTATATTGGCTTGGCAGGAGGGCCACTGCCGGTGTGTTGGCTGTTGATGTAGTCTTTCTTGAGCAGGTCCCGTACCCTCCTGCGCACGTCATACCACCTGTTCTGGATGTCGCTCTTTGTGCGCCGACATGGTGATAGTGCGTTCACCCTGTTGATGATCCTCTCCCACATCTTGGTTTTCTGGGAGATGGGGGTCTGTTGGACCAGTGTGCCAAACAGCTGTGGCTCTACCCTGAGGATCTCGTCTACCATGACTTCCAATTCACAATCTAGGAACTTGTGATTCTTCTTGGGGGCATGGTGATGGGTGGTGATGGTGAGTGATGTGTGTGTTGGCGTGCAGGTGAGGGTGTGTGAGTGTGTGTTTTGCTGGGTGTATGTGAGGTAGGTATTTGTTGGTGTGCTGATGGTGTGTGGCTTGTGTGAGGGATGAGCTGAGGGTGTGTGGTTGCTTTCTCTTGGGTGCTGGCAGTGGAATGGCATTTGCAAAGGATCATGGTTGTGATTTGTGTCCTTTATATGGGTGGAGTTGTGGGTGTGTCTTTGTTCTCTGTCCCCACCCCCCCAGTATTTATTGGCTTAGTAATTGCTTGTTTGGCCTTTTTTGTGTGATTTTTCCTTGGTACTGTCTGTGTATGTTGGAAACGTTCTTGTGACCGAGTCGGACCCTGCATTTGTCTCGTACGGTCTTCTCCGTTTCGTTCACGCTGTGTTTGTGCAGTTTTCTATGCTGCGTACGCATCGGTCGCGGTGTTTTGTGTTGCTTCGGCTCGGTTTTGTATGCGTGTCGGTCGTACGGCTTGGCCTCCGTCCGACTCGCTCGTGGTTTTCGCGCCTTGCATCGTACTTAGCGGTTTGGAGTTCGCGTGTACGTTTCGGTCGGATTTGTTCCGGGTGCGTGTCGGTCGGTTGGATTCGCCTGTTTTTCCGACCGGATTGCTGTTTTCCGTGCGGCTCGGTCGTTCGACACGTGTCGGTCGGATTTTGCACGCATTGCATCGTACTTGGTGTGTCGGGCGCCACAGGTACGCGTCGGTCGGTATAATTTCCGTATCCGAGTCGGTCGGTGCTTTTTCCGGCCCGAATCGGAATCGACCCCAACATGTTTATTTGTAAAGTGCTCGTTCACCCAAGGGTATCTTGGCGCTGAATAACAGATGTTTATTGTTACCCAACTCAATGGTACACATTTTATTGACCTCAGAAGGATGAAAGGCGGATTTGAACCTGTAGCCATAAGGTCGAACATTGGCCCCTAAAGTGGGCACAATAGTCCACTAAGCCACCAGACCCGGCTAAGTTACACACTACTGCAAGCATTCCTGTACCAGTCAGAGAATAGCAGCCTAACAACAGTGATAGCTCTCTCATGTCTTCACACACAGCCAGCCTCCCACTATCGACAACTCTATCCCACTGCTCACAGATAGAGGTTTTACACCACTGAAACAACCTCACACCCCTCACAGACTAATAGTCACACACTACCAGAAGCACTCTGGCGTTCATCACATACTAGCAGTAAAATCAGCTGATAATTGTAAAGTTTGTGCAGTTGTATACTCTATGGACAAATGGCTGAATGTACGAATGAGTCAATTAATTGATAACTAGATACATGAGACCAAGGATGACTGGCTGAATGAATGGAAGATGAGGGTCTGAGTGCATGGACTGGTGGATGAGTGACTGCATGAGTGACACATGCAGGCGCTTTCAGTTATAACCCAGGTCTATTGGTTTTGCTGATATTTGTTATTTTCTTGTATGTTTTCTTTGACTCTGACCCTCATGTGATTTTCTTATCCTCCTTCTTTACTCTATGCTTCTGCCTCAGGCATCTACTCTTTTCATAGATGTATTCTCCTTCGCTCTAATGCACAGCCTCGTCCCTATAGGTCACAGTATCTCTCCCTGTACACTTCTGTTCTGGTCTGGTACTGTGAATCTTTTTGTCCCTCTGTCACTGTCTCCACGGTAGCCAGCCTGTCTTGCCATGTCCCTCTGCACAGCAACTCAGAGGAACTGACACTTTCAAGTCATAAGCCTCTTCCAGAAGAATTTCACTATAAAATTATAATTATGCTGCATTTGAATTAACCATCGTTTTCACCCCCATGAATGTTTCATCAGGTGGGCTTTCCGTGGAAGTAGCAGATGTTGATCATGCGGGCGCCTGTTGCCCCTATCAATTCACTCTCAGCTTTTTTAATTTCTTTTTTGTGCACCTTTGACATCAAACCAGCGCAGTTTTAGAGGCCCTGGAAATCACAGGGATGTCTTGTGATCATCCCAGTGAAGCAGCTCATGAATGTTAAAAAGGCCAACGAAGGCCCCGAGCAGAGGGCAGCGGCTTCCCTCCCTTCTGAAGGACATTGAGAAGAAAGCCAAGGGACCAGCAGGATGTGCGGTTGACATCACATCTACTCGCCACAGGGGTAGAACCATTTCTCATGTGAAGGTCCAACAAAATGTCAATGCTTTAGGGCACTCCTATGGAGACCGAGTTTGCAAAGGCATTTGGATTATCTGAACCACAGGGCAGCTCAGGGCCCCGTCAAGGATGTTTTGGTATAGCCTTTACCAGTGGCGGCTTGCAGAGGGAGTGCTGCGGGGCGGTGGGGCGGGCAGGGGAGGGGCTGGGTGGGGGGGTAGTGGATTCGGACATACGACGGACAGGAGTAAGGTAAGTAAATAAATAAATAAAACTATTTACCTTGCGCTCGCTGCATCGCCAGTACGCAAAGTACTGCGTGAAAAGGGGCCGTATTTACAGGGACACGAAAAGTTACGCAGGGAGGTTTTGCGTGACCTTGTAAATATGGGGCAGCAAAATGCACCACCGGTGTGTCACATAAAGTGATGCACCGGCGGCGCAAGGGGCTTGTAAATATGCCTCAGAATATATTTTTTAAAGTTATGAAAAAAAAGTGCATGGGATATGGTTGGGGGAAGGGAAGGGATTAGGAAGAGGTTTAGGTTATGTTTAGGGGTTTCCATTTGGGGTAGAAGTGTGAGGGATGATGCAAGGGAAGGTGAACAGGTTATGGTTAGGTATGGGGTAAGTATTAATGTCAGTATTCAGAAAAAGGGTTGGGTTAAGGCTAGGTTAACTTTAAGGATCGGTTTTGAATTTATGGTTAGGCCCAGGAGGACAAAATGGGACTTCTAAGGGAAGTGGTAAGATTAGGATTTGAGTAAGGGTTAGGGTAAGAGATGGGTTAAGTTTTGGTTAGGTTTTAGCAGTTGGGTTAGGGTTAGAGTAATGGAAGGTGTAACAGATGATACAAGGAGAAGATGTGGGAGAAGGAATGCCCAGGAATTGGTGCAGGGATATCCTTCTGTAAAATGTGCGAGAAAGCATGGTGTAAGAGAAAAACATTAAGGCTAAGTAGGAAGTGACCTTTAAGGGTACGTTTAAGGGTTAATCTATGACTAAAACAATGCCTATAACCTAATGTTAAAATTATGACTTTTCACCACTACATTTTTGTATTTTCTCATAAACATGCGTGCTAGTCATTACTTTTTCATCTACTGTTTTTAAATCTACAGTTTCCATTCTGCTTTCTTTTTATTTGACATACAATCACTTAAACAATCAAGGTAGCAAAATCAAAATTCTAGTTCGCATGTTTGTTATTATGATGCTTAAGGGCTGGTCTGCAAGGACTGGTGAGTGCAGGCTGAAAAAGACCAGCAAGTTAATAGGAACAAACAAGAGGCCTGTCAGGGGACCAGTAGGCCCAGGAACATAGGAAACATTATAGAATCCGAGAATAAAGTGAAATGGATTGGGCTGGGAAGGGACTATGGAGCCAAACAGGGGGATGGAGGGTTGACTCACATGGCGACTGGGTGGAATAAACACATTTTAGCTTGATGTCTAGGGTCATATTAGTTTGTACGACAAGGTGGCCATGGGGGAGATTTACTAAGATTTTGCTCCGTGTTTGCGCCACTAAAATGACGCAAATCAGAGCAAAATCTTTTTTTCCCTATTTACTTTCCAGCGCTAAACTTGTTTAGCGCTGGAAATAATGGAAAAGTAATGCGAAGCAGCACATAGCACTGCTTTACATTACTTTGCGCCATGGGGGCATACCAAGAGTGGAGCATGGGTGTTCCCATGCAACCACCCAAGGTTTCTCGCGCTAAACCCAATGTACTAAATAAAGTACATTGGGTTTATCGTAAGAAAATGGCGCCCTTTTCAAGTAGGCACAAGGAAGGAGAAATGCTTTCATTTCTCCTTCCTTTTCCGACTTTGCATGCTTGCTGCACTGTGCAGCACGCACACAAAGTGGAAAAAAATGTGCATTGTGTCTGGGCGTTGTATTTTGTACAGGAAGGGTAGCCTTCCTGTACAAAACCTATGCTAGACTAATGCACACAGCCTAGCGCTATGGCGCTAAGGTGTGTGCGTGGAGCACGGCAACTGAAACGCGCGCTGGTGCAAGGAAAAGGGGAGGAGAGAGCCATATCTCTGAAGATATGGAGCTCTCCTGCTCCCTCCCTATCGCGCAACACAGCGCAGCCTCGCGGGGGGCTGTGCTGCGCTCCGTGAATGTTTTCTAAATCCCCCCCATATCTCCATAATATAGCGATCGTTTTCATGTTGGAGTTGCCCTACCTGCAAAACCATGGGCATACTTATCATAGGTTTTTGTATCTCCCTGTGCCATGTAAGACGAGGCAGGGCAGTGCAAAACCTACAATGAGATTTATCAAGCCACGAAAGGCCACCCTGCGTGGCTTGGTAAATCTAGTGTAACGCAAGCCACTGCAAGTTGCTGCCTCGCCTTACACTGCATGATGATGGCATTACATGGGGGGAGCATGTGTGTTCCCACATAGCCACCCATGTATTCTGATGAATTCCCAGCTTTACCAAGAGAGGTAGACCTGGGAATGCGTCTGAATTGTACACCTCCCCACCAGAGGCACAACGAGGAAGAATATCTTTATTTCTCCTGGTTGTTTCCTGTTTCTAAGTATGCTGCATTCCGTTGGGCAAGGGTGCCAGCATTGGCGCTAGGCAGCACATTGAGCGCCAGCGCTGAGAAATGACACTAATGTGCCATACAATATTAAGTACGGCTCACTCCTGCCCTTTCCCTGTCACGCAGTGCAGCAAAGTGACTTGCTGCGCTGAGGGATTTTTAATAAATATTTACCCCCCCGTGCCTCTCACCACAAGACCTCCTGCACCAGATGTTGAATTTACAGAATTTGGAGTCACCTTTAGATCATAAACAAGTATTTGTTTCTTCCATCTTATGACATTTAGTACTAAAATTCAATTTGTTCACATTTCCAGGCTGCCTAAAGTGTGGTATATACATGAACTTTGAAGAGGGCTAATTTGCAGCTAATTGAACCAAATGACCAGACCGAGGGCTAAAACCATGCCTATCGATTCCAGTCCTTTTGCTTTATAGGTAGGTAGCCTTTTTCAGATATTTACACAGTTTTCAGAAACTGACCAGGCAGCTACCTCATGCATCTTATATCAAAAGCTCATCTCTTTAAGGCACAGAAATTTAATTCTGAATAAAAAAATCATCCTTCCTTTCCCTCCTTACTCACCCATCACACATAAAGTTTACTTTCATACAGGTATTCCAGCAGTAGTGGACTCCAGCGCCCTCATTTGTTTCCGGACTCCCTGCCCGCTATAATTTATTCCGCTGCACGCATGTACGTTCTGCGAAATCCTTCTTCTCTGCCGGGCAGATTGCAACAAGCGAGTCGTTCCGAAGCATACAATGCATCAATTATTAGTTTCAGGGCAAATTCGTGAAACGGTTTATCTATGATCCAAATGGAAAAGGAAATTTTGTAATCTGTATTCACCATGAAAGCTCAGACTGTGAGTAAAAGGAAGGAGTCATGGAAGGACAATTAAAACAGACTTCTCAGAAATAAAATATGGAAAAAACATAGTGCAAGGGTGTGGGTGTTCTCTGAAGTTTTGGTTTTGTATGCGAAGAAGTCCCTTCCAGTACAAAAACTATGCTTTAGGGCTTTCCTCACTTTGTATGTATGCTGTACAATGCAGCGTACGGGCAAAGTTGGAAAAAATGAGGAGAAATGAAAACTTTTCTACTCGTTATGCCTGCCTCGAGGAATCATAAGATTTTTGCACATATTCCTATCTACCAATGCTTGTAGTTAGGGATTTCCATCAAAACCCCAGGGTGGTTGCATGGGAATACCTATGCACCTCCCATGGAACGAAGCCTTGATGAAAAATAACGCAAAGGAGCACATAGCACAACTTTGTGTTACTTTGGGATTCTATCCAACATAAATCCTGAATTGCATTGGATAGTAAATCCCCTTTAACACTTTGCACCAGGCTTGCTTCACAAAAGTGATGCAATCTTGGCAAAAAGCGTTAGTAAACCTGGGCCTGAGTGTCAGTATGTATAAATGAGTAAGAATGAGTGAAATTAAGAGTGAATGCAAGTGAGTGAGAATGAATGAGTGTAAGGGGGTGTAAGAGACTGTGAGTAAGTCCGAACGAGTGTGAGTGTGAGCAACAATGTGATGCTTGCAAGTTTGTTGTTGGCCCTGGCATACTGAAGGTAATTATTGTCTTATAAAGACACTGAGGTCGAAATACTGGTCCTGGCCTACTTGCAGCACGTCTTAACATGGCAGACACCTGTGACAAAATACTAACATTGGCACACTGGGGTAATTCTTGCCATAAAGGGCACAGATGGTAAGTTACTGGTACTGGCATACTAGAGGTTATTCATGGCATATAGGGCACCATCTATAAAATACTGGCATACTTGAGGATATTTTTGGCACTGATAGAATGCTGGTAGGCATATTAAAGGGTGGCAACCATGACAAAATGCTGGCCCTGCCATACTTAGGAAATTTTTGACACAAGGGTTACCTATGGTATATGGACATCATAAATTGCAAAATACTGGCATATTTTATGTCATTTTTTATATAAGGGGGATCCATGCAATAGGGGGCACAGACAACAAAATGCTGGCCCTGGCCCCATTGACATAATTGTTAACATAAGGGGAACTCACACCACATTTTGAAAAAAAATGGGGTCAACTCCTAGGGACGTTTCATTGACTTGGCACACCATTAAATGATTTGAATATTAAATTATGTCCTTTTCAGTGCCTATTTCATTCTAGCAGATTTATGTGACAATTGTGTTTAAAATGCACAATTTCATCCATTCTTTTCAAATTTGTCTCAGTGGGAGAACTCCCTTAGGAGACGTCTGACTTACTTGCTTTGCTTACTCGCTATATTTCAGGGCAATTATTACGCCCCAGAACTTTCAAAGATCAAGTCAATTTTATAATATAGGTGGTATCTAAAATATACATTTGTCTGTGTTCTTCTGTTATAGTAATAATTCAATTATGATAGTACTTCAGAGATGTCAAGTGTTCTGATGTAAGGGTTTTGTGACATGCCTTCCTGGAAAAAATCTTGTCAAGGTCATATGATGTCACTTCCTGTGATACCATTAAGGCCAAAAGGTATGTGAGGTCACTTACGCTACCCCTGGCATTTTCGTTAATCGACGACTTTGGAACTCTAGGGGCAGATGAGTAGATTAAAGGAGAACCAGATCAGGAGAAGAAGTAAGGAAATGATCAGGACACTAAACTACTCAATACAGAGGTATTGAGAATCCAGACAGTTTGTAGAAAGTTCTTTAATGTCAAGGAAAATATTCTTTAAAAAACAATGCTACAGGAATATAGAGCATGGGGTGAAGATCATGATGAAAATACCATTCTCCTTCAACTTAGCAGACTTATAAACTTGAGAAACATGAAATGACATCAGAGGAAGTACAGGAGTCATCTAGGATTGAGATGTCATTATTGGACTCTGAAGCACCCACCATTTTGATTAGGAGGCATTGATAGAGTCTGTGTCCTATTCTTGAAATTCCGTGGGAACAGAGAAGAAAACAGAAATGATTCAGAAGGATTCTAGAATGTAAGTAAAGACTTCTTTCCAATAATGCATCTTTGTAGAAACCTACTCCCCAGAAAATGCCTCTTGCACGATTTTTGCCTTCTTGTAAGACTTATGCAGATTCACAGAACTACCAAAAGGTTCTATGAAAGATTGTTACTCCATCCCCGGTGTCCATGGCAATATCTTCTTTCTGGAGGCACATATGCATGAACTTCTTCAGTGCTCCTTAACATGTAAGAAAAAACAAGAAAGCTTTCTTGTCAGGATGGGATGCTAGACCAGAAGCAAGGGGCACAGATTATTGGTGCTACCATAAGGGTACGCTACACTCTTTTGGGATAAAGACGACTGTCCTATCTGCTGATGATTTGTATGACAACTTGGCCATAATTAATGACGCGATTTGAACTGTTTTTCTTATATGTTAAAGAGCCCTGAAGAAGTTCATGTATATGAACGAAACGCATTGGCTGTTCTTTGACTGGCTGTTTTTATGAAATTGAACACAATAAAGAACATTTCTGGATATATACGGCTGTAGATTCTTTACTCCATGGGTGCAAAATTCCATATTATTTATCATTGTTTTGTCTGCAGAGCGCAGTATCAATAAACGGCTGGATATATACGGCTATGGACTCTACTCAATAGGTACACCATCCCATATTATTTATCAGTGTGTGCCCCCCTTAAAACATCAAGATTCTTTTAGTTTTAAAACTTGCTTGAAGCAACTGCCTAAAAATATCCACAACCCTCTGGTCTAAGTAGAAAGATGATTATCTTTGAGCAGTTTGAAGAGTTTGATGGTTGTGTTTGTTTATTTGATTTTTGAGTTATTTTTCAGTTTTAATAAAATAAAAAAATAAACATAATAATTCTTCTCCTCAAACTCCTAGAGGCACCATTTACAATTCTTCCGTTTTACTCTTTCTTTCTTTTGACTGTGTAAGATGTAGTGCGACTGGTGCTCCAGATAATTGTTCCAGGTGCTGGCTTGCTTCAGGGCCTCATCCAATTCACCCCTGCAAGGCCATCATCCACACACTAGGCCGATTGCACAGCGGCTAATCAGCAATGCTATCACACTCCATGCTTTTAGAGAGGTGACTGTGCTCCTGACAGACAAGTGGATTGTAGATTGTATCTTGTAGTACCTTTCTTTATGCTGACACAGGAAGAAAATATATTTAATAGGAACGAGGTCCAATGATTTTCAGAGCCAAACTCATGTGAGTGCCCACCAAGCACCTCAGTAGTCCCCTTCACCGCCCTAGAAATTTGAGGGGTTCAAGATTATTCAGCAGGGGTCATACCTAAGCATTAAGTGGTCAAAAGCCTGCCACTCTTGACTGACATATGTCAATTTTGGACTCTGATGCTGCATGGTACCCAGGCACCTTGATGTCTTTGCATGTTCACAAAGTGAAGTAAATAGTGGAAATCCTTTTCCCATTTTGTATAGCTTCATCAGGGTCTCCTCTAACCAATCTGACCGCACCCACACTAGAATCAGTCCCACCTACCTCTTCAAGTTGCTATGGTTGCTAATCATCAGGACTCTGCTACGTCTCCACACTACACCAGCTCAGCAAGGTATTTATCTTTTTACTTTTCCTGCTGCTGCCTCCAGGCCCACCATCACAATTCACACTCTAATTTTCGGGTTGATTCACAGATCACACACCTGGTGTAGCAGATTAATGAACTTATCGCATCTTACACTAATAAGAAAGGACCTCGTTGTTGGTGGTACTCAATTAAGTGCAACTTTGAATGGAGATGACTATTTTCCCTTCTGCCTTTCCCATCCTTCCATTTTATAGCCAAATATGACATACTCAAAATCAAAATGGAGTACTTAAAAAAGCTAAAGATAAGGAAACAAACACCTGGAACTGAAGCATGCAAAAACTACTCATTAAACATAAAACTTAATGTTTAAACGCCAACTAAGAAAGAAAACACACCAAATCAGGTTGTTTTTAAATTCGGACAATTATAAAAGACAGATATTGATTGAAGTCTTCTCTCTTTATCTCCATGTTTAGTCAAGTTCCAGTTCAAGTTCAACTTTTATTAATTGCGTTTTAGTAATCAAAAACATACTGCAATTGTTTGCACCTAACTACACAATAACTTAAACTTTCTGTTAAAAAAACATTGTAAAAGTTTAAGCTCTATTACTTAAGAATTGTAAATTGGTAGTCAAACGCATGATTACATAGTTTTAAATGAATTAAACATGTTAAAAACCAAGCAGTTACAAATATAAAGATGTGATTAATACCAAGTAAATGCTTATTGTAGTTGTGTGATATCAAAATTCCAAAAAGCCCTGTTTTGTAAAAGTGAAGTTTGCCATTTTCTCAATAATTTACTTGCTGGGGAAATGTCCATAAAAACGGTTTATGGAATAGTGACCCTGCCAATGCTGCAGGATCTTTCTGCTATGAAACCTATTTTTTTTTTTTGCAGGATTTTTACCTGGTCTGTGTTTAAAAATTTAGCAACGTTTTAAGGCTGCCAATCGTGGTAGAGATTTCAAAAAAGTTTACAAACTCTGTGAGGTCCACCTTCACACAATAATAGTGGCAACAATACCACACAAAAACATTAGAGTGCCATAGAAATTGACCCATTCAAAGAAAAGCGAAATATAACAATTAGGCCCCATTGCAGAATTAACCTCACAGCCAACATTTAGCCTCTGGGATTTTGGTAAACCACAAGACCCTTGTATACACTCGGAAATTATCTCATGAATAAAGAGCATCTAGAGTGAGTCTAACCTTTGCTTCCAAAAAAATTAGTTCTAGAAAACCTCTACTGAGTCACATCAATCAAGGACATGAAGACATGTCAGAAAAGTGTGAGGAAACATTCTTATCTAGACTACGAAGTCTGAGGTTTCTCAAATCTGGAGAATGACCATCATTTCAATGTTAAGCAATTTATATATTAATATTTTGAGAACACATGCAACTTCCCTGGTCTCCTTTAGTTGTTCTCTGAGGTTCTGCAACCTGAAAGAATCAACAAAGTTATAGAAAGTCACTAGAGCATTAATATTAGCCCAGCACACCGCAACAATTGCATCTGCTTTCACAAACCTTCCAGACACCTCAGCTCATCCGGACCTACTTGTACACATCCCACGCATACAGAAAACTAGATCCGACGGTTGAGTATTCTCCTACATCACTCCCAAAGCTTGGAACGACTGTCGCTACACATAAGAGCCTCCTCCTCACTTCTTGAATTCCACAAAAAGCTGAAGACCTGGCTTTTTGATTAGTCCAAATAGGTAATGGGTTTGGCTGGACTCACACCTGCTCAGTGCCAGGATATCCTCTTGTGTGATAGTCCGCTCTACACATCTGCATAACATAATATAGTGTAACATACCAATCTTGATCTAGAATACACAATCTCAGCCAATTTCCTTAGGACCACACTTGACCATCCAAATCCCAATCTTGCTCAAACCTCATCAAGAAAATTGATCCTTCACATTGACTTGCAGCTGTGCCCAGAACTTTCTGAGTGGATTCCAAGGGACAAACCGGTTCCTAAACTCTAAAAAATGACTCAAATCTCATTAGGGGACATGTGGATACACCCTGAGTCACCTGGTGACTCAGGGGGTACCCTGGAAGGGAGAACCAGCTTTAGTGGAGGGGCTCAGACATCAATTCAATACAAAAGGTTGCTGAAGTGACTTTGTAGGGATGTCTTACTTTTCCATTTCGCTGGCACCAACTCAGCTGGTGAGCATTCGATCACTTGATTGAAAGTTCACGTGAAAGAGTGGTTAATAGCCGCCAATCTTGCTATAATATGTTTTTCCTTGAAGCGCTTTGGTTCCTTCCGTCTCCTACATGGTTTCCAATAAAAAAGCTGTACTTAATTGTCAGCTTGTGTCATTCGTCACTACTATTGCTACATTTTTGTGATGAGGAAGGGAGCTAAGAAAGTCTTACTGATGCAAACATCAAATATTCTTCCACCACAATCAACAGTACTGGCTTGACCTGAGTTTTTCCAGAAGGACCAGGGAAGCAGCAAGGACTGGAAATAAAAGAAAATAAACAAGGCTCTTAGAAACCCTACTTATCTGTTCCTGCCGCTACCTTCTTGACCCCTGAGACTTGGAGTACCAAAGCCCAATCCAGGGATTGTGACTACTACCCCTGACTAACACTAATTGACGTCAAGTTGAAATACCGCTGTTTGTGCTTTCACTAATAAATTTAAAGGGCTGATGTGCAGGATCAGGGCCATGTGAGTCCCAAAGAATGGAGGCCCTTGAACAAAGAAAGACATACTTCCCAGGACAAACTTCAAAGTCAGAAACCATAAAGGTTTATTCAAAATTAAGAATCAGTACAGAAGACAAAAAGTAGTTAGTTAGTCAGATTCTAAATCAGCATCAATAATGCATGAAAAAAGGGCAATTTGTGAGAGGTCATAACATAAAGGAATTAGCCATAACCCAATAGAATTCAGTAATGAACTAGCATAAATCTACTCTTACGGCAAAGGAGAGTAATCAACAAGTGGACCAACATGTAGACTGCCTCCAAGGAAAGAGATAAATCAACAATTAGTCTGAAGTGAGAGCACTCAGTTCAAAAGCAAAGAAGAGTTGAATTATCCCCATGTGAGTCTGACATGGGGACTGCTCATATGAAAACAAGGAAAAATCTTTAGGCATAATCAAATAAGCAGACTATCACAGAGTCTGCATTCTTAGAAACAAGTAAAAGGTCTAACACACATCCCAGAAAGGGCACATTTTATAGTTTGAGGAAAGTGAAAAACAATACATTCAACATAGCGTGAATAGTATCATTGGCTGTACTAACAAAGATGCATAACATAAACCAATCAATATTGTAGAAATTGTGCTACATAAAATAAGTTACTTTAGTAAATGCCTAAATCAGGAATAAATGTTAAATAGCCTTTACCCTACAAACAAGGGAAATTACTTTGCACTTTTGAAGCAAACAAAACAATAAGCCATTTTAGAAATGAATGAAGATTTAAGGGTCGATTACGATGCCATCCGGAAAGGCTCCAACGGGATTTGGACCCTATGTTTCCGACTGAATCGGACACCTTTCCGGACGACCGATTACAATGCAAGGAAACTGTTCGGGCTGTCCAAATCGGTTCTGAACAGCATTTGGACAGGCCGAGTCGTTTGGAACAGAATTGTACAGCTCTATGGACACGTTTTCCGAACGAGCGATTACGATGACCGATTCAGACAGCCGGTCCAATTCGGTCTGCCCGACACAAAACGGCTGTCGGAATCTGATTTTGGGGACCCGTAGCAGGGCCCCCTTTACCCGAGGCCCTCCGAATGGGGCCCGTGGGGTACCCATGGGACCCCTCTTTCCAACCACGCACAGTGTGGCAGGCACCATGTGGTGCCCATCACAGGGTGCATGGTTTTCCCAAACCACCCCTTTTTTCAATGGGAGCCTGTGTTCTCGTTCGGTACACAGGCTCCCATTGAAATCAATGGGAGTCCGACTGACCGATGTTCGGAAGCATCGTAATCAGTCAGTCGGACTCGCAGAACCCGAGTCGGACGGAAACGATTCCGAAACCGATTCGGTCGGAAGAGTTTCCTTACGAGATCGTAATCTGCCCTATAGTTGTAGAGTGCCAAAAGCAGCCTTGAATATTGCAACATAGGAGAACATCTCAACAGTGCTTCCGCCTAAGGCACACAGATAAATAGATTTTATTCAGTACAAGAAATCAACACCATGAGATGAATCTCATTTTAACTATTTTATGAAAAGGTAAAACAGAGAAGAGAAACATGCAGGTAAGAAACTTGCTCATGCAATTTTAAAAGTCACATTTTCTTCAGCAACTTTAAAATGGATATCAGTGCACACCAGCAAAGGCATTGTAAATTGCATTTTGAGGCCTATTTACGCTTACTAAACAAGTAAACATTTTCTTATTAATAAAAACACTCCAATATCACTAGGGCTACACCCCACAAATCACGACCTCAGCCATTTATTACATTTATTATCTAATAAATCATTTATGCACTCTAAGCAGAGCCATTTTCAGGTTTAGTCAAGTGCTTAGGTGCATTTAAATGAAACATTTTATCACCACAGTAAAAACGCTTGCTTGCTCACTCACAGTGCAGCTTTCAAGGAGAGTTCAATTAACGAAATTGGTTCGAAAACTACAGGACCAGGTGCTAACGTGTGAAATGTAATTTATAAAGCGAGTACCAGGACTAGGCTGTGTCCATGGGATCCAATCTTATATTTCAATGAGGTAATGCGCACAAGAATGAATGCCATTAGCGCTGCAGGCATAATGGAATGTTAGCTCCCTTTGACGCCTTTGTAGGCGGTTAGCAGGTCTGTCACAAGGAAAGATTGCATTCTGATTACAGCCCGCTTTTTAAGGGGGGGAAAATAAATACAATCAGCATGAACGGGCGTGCTTCACAACAGTTTTCGATCAGCTTTTGTAAGGTAAGGGGATCCGCCATCAGAATGCTGTGACACCAGCATGGCGTGTGGCTCCTGTGCCTCGAATAATAAGAAAAAAAGTCTACAATAAAATACAAACTTAGGGGCATATTATCAAGCCGGCGAAAAAAAATTATCGCCGCTTTAGCGTCTGTTTTCGGATGAAAAGCGGCAATACTTTTATCGCTGTATTAGCAAGGTCATGCTATCGCGTGAATCCTTGCCCTATCGCCCTTTTCCATAACGCCCACCTTTGCATCTCTAATGAGATGCAAAGTGGGCGTTCCGTCCCAAAATAACTGGAGAAATGTCGTTAACCGACATTTCTCCAATTATCAAGGGAATCGCTAACAAGCATAGCGATAAGAAAAGTAGCGCTAACCTTGGTTAACGCTACTTTCCTTACGCATGCTTTTAGTTTGACTTAGCCATGATATCCAATGGAAGGTGGATATCATGGTTAAGTATGCCCAGCCCTATCCACAAGCTATCGCCAAATGTCGTGCGATTATCGCTGGATTTCCAGCGATAATCGGACATTTGGCAGCTTGCGCCAGGAATTTTATCGATTCTGAGATAAGCGTTGCTAATAGCACGCTATCTCAGCGATAAAATTCATCGATAGCCGGCGATAAATATCCTAGCGCTAAGTGCGCTTAGCGATATTTATCGCCGGTTGTTGATAATATGGCCCTTACATATTTTGAGAGGTTTTGGTCCAACCCTCTCCACCCATTGCCCGGGAAATGCAGTCCCCATGTGCGCCGGATAAAGAGCTCTGTGCTCTGCGCTCCACAACAAGTGAGTCAGTATCAGCGTCCCGCGCTGCGGGAGAACCTGGCCGTAGATATGCGCCTCCAGGCGCGTGCGCTGCGTCCCCCCTGGTGTGGCATGCAGGGAAATGCAGTCCCCCTGTGCGCCGGGTAAAGTGCTCTGGGGCTTATTTACAAGCCCCTTGCGCCACTTGTGCGTCACTTTTCCCATGTTAAAAGTGACGCAAAAGTGGCGCAAGGGGCTTGTAAATAAGCCCCTCTGTGTTCTGCGCTCCACAACAAGTGAGTCAGTATCAGCGTCCCGCGCTGCGGGAGAACCTAGCCGTAGATATGCGCCTCCAGATGCGCGTATCGATAGTTGCTGGATTTGCTACACGAGGGAGACCAGGAGGCGTAGAGTTGGTTTGCCAAGGTTCAGGCACAAAAAGAAAGGGCCAAATGCCTGGGGGAAAGGCCAAAAGGCAGAGAGCCGAGTTGACATCCCAGAAGTCCCCAATTGATCAAGTACTTACAAAGGCAGATATGAAGTGCATATTAGAATCCTTCCAGGACTCTTTGAAGGCTATGATGGACTCCAAACTGGGTTCATTACTCCAACGTTTGTCCTTAATCGAAAAGGGTCTTTCTGATCTCCAACGCTGTATACCCCCAATGGGTGAGGCCGTCAATCTGGAATTAAGGCCCCTAATGGGTCCCCAGCTACGGAATGCTCCACCTTGGTAGCCCCACACTTAAATACTAGGGAGTATCCACCTTCCCCTTCAAAGCTAATAAGGGGCCCGGCACACCCTGAAAGTTTTCGCCCTCCTCTCTGAACCACACAGTTTCAAATTCCGGCTCAAACACTGGCCCTGTGGGAAGGTCATCTACACCGGATCAACCCATCCCTGAGAGTAACAAAGCTGGAGAGCCATCCCAGGTGGGAGGGGAGTGCTTTACACAGAACCTGCCTGTTATACATCTGCCAGCGGAATCAACGTCGTACGTTGTGATCCTGGGGAATGTGCTAGCTCTCTCTCAGGGTGTCAAGGAGGATTACTCTCAATTACATTGGCTATCCTGTAATACTGCTCTAGGCACAAGGGTAGAGAAAAACATTAACATGGTGCAAAGGGTTAATTGGGTAGGCAGCTCCCCACAAGTTCTGCAAGGGTGATTGTGTTATTATCAACTTTAATAGACCTCATATTGCGGAAAGGATCTTGGTTACAACTTTGAATAATGCCCCTCTTGGCCCCAAGTCGTCCATTATGGCTCTACCTCTTTTTTTTTTTTACAAACCCGAGACATTTGGGCGGAATCACATGACTAATACCACCAGGGCTCCATTTAGCAGGCAGACGCTACTATATCCTCCTCCCAGGGATACAAATTCAAATTTAAATTCTAATTTAAACCACACATATTAGCCAGTACAAGGCGGGCAGCAGTCAATTTGACCTCTTATGGAATTAACAAACCATTTTGCACTCTTAAACAATATGGATGCTTGTGATTGACTTAGCAGGCCTGCTTTCACCGATCCAGTGACACCTTATACCCAGCAGGAAACACCACGGCAGAGCAATGGGACTTTGGGTGAAATTGATCGTAATTTTATATCATGGAATATTGCCGGTTTAGCCAGTAAGTTTTCTGACCCTTCGTGGATTTTATTTATGAAACAGTTTAGTGTGATTGGCCTGCAGGAAACTTGGTTGTCTGAAAGTAGTTTACCATTGGAGGGCTATAAGTCGTTCTTTGTTCTGGCTCCCCCCTCACCTGTAGGAAGATCAAGAGGTGGCCTTGTAATTTATATTTTCTCTGGCAGTAGAATGTAAGATATCGGCCCTGCCGACAGAGAGTCCGTGTTTACAGTCCCTGGTACTTTGCAAGGGGTCCCACAAATTGGGTCTTATCAATTTTTATAACTCAATGTCCTGTGCCAAGGGCACGTGTAATATCACCATGTTGGGCTCCTTTTTAAGACAACATCTTAATGCTGCTTTCCCAAATTTTGATTGCCGGGGATTTTAATATCCACCCATGTGGTGACCCCAGGGTCTCTAGTCTGGCTGATTTGGGTTGCCCATGTGTGAGGGGAATTCATTTTGAACACACTTTACAAGGGGATACATTGAATGGTTTCCTACATGAATTTGACTTATTGTCCCTTATGTGTTTAACTGACCCTCGTAGGAAGGCCGTTATTCCATCCTTTAATGGGTGGGGAGGTGGCTTATTTATTGATTTTATACTGGTATAAAAGCCTCTACTTGAATTATTCGTAGGATTTGTTATTCAAGCCAGTGTATATAGTGACCACAACCCTCTGTGTGTTTATATTAGCGGGCCCCTACTGGAGCATAGAGGGGGGGGGGGGGGGCCGGGCAGTGTTGGGTGGTGAGACCAACAGATGGTGGAAGACGGTTAAAATGGGCCCAGATATCCCCAGATGTATTTTATGAATCAATATCTGTCTCAAGTGCCAACGAGTTAGCCCTGTGCACCACCTCGTCCACGGCTCCGGGAGAGGTCATTAGTGCTTTTAAAACCATTTCTGCTAAAATAAGTGATTTTTTAAGTGCCCCCGGCTCGGCAACCTACTGCACAGATACCTAGATGGTTTGATTCCCATTGCTCCCGGGCACCCAGGAAACTGCGGGAAGCCTTAAATAGGAGCCCAAGAGATCCCATATTAGTTAGAACCTGCCAAAGGGAGTACAAAACGGAACTGGCAAGACGTAAGTCCATGTTAAAGGAGAAAGCCTGGAGGGAGCTAATTGAGGCTAGTACGCTGAGGGATAGCTCTAGGTTCTGGAGCATAATTAATAGCCCCTTCTTGAATCACGAGGAAGGAAGTGCAGTGGGTGCCCATATTACTGAGAAGGAGTGGGTGCTTCATTTTGAAGCTATGTTTCAGTGTCCCCCAGAGTTAAATTACCCCTCTGGACGTGAGGCAGGTACCTCTGATCTGGTTTTTTAATATAGAAGAGGTTAAGGATGGTATCGTCGGGTTGTCAAGTAATAAAGCCCCGGGCCCTGATGGCTTCCCGTCGGATCTTTTTAAATCAGACCCAATTTTTGGGGCGCCGGTTCTTACGGCAGTTATGAATGCAGCAGCAAAATCCGGCTGTCCTGAGTCATGGGCTACTTCCACTATACTGCCTGTGTTTAAAAAAGGCAACCGAGACAGCACTCACTGCTATAGACCGATTTCACTGCTGGACACAGTGGTTAAGGTGGTAGGTCGAGTACTTCTAGATAGGTTGACTAGCTGGGCAGAGGAACATGCTATTTTATCGGACGTCCAGTACGGGTTTCATCCAGGGCGGTCCACCGTAGCCCAGTGCCTTAACCTATCTATGATTCCTAATAAATACACGGTTGCCCGCCCCGGTACTATTTATTTAGCCTTCATGGATCTGTCCTCCGCTTTGACCACGTGAACAGGGCTAAACTGTTGCAGACCATGTTGGCTATTGGGGTAGATGGTAACATTGTTCATTTTTTGGAAGACCTCCACCAAGCAACAAAGGCGCAGGTCAGATTCTCTGAAGATTTAAGGGTTTCCTGGAATTTCGCAATAAAAAGAGGAGTACGCCAAGGGTGTATTTTAGCCCCCTTCCTGTTTAACTTGTATATTAATGATTTGGACAATGTTTTAACGACGACAAGGGTAGATTATCCCCAGGTAGGTCGACGTGGTCTGCCGGTTTTATTATATGCGGACGATGCTGTCCTTATATCTAGGACCGCTAGGGGGTTACAAACACTGCTCAACTCCTTCTCCTCCTTTATGGTGGATCTGGACTTATCAATAAACGATTCCAAATCTTATGTGATGCAGGTGGGTCTTTGTACGAAAAAGCCCTTTCAATTTATGGTTGGATCTGCTTGGGTACCTCGCACTGATGTCTTTTCGTATCTGGGGGTTTTAATGGATGAGCAAATGAAATGGGGCCCATTAAAATAGAGAAAGAGTGGCGACCTAGGGCCCCATGCATCAAACTGAAAACCGGTCGCAAACGGGCAGATTCTCAGAATCTGCCCCTTTACTGACTCGGCATTTGCATTTGGGATGCATCATCCCAAATGCAAAAATCGGAAATTGCGATTGCATTTAAGGAATCGCAAATTGCGATTCCTTAAATGCAATGCTAGAAGCAATTTAAAATAGCGAATTCGCTATTAGGGGTTGCAATTTACCGAAAAATAAAACAGGTCGGTAATTTGCAAAAACTTAGAAAAATGCACTAAAGTGCATTTTTCAAAGTTACATGTCACACACACACACATGCCCTTGGGGCATGTGTGTGCGCAACATGGGTGCACATTACAATTTCAGGGGTGCAACAGGGTGTCCTTTGACACCCTTGCACTTGAAATTGCATGCGCTATTTGCGAGTACCTAATGGGTACTCGCAAATTGCGCATGCAATCCCATTCATTCCTCTGGGCCTGTGGGCCCATAGGAATGAATGGGAAGCCATTCCTTAATTGCGACTCGCAATTTGCGACTCGCAATTAAGGAATCTTTATAAATCTTTTAGGAATCTTTTATAAAAATAGCGATTCCTACATGCATAGGCTTTTGCGATTCCTTAATTGCAATTCCTTAATAATCGCAATTAAGGAATCGCAAAAGCCGTCCTTAATGCATGTGCCAGCTAGTGCGGGCAAACATGACCATTTTTAATTTTGCTGCTAAATTAGGTATGAGACCGATTGCGGCACTTTTAAAGATATATCAGGCTAAGTGTGTCGCGAAAGCCGCTTATGGCAGCGAAATATGGGGGCACGTCACTATGAACGAGTTACAAGTGGCTGAGAACACATTTCTGAAGTGTTTGTTAGGTGTGCCCCGTGGAACGTCTATTATTGTGGTACATGAAGAATTGGGGGTGCCCTATCTCTGTGACTTATTGGCTCTCCGCCCCTTAATATTTTGGCTGAAATTTGGCTGAATGAAGGATCGTCTTTGAGTCGTTTGATCCTGAAGGCGTGTATGACCTTTGACTATGCCCATCACATTCCCTGGCTCAGATACATACTGAATAGTTTTGAAAGACTAGGAAGAGTAGATCTATTTACAAACCCTGAATCTGTAACTAAGAAGGACCTGGGGTGGGCCAGGGAGTCCTTTTGCAGTCTAAGGAAACTAGAGAGGGAAGAGCCGGAATTGAGGAAACCCAGTGTTTGCAAATGTTTGTAATTTTGAAAACAACACCAATGACCGAGCCATATCCCCTGGGACCTTTTAGCACTTACGAACGCTTTTTATTGACCAGGTTTCGCCTGGATCTTTTTCACCTCCTATTGGCCTCGCCACAGGGAGTAGCAGAGGCCAGATTTTAGCATCCTGTGGCTGCGACGGTGAGTCTCCACAGCAACTACCACCGGCTCATCAAGGAAGCAACCATCACAGCCCGCATCAATACAGCGGCTAACCACACAAAAGAGCTCTTCAAAATAGTCAAGGAATTCTTCCACAGCAAGATTGCCACCATATACCTCAACTTTGACCCACGACCCACTGCTCTCAACCTCAACAGCCTTGACCAACCAGCACAAACCAGCCGAATGATCACCACTCGGTCTCCGCTCACCAATCAGACCACCACAGCCATCATGTATCCATACACTTCGGGAACCCACCGACCCCTGCCCCCACTGTCTTTTAAACCTCAGAACCAACTCTATCAGCACAGAACTCACCAGCATCATCAACACCTCCATCACCACAGCAGCTTTCCCTGACAGATGGAAACATGCAGAGGTCAGACCTCTCCTAAAGAAACCCTCCACCGACCCCAGCAAACTCAAAAATTATCCACCAATCTCCCTGCTCCCCTACCCAGCCACAGTACTTGAGAAGGCCATCAGCAAACAGCTTACCTAATACCTGAAATAAAACCACCTACTTGACACCTCCCAATCAGGATTCCATGCCAACCACAGCACTGAGACCACCTTGATCGCTGCCACAGATGACATTAGAACCCTCCTCGACCACGGAGAGACTGTGGCCCTGATCTTCCTTGACCCCTCTGCTGCTTTCAACACCGTTTCCCACCACACCCTCATCAATAGACTCCACGACATCGGCATTCAGCAAAATGCCCTCAAGTGGATCCCCTCTTTCCTCTTATGCGGCGTACCCCAAGGATCATCCATCAGCCCCAACTTGTCCAACACCTAAATTACCCCCTTGCAGTCATCCCGCGGCCTCTACATAATTTCCTACGCGGACGACACTCAACTCTTCCTCTCACTCCCCGAAGACCCCTCCACCACCAGAATCAACTTCTGCGACGCCATGACCAAAGTAGCCAACTGGATGAGAGACAACTGCCTTAAACTAAGCTCTGACAAGACAGAAGTACTGATCTTCGGGAAGGAACACAACCTTATGGGACCACAGCTGGTGGCCAGCAGAACTCGGACAAACACCCACACATACAGACCATGCACGCAACCCAGGCATCATCCTCAACAGTGAACTGACCATGAAATGACAAATCAACGCAGTCACCTCCTCCTGCTTCCACACATTCTGCAGACTCTTCAGATGGATCCTAGTCAACACCAGAAAGACCGTCACTGAGGCCCTCGCCACCAGCCTCTTCGACTATGGCAACGCTCTCTATGCCGGCATCTCCACTCAGCTCCTCAGAAAACTCCAGACTATACAGAATGCTGCAGCCAGACTCATCCTGGACCTCCCCAAACGGACCCACATCACCCCCCACCTCAGAAACCTCCATTGACTCCCCCTCCTAAAGAGATGCCAGTTCAAGATCCTCATGCACGCCTACAAAGATCTGCAAGATCAAGGATTGGCCTACATCAACTAACGAATGAACTTCCTCCTCCATGCAATACACCTGCACTCCTCCTTACTAGCCTGTGTGCACACGCCCTGCATCCATTGCAGCCACAGAGGGGCCACTCCTCCCACATCGCCATCAAGACCTGGAAAGACCTACCCCCTCCATCTTCGAAAAGCATCCCCTCTGGCAGACTTCAGGAAGAAACACAAGACCTGGCTCTTCGACGGAGACGTCGCACTCACAGCACCCAGACACCCCTAGGGGTGACAGTGCTGCACTATACAGATGCTGATTGAAGACACAGTTTAAGGGTACCTCAGCACAGCCACTCGGCGGTAATCAACTTCCTAATACCAGAGATACTGCTGTATTTGGCCCCAACCCTTTTCTGCAAGCCGTCTTGGGGTTGGGTCAAGGCAGCTACAACTTCCACCAATGACCACAATGCAGCACAACACACGCCCATGGGCGTACCTCTATTCTGCTCACCCCATACTACTTCCATTTAAAGGTACCAGTGGCTTTGTTCCTCCTATGTACTCTACCTTAGCACACCACTAGGCCTTTATTGATGAGTAAAAGTACACTCCTGGGGTGGGATTGTGAGACAGATTTCTTTTATTCTAGAAACCTAGTGTTGCTGTAAATCATTGTGCGTTGACTAACCAGTTATTCCTGGTTACAAGGGGTTAGCACATTTTTTCATATTTCATTTCTGTGGATAGTTTGTCCAGGAAAAGTTTAGTATCTTGTTATTATGCAAGACCATGTTTGTATTAATTTTTTTCCTACTTCGGGTGTTGAGTCTGGGCTGGCTATATCAGCCTGCCCTCTCACCCCAAATTCTCTGCTCTTTCTGGTGAGGCACCCTCATCTAGATTCACCCACGTATAGGGGTCCCTAGTGCACCATCCCCTGATGGCATCTATACAAGATTCATTCCCAGGTAGAATTCAGGCATCTTACCTGTCATCAAGAGTCAACTGAATTGCTCTAATCAAGATAGTGTCAACTAATCGGACCCGCATGCATATTAAGCATACATACATTAAGATTCGTTGGAAAAAGTGGGTAGTGAAATAGTTAGAGATCATCTTATTTGCATATGCAAGATGGGAGAGGCCAAGACGTAGTCAATGACGGGCACAGAAAATTAGATTCACAACTGCAAAGCAGAAAATCTTTCAAATTAATATTGCTGATCCTGAAACAAGAGGCAAAGGCTTGCTGTTTTTGTTTTACTATGGTGTGCAGTAGTCTTTGTTTCAGCACAGTAAAACAAAGTTCCAAATTGTAATAGTGCTATTAAAATGAAACCAATTTATAAAAAAAAAAAAAATCCTAATAGAGACTGACTTCCACATGCCTAGCTGAGCAAACTGTTGGCATAAACCCAATTTTTGGTTTCAGAGGACTCACCACGGGCAAATGTCTCGACCATGTCTTTGATTAAAACAGCAATTTTCACATGATTCACCAACATTTCCACTCCGTTTCATGTCATGTGGAATATACACATGGCACAGATGGAAACATTTGTGAATCCCTCCAACACGAACATTTTGTAATCAGTCAGGGGAGCATTTTTCACTTGGTGCCTTTTAACAACTCACAGCACATTATAGGGTGATGGAATTTGGCCCTGTATTCCCTCCTCCCAGAGTTACCAATATCATAGGCAACACTAATTCGGAAGGGGAAACCACATCACAAGTTTGTCCCTGGGAAATGGCGAACTGCAGGATGGATCTGGAATACTTCATCTGATTACTTATTGCTCATCTTCACCAGTATTTCATCTAAATTGCTTGTCTACATTTAGAAGGCACATTTTCCTGGTGAAACATTTCTGACCACTTTTGTTCCTGCAGTACTTGTAAGCCTGGTGGTGCTGGTAACTACTAATACTGGCCCTGTTGGGGTTATTAGGCCTCGGCTCATGAGGGCGACCTTAGTATGAAATTCTTTGTTCATAGGTGCGCTTGACCCCTAGTGTCTCTGTGGGTGGGGGTGGAAGGGATAAGAGTATCTCTTGGAGTGACCCTTCTACCCCATTGCTGTCCCACAGATCAACACAAAAATACACAGGATATGCACTATTAAGACATGTCTGGTACACAGATCAAAACATAGCAATACTAAAATAGTTTATGAACGGCATGTGGGTATTTGAATCACAAAGGTGCGGAGGACCACTAACGCATCCACCTGAGCACCTGCCCCTGTTTTTAACCTTACCCCTCCCGTCCAATAAAACACTTGATACAGGAAAGGAGGTATTTTTAACTTCACACTTTTTCCGCAAACTCTTCACTCACTAATCACGACAGTCAATAGAACCAGGAGGAGGTAAAGTGACCACCTGGAGAACGGGAAACTCAGGCGGAAAAGGACCCAATGATAAAACCCCTCACCTAACTATCTCAAGCGGAGAAGCAAGATATACCGCTATTAATCGAGTTAATGAGGGCCTTTGAACACTATTCATAGACCCTGGCATTCCCATGACACGTGATTCATTCCCTTTAGATCTTTACGGCATGTGGGTTAGTCAGATCATAAATACAACATAAATAGACCAGTAACAGTAACATGTTTTGTTGGTACAGTGTTAAATGCACAAGGTCATCAGGGTGAAAATTGTGTGACACTGCTCTTACACTAATCAATACCTAATGATGCTGAACTTAAACCCGTATTATACTTCTGGTCGCAGATTGATTAGATAAGGGAACATAAGTTACAATCAAGATGTTGTTAGGAAAGTAATCAATACCTTAATAACCTGGCAGGACTAATGCACTGATAGTGTGTTAATCAATACATACTTAGTAAGATGTTCCACTTCTGATACGGACACACTAATCTGTATAGAAGTACACTGTGAATAACACACATTGTGAAGGCACTTCAAGCTTGCGAAATGTGAAATATGTTTTACTATGTCAAATTATAAAAAAAAAGCAATAGTACAATTTTAAAAATACATATTCAAGAGCAGTACATTACAATTTAGGCTCATTTTGAACTATAGTTTATTAAAATCACTTTATAACTATAGCATCACATGTAAGCCTGTAAAACATTGGTTACAGCAAGTATTATACATAGATACACTCAAAATTCCAACAAAATAAATACAATGTGCATCTAAAGCTGACAGAATTCAAGCCAGTGTCCGAAAAAACCCACGTGAAATTTGTATTTCAAAAAGTGCATTTCTGATCTTAAAGTACAATATGCAGTTAAAATCAATGTGTTAAGTCATGTCAGGAAGAATGCAAGTGCAGACTTTTATATAAAGGCCATTTTTTACAAAATATCAAAGGCCATTTACTGATTAGAGTTCAATATTTAAATACAGAGGTGTAACAAAGTCTATATGTATTCACAAGTAGGAATTACTGGAGGCAGGAAAGTACATATACAGAAGAGTTTATTAACAAGCAGTTTAGTACCCAAGTTAGATAATCAGGTACATCTGTCAGTGCTAGTGTCACTTGCTTGATTTTGGAAGCTGAGTCCCCGGACAGATTCTGATGAATTCATGAAACACCATGAGAATTCCAAGATAAACACTGTTACAAGATGAAGGTACAGTAAAAGACAAAATAGCGACAACAGATGTGCAGAAAGCATTGTCACAACACATCTCCCT
The DNA here is from genome assembly GCA_963921515.1 of Calotriton arnoldi. Classification (NCBI taxonomy): domain Eukaryota; kingdom Metazoa; phylum Chordata; class Amphibia; order Caudata; family Salamandridae; genus Calotriton; species Calotriton arnoldi. The sequence continues at coordinate 90,835 of CAWUFW010010896.1, read as the reverse complement.
TCACACAGTAGATAAATCCTACTCTCTACAGTGAACATGCCATGACTCAAAATAAGCGTTCAATCCAACACAATAAAAATGTATTCAATCCTGCCCAGTAAGAGCACCAAAGTAAAACAAGTATTGGCAATACCAATAGGTCTCGCCTATGCAAGAACTATGGGCTTTGCCAATGTTTTTTAGACATGCTGTACAGCAATTCGGCAGACATGCAGCATGGTTGAAAGTTATCAGAAAAAGCGCTATGACACGTGCAGCACTGATCATGAGGGGCAGTGATCCGTTTTTTTAGTATGGGGTTATAATCTGCCTTCACAAAAAAAAAAAAAAAACAGGGACAAATGACAAAAATACCTTGTCAGCAAATGTAACCCAGTAAGAAATTACAATTCATATTAAAGCATCACTCTTTTCTTATTAGGGCAAGGAAGTGTGAGCCAAAGGCTGGGGTGGTGGCCAAAACACAAAAAAGTAATAATAACAAAAATAAATGATAATTAGCATTCATAAACAGGTGAGAAGAATGCAATCTACATATGCGAAGAATGCAATCTACACAAAGCAGTCTGAAGTCAAAAGTGAGAAGGATCATGGCATGGCTGCGATGCCTGAAACTCACAAATACATATTAGGCATTCATGGAAAAAAACTCACTTGTTTAATTCTCTTACCTCCGACCTGAAGTTCGCCGTGTTGGCCTCGCTTGAAGACAGCGACAAATGCAGATGAGGGAGAGCAGCGCCGTCTGCATTTTTGTAGCATCCTGAAATCCATTATTGTGACTTTTGGGGTCTACTTTTCTGGTGGACGGAAAGGGGAATACAAAGAAGGGGAAGAGGGAGGAGGTGGGGGTGGACAAGGCATGCAACAACAACTGGGGGGGCGGGCGGACGAGACAAGCAACACAGCAGGGGGGTTGGGGTAAGCAGCAATGTGGGAGGGGGATAAAGGAAGAGGGTGCAAGTTAAAGGAAAAAAGACACCTCTGAAAGTGGTGAGCAGTGGAAGGTCAATGGGCAAGAGAAGCAGTACTTGGGCCATGCTTCAGTGTATCGACAAACACACGAAGAGGAAGTGAAGCCGGCACTCGCTGGGCAAAGAGATGCAAATAAATGAGAATGACGATAAAACCAACCAAAGGGGCAGGCTCTAAGCCACCAGTAAGTAAACAAAATTTCTCACAAGCTACATCGCTTGCGCTGTCTCTGGCGAGACCTAAGGTATAGGGCATGGGGGAGGGGAGAAACTGTCGAAGAGGTGAAAGTGTCCACCAAACATATCAAAGGTCATAAAACAAACAACAGTGCCCCCATAGCATTTCAGGGCACTAGGGTGAAGGTAGGAGAGTGATTAAAGAAAGAGCATGAATGTGTCCTGCCAGAGGGGAAACAGCCTTTACCACGCAGAACCTCTACCACTTAGCCTTTACCATGCAGGTAAGTACCACACAGGTAAGTATTGTACTGTTACCACAGTGTCCTTTACAATGCAGTTAAGTTCTTTTTTGTAAACTTTTTTTATGTTATGTAAAGAAAGTGATTTTAGGGTTTAGGAATGTGTAGAGGTAAGGGGGATTTCAAGGTTTAGGGGTTGATAAAAGTAAAGGGAGATAAAGGTGATTTTAGTGTTTGGGGGTGGGTAGAGGTAAAGGAAGGTAAGAGCGAATTTAGGGGTTCAGGGGTAGGTGGGGGTAAAGGGAGGTAAGGAAGATTTTAAAGTTATGGGGTGGGTAGAGGTAAAGGGAGGTAAATTTGATTTTAGAGTTGGGGTGAAGGTAAAATGAGGGAAGGGTGATTTTAAGGTTTAGGGGTGGGTAAAAGCAAAGGAAGGTAAAGGTGATTTTTAGGGTTCGGGGTGGATAGAGATAAAGGGAGGTAAGGGTGATTTTAGGGTTTGAGGGTCGGCAGAGGTAAATGGAGGAAAGAGCGTTATGAGGGTTCAGGGTGGGTAGAAGTAAAGGGAGGCAAAGGCAATTTTAGTGTTATGGGGTGGATGTAGGGAAGTAAGGATGAAACATAAATCTTTTGAAAACACAGAGTGTTTGATGATGAGTAAAACATCCTCTAAATTATATGAGGTTACCAATGAGGAAAGGTGTCACAGTAGCAAACATTAATTCAGAAAAACACAATCTGTATGGCAACAGTCTTAAATGAAGTGAGTATATATACAGTCTCATCATCAATAAAAATGGCAGGCGGCCAAAATGTGTGTTTTGGAAATTGATTAGATGTAAGAAAGTTTTGTTATTGCTAGTTGTTTGCGTTCAGATTTTGGAACTACCGGGAACCACAAGCCTCAACTTTGATGGTTTCAAGTTGTCTTGCAAGCAAAAGCTAAAAAAAAAGAAAAGTGCCACAATCTGAGCACAAGCAGCATGGACGGACACTTATCAAGAAATCAATCAGTGCTTGGTCCATACTCAGGAGAAGAAAAAAAACACATGTAGACAAAGTGAAGCCTAAGAGAAGCCAAGATGTGCTGACACATTCTCACCAATGAAAAGAAAAAAAATAAGAGTGATAATGAAGCCAACCAATGGTAAGCAGTGGGTGGGCTAAACAGGGGCGGCTTCCCAATAGATGGGGAAAGAGTGTGACCCACCACTTCAAATCACCTTTATTCATCTAAGTTTAATTATCATAGTGTAGGGGCCAGGCCGTTGTAGCCTTTAAGAAGGGGTGTGGCCGGCACATAATTCTTTATGGCAATGATGCTGTGTAATTGAAGTGCGCATATCAATCTGGCTGTTGTCTTTTTAACGGTCAGCCTGACAAGCCTACTTTCCATCTCTGCAGTTGGGCTCTATGGAAGGCTGGTGGAGTGCAACGATCTCAGCCCCTCAGTCTCCAGTGGAGCGTTTTGTTAACATCCCCTTACCAATCACAAAGCTTTTCTTATGCTATTTACTGTAGTAAACAGCATTAAAGCAGCATCGGGATTGGTTGGGATACGTTTTGTGGTGCGCAGCAATTCCACGCACAATGGACCACAACAGTGGAGGGGCCTGTCCTGCGTGCTCATTCCTGGAGTCGGATTTCCCAATGGATGCAGAACGGTGAGGAATTACAATCTGTCCTTAAGTTCTTTAATCATTCAGTGCTGTGCTGCTGTTTAATATGTACTTCACAGCAATTTGTAAAGCAACTTGGGAGTACGTCCTTATCTTCGTACTCGTGCATTATATCGCTCATTCGCTGCACGTATATAACACAGTCCTATTGTGGTTCTCATGCAAAGAACTGAATGAAGATGGTGTGGATATTGATTTTATTTCTACTCAGGGCAGTGCTTAATTTGAGCCGGAGCTTTCCGGTGCTCGCATCGGCACCTAATTGTCAACACAACACATAGGGCAGTCTGCCACAAGGTGGCGCTGCTCATGTAATTTAGAGATGAGCAGTATAACAGTTGTTTAGGAAAACAATATACATTAAAAAATTATTAATACCTGCCTCCCCAGCCATTCCTGGAGCTTTGGGGACCTGGAATAATCTGAACTGTCGCATTTACATGCAAGAGAGATGGTTAGTAGTTGTTTTGGCAGCGATGACAGGGGCGATGGGTGGTGCAAGCTGCAGTGGCCTCCTGGTCAGAGCTCCGGCACTTAATATTTTACAAATTAAGCACTGACTCAGGGCATTATCTTTTTGTTACATCTGTGCTGCAGCTGGATACTGAGCAGGTGCGGAGGTCTTGGCTCTCACTACCCCTTACTTCCTTTGATCAGACTTAGTTCTTCAAAGTCGCAGTGAGTTAATATTGTTTTGCAGTAAGAAACAAGTGAGTTCATTTTTTTTAGTTAGATTTGATCTGCCTAACGGATATTTTCTTTTATAATATGTCACTAATTAAATTGCCATATGGGTATGATTGTAAACGTACTTGCAAAGGCTGTCAAAGGTGGTGTATACATTCTTTCTCAAAAAATGAAATGATTTTCGACATAAATGATGAAAGATACATATGTTCATGGAAGATGTTAATTGCTGATGGCATTTGGTACATTTTATTTAATGTAATTTATTCATTTGCTTCAACCGCAAAATGGTAATTCCTGGAATTTTTATAAAGTTGAAAGAACAAGAGAGTTTGCTAATTGCTGTATTTGGATGTCAGACTGGCACTAATGAGGTGAAATGTGTGGCCAAGCAGTGTAAACGTGTAAAAATGGCTAAATAATGATGTAATACTATCAAAAAATGTGCTGCATTACATCACATAAGTTGCCTTTTGCTGCCACATAATTTGGTCCTCCCCTGCCGCATAATTCCAGTGGTCCAGCATATACCGTAAAACCAGCATTATATTAGAGCTCCAGCTCTTCCTAATTGTAAGATTTGTTAGTCCACACCAAAGACTCTGTCTGGCCACGCTGCAGTCAGCAGCCACAAGGGCGTACTTGTGAACAGTGTAAGAGTTGAGGTGGCATTGGCCGTAGGTGTGTGAGGGGCTTCTGCTTCCCAACTGTGGTGTGTTTTTTAATAGAGCCAAGCATGTGGTAGAGGGGGCCTTTTTTCCATGGTTGACCTAGGGCCGGTGACACCCTTGCTATGCCACTAGATAGCTGCCATGAGTTTATATTCCATCACACTCACTTGCTCCTGGCAAGTCAAGAACAATTTTCATGCCCTACCACTTTCCAATTTCACCAGCCACCACTGGGGCTAAAAGCCCCTTTTTAGAGTTTTTTTAAAAGAAACTACAGATTGTCGTAAGGGAAGCCGCATGCGCTGTGTCAGGCGAGACCTAAAAGTAAACTGTAATACAGTCAGCTGAACCTTGCTCAATACTTTTAGCAGGTTGGAAACTGCTACTCTATCCAGAGGTAAGGACATGAGCAGAGAACAACCATCCAAGTAGCTTCCATGAAACAAACACACCACCTTCAAACCTCAGCTAATTACACAATCACTCTGTAAGACTCCATCAAACTTAGAACAGTTACAGAATATAAGTATAAATCATCAACCAGAAAAACCTGGTAGCAACCACACATCTCACAGGTGAAAACACTACAAAAGTAACTGAAACAAAAACTGGACAAGAACCAGATTGCAAGACACATACATGGTCCCCAAGTGTCAAACATCATACTCACATGACTTATAGGCACACTAAATATGCATTAGAAGAACTAAAACAGTCTACTAAAAGTGGTAAGCAGACATATCAGCGTTACCTTTGCATATTTTTCAACACGGCAACAGACATAAACTTGCAGTACTTTTCTCACTCGATAAATATTCCTTTGCAGAGTTACAAAAATCCTTCATCATAAATAATCATTTTCTGCAACCTGCCACTTTAAAAATATAACATACATAGAAGGACAGCCACAAATTACTTAACCTCACAAGCCATCTCATTGCACAACCTTCAAAAGGCAAAAAGCCCCAAATATTTTCGATTACGTCTTGCATATCAAAGAGTCGCCTCCAAAATATTACAAGTACCAAATCATTATTACACAAACTAGAAATTGCATCTTTCATTCCCTGAAACCTTTTAAGAGGCTTATATCTATACTAGCATAGCCTCAAAGTCTTTCTATCCTTGACAGCAGAGCTATAAACAACATGGATTTACTTCAATGGATCTTTATCTATGAATTCGAGTACCAATATTGAAGTATTTTCCTCTCTTACATGCACTTGTATATCTGACTCATCTCCCAGACCAGTCTTTTCTATAGTTGTGATCTGTCTGCATCGTTTAGTTCACCCCAAGATGATACTTCAGAATGAAGGGAAACAAAAACACAGCACTCAAATAACAATGCATTACAATATATAACCCAGAGACCTTTCTCAGTTTTTACCACAGTTTAACAAGACTTAAAATTCCACACAGAAAACAAAGTTCAAATTAAGCTTCAACACAAGCTGTTTAAAGAGAATTATCCACCATAAACTTGCAATTAAGAATTAGGAATTTCAAAATAATTCAGACAGTTTACATTGAAAGGCATTTGAAAGCACAGGTGACCATCTGCCCCATTCTGTATCCAGTTGTATGTGTAAACTGTCACCATTCTCTGTTGGCAAGTGTGTCACAAAATCAAATAATTAAACCATGAATGTAATGTTTATATTCAGATTTTTCTCTGACAAAGTCCATTTTTGATTTATTGCATTTGATCACTGACTCAGTCTTTTGTACTTTGTGGGCTGGGAGTGTGATGCTGATGATAGTCCTTCTTAGGCCCTTATTCTGTGCATTGTGGTTTTTGAAATGGGGATCAAGTGCTCCTGGGCCTGTGGAGCAAGGAGCATTATCTGCTCCCCTTGGACTGCTGCAGGGGTTGGGTGGGGATGGGCTGTGCTCTGGGCCCGACTGGGAACCCAAAGCAGCCATGGCAATTTTGTAGGTCTAGCCCCCGGGGGAAGGGGGGAAAGGAGGAAGAGGGTGCAAGTGTGAAGCACTGCTGCTTTTGTTACTGAGAACCAATATTGCAGCCCCTGCAGTACCAAAAACTAGCCCCCACTGCTGCAAAACCAACCCTCACCTTTCTACCCTCCCAGGAAAACGCCTGATGCCTGCTACGGCCAGTCCTGCCCTGGCAATGCTCAATTTTACAACCCCTACAGCATTGTAAAGGCTCTGGTGTCTGTCCTGGAGCTATTAGGTCCAGAGTATTGCAGACCCAAATATTCTAGGCCCAGAAATGCTTAAAATTGTGAGATACTGATCTTCACCAAGAGTTATCAGTCTGGGTAAAATACCACAACGCATAATGAAGCCCTAAGAGTGCACTTTTGGGGGCCTCTAACATTGAGCTTGGGCTGTTTTCATAACAGTTGTCAAGGACCCAAAATCTGTTGTCTGGGTACATGGGTAGTCGACAGACCAACACTTCCTCAATGCAAAATCTACAAGTTTCAACCTAATTGCATAAGTGGATCTCATGTAGTCATTAGGGCAGCAGTGGTGGTCTATTGGTTGAAAAGCCAAGGTGAGATTGCTAGTATGGGGATGAATTTTATCTGCCTGCAATGCAAATCTGCAATGAAAACATGATTACTCATTCTGTGTGTGGGAGCCTACCTCTTTAAAAATGTCTCCGGCTGTTATTTCCCTGAAGTCTGGGAGGACAAATGTATTTGGAAAGTCTTTAGAATGTCATCAGTTATGGAGCTTTTGCCATTCCAGAGTTGAGGTAAATCAAATTAGTGAGTTTAGGTATGTTCCATAAGCCTAAGGGTTTTCTTTTGGCTGAGCCATAAGTGCAATCCTAGTTTGTGCTTTAAATGTTTAGCTTAAAAATGTATGCTTCATATTATATTCATGATGCAATAATATCCACTATTGAATGTAAACAAATGTAAGGGCAGATAAAAGTACTGTGTCAGATCAGGTGCGCTTGTCACTGAGCGAATATGTGGCACGGTATTTCACAGTATTCACGTCGGCACATGCTGCAAAGGTATGGCCTTGTTTTAGTGACAGGTCGGTAGCAGGTGAAGTAGATTTCTTTATTTTGAAAAGGTCAGCAATTGTAGTTTTATGTGCTCCAGTTTCTTTTTCATCTTTCCAGCTTGCAGAGCGAGTCTTCTTCCTGTAACCTCTTACATAGCTACTAAAGGATTACTTTCTGTATTGAAAGGTTGAGGTTCTACGCAGAGTGAGTAGGATCTGTTGTGTGTGGAGGAGTGTCTTCCTTCCCTTACTTGTGGTTGCGTCATCGCTGTTTTGGTGACCTAGAGCGAGAAATCAGTGCTGGGTTCTTCCACCAGTCAAAGTTAATTTAAACAACTGATATTCGGATCTTCTCGGTTCGTTGAACCATAATTTGCCAATGTTCACTTCTTCTTATTAGTATCGGCATATGCCTTGTATCAGGACTGTTATTGTAATGGTAGATTTGAATGTTTTATTGGTATTATAGCAGTGGGTGGAGGTTGTATGACAGAGGCACTCATGGCTAAACTACGCGTGCCTCTACAATGCAGCCTGAACCATGAATGCATCTTAACCATGCATTCGCTTACCACGTATGCCTTTAGCACACATTTCGTTGTAAAGGCATTATTGGTTAGGGGATATGCATATTTATGTTCACCACTACCATGAATCCCCTCCTGCCCTAAGTCCTTTAATTCTATCCCCCCTACTTCGGCCCCTCAACCCCCATACTGAGGCCTAAAACCTACCCCGTCCTGCCCTTAAAACTACCTCTTCCATCCCTCTACGCTGAAGCCTAAAACCCTGCCCCCTTTAATAAAAACTACTGCGACCCCCCCTATCCACCCTGAGGCCAAAAACATACCCTCAACCCTAACCCCCCCAAACCCAGCCCTTAAAACTACCCCAACCCCCTCCCCTGAGCCCTAAAACCAAACCCAAAAATTCTAGCCCTAAAACCCTGTCCCCTTCCAAAAATTACCCCGACCCGCCCTGAGCCCTAAAACTGGCCCCCAACCCTTTAAAACTGATACAGCCCCAGCCCCACTTACCTGTCCCTAGCCGTAGCTTCCTTTTCAGACACTTCCTCACCTCTCAGTCTCCCCGCCCATCCAGACAGCTAGACCACACACTGCCTTAAACACACATATGCATGGTTAAGGCAAGCGTGGTTTAGCTTGCGGGGAAACGGCACGCATGGCTCAGCCCGTATAGTAAAGGTTGTTTCTCACGGGTGGATAAGGTATGCTGTATTTTTCTCCAATTGTAGGCATCTTTCCCCGGAGGAGGAAGTTTCTAAGCGTTTGCTAGTAGGGTTGAATGGCTATTGTCTAATGAATGGCAGCTATGTGTAAATCTTTCATAATGTTCAGGCCATTTCCAATTGTTCCTAATATTAAAACCAGAGCTATATTTTTGGAGTAATGGTCTCTCAAGATTACTTCTCCTCAGATTTAGTGTTAAAGAGTGGAGAATCATCCATGTGTAATGCCAATAGTGCCACTTTGGGAATACATTGTGTAGATCTTGCAGGTGGTTTATCGCTTCCTTTGAGGTACAGCCAGTACTTTTCAACACTTATTCTTAGGGATACAGATGTATAGGACTTCCACGTCCAATGCAAATATGAGATGACTGGCCGAACTGAATGTGGTTCCTTCTACCTTTCTGATATTCTATTGACTCTCTTACATATGCCAGTCTATTTTGGATAAAAGGCTTGAAGAATATATCCACATATCTTGACAATGGTACCATTGTAGAACTACTTCCAGAGCCAATGGGTCTTCCGAGTGCTTTTTCTGGATTTATTGTCCCTTCGGAAGGGGGAAAAGGGATGTTGCGCCTGGGTCTTTTTTCTCTGGAAAGTCTTTTCCTCATACTATCCCTTTGTCAATGGCTGAGTGTACATTTTCTATTTCTCTGATAATTTCTTGGGTTGGATCTTCTGCCAATTTGTGGTATTGAGATATATTTTCTAATTGTCTCTTTGCTTTTGGTGCCTTTATCTGATAATGACACCTGATGGATCTGACTTAAGTGACTTATGCTATTCTGTTGAAATGTTTGGTTAGGTATATTTCTTCTTTCTGTCCGCCATCAAAAGCACAACATCCCACCCTTGTTTCCAATATAACAAAGAACCAATGCACATGCCAGGAGCTTGAGTTTGGTTGGTCAGTCACAGAGCAGCTTCTGAAGATCTCAACTTAAACCCTGGCATAACTAAGATTTAACACTGTGAGAGCCTAGAGATAGTGTGATAGGAAACAGCATCAAAACAAAAGACGGACAACTTATAACTAGAGATATGAAGTATTAACTTATAAACATATTGGCAATGTCAATCATTTTGTGTTTGTGCAGCTGTTTAAGCGTCTCTAACAAAAAGAATAAACAAGTATATGGCTGGTTTCCAATTCATGGGCTAAACATATATTATTTAAAACAAAGGGCAGACAACATCCATTGCATACAAGTTATAGCTCTACTCAGCTGCAGAAGTGCTATTTTATTCATCTGGAGAAAAATACTGACAGCAGTACAAACAGCAATTATAAAAGAAAGACCAACACTCCTTGAGCAAAAAGTCCAAACGTGGCTGCAAGTACAGATTATTGAAGGCAGGTATGTAGATATATTAAAATATTTGTTATCACACAGCTGAGTAAAAAAGGTAGTCACGCCCATGAATAAATTCAATGGAGCTTTCATTTGGTAGGCCAGTCCTTTAGTAGCTTCTGAATATCTCAGCTAAAACCCTGGCAAACCTAAGATTGTAACACCGTGAGACCACGGAGGTACAGTGATAGGACACAGCATCAAAACAAAAGAAGAAAAACTGAATACATCAACTTACAACAGATTCTCTTAGTTTACAAATTTACCGGTGTAAGCTTCCCAAACATAAAGAATATATGGGTAGTTTCCAGTTCATCTGGGTAGACATATGTTCTTTCACAAAGAAGGGCAGTGAACACCCATTAATTACAAATCATATCTCTACTCACCTATATAAGAGAAATGCTCCCCTATAGCAAAATACTGACAACAGTACAAACAACAGTTATAAAACAAAGATCAATAGTCCTGTGGAATAACTAATCAGTACGGCTTTAATACCTACTTTTTAGGATGCCACAAATTCTAACATAACCAATTGCAAAACATTAACATGAGATGGGTACAAAGGGTCTTCACTCAATCAGTAACAGTCATACAGTTTCACATTATGTACACTTGAGAAACAATAATTCCTATAATACCAATTGTTAGCTCTAATTACTACCAAAACACCTTTTGACTTGATTTATAATGCACAACTTTTTGTGCCGATGGGTCAGTTGAGCCCATGATAGGGACCAAACATGAACATTCTACTGCTTATGCAGTAGTTCAAGGGAAATTAGAAGGCTCAGAATTTAAGATATTGAAAGCTTACACTCGGACATTAAGTGACTCCACTGCGCAATCAGTGAAAAAACAGGCATTGTTATTGGGTCTACAAAAAGGAAAAGCACATGTCCCCACGCTATGATTGATGAGATTCGACAATCTGTGTATATGGATTTGATGTCAACTTAACACTTTGCCAGCAAAATGGTTACATAGACTCTAAGGGGAAGCTGATTAGGACAAAACAGCTGTGGGAGATGGTAGCCATGTTACTGAACAGCATTACTATTGTGGTTAGCCAACACACTATTCCCAATCAGAGTAAAGGAATATACTCTAAAAGGAACACCACAGCTGATTCAGCTGCCAATATGGCGGTAACAAAACTTGAGTTGCAGCAGCAACCAGGTCGCAACAAAAAGTAGACACTGCCCTCTCCCCAGCAGCTCCACCGTACGTGCCTCGCCGCTGACTCCCTTCGCCTCCACCTGGTAAGGTGTTCGAGGCCGCTGGTTGGCAGCTTTTGTGCCGTGGCCGTTCCAGCCTGGTCAGTGCCCCGCTGTCGCCTCGTACCTATTTTGTTGCATAATTTGCTCCTCGCTTGTCATTGTACTTTTGTTGCTTAGTCTGCCCCTCGTCCTCATTGTACCTAATTGTTGCTCAGTTGCCCCCACTTTTCATTGCACCTATTTGCTGCATGTCTCCCCCTCGTTTTTTTCATTGTACTTAATTCATTGTACTTAATTCGTTGCTGTCTGCCCCTTGTTTGCCTTGTACTCATATTGTTGTGCCCCACCGTCTCCATGACTAAGCAGGTCAACGCCGTTTCCTCATCCTGCTTCAACATCCTCCGAATGCTTCGCAGGATCTTCAAGTGGATCCCCACCGAAACAAGAAAAACAGTCACCCAGACCCTCGTCAACAGCAGGCTGGACTACGGAAACGCCCTCTACGCAGGAACGACGGCTAAGCTCCTGAAACGGCTGCAACGCATCCAGAACGCCTCTGCACATCTTATCCTCGACATCCCCCGACGCAGCCACATCACACCCCACCTGAGAGACCTGCACTGGCTCCCTGTCAACAAGAGGATAACCTTCAAGCTCCTCACCCACGCACACAAAGCACTCCACAACTCCGGACCAGCCTACCTCAACAGACGACTCAGCTTCTACACCCCCACCCGCCAGCTCCGCTCGACCAGCCTCGCCCTCGCCACAGTCCCCCGCATCCGGAAAACGACCGCCGGCGGCAGATCCTTCTCCCACCTCGCCGCCAAGACCTGGAACACCCTCCCCACCAACCTCCGACAGACCCAAGACCTACTGGCCTTCAGAAAACTCCTCAAGACCTGGCTCTTCGATCAGTAGCAGCACCACCCCCCTCTTCCCCCAGCGCCTTGAGACCCTCGCGGGTATGTAGTGCGCTTTATAAGTGACATGATTGATTGATTGATTGATTGATTGTGCCAGTTTCGCCTTCTGCACCCTATGCATGGCTCTTCCCCACCGCCGCTGCTGCCCCTGCGGCCCTAGCTGCACGTCACTCCCCTACTTAATGGCACCGCTGCGCGGTTGCGGCGCTGGTGCGCCAAAGGCAAGCCCGTTTGCGCCCGTCCGCGACCCGTCCGCGGCCAGCGCCAGGGACCCTGGATCTCTGAGACTCCACCGCTACGACTTGGCTGCCCTCCTCGCACTCAACCCCAGAAGGAACAACAACTGCCAGCTGTCCACGCCGATCACTGCACACAGCCAGTTCTCCTGCCGCCAGACCTTCACCACGCCCCAGCCACAAAAACCGGCGACACCCTGAGGTGCATCCTCCTCAACGTACGCTCCCTGCACAGACACGCCGTAGAGATCTGGAACCTCCTCGACACCCTCTCACCAGACGTCGCCTTCTTCACAGAAACCTGGACCAACGCCTCCTCCTGCCCCGACATCGCCATCCCGGACGGATACAAGATTCAGAGAAAGGACCGGCCCAACCAGCCAGGGGGAGGACTCGCCATCGCACAGAAAAACTCCCTTCGCCTCTCCACCTCGAGCGACGCCTTCACTTCCAGGTCCACTCCGCGCCATCCTCGCCTACAGACCCACCAGCCCCGCACCCCATTTGCCTCCACCATCACCGACCTCATCGCACCCCACGCCATCGCCTCCATCGACTACATACTCATCGGAGATCTGAACTTCCACCTCGACAACCCCAGCGACCCCAACTCCACCACCCTCCGGGGCAACCTCACCAACATCGGACTGAAACAGCTCGTCACCACGCCTACCCACAAGGCAGGACACACCCTCGACCCCATCTTCGCAGGAGTAAACAACATCCGTTTAAGCCACACCACGCAACCCCCATGGACGGACCACCACTGCGTACACTTCCTCATCGACAAACCCAAGCCGCCTAAACCTGCTCCGCACCCCGCGAAGGAACTGGAGCAAAGTCACTGAGGATCAGCTCAACTCCACCCTCAACCGCGATACCACCACCACCACGACCGACGCCAACCTCGCAGCCAGAAAACTACACAAATGGATCTCCAACTGCGCAGACAAGTTTGCACCTCTACGCAACTCTGACAGACAGTGCCCCAGGAAGGCCACTTGGTTCAACACCGACCTCCAAGAAGCCAAAACGCACCTGCAGACCGCTCGAAAAGAACTGGAGAAACAGCAAAACAGCTGAGGACCACACCACCTACAAGAACGCCATGACAGAATACCACCTACGCATCAGAACCACCAAAAGGACCTTCATCCACAACAAAATCCTTGCTAACGCCAGCAACTCCAAAGAACTTTTCAGCGTCATCCAGGAATTCACCAAGCCACCCAGCGAAACCACGGACATCACCCTTTCCCAGGACCTCTGCGACAAGCTCGGATCTTACTTTCATCTGAAAATCAAGAGCCTTTACGACAACTTCAACGTCCAGACACCGGACTCCGCAACCACTCCCTCCTCTGACAGCACCAGCACGCCCACCATCTCCTCCTGGACACTGGTCACAACTGAAGAAACCGCCTCGACCATGAAAAGCATCCACTCGGGGGCCCCCACAGACCCCTGCCCACCGCACATTTACCACAGAGCCGCCACAGCCATCGCGCCAGAACTACGACAGACCATCAACGCCACTTTCAAGACCGGCACCTTCCCCGACAACTGGAAATGCGCAGAAGTCAGACCCCTGCTCAAGAAGCCCTCAGCAGATCCCAAGGACCTCGAAAACTACCGTGCCATCTCCCTTCTCCCCTTCACAGCAAAAGTCGCAGAGAAGACCGTCAACGCACAACTAACAAGGTTCATAAAAGACAACTCCATCCTTGACCCCTCCCAATCCAGATTCCGCAGCAGCCATAGCACCGAGACCGCCCTACTCGCCGCCACAGACGACATCCACACCCTCCTCGACCTAGGACACACCGCAGTCCTGATCCTACTCGACCTCTCAGCAGCATTCAAAACTGTCTCCCACTGCACACTCGCCACCAGACTCCACGACACCAGCATACAAGGAACCGCCCTCGACTGGATCCGCTCATTCCTCACCGGCAGAACCCAAAGAATCAGACTGCCACCCTTCCTCTCCGAACCCACAGAAACCAATTGCGCAGTACCCCAGGGATCCTCCCTCAGTCCTACCCTCTTCAACATCTACATGGCCCCCCCTCGCCGCCCTTGTCAGACAGCACGGCCTCAGCATAGTGTCCTACGCCGATGACACACAACTCATCCTCTCCCTCACCAAGGATCTCACCACCACCAGACTCAACTTCCAGGAAGGAATGCAGGACGTCGCATCCTGGATGAGCAACAGCTGCCTGAAGCTCAACTCGGAGAATACAGAAGTCCTCATCCTTTGATCCTCCCCATCAGCATGGGGCACACCCTGGTGGCCCACCGCCCTCAGCAGCCCTGACCCCCACAGACCACGCCCGGAACCTCTGCATCGTACTCAACTTCTCCCTCTCCACGAACAGACAGGTCAACGCCGTCACCTCCAGCTGCTTCAACTCCCTCCGCATCCTCCAAAAGACCTTCAAATGGACCCCCCCCCCCCGAGTCAAGGAAGACAGTCATAACCAGCAGACTGGACTACGGAAATGCCCTCTGCGCCAGGATCGACAAGTCTCTACTCCGCAAGCTCCAGACAATACAGAACACCACAGCCAGACTTGTCCTCGGCATCCCCCGACACGAACACATGGGAAACAACCTTTAGAACGCATGCATTACATCGCATGCCATTAGATTGCGGTTTTTACAACGAAATTCGTTACAACGACTTGCACTGGAGGGCGCTATAGGACAAGGAGTAGTTTAAATTACTATCCAACACCTTCCCTACTGTACGTAGGCTGGAGTTGGAATAGTAAATTAAACTACTCCTAAGTCCAGCGCCCTCCAACGCAAGTCGTTGTAACGACTTGCATTGTTAAAACCGCTATCTAATGGCATGCGATGTAATGCATGCGTGGTATCGTCATACATCCGAACACATCACCCAACACTTACAGAACCTCCACTGGCTCCCCGTCGAGAAGAGAGTCACTTTCAAGATACTCACCCACGCCTACAAATGCCTCCACAACACCGCCCCCAATACCTCAACGAGAGAATCTCCTTCCACGTACCCAAAAGAAACCTCAGATCCGCCAATCTCGCCCTCGCCGAAACACCGTGCATCTGCAGAGCCAGAACTGGAGGAAGAGCCTTTTCCTACATCGCGGCCAAGACCTGGAACGAGCTCCAGATCAACATCAGGCGCGCCCCCTCCCTGAACGTCTTCAGGAAGACACTCAAGACTTGGCTGTTCGACTGCACGGAGCTGCCTACCCCCCCCCCCCCACCCCCTCCAGCGCCTTGAGACAATCACGGGTGAGTAGTGTGCTTACAATTCCCTGTTGATTGATTGTTCTTATGAAAAAGTTAAAAAGCGGAGAATCAACTAAAAAGCATTGCTGCTCAAGTATAAATATACTCTTGGCCATGAGCACAAGCCTTTTGTGTTTACCTCTGATGTTGAGGACAGATACATTTCGAATGAAACAGAAAGGAAGGATCCTATTAAAACAATTAGTGAAGAACTGCCCTTGGCTCATGCTGGTGCTATGTTAAGAATGTTTTAACAACAGTGAGCCCGATTCACAAAAGTAATCTGAGACAAAATCCTAACTTTACGACTTTTGGTATTCACAGAAGGCATTTAGGAGTACTAAAGTTAGGATTTTGTCTCAGTTAAACTTAAGTTTGTCTTAAGTTTAACTTAAGACCAAAACTTAAGATTGACTGAGCCAAAATCCTAACTTTAGTACTCCTAAATGCCTTCTGTGAATACCAAAAGTCGTAAAGTTAGGATTTTGTCTCAGATTACTTTTGTGAATCGGGCCCAATACTGGTGGCTGTTGATTAAAGAGCTGACTAAATGCATGTGCTACAGTGTCAAATTCGTCAATTAACGAACCATCATATGTTGTGCGACCTAAGACAGTTCTTCTCCCTAAGGCTTTGCAGCCTTTAGAAGTGGTGCATTTAAATCATATTTGCCCATTTCTTTAAGACAACCAATACAAGCTAGCTGCTCCAGATTCATATGTTTGGCCACAACACACTGCAACTGCTTACAGCATCACAAAACATTCTTAGGTCGTCAATACTAACTCTGACTCTGCATCTTGATGACCAGATCCTGAAGTGTCCTGACGTCGAGGGACATTCCTACCTGCCGGCCCAGCTGTTGGTTCCTCCCGGAAGACTTCCTGGACCGAGCCTGCAGCCGAAATCCAAAGACGACAACCCCAAAAAGATTGCATTGGCATCCCGACACCATCTAAGCACCCTGCACCCACCCGTCCCTGTGCCGTTGGTGGTGTAGTCTTGGTGCTAACTGGGGACCCCCTTTGCCCTCACCTTAAACCTAGGAGTTTGTCTCCCAAAACCAAGTGGCCTGTCCGTAGGCAGCCACTAACCGAGGTGTCCCCTAGCTCCATTGGCTATCCTGGGCACCCTGCAATCTACGCCCAGCCGCCCTAGTGCTCCTGGTGGGGCACCTGGAGTGCTGACTTGAACCTTGGAGAACCTTGGTTCTGCCCTCCAAAACTCAGTTACCAAAACCGTTTACTTACCTGCAACCTTAACGCTGCTTTTTCCTACATAGGGCTGCATGATAGGTTTTTCTCTGAAAATTTTTCTAAGTGTTGACCCTGTCTTGTACTGCAACAAAGTAACTTAGGGGGTCATTAGGATGGCAGGCAGATCGCCACCGCCGGCTCGGCGGTGGCGATCAGCCCGCCATCCCAACTAGATTTACCCCCGCCATATTATTATGGCGGGGGTATCGCGGCGGACGCAAAGTGCGTCCGCCGCTTTTCCGCCGGTCGGCAATCGTTACGATTGCCAGCCAGGCGGACTTGGCCATTAATATGGTGGCGGTGCCTACCAGGCACCGCCATCCATATTAGGATGGGTGCGGTAACTGGCCTTTCCATGGCGGCGATGCCGCCATGGAAAGGCTAGCGGGGATGTGCTTTGGGGGCCCATTGTGGGCCTCCGGGGGGGGTGGGGGGTGCACTTGAGGGGTACCCATGGTACCCCCCTGCACTCCCATGCACAAGGTGGCAGGCACCGCGCGGTGCCTGCCACGTTGTGCATGGGAATGCACAACATGTCAATTTGGCATTGCGGCGGGTGCTGCTGTAAGCAGCACTCGCCGCAATGCCAAATATGTGGAATGCGAACGCCAGGGTGGCGGTCGCATCCTAATCAGCGGTGCGGGACCGCCGCACGTCTGGCGGCCACTCCCAGCACAGCGGGGATGGCGGGCGGACTGAAGTCCGCCCGCCATCCTAATGACCCCCTTAGTGTCTTCAAACTTAGTGTCTTCAAATGAGGTAACCCTAAGCTAGAAAAGTAACTAAAAAGTAACTAGAAAGTAATCTAAAGTAATTACAAGTATTCTAAAGAGTTTACAACACATTTTCTCTACTGCAAAGTAACTTGTATGCATCTACAAAACCATTACACACCGTATCTTGAAAATTATTATTGTATTGAAAGTATCCCTTACCTGCTACTTAGTAAATCTTGGTTCTAATAATAAAAATAAGAAAGTAATAACTTTTTATACAAACAATTGGTCTGGATTCAGTGTTTGAGTGTGTGATATCATTTCTTGCCTGGGTGTGTACAACACGTGCTTAACACTGCCCTCTGATCAGCCTGACTGCTCGCCCACACTACCACAAAAGAGAGTAAAGTATTATCTACTTTAGCCTCTGCTATACCTCTGGGGATCCACTAGACTCTGCACACTATACCTTACTTTGGTATAGTATATGCAGAGACAGCTTCCTACACTTTGTCTACCATGGGAATTTAAATGCCATTCTAACATCCCTTCTGTCCATAAAAAAAGTTTCTAAAAGCAGGTTGTTGCAGTACAAGTGGTTGGCCATCTGTGGTGTTTGACTTACTCCAAGGCTCAACTGGAGTACATTTTTTCCTGTTTTGACACCTTTAGAAGGTAGTAAGTTTAGAAGTACAATTTGTGAATAGCAGTGAGTTTACTCTTCTGTGTGTTTGTATTAGCATGTTCGCCCCCCAAAACCTTCCTTAAATTTCCCTAAACCCCTTCTTTCTATTTAGTAGTAAATATTCCACATTTTCCAGCCTCGTCTTCTTGTCTTTATCACATTTACTACTGAAATGGCTATCTACATGTGCAGAGATCTCTGCCACTGTGGTGGCGACTTCCACACAGAAAGTATAGGAGAGAGGAGTTGGAGGTCTCCAGCAATAGACTTGTGAAAAGCATTTTGTAGTACATGTAGCAGAAATAATACTACTTTACATACTACAAAATGCAGTTTGTGAACAAACCCTTTTGTCACTTTTCACTGTGCAGTTTGCATTTATATAATGAAAAAGAGTATTGGAATAACACCAGCAGTGTTTACCATTCATGGATACTGTCACTGTGTAAAGTTTTCTCTGACAGAATTAGCAGTATACCTCCCATATAGAAAACTGTTTTTATGAGAGATATCTCAGAGGCCTTCAGTGCAATCTCTTACCCTATCTGCCGCTGATGTTTCACTTGTTTTTTCATTATCTACAGCAGCTGGAGCTCAGAAATCCACAAATTATAATGTCAATTACAACTATCCCAGCGGGGATGGCGCTTCCTCTGCAAATGTGCCTCCATCGTCACTAGTTTCTTCATTTTTATCTCTTCTCAACTAAGCCTTTACCAAAAAAGAATGGCCTTTTGATTTTTGTACACACTTCAAAGACTGCATAATGAACTTTGTTTATTGATGTTTAAGTGAATGGTGCCCTCTGTTTTATTGTATTTCTTCTTGGTTCCTATTTTCTTTTGCACCTTTCACCTTTTTCTCTCCTTTTTCAAGCAAATCAAAGAGCTTTATACGGTTATAGTATGCATAACTATATATTTTTTTCATGTAATACTATGATCTGGGGGTCCTGTACATCTCTCACTGTCCAGATTGTTCATCGGTATGTTGCCGACTTTTGAATTTATGGGCAATAACCTGTGTCCACAGCCCCTTTGAAAGGTTGCACAACATAAGAGCATACACATTGAGAAACAAGCATTAAATCTTGAAATGTTTTATACAAACTGAAAAAGAGCATAAGAAGCTTGTGCTTCTAGTCAGTAGTTAGAGAGGAGAATGTTGTGCTGGGTCGAAAAGCTATACACGTGCATGGAGTTGGACTGCTGATAAAAAAAAGGCTTGTCATATGTCCCGTGCAGGCCCATTGTCATTTTCCCTTATGCTAGCCTGAGCACATAGTAGACTGCTCTCTGCTTTGCATATGTTACTATAAAAACGTATCTTGCTTTGTGCCATGCTGCATTTTCACACAGAACCTGCTGTTGTTTTTGCGTGCTGTTCTTTCTTGGGATTTAGTTTGAACACCATTGACAAGGTCAAACAACAATGTCCCTTGTTATTCTGTTCTGGTCAGGCTTTAGCACCTAGACACAACACACAAGTGCAGCTGTTGTTTGGAAGCACGTACTCTATGTCATATAGGCATGCACAGACATGAAGACAGACAGACAGGATCGCGACTGCACCTGAGATATAGAACCTTCATCTGTGCATGATTAGGTACGGGATCCGCTGCAAACACCCAGAGCTCTTTTGATATATAATCACTTTGCTTCTGTAAAAGGGGAGTGGGGGTAGTCCACCCTGTCTAATATCTCAACAGCTTCTTTTATGACTTATGGATTATTTACTATGCTGACCATATTTGTGTTATGCATCTTCCTACTTGTTGTGGCACGTATACTGCATACTAGAGCACTATAGTTAAAATAAATATTTTAAACTTTTCTCGCGTCTCTGTCAGTTTTTATTGTGAGCAAGTATGAGTGTGAGAGGGAAAGGGTGTGTCCTGTTTCCGCGATTCCAGAGAGAGTTGGGAGTGTTGTTCTCTGGGGTGTCTAATCCTTGTTCCTCTGTGAATGAGTAGGAGGGCATGTGAGACACTAAAGCTAATCGGTTCCGGGCTCATGAATACTAAGGTGGTAGAATAACTCAGTCCCTGCCTACTACGGTTCTCTATGGTCCCAAGCATAGCTCTGTGATTTTTCAGAATCTCTGCAATAGGTTCTTCTCATTGCAGTCTGACAAGGAGAGTTAAGCATGGTTGAGTACATTTACACAACACAGCGGAAATTAATGTAGAGTTTTGTTAAGACTGACTTTATACCTTGTTAGGTCTTTTTTTTGTATTTAGTTTTGCATTTTCGTCTGTGCTAACACTCTCATTATCATAACAATAAATGATTGACATTTTTATCCTCTAGATTCCATAACTAAAACTTTTATATACACTATTGTAGTGTTCCTTCGCTTTTCAGTACTATGTAGGTGCCCTGCCTAAAACACCCTGCTTCTATCTTCATAAGGACTATTTTTATGAAATAGCCCAGAGGTGAACTGGTGAGACCCCTATCCGTTTTCTCTACTCTCTGGACTCACACTCTCCCTACCTCAATTGGCCAGGAAGAAAATACAAATCGACCGGGAGGGCCAAATTCATTTCCTCCCTTCATCAGGATAGGTAAAAATACACACATGTACACAAACACACACACATCCAAACATACACACATACAGAGAACGCAGGCAGCATCAGTGCAGACTTCCTTTGTTTCTGAGTGACTTTGAGTGCTTGTATTTGATGACTGGGTAAACAATACAACAAGGTTGTTGGAGATGGATGCCTACAAAAATGTTGTTGTGCAAAGGGAAACATAACAAGTAGCATAAAATGGTGATTGTCCTACAATAATAAAGTGTACACATTACTGCAATGTCCTGTTAGAAATGATTTTGCCAAGATCTGGTTGGCTTATCTGTGATATTGTTTCAAGTGCTTGAAGCACCATCTAGAGTATTATGTCCATTTCTGAATACCCAATTTAGCCAGGCTTAGGAAAGTATTCAAAAACGTGGCTTTTTATTTCGTACTTTTATCTTCACTTCAGGAGTTTTGTAGGCTTGCTATGTTTCCCTCTTAGCTCCAAGAAGCCAAGCATTAGAGAGAGCTGTCAATGAATATATCATAAGATAAAATCATCTTGGTATTTACCGGTAGTTTTAAAAGCACTTATGCCGTATTGTGTACAAGTGGTGTAATGCAAAATGATGAGCTCCTCTCTTGTAGAATGTGATGACGGGCCCCTGAGTCTCCCATATCTCACAGATGTTCATTGGTCTTCATTGAATGGGGCCCCCTTGAAGGAGTTGGGGTATTTAGAGGGTTGGGGGCCCCCCTGCGCTGCAGAGGCAGCAGGGCCCTGCATTATTCCCCTGTTGTGTCCTGATTCCCACACCTGCGACATTGCTCTCAGTTCTGGAGGCCAAATCTGAAGTACAGTATTCTCTCCTGAATCTGTAATTTTGCAAGTAAGCATACTCTCCAAAGTATTGTGGCATGACACGTGGTATATGATTGCAAACAACCTATACGTTTTCTAAGATCACTAGCACAGAGTCCTAGATGTCCACTAACTGTGGCAAACAAATAACATGTGATCTACAATTACCCCTTGGATAATGTCCTGAGGAAGGGTCCACACCAAGCCACCAAAGGGGTCAAAACACCTTGACATATTACTTCAAGTCATAACAGTGAAATATTAACCTGAACAATATATATTTACTTTTATCTGGTTGTTGGCCATTTTACAATTCTATAATTCTATAATTAACTCTGATCATATACTGGACACATTTCATACAGCCATGTTCTTTTTGAATTGATGTGTAAATATAATTATTGAAAGTGACAATTGGCATCATGCAGAGTCACTGCAGATTCATTTAATCTCGTAGGCAGCCTTAAACTTTTATTTATGTGTGTAACTCATCTACATATTTGGAGAAATGCAAAATATCTTAAGGAGAAGAGTGGTGACTGCAAATCATACAACCAATGTGGCTTCTTTAGGCTCCAAGGAACTCTTAAACATTAATGTCGAATCCCACGGTCCAGTGGTATCCTATGTCTATAGTCCCATGTCCCGTTATGGTGTATCATGTCCATTTCTTGGCACAGCAGCTGCAGGACTGCGTTCATGACTAGCTAAAGCATGAGGGTGGGTAGGTGGCTGAATTTCCTTATGCATGAACTATGCACACTAAAAGGTGATGCTGCCCTACAATGAAAGCACAACATTCCTTAGTTTCACTAGGTAGATATATGAGACAGTAAGTGTACTAGTAAGTTGATAGATGTTTAACTAAATGGCCAGATGAATGAGTAGGTGCATAGATAGCTGTATGAGCATGCAGGCTAATATGTTTTGTTTTGTTATGTTATGTGGATTTGTATAGCATGGCTTCTCACCCAGTAGGGTATCCAGGCACTGAAGCAGGTGTATAGGCGTGGGCCTGAGGGTTAGTCAGCCTCAGAGAGTTAGTAGAAGAGCCAGGTCTTCAGCTTCTTGCAGATTTCAAGAAGCGAGGAGGAGGCCCTGATGAGTAGAGGGAGGTCATTCCATGTTTTAGGTGCAATGTGGGAGAATGCCAGTCCTCCCGTTCTGCTTTTGCAGACCCGGGAGTGTATGTGCAAGTGATGCTGAGCGCAGGTGTTTGGTGGGTTAGTGGAAGTGAAGGTGGTTGTTAACGTATGTTGGTCCTGTGTTGTGCAGTGCCTTGCATGCGTGTGAGAGGAGTTTGAATTGGCATCATTTATGTATGGGGAGCCAGTGGAGCTCTCTGAGATGTAGTGTGATGTGAGTGCATCACGGGAGGTCAAGAATAAGTCTTGCTGAGCATTCTGGATGGCCTGGACCCAGTGGAGGAGGCGGTTGGAGATTCTGGCATAGAGTGCATTGGTGTAGTTTAGTCTGCTTGTAATGAAGGCACATCTGTTTGTCTGGGGTATCCATTTTAAGATCTTGCAAAGCATGCAGAGTATATGGAAGCAGGGGGAGCTGGCTGCATTGACCTGTGTTGTCATGTTGAGTTTGTTGTTGAGGATGATTCCCAGGTTTCTTGCATGTTTGGGTGGTGTGGCTGTGAGTCCAAGCTCTGAAGGCCACCATGTGGAGTTCCTAGCGGGAGTTTCTGAAGATTAAAACTTCCTTCTTGTCGGAGTTGAGTTTCGGCAATTGGCTTTCATCCACTCTGCTATTTTGATGATGCAGTCAGCGATGTTGGTTCTGGTGGTTGTTAGGATGAATTGGGTGTCATAAGCGTAGAAAATGATGGCGATGCCATGTGCTCCGATGATGTCGACAAGCAAAGCCATGTAAATATTGAACAGTGTTGGTCTGAGGGATGAACCCTGGGGGACTCCACAGAACAGGTTCTTGGATTCCGATGTATAGGGTGGTAGTTTGTTGGTCTGGGTTCTTCCTGTGAGGAAAGATTATATCCAGTTGAGGGCCGGGCTTGGATGCCTTTGTCGTGCAGTCTTCGGATGAGGCTGAAACGTGATACAGTATCAAAAGCCGCGAGATCGAGTAGGATGAAGGTAGCAGTTCACACGATTTCTGACAACCCACCTCCCTTCAAGAATGCCGAAAATCAAACATTATCATTTCCACTTTTTATCATTTATTTATAAGCTTTTTCATCATATTTCAAAGTAAACAATTTACAGGATCACAATATTTGCCAGTTATTTCAATAGCCAATATTCAAGGTTCAAACTTAAATTCATACCCTGCCAACAACAATCATACCTCGTATACTCAACTCAAACCATACTTAGAACAGACAAATATCTCAATATTTGAATACTTTAAAACCACTGTATTTTACAGAGAACCAATCTTTTTTCTTCTTTACACTGGAACATGTGACAGCTATATCAATTATAATTATTCATTCAAGACATATGGGAAGTCCCTTATTAGTTGCATGCATATACATTATTCAATTTTACTTTTATTTTCTGGTATATTATGATAGCCCCACGTGGTTGTTGTTCTATCATTCTTCCATATTGAGTCCATGCCGGTGCACATTTCGGTGTTAACCACCAAATACTCGTTCACCTTCCTCAGGGCATAGATTATTAATTTTAAATTCAAACATTGGCAGGGGAACATCCTAGTGTCCAACGCTCAGGGTTTTATAAGTGGGAACAGTGTTTAAAGGAGATAAAATCATGAATAATTCAAATGTGGGAGCTCACTTCAGCTGGATAAGCTCTGAAT
Source organism: Calotriton arnoldi (assembly GCA_963921515.1). NCBI lineage: Eukaryota > Metazoa > Chordata > Amphibia > Caudata > Salamandridae > Calotriton > Calotriton arnoldi. Next base: position 66,316 of record CAWUFW010010896.1, on the reverse strand, counting down.
TTAAATAGGCACTGAGAGTTGCTAAAATCCAATTCAAATATCCATGTTTAAGCACTCCGTGTCTATCTCAAATAGTGCCCTAAGTGGATAAAAAGCCACATATGGTCTACCAAGAGTCACTGTATAAGCTTACAATACCATCTGCGTCCTCAGGAAATGTCCCGCCCGTCTTGGGTGAAAAAGATATGCAGCGGTTTCCCCTCAGTCCATTATTGTGCAGATTTAATCCATGGCTGCAATGAGTGATGGTTCCGTTCTGTGTTTGCTGCGTAAACCTGATTGGGTGTGGTTGAGTTGGTTGTGGAGGTAGAGGTGGTTGGTGAGTCATTTGTTGATTGCCTTCTCTATCACTTTGGCTGGCTACAGGAGCAGGGAAATGGATCGGAAGTTGCTCAGCTCACTGGGGTTGGGTGATGGTTTTTTTGAAGAGGGCATTGCTGTACTGTTTAAATTCTTTGGGGAAGGTGGTTGATTTAATGAAGGAGTTGATGATGTAGGTGAGGAACTTGCTGATCTGTGGTCCTCCCATGTTGTAGATGTGATGGGACAAGAGTCCGTTGGCACCCCTGAGTGGACTGTTTTCATGATAGATGTGGTGTCTTCCTTGGTGAGTGTTTTCCAGTTGGTTAGATGAGTGTCTTGGTTGGCGGTGGGCAGGTTGGCGATGAGATCTTTAGGGTTGGGTTGATGCTCGAAGTTGCTGAAGATCTTTTCGATTTTGCTGTGAAAGAAGTTGGATATGTTGTCGCGGAGTTCTTGTGATGGTATGATGGAGTTGGCTGTGGCCTCTGGGTTGGTGAATTTCTTAACTATAGGGAAGATCTCTTTGCAGCTGATGGAGCTTGTCTCAATAAAGTCTGGTTAGGGCTCTTCTCATGGCTTCTCTTAGGAGATGGGTGTAGTGCCTGAAGGCAGCCTTGTAGGTAGCTCTGGCATAGCCTTTATGGTTGGATCTGCATTTTCTATCAAGCTTTTTGCAGTGTTGTTTAGATTCCCAGAAGATGTCTGTGTACCAGGTGGCTTGTTTGTTGGTTCTGCATTCTCTGTGAAGTTTGATGGGTGTGAGTGAATCTGCACAGTTCTTTATCTATTCTTTGAAGTTGATGATATCCTTGCCTAGGTTATTGATGGAGTTGGGTTGGTCCATTTCAAGGGTGTTGCGCCAGTTAGCTTCTGTTTTTTTGTTCCACTTCCAGCTGGACAGTTTAATGCTGGTGGGGCTTTGGCTTGCGGTGTAGAAATTTGGAAGTGTATGATGGAGTGGTCAGTCCATGTGAGCAGTGAGGCGGAGATGTATTTAGCTTTGTTCCCAGTGGCGAAAATTGGATCCAGTGTGTGGCCTATGATGTGTGTTGGGTCTGTGATCAGCTGGGAGAGTCTGATGTTGTTCAGGCTGTCTAGGAGGTCTGTAGAGCAGGGATCGGTTGGATGTTCTAGGTGAAAATTGAGGTCGCCGAGCAGTATAAAGTACTTGGAATTGTTGGTGGTCCAGGTGGTCTGTATGCTAGGATTCCTTTCAGGGTGAAGCTGTTTATTTGTTTGTAGGCTGAAATGCATGTGTTCCATGAAGGGGTGCCTGCGTCTGTGGTTGTGAGGCATTTGATGGTGTCTGATGTAGGACAATCGCGAGTCCTTCTGCTGGTTTGTGAAGATGGTCTTGGTGTGCGATTTTGTAGCCTGCCGGGAGGGCCACAGTGATGTCAGGAGTCGATGTTGGGTTTTACTAGATTTCGATGAGGAAGAAGAGGTCTGGTGCGCTGTTGCGGAGGAGATCCCAGATTTCGATGGCAGTGTTTGCTGAGCGAGCAGATGTTGAGGAGCATGCACATGAGTGTTTGCTGAGATCCTAGTGCAGCATGTTGAGAGGTGATAGTCTGAGTTGGTGGTGTGGGTGTGGGAAGCGGGGGTCGTTTGCAGGTGTGTTGTTGCAACTGAAGCAGCAGTGGAAGCAGGAGAAAGATCCTACAGTGCTGTGTGGCATAGTGCAGCAGCAGCAGATGGTTTAGCGTCCCAGGTTGAGTGAATGGAGGGTAGCTGCAGTGTAGTGGTGAGGGCTGAATCGGAACAGGAGTTGTGACTGCTTGGCGCATATTCCAGGTGACAGATGGATGCAGAGGGGCTTGCCTCCGGTGTGCATTTGACATGCCAGCGACATTCCGGCTGCACGTGGCACAGTTGCTGCCATTAAATAGGACTGGAGGGCGAAGAGTGTGCGAGGGCCATGAGTAGGGCACTAGAGAAGCTGCAGGAAGAAGCAAGAAGATGATGGAAGCAGGTAAGGAGGTGGGAGGTGGGAGGTAGAAAAAGCACAGGAGGGATAAGGGGGCTGAGGGGGCCTGAAGTGGCAAGAGAGAGTGAGAGAAGCGGCACAAAAGGAAACGGAGGCTGAAAGCAGAAAATGAAAGAAACGCACACAAGGGGAGGGGGAAAAGGACTAGAGAGAGGCACAAGAGTGGAGAGAGGGGAGGAGAAGAAAAGAGTGGAAGGCTGAAAGGCACTTGGAGGAGCAAAGAGAGAGGCACTAAAACAAATAAATGAGCAGAAAACACAAAGTGTTGAGAAAAAGGGGGAGAGGCACTAAAGCATGAAATATGGACAAAAAGGAGCAGAGAGCAAGAAAAGCATGAAGAACAGGATCAAAGACACAAAAAGGGGCCAAAAGAGAGGCTAAAGAGAGAAAAGAGGCACCTGAAGAGAGAGGGCATGGGAAAGTCAAGATACAGGCATGAGCGAGAGAGTGAGAGGAGAGCGAGTGTGAGAAATAGAGAGAGAAAGGAGGCTGCAGGAGGAGAGAGACGGGGGCCTCGAGGCACAAGGCTGGGTCTGAATAGACCTGGATTGGTTGAAGGATCAATCCTAGGTAAGTGGTAGGGCAGCTGGGCCTAGGCACAGCTATCTAAATAACATATGTGAATGGATGGATGAGAGATTGTTGAAGAATAAGTGATTCATAAGTTGAAAGCACACGAGTAGGTGGCTGGTAAATGAGTAGATGAATAGTGGTCAGTAGATGAAGAATGGTTGAGCCGGTGAATGGTGTGAGTAGTTAGATGAGTAGGTTAAGTGTGTCTGATCAGATGCACTGTGGATGATCCAGTGGACATGTTGTAGGATAGTGGATGAATAGAGGGATAAATGGGTGGATTGGTGAGTGGGTAGGTATAAGGATGGAATGTAGGTGGATGAATGGTGAGTCAGTGAGTAGGCAGGTTAATGCTAAATTGGATGGGTTGCTGGATGTGCCGTGATATGGATGAAGCGGATGGATGGACTGATCAGTAGACGGCTCAGTTAGAAGGGTCATGGCAGTGGCGTAGCAAGGGGAGGGCGGGGGTTGGGGGCGGCACAAGTTTTGAGTCTTACCTACGGCTGTCACAGTTTGGCAGATGCAGGGACCGTCGTGCTCCCCCACATGTGGCTGTAACGGGCGACAAACGCCCCGATCGCCACGGGCGGCAAAAGGTCTACCTACACTACTGGGTCGATGGGAGAGTGAGTGGATGAATGGGAATGTGGGAGTGGATGGACTGTTGCTGTGGTTCACAAATTGCTGTGAGAACAGGAATATATTGTATTAAAGTTCCTTACAAAAAGATCTGCACTCCTGCAAGCGAGCTGTTTAAATTGCGACAGTAATGTCAAAATATCAAGACCTACTGACAACACTCAGCTATGACTAAGGATGCCGCTGCTTTGCTGACCTTTTGCATTCCATATAAATTGTTCCTACTTCCCCTAACACATACCGATGTGGTCCATAAGATGGCCACAGGTGGCATCAGAAAGAACAAATGGAGGCTTGGGCAGAGGAGATGAGCTGTGGTTTATACTGAATAGACTTTGAATGATACACAACCAATCAAGTATTTTAAATCCGAAGAAGTTATGAAGACTGACTGATGCGCTTTTTAATGATAACTTTATTTATTCTTGCACCTTATTGATGTCCAGGTCCAACCCTTGTGATTCCACATTTGGAACCATAGACTACTTTGTGAAAGCACCTCTGTACGCAGCCGTAGAAGGATCTGTGCCTTTTCATACTGACACATTCACCGCCATCTTGCTTTTTACCACTTCCAACATCCCAGTAGTGGGGCCCAAAAAATGTGTACCAATTGGCCTAAACCCTGTCAACGATTCTCCTACTGGCACTCAAATATACCTGTAGCAATGTGCGTCAGTGGTGCCCCCAGCCCCCATTATGAATCAAATACGTTATTCAGTGCATCCCAATCCTACCCTATCAGCACATTGCTATTTCAATAGGAAGTTAAGCCAACACATCTCAATCTTGACCTGTAGGACTCCCTATTATCTCGATACCTAGACACACAAAACCAGTTAGTGCACCCCAGCTCTGCAATGCACTGCACCATGCTACTCCGCTACAGAAACATCCACATGTCACCCTAAACTCTTCAGTTCGAATCTGCAGTACACCTGTCCACACTGAAGAACAAAATGTTCAGCCCTTCCATTTCAGTCCTGACTTTCTGCCCCACCACTTTTCTGACTCCAGGCCCACATAACACTTTTTTTTGCACTTCCGAAATATCACTTACACAGCAAAAATGCCATACATGGAAACTCATGGTGGATACCATAATTTTTCAGCTGTTCTATGTCACTTCTCACAGAGACCAACCAGGGGCAAGTCCTTCTTGGACTTGTACCAGAAAAGAAAATCCAGTGTAGAAGTTTGACCAATACTGTGCTGCCTTGTCAGTCGTTCATGACTTTAGGCAAAAGTCGGCTGAATCTTTCCAGTTTCACCTGATATCACCCAACTTCACCTAAAGTGAAGTTAAATTTGCCCATGGCTAATGAAAGAAAAGACACACTGCTGCAGAATGCCCATGTGTGGGATATCCTGTGGTGGGAAATAACTCTCCAGTGCTTAATTTGAGCCGGTGGTTGCAGGTGGGGCCCATCGGGAATAATTTTTGCAGACCAGCATTGATTTTTCCAAATAGACTTTGATTCAGAGCAAGAGTGATAAAAACACTTAGGGGCATATTCACAAGGAGCTATCGCCGAATTAACGGCACAGTATCGCAGCCAAAGTCGTGATAAATTTACCACCTCCATTCACAAGCCGGTGTAAACAGCCCACAGCACCAGTTTACCCGCGATAGCAGCCACAAAAAACATCGCCACAGAGGACCCCCGCAAATATCGCTAATGAGATGCAGAGTAGGCATTCCCGTGAAAAAAGCCGAGACAACAGCACACTTCAACATTCACAACGACCAGCCACATCCGCGATAAAAACACAAAACATGCGATAAGGCGCGTTAGCACCAGGAAATTTACACCTGCTCTGACCTGGTGTAAAGTCGGACGGCAGCCAGCACCACGAAAGGGAGCACAGCCCAGGGCCACATCCGAAGGGCAACAGATGCCATGGAGCCACACATCATGAGGCCCGGACACCCAAGAGGGCCCCAACACCCACCGACACCACAGCCAGGCCCGCAACACCCCCCCCCTCCCGGGACCACCCCCAACCCCGGACTAAGAAATTGCACACCAGCACCACGAATCCCAAAACAAACATTTTGCCTGATGTCGCACAAGCAGGAAAATAAACATACATGCGTGGCCAGAAAATGGAGAATCAGTCATACAGCAATGCAATCACCAACACAAAACACCATACAAACAAATGCTGAAACAACCCTTAGGATGAGTCCTAGCTGCTCCTCATTGGACAATCCATAGCACACAGCCTGGAAGACCAAATCCAAGAGAAGAAAGGTGTGCCATGCGCCCAACAAAGGAAAGAGAGGGAGAGAGCGAGGAGAGAGACGGGGTGAGATAGCACAAGCAGCGCAAGGCCGCTCGGGCACCTGGCTCCACATGCCAACATGTGTGTGTGCATCGCCATCCGTACACCATGAGCCCAAGGCCGTGTCCCAATCTCAGCGCCAAAGCCACATCACATTCCGAAACGCAAGTAGTAGTCAGACAAACATCAGGGATGAAAGCACCATTGTCCCAATGCAGAAGGCGGGGAGGACACCTGGCACCTCTGACCTTGGTCCAGAACGCGCCTGGAACACCCTGATAGAGATGCAATGGCAGATGGGGACGACTCCCACACCACGCATTCTGCAAATGAACCATCCGACTCATCCACAGCCCACACACAGAAGCCCCTGCCTGTGGTACCCCCGCATGGGATGCCCTTGACACTCACGGATACAGCAACCCATAACCCACAGCGTTGCACACACATTCGAATCATTGCTCAGAGCTGTGGCATATCCTCCACACAACTGCCGCAGTCCAGAAGAGTGCCTGTTCACGAGACACACCAACGCAATGGCAGGCCATACCAGGCACATGCACAACCCCCGTCACGTGGAACAGTACCGTGCACGTATGCTGCATTTACTGGGCGCACTGGCAGTGCTGCGGATCAGTTACAGGCTCAGCTTCCGCATTGCCCACATCACCTGCGTCCAGCCCTGGTCTCCACTGCCGAACATGCACATTCGAGTGTCCCATGGATGTCTGCCTATCCAACACAACTGTTGATGAATTGGACTATGATTTGTGTCTGCGCCCCCTGTTGGATCACGAACAGGAGTGTAACTGAGACAGCCATGCATGGGATGCCTTGACATACTGCGTATGTATTGGTAGTTGTGCATGGGAGATTGCACAATTTCTTGTGTGCAGTGACCACATCAAGGCGCTCCCCTATTGGGCTGTGTTGCGGATCGGTGAGACGGCGTGGGCTGAGCACACCTGCCCGGACCACCTAATGGATTGGCTCACCCTGGTGTTCCTTGAACACGACAACGACGTACTATTGCACATGAAGCTGCACGGGCATTCATGGACGAGTAACTACGTTCCTGTAGCCACATCCGATTGCCACCCACAGCACATGGCCCAACAACTTCTTGCATCGTGGGGATTGCTCACATATCCCACCACAACAGAGGACACTTCTGCCTTCGGTCGGGCTCTGGATGCATGTGCGTGGAATAACGCGTGTGTACACACACCTGTGCAAGGTGACGCAGGTCCATGGTCGGAGCAACACAGCGTCGTCTGGCACCGTTGCCAATTCTGACACACTGCTGGGTGAGAGCACACACATGGCAATGTAGCACGACATGTGAACCTGTCGGACCCTCACACCTGTTCACTGTCGGCAGAGCAGACAATCGGCACACCCCGGAGGCAGACCCCACGTGCAGTGAGTCGTGCCCCCTCACACGGGGCAATGTGCAGACGCCAAACAACACATAACTCATCAAGCAAGGCAAGGTGGGCTGTGAGCGTTGCCATCCGTGATGAATGTTGTCCATTTCAGCCCCAACATTATCTGAACCTCGACATGTACCCATGCTGCGTGTAAGTGTCTTAAGCATGTCCCTGCCTGTTGTGGCCGTTGCCTCGTCCGTACTGACCCGCACATGCCAATAAAGCCTATGCCACTCCACTGGTGTCTAACTGTGAGGTGTGTGGTTTAGATTGTCCACTCGTGTGCCACAATGAGCATCGTCCCAACACAGGGAGGAACTGACTGATGCATGTGCAATGGGGGTGTGTCCCTTTGGCAAGCTCCACCTCTGTGAGCCAGACATTGTTTTTGGATAGGTGCTGGACGACATGTGCACTTACATGACTTCAGCTATGTGTGTATGGTGTCCAACCTCTGACCATGTGGAGCAATGTCATGCATCACAACAGAATGGGTCCACACAGATGTGTGTAAGTCAGTATGCGACATGAAGTTCTGCTGTCACACGTGGTGTGGGATACCACTCCTGGCCTGCCACCATTTTGATCACTCCTACACACGGCCCTATTCAACACATGGATGTGTGCCTATGTTGGGGTGTTGTGAGATTGCTGTTGATGTGCAATGGGGACACAGCTAGTACTCACCTTCACAGTCATCCAATTGGCCATGTGTCTCAGGGATAGACATGCGCATAGATGTCAGTTGCCAGGGTGTACCTTCATGTGCAATCATCGTCCCCACATCCACCCATACTTCCATACGTGAGTGAACATAGTGATGATACATCTGTGTGATTTAGAATGTTTTATTCACATTCAGGTGATTGACGGAGCTGGAGCTGTACCTGGCCATCCAAGCCCACATCACATGGAAGCCCAGTGGTGGGCCAACCAGAGTCCTTTGGGGATTGCACAGTGATTGGGAAGAGGGAGAGTGCAGTCCGCAGCAGGATTGCTGTGTGATTTGCCAGCGGTGAAGAAATGGCAGTCCGTGTCGGGGTCCGGGTGAATGTCGCAGGCTGTTCCGGAGGTCAGTAGGAGGTATTTACCAGGGCATGATGCATAGGTCATGACCAGGCAGGGACAGGCCATATGGCGGTGATGGATGCTACTGCCTCCTTCCTCACACAGTAGTTCCCATCCCCTTCTCACTCCCTTGATACGGGTTCTGTGTCCTGTGTGTCCGGTGTGTGTGGCGGGGTGATGGCTGCATCGCTGTGTGCCCCTGACACATCAGACTGCGTGGGTGATGGGGCAGCATCACAGTGTGCCACGGACACATCAGGGGTCGGAGCTGTGAGTGTCGATGTTCCCGCTGCAGTCATCTGGGAACGGCTCAGTGGCAGCAATGGCAAGTTAGAGTACTGCAGGGCGTTGCTGTTCCCAGCCACTACTCGCTGGTGTCCAGCCGTGGCAGACATACTTCCAGCCTGCATCTGCTCCATGGTGTCCATTGTCCTCCGCATCTGTGCCAACTCTGTGCTGTCATGGCTGGTGCCTGTCTGACCAGACAGTTCTTGTATTAGACTCATGGCACCAGCGAGGTTAGCCAAGGTCTGTGGCGGAGCATGGTGCGTACAGGGGTGTCCGATAGGGACTGTACGTGGTCCCTGATGGGACTCAGACACCCACGTATGGCATCGAGTTTGGCTGCCACGAGCTCGAAACCCACCCGCAGCTGATGAGCCAACTCCACCTGGCAACCCAACACACGCCTTTGGAATTCCATGTATTGGTCGGGGGGGGGGTCCTGGGAGACAGCCGTGGTGGTGTGTGTTTCCTGCTGTGTGGTCTGTGCAGATGGTGGGGTCACCTCGAGGCAGCTGGCCTGGCCTGCTCCTGGGGGTGGGATGCAGAGGCTGTCCAGCATCCGTTGGAGGGTGTCTTGACATATGTGCAGGTTGTCCTCTTCATCATCAATTGTGGGATGTGTGGTGTGCTCTGCAGGGGTGTTGTTTGTCCCTCTGCAATGTAAAGGGGAGATGCAGGTTAACAGAGTTTCACATGTATGGTGATGATTTGCAGATGTTTACATTCAGACTGCATGCCAATGTACATTGTGACCGTTTGGGGGAGCTGGCTATTTGATGGCAGTCAGTGTGTTTTTCGACTACATGACGGATGTGTGGTAGTACCCGTACATTATCATCACACAGTGTCAGGCAATGCCAGATGTGGGTGGACAGTTACTACGCACGAGCGGAACCTGTTGTGAGCTCTGTCCTGTGGTGCTGGTGTTGCACTTTGTACCACATTGCCTTCATTGCTGATGTTCTGTGATTGCTATGTGTGTGTGCTGCACTGTGGGGAGTTGCCCCTGCAGCTCTGAATTGTGCAGCCTTCTCCCTTTGAGGCGGGGAGCCTTTGAATTGTGTGCTTTTCGGGGCCTGATTTGCTTTTGACATGGGTCATGTGCTCGCGGACTGTTTTTGTGGCCTGGTGCATTGTTTGTCTGCTGCGTGTATTGTAAGGCATGGATTGTGGGTGCACGTGGACACGTCGGAGTGTGACCTGCTCCTTTACGGATGTGATCCGCACTCGGCTACCTCCATATCGCTTCGTGGGCCATGTCATTTTTTTGGGGCAGCTTCCATGCTATCAGACATGCAGTGTTACTTGCATAGTCAGTGTGGGTCATGGAGCCGCTGCTTTGCTGGATTCAGCACATGTGCAGGGGTCGGTTGTGATATTGGTGATAGGGGGGGGGCCCCTCTGTGCACATTGTGGATGGGGGCCTACTTGGCGTTTCTATGTGTGCTGCAGTGTGCCCAGGCATTCAGGGACATGTTCCACGGTCATTGTGGGTGTGCTGTGTGCTGCGCGTAATTGTGCATGTGTGCCATTGTGCCCATCTCCCCACGTCCCCCTGTCCCTAGTCGTTACTCACCCTGTTGCTGTTGGGTCAGGTCGTATCGTGCTGTGTCCAGGCCCCCAATCCTGCCACCGTCTCCCTCACTGCTGACTGTGGCCACCATTTGCTCCAGCTCATCCAGCTCCTCCTGTGTCGCAGGACTCCCACCTCCAGTCGCCGTTGCTGCCTCCCTGTTGGCGGCGAGCTTATGTTTGGTCTGACTTTTCAGATCATGCCAGCGCCTCTTGACCTCCTCCAGTGACCTCCTGGACACTCCGACTGCATTGACATTGGTGACGATGGCCTGCCATATTTCGGTTTGGGTTGCCAGTGCCGCAGTGGAGGTGCCGAACAGTTGTTGATGGTGTTCGGTCACCCCGTGACGATGATCTGGTCTTCCTGCGGACTGTACCCAGTCTTTCTCTTGTCCTTGCCCTTCCCCGAAAGCGGGGTTCCTGTATGGTCCTCCGTAGGGCTTGTGGTGTTCGGCTTGTCCTCTGCACTCTGTCCGGGTGCATCCATGTTGCTACGCAGTTTGAATTGTTTTTGTTTGTTTTTTTCTTTCTTTTATGGTGCTTTTTCCCGCTGGACGCGTGGGATTTACAGGCCTGTGGCTGGTGTTCGCTGATTTCTGTACCGCGATTGGCCTCATCGCATAATTTCTCACGTTTCGCATTTTTTCGGCGTTGCGTTGATTTTCACGCTGTCATTTGACGCGTTATCTGGTGACTATCGCATGCTACCGCCTTGTTGTGAATTCCACGTTGACACTGGGTTATTTTCCCGTGATAGGCTGCGATATTGAGAGTTGCGTTAGGCTACTCTTGCGGTAGTTATCGCACGTTCTTGTGAATATACCCCTAAAGGGGGAACGAAGGATATACAGAAAGATGAAAAACTGAAAAAATGAAAAAGCAGGGATGGAACAGAACCTGAAAAAGTGAGATAAACAGTCAGGGAATAATGTCTAGCAGTGGAATAAGGAGGCATTCAGTCAACGGTGGCCGGCACTGATCGGAGGTAGGGGGGCCGGGACAGGAGGGGGGATGGACGCAGGAGGTAGGGGGGCAGGGCGGGAGGGGGGAGGACACGGGGGAAGCGGGAATAAAAAAAAAAAAAAAACTTACCTTCTCGCTGCTTCCTTGCCTCCGTAGTCCTCACTCACTCGACCTTACCGGAAGTACACCCAGGCGACCAGTCAGTAATCACAGCGCTGCCTTAGTAGCGTTGTGATTGGTCTGAGCACCATGTTTCAGCGTTCAGACACTGACTTGGGGCCTTGGCATGTTCTCCACGTAGGCTGTAATGCAGCCTGCATGGAGAACATGTGAAGTGCGCAAGACTGTTTTGGGCAGCCCGAGAGGGCCGGCCAAGCAGTCACTGCTCAATTTAGGAGGGTGCTACCCCTCCACCCCTGCCCCCGCCCCCTAACGCAAAGCGGGCGGAAGTAGGAGAAAATAAAATGATAATAGCGCAAGCTATTATCATTTTAGTTTCCCTTTGTGTCACTGCAAAAAAGCAGTGGGGTGACACTTCTCCACCTTAGAGGAGGAGCCGTCACTGCATGCAGTGCTTAATTTAGGATGGTGGTTGAAGTGGGGCCTACCGGCACTCATTTATGATACCCAGCACTTAATTTTCCTCAACAGCTTTGATTTAGAGAGAGACAGTGAAAGCATACACAAGGTGGAAAAAGGGAGGAAGAGAAGATGGAAAACCTGACAAAGGGAGCATGCAGAACCATGTTTGGTATTTGATTAAAAAGGGATCAGCTGGAATCAAGAGTATGCAGCCTTGATATTCGACACACTGACGTTCAATAGGTGCAAAACCGTGGGTCTGGCAGTTGTTCTTTTACAAATTAAGCTCTGGAGGCATGAGATGAAATCAAGACCATGCTGCCTTGGTATTCAGCACCCCAACCTTTAATAATCCAGCCGCGAAGGTCTGAGCAAACTTTGGGCCCCTACACTTATTCTTACAATTAAGAACTGGTTTGCTCTAACCATTACCTAGCACATTTTCGAGGTGAGCAGAGGAATGGCAGCCTGGTGGCAGCAGACGGTGTAGGGGTGGGGTGATGAGGCAGAGAGTGCCTGACGTGGGAAGTACTCTGGTGGTGAGAAGAGGAATTCAAGTGCTGGGTGGGCTTGACATGGTGGGCGGGAAAGTCTGGATGGCATATATTTGAGCCCTCTGGCACAATGAGGAAAAATGATACATGGGATGTGACCTAAAATAGTTAACATTAGCTGAAGTTATTTAAAGCATTCCATGCATCACTCATTATTCTTCTAGAATATCAATATAGCAGATCTGCTGAGAAGTTCTGGTTCTGTCCAATACTACTACAGCAGCCCTGCTGAGAAGTGCTGGTTCAGTCTAATACTACTACAGCAGGTCTGCTGAGAAGTGCCGGTTCTGTCCAATACTACTACAGCAGGTCTGCTGAGAAGTGCTGGTTCTGTCCAATACTACTACAGCAGCCCTGCTGAGAAGTGCTGGTTCTGTCCAATACTACTACAGAAGCTCTGCTGAGAAGTGCTGGTTCTGTCCAATACTACTACAACAGCCCTGCTGAGAAATGCTGGTTCTGTCCAATACTACTGCAGCAGCCCTGTTGAGAAGTGCTGGTTCTGTCCAATAATACTACAGCAGCCCTGCTGATAAGTGCTGGTTCTGTCCAATACTACTACAGCAGCTCTGCTGACAAGTGCTGGTTCTGTCCAATACTACTACAACAGCCCTGCTGAGAAGTGCTGGTTCTGTCCAATACTACTACAACAGCCCTGCTGAGAAGTGCTGGTTCTGTTCAATACTACTACAGCAGCCCTGCTGAGAAGTGCTGGTTCTGTCCAATAATACTACAGCAGCCCTGCTGAGAAGTGTTGGTTCTGTCCAATACTACTACAGCAGCCCTGCTGAGAAGTGCTGGTTCTGTCCAATACTACTACAGCAGCCCTGCTGAGAAGTGCTGGTTCTGTCCAATACTACTACAGCAGCAATGCTGAGAAGTGCTAGATCTGTCAATAGGTAATGTAGCCAGGCTGTTGATAAGCACTGCTACTGTCCCACTAAAAGGCTAGCAGCTCTAATGAGAAGCCCTGATACCGCCCTAATCAAGGAAGAATTGCCTTGCCAAGAAGTGTTGGCGCCAATGATGTAGGGCACCTCTGTGCATTGAAATCTACTGAAAGTAGCATTCATAATAAGGACTGATAGTATTCACTTTTACTAATGTAGCAGCTGTGATGAGAACTGCTCGTGCTGTCATACTAAAAGTAAATTGGTCCAACCGAAAAACAATTGTGCTGTCCAATTAAAGATAATTGGCCAGCTGAGAAGTGCCAGCACTGTCACACCACAGTACATCAGTCCTGCTGAGAGGTTCACTGCCCAGATCTTGAATGACAATCCCATTGGGAAGTTCTGTTGCTACCACTAACATAGCAGAGCTGCTCTGGAATATTGGTAATTCGACATAATTATGGTAGTTGTATTGAGATATGCCAGTAGAAATGCAACAGTGACATTACAGGTTGCTGAAATGTGTTTCAACAGACAGCCTAATAATGGCCTCTCAGAAGACATATTAACTCTGCCCCCTGGTCCTGCCCCCTTGTCCCTCATCCCGTTCCACCACACCATGGTGAGACCCCAGGGTGCATTTTTCCATTTACAGTGCTTCAGAGCTAATTCCCGCCCTGAGGCTTTGCCTATTTCCTTTCCACATATTTTATGAAGTCTCTTCATCAGCAAGAATTCAATTAGGCGTTGCAGGCTGATGGGCGCCTTCCTTCGCACTCCCGCTCGGTCCGCAGTTGCGCGAAGGCCTGAGGAGGCCAATTTGTAGGCCGGCTCCTAATTGATCATTGTCGGTGGCGAAGGAGCCCCTTGACAGCAGCCCTTGGGCTCTAGATGGCCCTCGTGGGCTCAAATTAACAATCAGAGAGAAGCTGATGGAAGCAGGGGAAGTGTTATTCTCTAGATAAATTGACTGTCACTGAAAAACACAGCTGGTAGAGGAAAAGGCATGTTTGTTGTGTTAGGTGTTTGAAACAGGTACGTGTACAATTAACAGAAAACATACAAAGTCATAAATAATATAACATCCGTTCCTCAAGGCACAATGTATACGAGCACCTGCATATTTACAGCCCTGGAAAGAGGTGGGGAGGTTCAGCATGTTCAGTCAAACAAATAACAACAAACAGGGCAACAATGGTGTTTCTCGTCTTGGGGTCTCCCAACACACTCCCTACAACAACGTGGGGGTACCCTCAGGTCTCAAGCAGGTTCTCACAAGCTGTTCAAACACAGCACTGTGTGAGCATTCTATGTATAGGGTCCATTTATCTGGGCCCCTTGGGAAGGAGGTAGGTTTCATGCAAGCAGGGAAGACAGGCAGAGCTTTAGCAAGGGCTGTAAACTTGCTCATGGTTTTGAGGAACCCAATAGCACTTAGGGACATATTTACAACTAAAGTGGAGGAGCATGGCATTAAGCCAAGAAGGCTAATGCCGCGCTCCGTCACTTTAGAAACGCAGGGCTGCACCCTATTTACAACAATATGGTGCAGCCCTGCGTTTCTCCCTGTGCTGGCAATAAATTTAGCTGCCTAGCATCAACACAGGCACCCTTGCACCACGGTTCAAGGGTGCCTGCATTGTGGGAAATGATTGTTCATATGTGTAGCATGAAAGGGTGCCTTTTTTGCCGCTTTGTGAATAAGACAAAGCCCCTATCGCCACAGTAACTTCGATAAAAGTGACGTTCCTGTGGCGATAGGGGCTTGCAAATATGCACCTTAGTTCCACATTCTATAAGCACCATAGAGGGATCCATGCGGGACAGTGCAGACAAATGAGTTCTTCAGTTGGAATGGAACCCAGCTTATTTGTCTAGTAGCTGCCTGTTATGCAGCAATGCCAATCAGAGTCCGGCCATTTTCTGCCATTTTCAGCCATTTTAAATTTTCCACCTCAGATGGGGATTGGGGAAGGGCACCATTTGCTTTCTTCTGAGAATGCATTATTATGGCCAGTGTCTATGTGCAGCTGACAATGTACTACCTGCAAGAGCCTGTTGTGATGAAACCTTGTGTTTTCATTCTAGATAGATCCTGGAGGCAAAATAACAGGTGAGGTGGATGAATTGGGAGAAGAGCTGTTGTTGTTCTCTGTTGGTAGAAGACATCTGCCATATTGCAAACGTTATTTGCACAAATCCCAATATGTTTGTGATCAGTTTAGTGTATCTCTAACAACAAATGCACCACTGGTGATTGTGAACTATCCTCCATGTTTCAATATATGAGGTCATTATTGCAAAACATTGAACAGATCAACAGTTTCAGTGGTACCTCAGGATCAGGGCACTACAAACGACTTTCAAAAATATAAAATGCAGGAAGGCACAAGAAAAAAGTAAAAATTACATGAATGGATAGCTTTACAGAGGCCGGAGAACATCAATACTGAAAATCGTTTATCACTCAAAAGGAATAAAATAGAAATACTGTTAGAAGGCGATTGTAATGAAGCAATGCACTTTATAGTGCTGGGGTCTTTTTAGTGATTGGCAGATAGGACACTCCGTCACAAATGTAGCAGACGTCCCATCCACCATATTGCAAGTGCATTATAGGCTATGGCAAAATTGTAATACTGCGGATGGAATATCTGCCGCATTTACACTGAATATACCATCCACCAACCTCAAAAAAAGACCACAACACTGTAAAGCGCATCATTCTCACCAATAGTGAAGTCGGTGTAATGCAAGAAGTAAACTATGGGAGGAAGAAAATCCTGAGAGGCATGTTCTGAGATTCAGAATACCTTTACCTAACTCCCTTCACCAGAACAGAAACAAACCTCATCCAGTGTCAAGGAAACTTAAAACACATGCAAGCAACAGGTCACATTGGAAGTTTTATAGTATTTATTACTAAACTTCAGGGTAGTCATTGTAGCAACCTGAGAATGGTGAGAAGTTAGACTTCGTGGGTCCGCACTTCTACAACTGAAGATTACATGAAGACTCCTGCGATGACTTGTGGTCTCTGGATGCACCTGCTTGTTAGACGTCTAAACCACTGCTCAGAGCCTACATCTGAAGCATTCAATGCTTGAAGAACCCTGAGCCTACTGCAACAAGATCCCTTAACCCATTGCCCCTTCACACCCCCAAGATCCACTGCCCGAGCTCCCTCCCAGGCCCACCTCTGGTAAATTCTACCAAGGGGCTCATTACGATGTTGGGCAAAATCACTTCTGCCCGACAACGACTCGGCCATGGGACCGACCGACACCAGGTCGGCAGTCCCGACCGCCTAATCAGGATGTGACCGAACACTGTTCGGTTGCATTCCTATATTTCACTATGGGAGCATGTATTACAGCTGTAAACCGCCCATAATGCATGCTCCCATAGTGAAATGGGAATTGCAATTCATCCCTGCACCCCATGGCAGGCACCTCAAGGTGCCTGCCACAAGGTGCAGGGATCAACAGGAGAGCACCATAGGTGCCCCCTCGGCCTCCAACCGGAGGCCATGCACCAAAGGGGGCCCTGTTGGGGGCCCCCTAACACGCTTTTCGACATGGTTTCCATGTCGGACAGATCGGCATGAAACCATGTCGGAAAGCGTGCATTGTAATCTCAAAGGCGGAAAGAGCCACTCTTTGAGATTACAGGCCGCATTCCGACTGGCGGACAGGCTCTCCGAGCCCGTCGGAAGCCAGCCGGAATGACCGGCGGGTTCCCTTTCCGACTGCCTCCATCAAAATGAGGTGGTTGGAAAGGAAGCCAACTGGCACATTACGATGCAGCACTGACGGCTTCGACCGAAGGGCCGTATCGTAATCGTAAGTGTTGTTTGGGTAATCATGATAGCTTTTACTTCATGGCAACTTAACAGCAAAAAATGGAGTAGGTGGTACTCCTTTGACAGTAGAGAGAGCCAGAGGGAGCCAGGAGAGAGCCAGAGGGAGCCAGAGAGCCAGATAACCAGTGCGGTCGGACGCCGGAAGCCGGTGACGTCGGAGTGGAGCATTGCGGAGCTCTGCGGAGCATTGCGAGAGTGGGGAGGGTAGCCTGCATTACCAAGACCCGAGCGGCCCCCGCGGAGCCCCGTCCTCTCGCCGAGACCGTGTCAGCATCAGCATCAGCCGCATCACAGCGGTTCCGGTGTTGTGCTGCCGCGGTCCGAGCGGCGGTCCGGCTGGCGAGTGGAGTGTCGAAGCGGGAGTGGGGAGACCGCACAATAACGGTTTGGGACCACCCGACCCCCCGACTACCCGGCTCCTGCAGCCCTCGAGGAACACTGTAGAAGACCCTCCGGTCCATATCTACACATCTACACCTCGGGCTTTGGGCAACACCTAACTCTTGCCGGGTGTCTGACTTCCAGAGCGAGTGCTGCCGCCGTCAGACGGCGGAAGCAGAGAGTGTGCCCCAGGCAGGCGCGGAGGCGGCCCGGTTAGTTCCGGGTGCAGCCTGCGCCAGCCTGTCGAGCCCCACTTGCTCTCTGGTCACACTTCACCAAACAGCCGCATCAGGAGCAGGAAAGAGAGTTATCAGTGGCTGTGTAAACAGCAGCAGCAGCTAACTACGGTGGATACACAGCGGCAGCAGAGGTAAACCGGTTCGGCTCTTTAGCCGCCCGCCATCTTTCCCCCTTCTCCTTTCTTTGAACCTGACTTTCGTTCTTTGCCCTATTGGCATATCCAACAGCAGAGAGAGGGCAAGGGGGGGTTATGATATTTGACGGAGTATTGAATAAATTTAAAGGAAGGGAGACGGCAACAAGAGTTGGAGACCGGTAGCCTCTTTCAAGTGCCTCGGATTCTCATCTGGAACCCCTGCAACAAAACAGACCAATCTCTCCTTAAATCCCAACTAACTACCCATAGTTAAGTAAGAACAGAATACATCAGTTTAAAATAGGCACTAATCAGGTAATCTTGTGTCAAGTTAAAATTGAAGTTAAAATATAGTTTAATCAACAGCTTCTACCACTTTTCACGTACGATCCATATGAAAAGACTGGGCTCGCAGCAATCAACAAGAAAATGCCCAGGCAAGGCGGCCCATATTGGATTCCTGTCAGGGAATGTTGAAATCTCAAAAATTTTCACAAAAACATCTAAACCTGACCAAGGGTTCTCACAAATTGAATAGGGAAAAGCCCAGGACAAAGGAATAGACAAGGCGGAGAAAGGCAGTACTCCTACACAAAATAACAAAGTCTGCGACGGAGATCTGTTAAATGATATCACAACCAGGGCCGGACTGACTGTAGCGGGCACCGGGCGTTTCCCCGGTAGGTCGCTAGGGTGGGGGCCGGTTTTGGGCCCCTGGGGGGCCGTTTTTGTTACCGGGGGTCAGCAATATCGGCCCCCTGTAACAAAATCGGCTGAAACCGGCGTTCGCAAACTGCTCGGCTGCACCCCCCCTCACCCCAGGGGGGGCCGGCCGAGCAGTTTGCCAGGGCCGGTTTCGGTTGCCAGTCCGGCCCTGATCACAACTATAACATCTGTGAGAGACGATGACCATCAAGGATGTTCTGATCCATCTCCTATTCAAATCGACCGTAAGATTTGTCAAATCTCCTAAACTGACTTTACTCTACCAGATATAAAAATCAATGATACACTTTTTCGTAGGGTAGACAAAGTAACAGCGGAGATACCGGCACCTCTAAACAACACTCCACAGAAAACATCTGTCCTAGAAGGGAATTATTCACATTTTTCGGAACTTCCGTTTCTAAATAATCTGCTATCATCCAACGGCCAGACTCCAGTATCTAATTCATTATTGACCCTTCAATATATCTTGGAGTCAGTACTTCTTCTCTTAGGGAATATAATGGAAAATTCCGATCAGATGTTGGACACACAAATAGGAATGCTCCAATACTTAGTCAACAAGAAAAAGAAACATCAGCAAACGGATCAGCAGCTTTCACCACTGAAAGGCAAAGGGGAGGTGGTGGGAAAATCGGACATTCCAAAAGATAACCCATCAATAGAAGCTTCATCTTCATTAAAGAAAGAAAAGGCGACCCAAACCAATCGGAATTCGCAAAAAGGAAAGCTAAAAAAAACTGATAACGGAAAGATTTTCTCCCTCAGAAAGCTATTTAAAGATCCAATCAAAGAAAAAGTCCAAAACAAAGCAATTCCTTTGTATCCAATCTTCTATCAGTGTGGATCCAAGGATCCAGCTCATAATGAAGAGACAAGTAAAAAAGTCACACTAAAAAGCGAATCCTCAATTATAGATCTTCCGGACCCAGCTGCAAGCAAAAAGGAAAAAAGGGAAAAAAAAGATCAGCGGCAAAAGACTAAGAAAAGAGCTAGAAGAAGATTCGCAAAAAAGAAAGCACAGAAGTTAACATTTCCGATGCATTCATCCCACGAATGTAAAATTTTAGAAAAGAAGCAATCCCCAAGAACAGTATTAAGTGTACATGAGAATGGTTACTGTAACCAAGAACTTAAGGAGAGATTGAATCAAAAACAACTAAATCCTTTTGCTCCAAATTTTTCTATGTCTGGGTATGATATAGAGCACTCTGCGTTATCCCACGCCCAAATCAAAGAGCAGACTTCTGGGGCAATAAGTCTCCAGGCACAGCTGAGTCAATCATGCTCTTTGGAAATCTCTGACTTATTTTCCTCGGGTTAGGATCCTTTAAACCGTGGGAGACTTGTGAATCTAATCCGTAAGATCCCTTCGTTACAGTCTTTAACAAGTTCTGAAATAAAACTAGTGGCGTTCCCGACAAAGCCTAAAACCACGGTGGCTATCGTGGAATTCTGGTCGTGTGTTATACCGGCAATAATTTTAAAAGAAAGTGAGATCCTTTACAAAAATGGCAGTTGCTAAGAATAAAAGAAATCAAATAAAGGGGAAATTTGAGGAAAATAACAGTACGAAAATACAGCTTTTAGACCAAAAAGCCAGCGGCACCAAAAATCCCGTCAGTATTCCTAATGAAAACCTAATCATCTCGATTGAAAATGGAGAGAGAGTGATTTGGAACAAAAATATAGTTAAAAAGGAGAGCACCCCAAATAAATACCATTGGTCTTGGATACCGGAGACCCTAAACAGTCATAAACAGGGAAGGGAAATCAAACTCCCTTTTTAACAGAAGGTTGACAATTGCATCCTGGAACATAGCAGGAAAAAATAAAGAGAAATTGGCACAAATTTTGGAGGATTCCCCGGCGATGGTTGCACTACAAGAAACCTGGTCGATAAAGTCTTTTGACCAAAATGAGTATTTTGTATAAGATAAATCAGCACAACCGGTGAGCCGGAGTCATGCCAAAGGAGGACTAGCAAATGTGTTGCATGAGGATTACTTTTGGGACCAGGAAGTCATTCCCACGCATCAAAAAATTATCCAATATTTAAAGGTTAAATGCCGGCATGTTTCCATGGACAATTCAACTGACCTAATAATCTTCAATGCTTATATTCCACCAGGTCCCACTAAGGATGTTCTCATGATTAAAGCATTCAAGGAAATCGAAAGGGTGGTGGAAGGAAAAGGATTCCCTTCTGTTTTTCTATTAGGAGATTTCAATGGGAAAGTCTCCAATGATCTTTTAGAAAAATGGGAATATGGAGAACAAGAGGAAGCTCTACTAATCCCTACCCCACTATTCCCCCCAGGGATCAAAGCAGACAAACAAGGAAAAATCTTATTATCCTCTCTCCCAGTAATAAACGGTGTCATTCTAAAGGGATGCATTAAAGGAGATATACCTGCAACCTTCACAAGAAAAGGCAAGTTCAGCTCATCACTCTTAGACTATATGATTTGCAGTCAAGATCTGTTTGGCAGAGTCAAAAAACTAAGTATCAAATTTAAACAGGGAAGCAATCATGCAATATTAAGACTCGAAACTGGAATAACATTGAAACTCACCTCTCCTGGGTTCATTATGCACTTACAAAGTACTATACTCGTGAACCAGGTCCAAGGGCGATTAATATGGGCATCTACCATGCTTAATAAAATCAACTTTGAAATCGTCAATGCACAAGTTTTACAATTCACCTATTCTTTGGATCCAATTGTAAATTTTGAATTAGCGCTCAATAAAATAATGCAAGTTCTGCAGGCGTCTCTAAAACATCGGGACTCTCGAGCAATAATTCATACAAGAAAGAAGCCAGATAAAAGAGTTATCGCATTAAACAAATTAATTCGTCTGCAATTTTTACATTTTTCAGAGACAAGAGATCAAGAAATTAAATATAAAAAAAAATGCTGGCGGAGGGAAAAAGAAAAAATCCTGAAAATGCAACAGGATCAAAATTGGGTCGAAATACAAACTGCAGCAAAACAAAATAATATTCAAGCATACTGGAGCTTAATAGCTAAACAAACAGGTACTAAGAAATCTTTGCAAGCTGCACCAGTTCCCCTGATTGAATGGAAAATATAGTTACGTAATTTATATAAATTAAATTCGAATCACGAAAAATGGAGTCAAGCACCAAGTATTCAGAGGGAAAATATTCAAGATAATTTTCCTCCTACAGCTCGCCAAATAGAGCATCATATAAAGAATGCAAGATCGTCTGCTTCAATGGGCCCGGACCAAATCCCGATGAAGGGTCTCCAAAGTAATCCGGAGGAATGGAGTAAGTTTTTAGCACCACTTTATTCTCATTGCTACTTTACTGGGAAAATCCCAAAATCACGGAAGGGGAGCATTGTGATCCCAATCTACAAGAACGGATCTCGGCTGCACCCAGGTAACTATTGACAGATTGCTTTGCTGGACGCACAAGGGAAGATCTTTGCGGCAAGTGTCCTGGACCACCTTAAAGACTGGGCCTTTTCTACAGGAGTGATCCCCTTTTAATCAGGCCGGGTTCAGACAAAAACACTCTGTAACGGATAACATAGCTGTGTGTTAGAACGGGGTGGGTTCAAATCCCCACTCGTTGTTACCCAAGGTTAGAATTGGGGATCCCCAGTTGGCTGAGGTAGGTACCTTAGTCCAAATAGGGACCCTTGCTTCTAAGTCAGGGAAAGGAAGGACACCTTCTCAGATAGCCCCTGCTCACCCCCTCGGTAGCTTGGCACGAGCAGCCAGGCTTATCTCCAAGGCAATGTGTAAAGTATTTGTAATCCCGCTCTCAGTAACCCAATGATGACACCACAAATGGACTCCACACTAGTTTCATAAAAAACAAGTATAAATTTATATAAAAAGATATACGATGAGACCACACAATAAAAATCCAACATATGCGTATTTGTAATATTTCACCTGGCCGGTTATTAGGCCAGCAAGCCCTTGTAGGTTCTTGCAGTATTAATGAGCAATTCTCAATGATCCAAATGCAGTCCTAATGCAATGCTATGCAGTTCGTAATGCAAGAATCAGGCACTTCGTAATGTAAAAATAATGCAGTTCGTTATGCCAAAATAATGCGATGCGTAACGCAGCAATCAGGCAGCTCATAATGCAAAAATAATGCAATCCGTAATGCAACAATCAGGAAGTTCGTAATGCAAAAATAATGCAATGCGTAATGCAACAATCAGGCAGTTCGTAATGCAAAAATAATGCAATGCGTAATGCAACAATCAGGCAGTTGGTAATGCCAACAATAATGCAATACGTAATGCAACTATCAGGCAGTTTGTAATGCAAAAATAATGCAATGCGTAATGCAGCAATCAGACAGTTCGTAATGCAAAAATAATGCAATGCGTAATGCAACAATCAGGCAGTCCGTAATGCCAACAATAATGTACTCCAGCACCGTTCACGGTGCTCTGGACAGACTCTATGCCACTCGTACTGACTCGTGGTCAGCTACTGCCAAAATATGCCCCCAACACTGGTCTGGTGTCAACAAAGTGCAGCTCCACACTCCGGCCCCGGTACTGCCACTCCTCTGCAAGTACGGGCCGCGATTCTAACTTGAGCGGTGGCTCACGCTGCAAGGATGGGAAAGGCCGAGAGCGTTTCTCTCCGAAACCGCACCCCGCCCCAGGCGGCGACACACGCACGCTCGCTGAGCTGTTACCTAGGGGGTGCGATCTCGCTCTCCTCTCCTCGCGGCTTGGGCCTCCGGGGCGACTTCGTTGATCTCGGGCCGTGGAACACGGACCCCCGACGTGATGGTTCGAGGTCTCTCCTTGGCACAGGCAGGCTCGGGTCGGCGGCACCGCTCCTCTGGGGATGCCGGTCTGAGCCGATGGCAATGATGAAGGTCTCAGGCTGCAACAGGGCACACGCACACAGCGTCGCTGAGACTCACTTAAGCTTCGGGTGTACACGATCACAGGGCAATCCTCACGAAGGTCTCAGGCTGCAACAGGGCACACGCACACAGCATCGCTGAGACTCATTTAAGCTTCGGGTGTACACGGTCACAGGACAATCCTCACAAAGGTCTCAGGCTGCACGAAGCACACGCACACAGCGTCGCTGAGACTCACTTGGACTCCAGGTGCTCACGATCACAGGGCAATCCTCATGAAGGTCTCAGGCTGCACGAAGCACACATCACACAGCATCGCTGAGACTCACTTGGACTCCAGGTGCCCACGATCACATGGCAATCCTCACGAAGGTCTCAGGCTGCACAAAGCACATGCACACAGCGTCGCTGAGACTCACTTGGACTCCAGGTGCCCACGATCACAGGGCAAACCTCACAAAGGTCTCAGGCTGCACGAAGCACACGCACACAGCGTCGCTGAGACACTCCTCTGGAAACGTTTGTGTTCCAGAGTTTCCACAACAGGGATCCAGCTCTCCTTGGGGGCAAGTTACTTCAGGACACAGCACACAGCAAAGTCCTTTCAAGCAGGGGGACACAGCACACAGCAAAGTCTCTTCGCCTCTCCTTGGTTAAATCAGCAAACTGCAGGCCAGCCCCAGAACACACAGCAAGGGTCAGTCCTTTCCTTCAGTCTCTTCAGCTGTTTCTTCCTTGGCAGAGGTTCCTCTTGACCACGAAGTAGTTTCAATCCTTTACAGTCTTGATCAGTCCTTTTCAGTCTTTGTGAGAAGTTGGCCTGGCATATGCTGTCCACTAATTATAGTGGGCACCTTGCACCAGTCCAAACAACCCCTTATTGGAGATAGGTTAAAGACAACCTTTATTGAAAGCTATCCTAGTGGTAGCTATGGAGAGCAGCCTTCAGGCTAAGTCTTGAAGGAATGTAAAGCAGCTTGTTTTACCAGTCTATAATCTCTTGAGTGACCAAATGAAAGAGGACCACACCAGGTATATATTCAAAATATATGTATTTATTGCTAAACACACCCCTCTAGCCTCTTTATGAGGCTAGAGTTCAAGTACATTAATTATAAGTTAGTTATCTACAGTAATAGCACAAATACACGTTTGAGCCCTAGGGGCGTACCAAACCATATACCAATAAAGTGGTATAAGAACCACGACTGAGCTAGACACAGGGCCTAGAGCCTGTAGAAGTGCTTGAGCACAAGGAACCACCCAAGGTAGTGACACAGGGGACCCACGGGGGACGCGTGCAGTGTATGAACACAGCGCGAATCGCCGTTAACTTCTATGGGGAAAGTCGTGATTCGAATTTAAAAGAAAAGGGACACTTAGAGGAGGATTTGGAGCAAACCCTTTGAGAACTAGGCTGTTCTAGTGTCAATACCCACGGGAGCACCGGAGTACTCGAGTTACCTCACCCAGGGGAGCCGGGTGCATAGGTGTCTTTCGGGGTCGGGTTTCGTCGTCGCTTTCAATGGCGATCTGCTGCAAAGTGCTGCTGGCGGCCAAGTCGAAAGTGTTTGGGTGGATCCAAAGGTGGATCGAAGATCTGAAGAACCTGAAAGCAGAGGGGACAGAGTCTGGGTCACTAGCCAGTGACCAGGAAGGCGATGAGCAGATGCCCACCGATGTCGATTGCTTCAGGTAGGTTGACAGTCGTCTTGACTCTTCAGCCACGAGGTCCAGGAGGTGTCGATGATGACCAGGAGCTGGTTTCGAGCTGTCCCACAACGTCTGTCGATTGCAGGGGTGTCGGCGACCGGATTGGACCCAACAAGCCTTGGCAACGGCACGTCTCGTGGAAATGGAAGAAGGACGATGTTGCAGACCAGCAAGGTCTGTGGGACTCACCCAGCAAGGGTAAGTCAGGGCACGCCTGGAGCAACCAAGGAGCCCAAGCAGAAGAAGATTGGCCTTCGGGAGGGCCTACTAGCCAACGGACTAGCGACCGCAAAGGAGCCTCAAGTCAATGCACGTGGAGCCAAGTACAAATGGGAAAAGAAAAGGGACTTACTCGCCCAATAGCCACACCAAATGGTCTTCGGCAAGGTTGCCTGCTGGCTCCCCTCCTCTTCTCATTATACCTCAGTGACCTTCCGGTTCGTTTTTCGCAAGTTGTTAACTTCTCTCCGAAGATCTCATCGTGTAAAATTCACATAATGATGTATGCCGACGATGTGGTAATACTCGATCTTACCCCATTTGGATTACAAAGGAATTTAGAAGTGCTTACTAGATATACAAAAGAATTTTTTTTGGTCCCAAACACAACAAAAACGAAAATAGTACCATTCAGAGGAAAGAATCATTACACAAAATTCAATTGGACATTTGGGGGAGAATCACTAGAAGTGGTAAAAGAATATACTTATTTGGGGCGAATATTCACTCAATCATTACATAACTCCCCTCACCTGCAGCACTTGAGTCGTAAAGCAGATGCTCAAGTGGGGGCGCTTCAACGTTTAAATTCCTCTTCCGGGCAAAGGCACTTCTTTTCCTTATTACAGGTCTATAGTTCTAAGATTCCCCCTATCTTATCGTATGCTCTGGAATATATTCCAATTAACCAGTGGCATCAAATCCAAACTAAAGAAGGGAAAATTCTTTGGAAATTAACTAAGGTCCATCAAGCTGTCCCTGCACAAGCACTGCGCCTGGAATTTTCTCTAGTCAGCTCCTTCGCCAGAGCCATCACCAATATTTTAAGATGGGCTTATAATCTTTTACATGCAGATCAAGGCACCTTAAGATCTTTACTAAAAATGGAGACATTCGAGCCTGAATCTACAAAGTACATTTTTAGCCAAAACGCGATTATCGCTTTTAAATTATCAAACTGTACAACTGCACTTTTGAAATCATGGACTCCAGCACAACTGAGGCTTTTTTTCAAACATCTAACGCCGAGGTTTAGTTTTGAATTGGACATTATGCACTGTTCCAAATTGCATCATTACAAACCCTACGCAGAATCAATTGAATATAAACAGGTTCAACATTATATCCGTTTCTCTTTAAGGCATGGAATCCGGCGATGCATAATTTTATTGCGGCTCGGGATACTCCCTTTAAATCATTGACTTTTAAATGGACCCATAAAAGAAGATGCTACCAGTATATGTGATCTTTGTAATGGAGGAGTGCAAGATTTGAAGCATGTCTTGTCAGTAAGCCCGAACTCGATATTAGTTGAGGCCAGAAGGCGCTATTTAAAAGTAGTTCAATTTAGATATAATAGTGCATTGGTGCAGAGTTTGATTTTGCTTTTTAAATTTCCACCAGACGAATTTGTGTGTTATAACTTGTTTAAATTTTTAAAAACTTTTCTAAACTTGTTTTGAAAGTAATTCGTATATTTTTATAACAAATGTTTTACTCGAAATTTGTTGTTCTCAGTAGAGAACTAAATCAAATAAATTAAACTTGAAACTTGAAACAGCAAAAAATGCTCACAGCAGGAAACAGGGGTGTAGCTACATTTAGTGCAGCAGATGCAGTGGCAGTGGGACCCACCTAGGAGACTGATGTGTGCATCTAGGGTGGTTGAGTGCTGGAAGGCCCTGAGAAAGGTTTTGTATGCACTGTCTGTCACAGAGGTGAAACTCACTGACAGTTATGTGACACAGCTTCTGCATGTTCTGCATCTTAGCCAACAGCCTGTGGAACTAGCGAAGCTATAGTACCAGCATGCAACTTGCTATTAGCTGTAAAAAACACACGGATGGTGGCGCTAAGCAAGCTACATTGATGTTGAGACTCCTCTGAGCTCAAGTGCGGCTCCATATTTCAGGGCTGTGCTACAAAAGGAGGATCGCGATAGAACACTGAATGGTAGAGAGTTGTGCAGGAAGCGCTCCAGCAGCTGAGGTTCTTATTGTTTGAGGTAGAATCTGCACAGTGACGAATGAATCACTGGGTATGCCTCCCCCTCATTACAGTGTTTT
Organism: Calotriton arnoldi; assembly: GCA_963921515.1. NCBI lineage: Eukaryota > Metazoa > Chordata > Amphibia > Caudata > Salamandridae > Calotriton > Calotriton arnoldi. The sequence continues at coordinate 38,956 of CAWUFW010010896.1, read as the reverse complement.
CAAAATGGTGCTGTGTCATCTTCTGACCCAAGTTAGAGAGAGGCCTGGGTGGGGATGTAAGTCACAGGAGAGGGAGGGGATGGGCAGAGCCTGGGGCCAAACCTTGCGAACTGAGTCAAGATTCAGTTTGGAAGCAGGTATTTGTACAGAACCAACCTAAATTTGACTACAACACGGTCTGTGGGTTTTTGATAAAGACAGACAGGAATACGTGCCTCGCACGATGGATATGGCACCAGCCATTGGACAGATTGAGAGTGGAAGAGTAATCCCCTTTTCTGATTGCATCTGAAAAACTGGTGCCTCTGGATACTCTATTTATAGCACCATGTAATTTCCTCCCTAAGAAGATAGGTGGACATGAAAGGAATAGGAAGGATTTCTTTAGCTCGAGAGCCCTACCGCCAATAGAAGCAGAGGACAAACTGAAGTAGTGCACAGTGTGACCCTAATTCCAGCATCCTGACAAGATTTCCAGCCCAAGTCTAGGACATCAACATATAAACAGCTTCCATTGAGGAGACCTTATCCACTTCTGGGGAGCACTTGGAAAGTTAAGTGAAGCACCTTAAAGGCATTGTCCATGCTGGAACCTGCTGAGGAAACTAAGGTTCCAATAGGATCCATCCCTCATCAAAACAATAGAAAGGTTCTTCATAGAAGAGGTTTTGAAGTTGGACTCATATTCTCAGATCTTTTGAGAAGTGAAAAGAGTACAAGTTGCTCATTAAGTCTCATAAAACTGATACTGATCAAAGAGGTAATTTAGTGGGCGAAATAAGCCAGGCACCTGATAGGAAATGGTGTTTTCTGCTGATCAACAATGAGCCAAGGTGAATGATTAACTAATTATTATTTTCCAGACTACAGCAGGTCCATAATGGTGAGATCACAACAGCTGTTGCGGAATAAAAAAGATATGATTGGATTTGACACTGGAGACTCGATGTGGTATCACACGAGACTAAGGGGCCTATTAGGATGACGGGCGGCTAGCGGTGCTTGGACTGGCCGCCAGTGGTGCGGCGGTCCCGCACAGGCGATTAGGATGCCACCGGGGACCGCCATCTCCCCAGGCTATATCTAAAATAATGTGTGGGGGTCTCCAGCCCCCCCACGCAGCCCCCGGGACCGCCACCTCCCCGGGGCACAAATGTAGTAAAGACGGGGGTCCGTTGCAGACCCCCGGCCTTGGGGACCACCACCTCCCTGGAACTATAGAGAAGATGGGAGGGGTGGTGCTCGGCCCCCCTCCAGGAGCACTCCATGGCCCTGGGGACCACAACCCTCCAGGGCCGGCTCCAGCAATGCCCTCGGTTGCCGACCCCCAGGACTTTGCAGTTTGCTTTGGCTTAGCGGGAGCGCCATAGCAAAGTCTGGTCCACTTCATGGAAGCGAGAGCATGAAAAATGCTCTCGCTTCCATAAAGTGGAGGAGAATTGCTTTTGGGCAAAGGGAGCTGCTTATTCTGTCCCTTCACCTTTGTTGTTTTCGTCCCTGTTTGATTTAACTCAGTCCTCTAGTTTCCTTACCTGCTGTTTGTGGTTACCTGCTTTGTTAACCTTTTATAAGTTTGTCTCCTTGTCAAAGGCCTCCTCCCTCCTGGTGCAGTTTTGGCACCTCTTTTTCACTTCCTGGGGGGGGCACACTGGTGGCTAGCTACCGCATCCCCTCACTTATACCTGAAAGTCCTAGACTTTGTTAGCATTAAATCTAATACCTGTCCTTTTGTGTCATCCCTTTAGTAACTTGTGTTGGCCTTGGCACATGATGTACCATTCTGGGTTTTTGGAACACCAGCCTACAGGAGTATGTCTCACTCATTCTCTCTCCTTCCTTTTCCCCTTTTCCCTTTCCTCTGGGCCTACATTAACATCCTTGATCCATTGCAAGTGGTTGAGCCGCCTTCTTGGTGAAAACAGAGGATTGGCCTCAACATTCACACACTCAAATTACTGTGTTTATGACAAATGCATGATTATGCTAACATGTTAGTGTGTAACTTAGCCATCTTTGTTACACTTGTTCTGAGCTTCTCTGTTTCATATAACAAAATGCCTGCACCTGCTTGTTAGCAAAATGAAAATCCAGTCAAAGTGAATTTAGTCTGGAAAATTCACAAACTGGGTCTAAAAATGTGTGCTGAGCTCCACACAGGGAGCTTCGGATCTTTGAACATTTCTGAATCTGTCTAATTTTTCAGTGATAACTGCAGTTTTTAATGAATACATTTTGTAGGCTCAACCCAAATACAGAGCTGTGAGGTTTTCTTCTACATACCTCTCTGCTTCACTTCCATAATTTCCATCCACGCGCACTCCATCTTTCAGTGGAACAGTATCTTAGAATCTGAGGGTGCAGCTTAACTCGCGTGGGCTTTGAGGAACAGGCAAAGGGCATCACAAATACACTCCTTGCTTGACATTACCTCAAGAAACTACTGGGAAGAGCGTGGCCCAGGAACAAAATGGAGAAGACCTCCTGGTAGCACAAGATAAACAAGAACAGGAACACATCACATATTTGACTACATTCAACATCATTGTGAACAAGATCAAGCAAGCAATACCTAAACATTGGAGGGTCCTCAAAACAGAGCAAAAGCTGTGGTACATGCTCTTGTTTGCTTTCAAAAGATGAACACATTAGTATGACCATTTTTAGGTCTGTTGTCAGTACAATTATATGTATAATAGGTACTTACATATTAGAGCTTATAGCCAGCCCTCTTCATCCATTGGTCTGCTCTGTCATTCCCATGTTATATCCCGCCCCCCCACAAATCACAGCCTCAACCACTTCAGCCATTGGCTATCTTCACTGTTAGTGATGGCATTCTGCTCTTTCACAAGGAGCACACACAAAAAGTTTCCTTCAGTGGCAGGAACTACTAAGGAAATGTGTACTTTTTGAAACCAGAAAATATGTATTCTTTTAGCCAATGTTTACGTTCTGTGTTGGTGGGGGCCACAGATTCACAAACAATAAAGTTTTATAAAAACTTTGGAAAAACAAAGCAAACATTGGCAGAGCTAAAAGGCTGGCACCGAACAACAGACCTATTGGCTTTGCTGATGCTTGTTTCCATATGTGACCAAAAGAGAAGAGGACAGAACACTTTCTGAATTTTGCACCTGCTCGGATACACTTCTCTTATGGCAGGTGTGAAGCTTGCAATTACACAATTATGCATCGAAATCCATAGGTATTAGTTTGAGTTTGATGCGAGGCCACAGAAAAGCCAGAACAAATTGAAATTTTGAAGAAGGTTATTTATTTGCCCGTTTAACATGTTTTACATTGAAATGGCAACTTGGAAAATCAATATCCAACTTTCAGAACACAATGACAGGACCTGAGTTTGAAACTGGTGACTGCAACAGAGGTGCAGAAAGACGCAAGAGAGGTGCAGAAACAAGCAAGAGAAGTGCAGAAAGAGGCAAGAGAATTGCTGAAAGAAGCAACAGAGGTGTGGAAAGAAGCAAGAGAAGTGCAGAAAGAGGCGAGTGAGGTGCAGAAAGAGGCAAGAGAGGTGCAGAAAATGGCAAGAGAACAGCAGAAAGAGGCAAGAGGGATGCAAAAAAGGGAAGAAGGGTGCTGAAAGAAGCAAGAGAGGTGCAGAAAGAAGCAAGAGAAGTGCAGAAAGAAGCAACAGAGGTGCAGAAAGAAGGAAGAAGGGTGCAGAAAGAAGCAAGAGAAGTGCAGAAAGAGGCAAGTGAGGTACAGAAGGAGGCAAGAGAACTGCAGAATGAGGCAAGAGAGTTACAGAAACAGAAAAAATGGGTGCAGAAAGAGGGATCAGGTGTGCAGGCAGAGGCAAGAGAGGTGCAGAAAGAGGGAAGAGGTGTACAGAAAGAGGCAAGAAGGATGCAGAAATTTGCAACAGAGGTGCAAAAAGAAGCGAAAGCAGTGCAGAAAGAACCAACAGAGGTGCAGAAAGAGCAAGAGGGGTACAGAAAGAGGCAAGAAAAGTGCAGAAAGAAGCAAAAGAGGTGCAGAAAGAGGCAAGAGAACTGCAGAAAATGGCAAGAGAGGTGCAGAAAGAGGCAGGAGAGGTGCACAAAGAGGCAAAAGGGATACAGAAAGAGGGAAGAGGGGTGCAGAAAGAAGCAACAGAAGTGCAGAAAAAAGCGACAGAGGTGCCTAAAGAGTCAAGAGGGGTGCAGAAAGAGGCAACAGAGGTGCTGAAAGAGGCAAGAGAGGTGCAGAAACAGGCAAGAAAGGTACAGAAAGAGGGAACAGGGGTGCAGAAAGAAGCAAGAGAGGTGCAGAAAGAAGCAAAAGCAGTGCAGAAAGAAGCTAGAGAAGTGCAGAAAGAAGCAAGAGAGTTGGAGAAATAGGGAAGAGGGGTGCAGAAAGAGGCATGAGGTATGCAGAAATTCGCAAAAGAGGTGCAGAAAGAAGCAAGAGCAATGCAGAAAGAACCAACAGAGGTGCAAAAAGAGGCAAGAGAGGTGCACAAAGAGGTAGGAGAGGTGCACAAAGAGGCAAGATGGGTACAGAAAGAGGCAGGAGGGGTGCAGAAAGAAGGAAGAGAAGTGCAGAAAGAAGCAACAGAGGTGCTGAAAGAGGCACGAAGGGTGCAGAAAGAGGCAAGACAAGTGCAGAAAGAAGCAACAGAGGTACAGAAAGAGGCAAGGGCGGTGCAGAAACAGGCAGGAAAGGTGCCGAAAGAGGGAACAGGGGTACAGAAAGAGGCAAGAGAGGTGCAGAAAGAGGGGAGAGGGGTGCAGAAAGAGGCATGAGGGGTGCAGAAAGAAGCAAGTGAGGTGCAGAAAGAGCAAACAGAGGTGCAGAAAGATGCCAGAGAGGTGCAGAAACAAGGAAGGAAGTGCAGAAAGAGGCAAGAGAACTGCTGAAAGAAGCAACAGAGGTGTATAAAGAAGCAAGAGAAGTGCAGAAAGAGGCAAGTGAGTTGCAGAAAATGACAAGAGAAGTGCAGAAAGAGGCAAGAGGAATGCAAAAAAAGGAAGAAGGGTGCAGAAAGAAGCAAGAGAGGTACAGAAAGAAGCAAGAGAAGCGCAGAAAGAAGCAAGAGAGGTACAGAAAGAGGGAAGACGAGTGCAGAAAGAGAGAACAGGGGTGCAGAAAGAAGCAAGAGAGGTGTAGAAAGAGGCAAAAGAACTGCACAAAGAAGCAACAGAGGTGCAGAAGGAGGCAAGAGAACTGCAGAAAGAGGCAAGAAAGTTACAGAAACAGGCAAAAGAGGTGCAGAAAGAGGGAAGAGGGGTGCAGGAAACAGGAGGGATAGTGGCCCCCAAGGACATCTTTGGGGGCCAACTACCCCTCCTATTACCTCCAGTAAGTCCCACACAGCAGGATCGCCAAGTTCTCATAGCAGGCCATGCCCCCTTTCCCCACCACTCTGCAAACGCGCTCCCTGGCGCGCTCTTGGATGGGGATTGAAGTTCCCTTTGCAGCTGGTGATCCTTAGGGGACAACTAGCCTACCTGTTATCTCCAGTAAGCCCCACACAGTGGGATTGCTGAGAGGTGGTATCAGGCCACGCCCCCTTTCTCCACCACTCTGCAAACGCGCCTCCTGGTACGTTCTGGGTTGGGGGATTGAGTCCCCTTGAATCCTGAGGGTCCCTGGGGGCCAACTAGCCCACCAGGAACCTCCAGTGAGCCCCACACAGCTGGATTGCAGTGGTCGGAGGCCGTGCCCCATTTTTACACCACTCTGAAAACCTGCCTCCTGGCGCACTGCTGCTCTGGGGATGAAGTCCACTTTAGTCCTCAGGACACAAGAGGACCTCATCGCCCAACCAGCAGTGCACCAAGAGGCGCGTTTGCAGAGTGGTGTAAAAAGGGGCGTGGCCTCGGACCACCACTCAGCAATCCCACTGTGTGGGGATTACTGGAGGTACCTGGTGGCCTAGTTGGCCCCACAGGGACCCTCTGGATTCAAGGGGACTTAATCCCCCAACTTAGAACACGCCAGGAGGTGCGTTTGCAAAGTGGTGCAGGGAGGGGGCGGGGTCTCGGCGAGATGCCGGCTTTTTTTTTTGCTAGAAGGGGGGCTGTGTGGCCCTCATTCTTTTAATATTTATTTTTGGGGCCCTGGGGAACCCATCCCCCAGGGCCTGAACAATTTTTAAAAAAAAAACGGGAAGGGGGCTGCGCGGCCCCCCTCCCTTGGCCAATTTTTTTTTTAATAGTTATAGGGAAAAGGGGACATGTAGCCCCTCTTCCCTGGGCCACTTTTGGCCCTGGGGACCCCATCCCCGGGGCCTGGCCTTGTTTAAAAAAAAAAAAAATAAAATGATACGGGAGGGGGGCCACATGACCCCCCTTCCCTGGGCTACTATTGGCCCCGGGGACCCCATCCCCCGGGGCTTGGCCATTGTTTTATTATTTTTTATATAAGGAGGGGGTACGCGGCCCCCCTCCCCAGGACAATTTCAGCCCCAGGGACCTCATCCCCCGGGGCCCGGCCATTCTTTTTTTTTCCATTAAAGTGAGGGGACCCACGTGGCTTCCCTCCTGGGCCACTTCTGGCCCTGGGGACCCCATCCCCCGGGCTGGCCCTCAAGTTGGGGACCGTGGGGGGAGCCCCAATGCCCCCACGGTCCCTGCCGGCTCCCCGCCTCCTGCGGGAGCCGGCATTGCTTTTGGGGAAGGGGAGCTGCTAACATGCAGCTCCCCTTGCCCAAAAGCAATCTGCTTTGCTTCGTTGAAGCGAGAGCAGGTTTCCTGCTCTCGCTTCCACGCAGCAAAGCAGTGTTTGCTATGGCAGGGCAGGAGCCGTGCTCCTGCCCTGCCATAGCAAACAGCAATGTCCCGGGGGTGGGCACCCCGGGACATTGCAGGAGCCGGCCCTGGGGGGTGGCGGTCCCCAGGGCCATCAAGGGCTCCAGGAGGGGGGCTGCGCGGCCCCCCTCCCAGCATTTTTAAAGCCCCGGGGAGGTGGTGGTCCCCGGGGCCGGGGGTCCACAACGGACCCCCGCCCTTTATTTAAAATTGCCCCGGGGAGGTGGTGGTCCCCGGGGAAGTGTGGGGAGGGGCAGGAGCCCCCCCACACTTATCAATATCAATTTAAGCCCTGGGGAGGTGGCGGTCCCCGGGGCTTGGGGGGCCCGCGAGGCCCCCGCGCACAGAATTATGAATGCCCCGGGGAGTTGGCAGTCCCCTGGGCAGCGTGGGGGGGCAGGTGCCCCCCACACATTTTTTAGAAAAAAAGCCCCGGGGAGGTGGCCGTCCCCGGGGCTGCGGGGGGGCTGCGTGCCCCCCGCATATGATAAACAAAGCTCCGGGGAGGTGGCAGTCCCCGGGGCTGTGGGGGCCTATATTTATGAATTGCCCCCGGGACCTGGCCCACCCGGGGGCTTGAAACAAACGAAGAGCGGGAGCCTGCGCTTCGGTTGATTTTAATAATTTCTGCCGGATTCGCGCACCCAGCGCGAATTCAGACGAAATTATAAAAAAAAATGTTTTTTTTCGCCCTGGGGGTCCTTGTGGGACCCCCTGAGCAGGCCTAGGGGGTCAGGGTATTTCCACCCTGCCTCCTTTTCTTTTTTTAAATCTTTTTTTCTGCTGATTTCTTGTGACTCGGTTACCAAGTCACAAGATGGCTGCCAACACTTCCTGGTTTGGATTTGAGATGTCATCAGTGATGTCATCAGTGATGTCACTGACCATGTCATGAATGATGTAATATGTGACGTCATCAGCAGTGCATTGCGGGGGCGCGAGTTACAGTTAGCTGAACTAACTATAACGGGGGAATTTCTATGGTTTTGTACGAGTGAAATGTCCAACTAACTATAACCTCCCTGAAACCTGTGGTTTTTTCACTGAATTTCTAAGGTTGTTTAAATGCTAATTTCTAACTATAACGTCCCTGAAACCTATGGTTTTTTCAGTGAATTTCAAAGGTTTTTTAAATGCTAATTTCTAACTATAACGTCCCTGAAAGCTATGGTTTTTTCAGTGAATTTCAAAGGTTTTTTAAATGCTAATTTCTAACTATGCCTACGAAGGTAGGACATGTGAAGAAAGAGGAAGAAAAGCGCACAAACAAGCAAGACAAATGCAGAAAGAGGCAACAGAAGTCCAGAACGATGAAGAAAAGTGCAAGAAGAAACAAGAGATGTGCAGAAAGAACCAACAGAGGAGCAGAAAGTCCTCCTGTGCCCCCAACTTTTTGCTGACGGGTACTGGTGGTAACTGACTCTGACTAACCGGCCCTAGAGCCAGTGCTATGCTAAAAGACACTTAGAATACAGTGAAAACACCTACATACACTAGGGAACACTATGCGTTGGGGTACCCCTGTGATTAGCATGACCTCCTCTGTATTTGCCATGAGTTAGTGCCTGGGTCATTGGATGAGTACATGGGTACTGACTGGATGATTAGAGTACTGCAAGGAGAGTGGATAGTGAATTTATAAACGCTTGTGTTTTGGCGGAGTGATTGGATAAGGACATGGAACTGGTTGGGTGATTGGAGGAGTGAATGGGTAGTGACAAGGAGATGGCTGGACTGCATCAGTAGTCCTCAGGGGATTGTAGCAGTGCATGTGTTAGTGCCTGCGTCATTGCATGAGTACATGGGTAGTGACTAGATGATTAGAGTACTGCAAGGAGAGTGCATGGTGAATTTATAAGTGCTTGTGTTTTGGCGGAGTGATTGGATAAGTACATGGTGCTCGCTGGGTGATTGGAGGAGTGCATGGGTAGTGACAGGGCGATGGCTGGACTGCATCAGTAGTGCTCAGGGTATTGTAGCAGTGCATGAGTTAGTGCATGGGTCATTGCATGAGTGCATGGGTACTGACTGGATGATTAGAGTAATGCAAGGAGAGTGCATGGTGAATTTATAAGTGCTTGGGTTTTGGCGGAGTGATTGGATAAGTACATGGTGCTCGCTGGGTGATCGGAGGAGTGCATGGGTAGTGACAGGGCGATGGCTGGACTGCATCAGTAGTGCTCAGAGTATTGTAGCAGTGCATGAGTTAGTGCATGGGTCATTGCATGAGTGCATGGGTACTGACTGAATGGTTAGAGTACTGCAAGGAGAGTGCATGGTGAATCTATAAGTGCTTGGGTTTTGGCGGAGTGATTGGATAAGTACATGGTGCTCGCTGGGTGATAGGAGGAGTGCATGGGTAGTGACAGGGCGATGGCTGGACTGCATCAGTAGTGCTCAGAGTATTGTAGCAGTGCATGAGTTAGTGCATGGGTCATTGCATGAGTGCATGGGTACTAACTGGATGATTAGAATACTGCAAGGAGAGTGCATGGTGAATTTATAAGTGCTTGGGTTTTGGCGGAGTGATTGGATAAGTACATGGTGCTCGCTGGGTGATAGGAGGAGTGCATGGGTAGTGACAGGGCGATGGCTGGACTGCATCAGTAGTGCTCAGAGTATTGTAGCAGTGCATGAGTTAGTGCATGGGTCATTGCATGAGTGCATGGGTACTAACTGGATGATTAGAATACTGCAAGGAGAGTGCATGGTGAATTTATAAGTGCTTGGGTTTTGGCGGAGTGATTGGATAAGTACACACATGTCACATCAGGCCCGCCCCTCCTTCACCACTATGCAAACGCGCCCCTGGCTGGTTTTAAGTTGGGGATTAATTCCCATTGAATCCTGAGGGTCCCTGGGGCCAACTAGCCCACCAGGTACCTCCAGTAAGCGCCACAGAGCTGCGTTGCAGAGAGGTGGTCCAAGGCCACTCCCCTTTTTACACCTCTCTGCAACGCAGCTCTGTGGCACTTACTGGAGGTACCTAGTGGGCTAGTTGGACTCAAGGGACCCTCAGGATTCAAGGGGACTTAATCCCCCAACTTACAACGCACCAGAGGGCCTGTTTGCACAGTGGTGAAGGGAGCGGGTGGGGCCTGATGTGACAAAGTGTGCAACCGCGCCCCGTGGCGCGTTTTAAGTTGGGAGATTAAGTCCCCTTGAATCCTGAGGGTCCCTAAGGCCCAACTAGCCCATCAGGTACCTCCAGTAAGCGCCACAGGCCTGCATTGCAGAGAGGTGGTCCGAGGCCACTCCCCTTTTTACACCTCTCTGCAACGCAGCTCTGTGGCGCTTACTGGAGGTACCTGGTGGGCTAGTTGGACCCCAGGGACCCTCAGTATTCAAGGGGACTTAATCCCCAACTTAAAACACGCCACAGGGCGTGTTTGCACACATGTCACCTGAGGCCCCGCCCCTCCCTTCACCACTGTGCAAACGCGCCCCGTGGCGCGTTTTAGAGTTGGGGGATTAGGTCACCTTGAATCCCTGAGGGTCCCTGGGGCCCAACTAGCCCACCAGGTACTTCCAGTAAGCACCACAGGCCTGCATTGCAGAGAGGTGGTCCGAGGCCACTCCCCTTTTACACCTCTCTGCAACGCAGCTCTGTGGCGCTTACTGGAGGTACCTGGTGGGCTAGTTGGACCCCAGGGACCCTCAGTATTCAAGGGACTTAATCCCCAACCTAAAACACGCCACAGGGCGTGTTTGCACACATGTCACCTCAGGCCCCGCCCCCTCCCTTCACCACAGTGCAAACGCGCCCCGTGGCGCGTTTTCAGTTGGTTGAATTAAGTCCCCTTGAATCCTGAGGGTCCCTGGGGTCCAACTAGCCCACCAGGTACCTCCAGTAAGCGCCACAGAGCTGCGTTGCAGAGAGGTGTAAAAAGGGGCGTGGATTGGACCACCTCTCTGCAACGCAGAGCCTGTGGCGCTTACTGGAGGTACCTGGTGGGCTAGTTGGCCCCCAGGGACCCTCAGGATTGAAGGGGAATTAATTCCCCAACTTAAAACGCACCACAGGGCGTGTTTGCACACATGTCACCTCAGGCACCGCCCCCTCACTTCACCACTGTGCAAACGCGCCCCATAGCGTGTTTTAAGTTGGGGGATAAAGTCCCCTTGAATCCTGAGGGTCCCTGGGGTCCAACTAGCCCACCAGGTACCTCCAGTAAGCGCCACAGAGCTGCGTTGCAGAGAGGTGTAAAAGGGCGTGACCTGGACAACCTCTCTGCAACGCAGCCCTGTGGCGCTTACTGGAGGTACCTGGTGGGCTAGTTGGCCCCCAGGGACCCCCAGGCATTGAAGGGGAATTAATTCCCCAATTTAAAACGCGCCACAGGGCGCGTTTGCAGAGTGTTGCTGGGAGGGGGCGGGGCCTCCGGCACGATCGCGGTCTTTTAAAAAAAAAAGTTTTTAGAAGGGGGGCTGTTTGGCCCCCTTCTCTTCCCTTTTTTTAGGCCCTGGGGACCCCATGCCTCAGGGCCTGACCCCTTTTTAAAAAAAAATTAAAAAATGTGAACGGGAAGGGGGCCGCGTGGGCCCCCCTCCCGTGGCCAATTCTGGCCCCGGGGACCCCATCCCCCGGGGCATGGCCACATATGTTTCTGTTTTTGAAGGAGGGGGGCTGCGTGGCCCCCCACCTGAGGTCACTATTGTCCCCGGGGACCCCATCCCCCGGGGCCGGCCTTTTTTAAAATTTTATTTATTTTTATTTTTTTGGGGAGGGGGGCAGCGTGGCCCCCCTCCCGGGTCACTTCTAGCCCCGGGGACCCCATCCCCCGGGGTAGGCCCTATCCGGTGGGGATCGTGGGGGGGTCACCAATGCCCCCACGGTCCCGCCGGCTTCCCGCGTCCTGCGGGAGCCGGCATTGCTTTTCCGCATGGGGAGCTGCTGACATGCAGCTCCCCATGTGGAAAAGCAATGTGGTTTGGATTTTGGAAGAGAGAGCAGGTTTCCTGCTCTCTCTTCCAAAACCCAAACCACAGTTTGCAATGACAGGGCGGAAGCCGCGAGGCTCCCGCCCTGTCATTGTAAACAGCAGTGTCCCTGGGGTGGGCACCCGGGACACTGCAGGAGCCGGCCCTGGGGGTGGTGGTCCCCAGGGCCATCACAGGCTCCAGGGAGGGGGCCGCGCGGCCCCCCTCCCTACTAGTGCACAGCCCCGGGAGGTGGTGGCCTCCGGAGGCTCGGGGTCCGTGAATGGACCCCCGCATTTGAATATTAGTGCCCCGGGAGGTGGCGGTCCCGGGCGTGTGGGGAGCCGGAGGCCCCCCACACATTTAAAAATTAGCCCCGGGGGTGGCGGTCCCCGGGGCTGCGGGGGGGCTGCGTGACCCCCGCAACTCATAAATCAAGCCCCGGGGAGGTGGCAGTCCCCGTGGCAGTGTGGGGGATTGGGCCCCCACACATTTGTTCAGTGCCCCCGGGACCTGGCCCACCCGGGGCTTCAATACAACGAGCGCGGGAACCCGCGCTTCGTTTTATTTTCACGGCAGGATCCGCGGATCCTCCAGCGGATTTTGCTGTTTTTATTTTTAAAAATGCTTTTTGGGCCCTGGGGGTCCTTGTGGGACCTCCTGAGCAGGCCTAGGGGTCAGGGTGTTTCTACCCTGCCCCTTTTCTTGTTTTTCGTGTTTGTTTCCTGTTTTCTTGTGACTCGGTTCTACCGGAGTCACAGATGGCTGCCAACACTTCCTGCTTTGGAGTGTTGACAGCCAATTAGAATAAAGCTCGTGGTCGGGAGGGTCCGCGGATCCTCCTTGCCTCTATATATCGAAACTTTTATTTTTTTATTTTCTCTACAAATACTGAACGGATTTACACCATTTAAAAAAAAGGGCGCTTTCTGAACCAAGCACTACCTTTTTGCCAAATTTGGTGTAATTCTGTTCAGCAGTTCGAGCTGTAGTCGTGTCTAAAGTTTCCTATGGGAAATTCATTTTTTGCCCTCTTTTTTTTAAATTTCTCAGAAACTACTCAACGGATTTACACCATTTAACAAAAAGAGTTCTTCCTGAAACAAGGGCTACCTTTTTGCCAAATTTGGTGTAATTCCGTTCAGCAGTTCGGGCTGTAGCCGTGTCTAAAGTTTCCTATGGAAAATAACATGGAGAAAACACGTTTTGGGACCCCCCTTTTTTCTCGGCCCCCGCTTGGCGAATCACCCCGAAACTTTCAGGATAGGAGCTGACTGGAGCGCCCCACGAGTTTTGAACATTTTGCGAAGATTCGTCAACCGGCGCCAAAGTTATTGGGAAAAGAAAAAACGCTTTTTGAATAGAAACAAGGTCCTAACTATAACTATCTACTGCCGACCGCCAGTAGATAGTATATATATATTGTGGATTTTTGCTTACACAACAACTATTTCTTGTTCCAAAATAACCTGTACCAGCAGCTACGTGGAGTAGCTATGGGGGCCAGCTTCTCCCCCAGCTATGCTTGTCTCCACATGGGCTGGTGGGAGGAGTTGGTCCTCCTTAAAGAACCTACATCGGTGATTAAAACAAATATCAAGGCATGGTGGAGATATATCGATGACCTCTTTGTAATTTGGAAGGGCACAATTAATGAGGCAGAAGAGTTCATCGAGAATCTCAACACCAATCAATTAAATTTACATTTTACATTTATTAGCCCTGATACTATCAATTTTTAGATGTACAGGTGTTTGTGAGAAACGACAAATTGGAAACAAAGTTACACAGAAAATCCACAGCCTGCAATGCAGTATTGCATGCGGGCAGCGCACACCCAAAACATCTCATCCGCAGTATCCCTTACGGTGAGATGTTAAGGTTAAGACGCATCTGCAGTTGTGACAGTGATTTGATCACAGCACAAGAGAGCAGTAAAATGAGATTTAAAGAAAGAGGCTATTCTACCACCTGCATAGACAAAGCAATTGAAAAGAGTAGGTCTAGAACCAGAGAAAGTTTACTATGTAAACCTCAAGCAAAACTTGTAACACCAATAGAGGGTTCCAAAAAACAAGAGGAAGATGAGGCGTTTAGATTTATTTTTAAATTTAACAAACAGGAGAACCAGGTGAGAAAGCTGATAATGAAAAACTGGCCGTTAGTCTTAAGTGACCCTATTATTGGCCATTTACTCCCTAAAAAACGGCCATCACATACAGTAGGGCCAAATCGATGAAAGACATTCTGGTACAAAATGACCCTAGTGGTCCCAGTCCCAATACTTGGCTATCTCAAAGAAAGGGTTTTACAAATGTAAAGTGTGCAAAGCGTGTCAGTCTGGTAATAATAAAACCACTTACACGACCCCTTTCAGCGACCAAGAATGCCCTATCAAGTTATCTCTCAATTGCAAATCTGAGTATGTGGTCTATGTGCTGGAGTGCCCTTGCGGTCTAAGATACATCGGCAGTACAATACTGCAAGGACACAAAAGGGTGCTCCAGCACATCAGGGCGATAAAAAATCAGGACCATAATTATCCGGTCGCTAGACATTTCAGTGAGGTACATAGAGCAGACCCTAGTGGTCTGAAATATTTCCTAATAGATGCGGTCCCACCAAAGAAAAAAGGTGGTGACAGGGAAAGACAGCTCAGACTACTAGAGGCCCAATACATTATTAACCTCGATACTAAACAACCCAGAGGTCTTAATGCCACTGAAGAGTTACATACCTGTCTATAAGAATTCAAGTTTATGGGACATTGATTAAACTGAATTAACAACATAAATCATGCCTATAGGCCTGTGTCATTCAAACTTGTAAATATTGTGTTAATGTCAATAATTCCTTTTTTATATGCTGCCACTGCAAAGCACAAATTTTAAAATTTGAATATTACACATAGGGTTAGGTAGTTTTTTTAACACTAAATTTTAGCAATTTTTTCACAAGTTTTTACACTTCCTTTGTTGCAATAGCACTAGCACTTGAGCATCAAGTTTAGGAGGCAGTCGGTAGACTCATTATATAACACTTACTGAATCCGCCCACAAAAAATGGGTAGATCCCCAAGAAAAATTATTGTTCAACAGGGAATTGAAATGAGGCATTTATGCCGGGATTCAATAGATTATGGTTTTAATAACTACCTACCTTAGTCTTTTATTAATCATTTTTATTATTAATTTTAAAAGAGTGAATCAAGCTATATTTTAAAAGTAATTGTGAGTAATGCTATGTTGCCAACAACCACACTACATGTTTAGGTATATAATAGGTATTTCACCGACATTGAAGTACTGTATATCCTTTTAACATTACTGGTGTGATTTTAGCATATGATAATTATTTATGTAGTTAAACAAGTATGTCTTTTGCCTTCTATGTCGATGATTTTTACTTGATGCACCTGTCACTTTAAGCAATGCACAGAAAAAGAAAAACAGTATAAAAAAGCCACCTACCTGACAGAGCGTGTCATGTGATCAAGGCCCGAGGTAGGGCTGAAACGCATCATGGCTGTAGAGGTTGTTGGTGAGCAATAAAGAACATCTTGCTGCATTACTCTGTGAGTCCGTGCTCCGTTATTGGAAGAAAGGAATCCAGCATGCTAACGGAGTTGCTAGTAATATATATATATATATATATATATATATATATATATATATATATATATATATATATATATATATATATATTATCTACTGGCGGTCGCCAGTAGATAGTTATAGTTAGGACCTATTTTCCATAGGAAATCCGCAACATTCTATTTGAAATAACTTTGGCGCCGGTTGACGAATCTTCGCGAAATTTTCAAAACTTATGGCCCGCTCCGGTCCGCTCCTATCCTGAAAGTTTCGGGGTGATTCGGCAAGCGGGGGCCGAGAAAAAAGGGGGGTCCCAAAACGTGTTTTCCCCATGCAATTTTCCATAGGAACCTTTCATCGCAGCTACAGCCCGAACTGCTGAACGGACTTACAACAAATTTGGCAAAAAGGTAGCCCTTGGTTCAGAGTCGTGCCTTTTGGTTAAATGGTGTAAATCCGTTCAGTAGTTCCTGAGAAAATCAAAAGTAAAACCACATATATATCTATGGCGGCGGAGGGTCCGCGCACCCTGAGCGCACCTTCCCGATCACGAGCTGTATGCTAATTGGCTGTCAACACTCCAAACCAGGAAGTGTTGGCAGCCATCTTGTTCCTCGGTAGAACCGAGGCACAGAAACAAGTGCGCAAAACGCCAAAAGGGGGCGGGATGCGTGCAGGGTGCGCGGATCCCGCCGTGAAAAAAACCAAGCGCGGGCTCCGCGCTCGTTATTGTTGGCCCCCGGGTGGGCCAAGTCCCGAGGGCATGCGGGGGTTAATAATAAAATGGTTTGGGGGCTCTAAGGCCCCGCAAGCCCCGGGCTTTGAATTTAAAATCGTGCGGGAGGGCAATCAGCCCTCCCGCAGCCTCGAGACCGCCACCCCGGGGCTTCTTTATTTAAAATTAAATTACCTGTGTGGGGGGCTCCAGCCCCCACATGCCCCGAGGACCGCCACCTCCTCGGGGCACTAACAAAAGAAATGTGGGGGTCCGTTTCGGACCCCGAAGCCCCGAGGACCACCACCTCCCGGGGCTTTACTAATGAAGGGAGGGGGCCACGCGGCCCCCACCTGGAGACCTCCATGGCCCTGGGGACCGCCACCCCCAGGGCCGGCTCCTGCAGTGGCCCGGGGTGCCTACCCGGGACACTGCTGTTCTGCAATGGCAGGGCGGGAGCCTCGCGGTTCCCGCCCTGTTATGCAAACTTGCTTGCTTCATTGAAGCGAGAGCAGAAACCTGCTCTCGCTTCAATGGCGCAAGCAGATTGCTTTCCATAAGGGGAGCTGCATGTCAGCAGCTCCCCTTATGGAAAAGCAATGCCGGCTCCCGCAGGACGCGGGAGCCGGCGGGACCGTGCGGGGATTGGGGACCCCCCACGGTCCCCAGCGAGTGGCCAGGCCCCGGGGGATGGGGTCCCCAGGGCCATTAGTGGCCCGGGAGGGGGGCCACGCAGCCCCCCTCCCCAAAAAGAATTTTTTTAAAACAAAAAAAAACCGTAAAGGCCGGCCCCGGGGGATGGGGTCCCCGGGGCCTTAAATGGCCTGAGGAGGGGGCCACGCAGCCCCCTCCAAATATATATATATTTTTTTTAAAAGAGGGCATGCCCCGGGGGATGGGGTCCCCGGGGCCAATAGAGGCCCAGGGAAGGCGGGCCACGCGGCCCCCTTCCAGTTTTTTTAAAAAAAAGAAAAGAAAATCATCAGGCCCCAGGGGATGGGGTCCCCGGGGCCAAAAGTGGCCGAGGGAAGGGGGGCCACGCAGCCCCCCTCCCTTAAAAAAAAAAAGGAAAAAAAAAAAAAAAGACCGGCATCGTGCCGGAGGCCCGAATCCTCCCTGCAGCAGTCTGCAAACGCGCCCCCTGGCGCGTTGTAAGAAGGAAGTAATTCCCCTTGAATACTGGGGGTCCCTGAGGGCCAACTAGCCCACCAGGAACCTCCAGTATGCGCCAGGAGCTGCGTTGCAGAGAGGTGTTCAGAGGCCAAGCCCCTTTTACATCACTCTGCAACGCAGCTCTGTAGCGCTTTTGGAGGTACATGGTGGGCTAGTTGGACTCCAGGGACCCTCAGGATTCAAGGGGACATAATCCCCCAACTTAAAACGCGCCACGGGCGCGTTTGCACAGTGGTGAAGGGAGGGGCGGGGCTTCAGGTGACAACTGTGCAAACAGGCCCCGTGGCGCGTTTTAAGATGGGGAATTAAATCCCCTTCAATCCTGAGGGTCCCTGGGGGCCAACTAGCCTACCAGGTACGTCCAGAAAGCGCCACAGACCTGGGTTGCAGAGAGGTGTAGAATGGGCCGTGGCCTCTGAACACCTCTCTGCAACGCAGCTCCCTGGCGCATACTGGAGGTACAGGGTGGGCTAGTTGGACCCCAGGGACCCTCATGATTCAAGGGGACTTAATCCCCCAACTTAAAAAGTGCCACGGGGCGCGTTTGCACAGTGGTGAAGGGAGGGGCGGGCGTGATGTGACAAGTTAGTTAGTTAGTTTTAATCCCCCTGCCCTATTATGTACTAGGGACTTACAGAGGAGGTCATGCTAATCACAGGGGTACCCCAACGCATAGGGTTCCCTAGTGTATGTAGGTGTTTTCACTGTATTCTACGTGTCTTTTAGCATAGCACTGGCTCTAGGCCTGGTTAGTCAGAGTCAGTTACCACCAGTACCCGTCTGAAAAAGTTGTGGGCACAGGATGATTTTGCAACAAGGCCTCTTTCTGCTCCTCTGTTGGGTCTTTCTGCACGTCTTGCTTCTTCCTGCACTTTTCTTCGTCTTTGTGGACTTCTGTTGCTTGTTTGTGCATTTCTTTTGCTTCTTTCTGTGCGTTTTTTCTTCTTTCTTCACATGTCCTACCTCTGTAGGCATAGTTAGAAATTAGCATTTAAAAAACCTTTCAAATTCACTGAAAAACCCATAGGTTTCAGGCACGTTATAGTTAGAAATTAGCATTTAAAAATCCTTTGAAATTCACTGAAAAAACCATAGGTTTCAGGCACGTTATAGTTAGAAATTAGCATTTAAAAAACCTTAGAAATTCACTGAAAAAACCATAGGTTTTAGGGAAAGTTATAGTTAGTTGAACATTTCACTTGTACAAAACCTGTGAAATTCCCCCGTTATAGTTAGTTCAGCTAACTATAACTCGCGCCCATAATGCACTGCTGATGACGTCACATATTACATCACTCATGACATGGTCAGTGACATCACTGATGACATCTCAAATGACATCACTGATGACATCATCCATGTGATAATTTCATGCATCTTCTCACACCTAATATAACTTTTGATACACCTACTCTAAATTACAGACTGCCATTCTCAAAACCATACACACTCCAATACCAATAACTACATACCCCCTCACTAATTCTTAGGTCTACACACACACATCTACTCACTCACCCGTACAGTCACTCATACTTACAGTCATTCAGTACAGGACTATCATATGCACTCATACACCTATATAAACACTCACACACCGCCACTCATCCATAGAGGTACTCACACATCTAGTCAGTCATACAAATAATTATTCACACTGCCATTTACTCACCTATACAGTTATACACACACCAGCTCACTTACTCATGCAAATACTAGCACATTCTTACGCTCTTATACAATAACTGATACAAGCACACACGCATCCATACAGCCACTCTCACAATCACACACTCTCACTTATAGCCATTTAAATACTCTAACATACATATATACTGCCTTTTACATATGTAGTTACTCGCACATGTACCACTGAGATATACATTCACTCACTAACACACCCATTCACACACTCACCCACCCAAGCATTCCATCACAGATGCACTTTTGAAATCATGCACCCAGTGAATCACCCACTCACACATCTATGTACAGAGTCACACACACCCCCACCCACACAAACACTCAGGCACCCATACACATACTCAGAGAACCAATCAATAACCCATATAGACACTCATGTAGCTAATCGCACATCCATGCAGCCGCTTACACACCAACAGACAGACATATACAGACATTCACACAGTTTAGTCACTAACACATGCATTCAGTAAGATACGTTTAATCACTCACTTGTAGAGTCACTCACGCACGTACTAAATCATCCATTCAGACACTTATAAACCCACTCATTCTTCAATACGCCTTTCCCTATATATATTAAACATATTTAAACTTTACAGAAACACACATTCACTGGATGATGTCATTTGAGATGTCATCAGTGATGTCATCAGTGAAGTCACTGACCATGTCATGAGTGATGTAATATGTGACGTCATCAGCAGTGCATTGCGGGGGCGCGAGTTATAGTTAGCTGAACTAACTATAACGGGGGAATTTCACGAGTTTTGTACCAGTGAAATGTCCAACTAACTATAACTTTCCCTAAAACCTATGGTTTTTTCAGTGAATATATATATATATATATAATATTCAGAGCTACATATTAAACATTATAAATAAATCATAAATTATCATTTACCTTAGCAGGACATAACTGATACAAAAAGTTCAAACTAAAGCTAAACTAACCAATTAAATCAAACTATAAACAAACTTAACCAATAAAATCACACAAACAACTAAATCAACAATATAAAAGGCACACAAATGTTATCAACTTAATACTGTAAAAACAACAAAAGTTGCAAGACAAAGAAACTCTGCCAAATTCTCTGAGCAGACCATGAAAAAAGAAAAATATTTATCTCGACAACTACCTTGCAAAATTGGTGACCTTTATATTGAAACTTAAACTTAATTGTAAGTAAAATGAAAATTGTAAATGATCAAATACTTAACAAAACACTTTACAACTTCTATAGCTTTACATGTAATAACTAAAATACAATACTACAATTTCGAGAAAGTGCTAAACTGATGAAAAACACCAATCACAAACCAGGTAAAGACTTAGGGCCTTATTACGAGTCTGATGGTCCACAGACCACCAGACTCACAGGTGCATGGGGGTGGAGGTTTTCTGACCGACCAATTATGACCAGGGCGGTCAGGCTGCCCTGGGACCACCACAACTGCCAGGGATCAGAAATCCCTGGCGGTGGTGTGGTGGTCTAGAGGCCGCAATATGCTTGGTGGTACCGCCATTGTCCTACCAAGCATGTTACAAGTTTCCTCTCCACCACGGTTTTCATTGCGGTGAGCCTGCAATAAAAATCGTGGCAGAGAGGAAACAAAGGGGGACCTACAGGACCCCATGTTGCCTCAGGGCCATGGGGGGCATGTTGTGCCCCCCTGTGTGCATGCACCCCAGTACCTGCACGGCATAGCATGCAGCAGTCCATGGCATGCAGATACTGATTTTGATATTCTCATTGTGGTGCCTATTTTATAGGCACCGCTGTGGGAATGCCAAAGAACTGCCCACCAGACAATGAGAAAACTCCTAATCTGGCAGGTGGTTCAACCATGGGTTTGGCAGTGCAGGAGCAAGGTGGTCCCACTCCCGCACCACCAAACTCATAATAAGGCCTATAATAAATTAAGTATATGTGAATTATTATAAAATAGAAACTGACCCCAAAGCTGATTAAAATAAAACCTAATGACCTTAACCTGTACAAATTACCAACATAGAAACATTAAAAATGAAACTGATGCTTTTTTTTTCTTCCAACAAGAAAGAAAGTACCTGCTCCACCTTACAACACCCTCAATGAAAAAGCTGCACAAAAAAGTTTGAAACATCTAAGAAGAACAAACATGTAAGTATAGGTAATAAAAGTATTATCATAATTTTATTTGCATATAACAAACACATAAACATTTTAAAATTGTAATTCTTTATACAATTACACTATTTTCAGACATAATGACTGAAAGAGCAAGATACACAACATCCCTGAAAGAAAAGCAATTACTAAGTCACATGGGCTATACCAACAACCAGGAAAGTATATTGATGGAAAATGTGATTTGAAAATGTGCCAAATATTATTCTACGACATGCTATGGGAGGGTCACTACAAAAGATGAAGTTGTAATTAATGTAAGGGAATACAACCACCCCGCAAATGTGACAGAAATAGAAGTTAGGGAGGTATTGCAGGATATCGGAGAGGCAAGCACTAACTCCCAGGACCCCGCAAAAAAATCCTAAAAGATATATTCCCTATGAACCACTCGAAACATCACAGGCCAACTACCACTTATACCCACTTTAAATGGTATCATTGCATGAACTAAAAAAGTCACCAGTGGTAGCCCTTCTGCCCCTAGAGGATGCCAAGATATAGAAATACCTGAAACTTAATAAATATACATAATGAGGAAACCTTGCTGTCTTAGGACAACATAAACAATACTGGACAAATCCTAATATTTTATACAGCAGATAACTAAGCCACTGTCAAACCTGGATGATGGATGGGGCCTTCAAAATGTGTCCTAAACCATTCATTCAGATATAAACCATACATCGTAAATATCAAAACACAAATATCCTTTTTATGAATGCCGTACTAACAAATAAACAAAGTAGCAATTGCTCGGAACTCTTAAACTACATTAAACATAACTGCTACCCATAAAAAATAATCATAAACTTTGAACAACCCATTGAAAAGGGATCAAACTGGTACTTGCCAATCTGATTTCATATATGAAACTAAGTAGATTGAGAAGTAATCATGAAAATCCCTTACTGACAGCAACAAGCTAAAGGTTGCATTATAATTATCACCTACTAAATATTCATAAAGCTAATACGATTCAGGATTGATTAGACAACAAATCTCTCTATACGCATATCACCTAGCAACAAGACATTGAGGGTTGTTGAGGAGTTGCTACACAATTCTCCCTGGCTCTGTGAGGTACTGATATATTTCATAATGAACATCGCAGAGATTGCTTCTATGTCATCTACATTGGTACATAACTTGGCCAGTCTTTTTCTACTTTAAGAACAGCATAAAGCCTTGAACCACACTAATTCTTTCTAAGATAATGTTGCCACATGGATGATATACTTATTGTATGGTCAGGTACCCAGGAGTCACTTTTAAAATGTCTTAATGAGCAGAGCTGAAATTAATCTACTTTTTTAGACCTACCCATCTATGCTGATAATATTGCTGAAAAAGGTGCTTTATAAAACTCCTGATCAGAACTGTAAATGCTGTCTGGACTCCACACATTGGGACGCAGAAGACTGGGAACTTGGAAGAGATAGCACACAAACCAGTGGAAAATTCTCACCTGTACGGATAAAACTGCGGGGCATATTAGCAAGACCGGCGATAAAATTATCGCCGTTTTAGCGGCAGGAAACTGCCGCTAAAGCGGCGATAATGGGCTTGCTAATATGCGTTATAGAATTCCAATAGAAGCCCAGGTTAGATGTCCAAAGCGATACAAAAGGGGATGATGGACGGAACGTTTGAGCCAATCAAACACTCACCCCAGTCAACTGATCTGGGTTTAATCCATCATCATTCTTTAGCTCACTCCACCACCCCAGTTCAGACATGGCCATATGCAAATCAGTCTGACCCTGTGCCTCATGGGAACAGTCCAGCCCGAACTGCCAAGCCATGTCTTCCCTGGACCGGAAACAAGCATCCTAGGACCGGTTTCTGGCATTTCAGCCGTCATCAGCCAGGCTTGCTTGAATCCAGTGGCAAAGTGAGCAAGGGACCCACGTCTGGGCATACCCCCGCCAACTTAGGGCGACCAAAGCGATACAAAAGGGGATGATGGACGGAGCGTTTGAGCCAATCAAACACTCACCCCCAGTCAACTGATCTGGGTTTAATCCATCATCATTCTTTAGCTCACTCCACCACCCCAGTTCAGACATGGCCATATGCAAATCAGTCTGACCCTGTGCCTCATGGGAACAGTCCAGCCCGAACTGCCAAGCCATGTCTTCCCTGGACCGGAAACAAGCATCCTAGGACCGGTTTCTGGCATTTCAGCCGTCATCAGCCAGGCTTGCTTGAATCCAGTGGCAAAGTGAGCAAGGGACCCACGTCTGGGCATACCCCCGCCAACTTAGGGCGACCAAAGCGATACAAAAGGGGATGATGGACGGAACGTTTGAGCCAATCAAACACTCACCCCCAGTCAACTGATCTGGGTTTAATCCATCATCATTCTTTAGCTCACTCCACCACCCCAGTTCAGACATGGCCATATGCAAATCAGTCTGACCCTGTGCCTCATGGGAACAGTCCAGCCCGAACTGCCAAGCCATGTCTTCCCTGGACCGGAAACAAGCATCCTAGGACCGGTTTCTGGCATTTCAGCCGTCATCAGCCAGGCTTGCTTGAATCCAGTGGCAAAGTGAGCAAGGGACCCACGTCTGGGCATACCCCCGCCAACTTAGGGCGACCAAAGCGATACAAAAGGGGATGATGGACGGAACGTTTGAGCCAATCAAACACTCACCCCCAGTCAACTGATCTGGGTTTAATCCATCATCATTCTTTAGCTCACTCCACCACCCCAGTTCAGACATGGCCATATGCAAATCAGTCTGACCCTGTGCCTCATGGGAACAGTCCAGCCCGAACTGCCAAGCCATGTCTTCCCTGGACCGGAAACAAGCATCCTAGGACCGGTTTCTGGCATTTCAGCCGTCATCAGCCAGGCTTGCTTGAATCCAGTGGCAAAGTGAGCAAGGGACCCACGTCTGGGCATACCCCCGCCAACTTAGGGCGACCAAAGCGATACAAAAGGGGATGATGGACGGAACGTTTGAGCCAATCAAACACTCACCCCCAGTCAACTGATCTGGGTTTAATCCATCATCATTCTTTAGCTCACTCCACCACCCCAGTTCAGACATGGCCATATGCAAATCAGTCTGACCCTGTGCCTCATGGGAACAGTCCAGCCCGAACTGCCAAGCCATGTCTTCCCTGGACCGGAAACAAGCATCCTAGGACCGGTTTCTGGCATTTCAGCCGTCATCAGCCAGGCTTGCTTGAATCCAGTGGCAAAGTGAGCAAGGGACCCACGTCTGGGCATACCCCCGCCAACTTAGGGCGACCAAAGCGATACAAAGGGGATGATGGACGGAACGTTTGAGCCAATCAAACACTCACCCCCAGTCAACTGATCTGGGTTTAATCCATCATCATTCTTTAGCTCACTCCACCACCCCAGTTCAGACATGGCCATATGCAAATCAGTCTGACCCTGTGCCTCATGGGAACAGTCCAGCCCGAACTGCCAAGCCATGTCTTCCCTGGACCGGAAACAAGCATCCTAGGACCGGTTTCTGGCATTTCAGCCGTCATCAGCCAGGCTTGCTTGAATCCAGTGGCAAAGTGAGCAAGGGACCCACGTCTGGGCATACCCCCGCCAACTTAGGGCGACCAAAGCGATACAAAAGGGGATGATGGACGGAACGTTTGAGCCAATCAAACACTCACCCCCAGTCAACTGATCTGGGTTTAATCCATCATCATTCTTTAGCTCACTCCACCACCCCAGTTCAGACATGGCCATATGCAAATCAGTCTGACCCTGTGCCTCATGGGAACAGTCCAGCCCGAACTGCCAAGCCATGTCTTCCCTGGACCGGAAACAAGCATCCTAGGACCGGTTTCTGGCATTTCAGCCGTCATCAGCCAGGCTTGCTTGAATCCAGTGGCAAAGTGAGCAAGGGACCCACGTCTGGGCATACCCCCGCCAACTTAGGGCGACCAAAGCGATACAAAAGGGGATGATGGACGGAGCGTTTGAGCCAATCAAACACTCACCCCCAGTCAACTGATCTGGGTTTAATCCATCATCATTCTTTAGCTCACTCCACCACCCCAGTTCAGACATGGCCATATGCAAATCAGTCTGACCCTGTGCCTCATGGGAACAGTCCAGCCCGAACTGCCAAGCCATGTCTTCCCTGGACCGGAAACAAGCATCCTAGGACCGGTTTCTGGCATTTCAGCCGTCATCAGCCAGGCTTGCTTGAATCCAGTGGCAAAGTGAGCAAGGGACCCACGTCTGGGCATACCCCCGCCAACTTAGGGCGACCAAAGCGATACAAAGGGGATGATGGACGGAACGTTTGAGCCAATCAAACACTCACCCCCAGTCAACTGATCTGGGTTTAATCCATCATCATTCTTTAGCTCACTCCACCACCCCAGTTCAGACATGGCCATATGCAAATCAGTCTGACCCTGTGCCTCATGGGAACAGTCCAGCCCGAACTGCCAAGCCATGTCTTCCCTGGACCGGAAACAAGCATCCTAGGACCGGTTTCTGGCATTTCAGCCGTCATCAGCCAGGCTTGCTTGAATCCAGTGGCAAAGTGAGCAAGGGACCCACGTCTGGGCATACCCCCGCCAACTTAGGGCGACCAAAGCGATACAAAAGGGGATGATGGACGGAGCGTTTGAGCCAATCAAACACTCACCCCCAGTCAACTGATCTGGGTTTAATCCATCATCATTCTTTAGCTCACTCCACCACCCCAGTTCAGACATGGCCATATGCAAATCAGTCTGACCCTGTGCCTCATGGGAACAGTCCAGCCCGAACTGCCAAGCCATGTCTTCCCTGGACCGGAAACAAGCATCCTAGGACCGGTTTCTGGCATTTCAGCCGTCATCAGCCAGGCTTGCTTGAATCCAGTGGCAAAGTGAGCAAGGGACCCACGTCTGGGCATACCCCCGCCAACTTAGGGCGACCAAAGCGATACAAAAGGGATGATGGACGGAACGTTTGAGCCAATCAAACACTCACCCCCAGTCAACTGATCTGGGTTTAATCCATCATCATTCTTTAGCTCACTCCACCACCCCAGTTCAGACATGGCCATATGCAAATCAGTCTGACCCTGTGCCTCATGGGAACAGTCCAGCCCGAACTGCCAAGCCATGTCTTCCCTGGACCGGAAACAAGCATCCTAGGACCGGTTTCTGGCATTTCAGCCGTCATCAGCCAGGCTTGCTTGAATCCAGTTCAGACATGGCCATGTCCTGCACATCTAACCTGGGCTTCTATTGGAATTCTATAACGCATATTAGCAAGCCCATTATCGCTGTTTTAGCGGCAGTTTCCTGCCGCTAAAACAGCGATAATTTTATCGCCGGTCTTGCTAATATGCCCCTACATTTCCCAGACTCACATGCACAACCCCAGCCACTAGAGGGCAAGTATACTTCCTAGTCAATACTGACAAACCAGGTATTTAACCCCCTACCTATAGAATGTCTTTGTCTAGCAACAGCGATTGCTGTCCCTCTTCACTATATGCTGCAATGCACACTCAGCTTATTCTGTCCCTTCACCTTTGTCGTTTTCGTCCCTGTTCGATTTAACTCAGTCCTCTAGTTTCCTTACCTGCTGTTTGTGGTTACCTGCTTTGTTACCCTTTTATCAGTTTGTCTCCTTGTCAATGGCCTCCTGCCTCCTGGTGTAGTTTTGGCACCTTATTTTCACTTCCTGGGGGGGGAGGACACACTGGTGGCTAGTTACAGCATCCCCTCACTTGTACCTGAAAGTCCTAGACTTTGTTAGCATTAAATCTAATACCTGTCCTATTGTGTCATCCCTTTAGTAACTTGTGTTGGCCTTGACACATGCCTACAGGAGTATGTCTCACTCTTTCGCTCTCCCTCTCTCTCTCTCCATCCTTTTCCCCTTTTCCCTTTCCTCTGGGCCTACATTAACATCCTTGATCCATTGCAAGTGGTTGAGCCGCATTCTTGGTGAAAACAGAGGATTGGCCCCAACATTCACACACTCAAATTACTTTGTTTATGACAAATACATGATTATGCTAACATGTTAGTGCGTAACTTAGCCGTCTTAGTTGCACTTGTTCTGAGCTTCTCTGTTTCATATAACAAAATGCCTGCACCTGCTTGTTAGCAAAATGAAAATCCAGTCCAAGTGTATTTAGTCTGGAAATTTCACAAACTGGGTCAAAAAACGTGTGCTGAGCTCCACACAGGAAGCTTCGGATCTTTGAACATGTCTGAATCTGTTTGATTTTTCAATGACAATTGCAGTTTTTAATGACTACATTTTGCAGGCTCAACCCAAATACAGAGCCGTGAGGTTTTCTTCTACATACCTCTCTGCTTCACTTCCATAATTTCCATCCACGCGCACTCCATCTTTCAGTGGAACAGTATCTTAGAATCTGAGGGTGCAGCTTAACTCGCGTGGGCTTTGAGGAACAGGCAAAGGGCATCACAAATACACTCCTTGCTTGACATTACCTCAAGAAACTACTGGGAAGAGCGTGGCCCAGGAACAAAATGGAGAAGCCCTCCTGGTAGCACAAGATAAACAAGAACAGGAACACATCACATGTTTGACTACATTCAACATCATTGTGAACAAGATCAAGCAAGCAATACCTAAACATTGGAGGGTCCTCAAAACAAAGCAAAAGCTGTGGTACATGCTCTTGTTTGCTTTAAAAAGATTAACACATTAGTATGACCATTTTTAGGTCTGTTGTCAGTACAATTATATGTATAATAGGTACTTACATATTGGAGCTTATAGCCAGCCCTCTTCATCCATTGGTCTGCTCTGTTATTCCCATGTTATATCCCGCCCCCCCCACAAATCACAGCATGTGGCAGTGCGTCAACCACTTCAGCCATTGGCTACCTTCACTGTTAGTGATGGCATTCTGCTCTTTCACAAGGAGCACACACAAAAAGTTTCCTTCAGTGGCAGGAACTACTAAGGAAATGTGTACTTTTGAAACCAGAAAATATGTATTCTTTTAGCCAATGTTTACGTTCTGTATTGGTGGGGGCCACAGAGTCACAAACAATAAAGTTTTATAAAAACTTTGGAAAAACAAAACAAACATTGGCAGAGCTAAAAGGCTGGCACCGAACAACAGACCTATTGGCTTTGCTGATGCTTTTTTCCATATGTGACCAAAAGAGAAGAGGACAGAACACTTTCTGAATTTTACACCTGCTCAGATACACTTCTCTTATGGCAGGTGTGAAGCTTGCAATTACACAATTATGCATTGAAATCCATAGATATTAGTTTGAGTTTGATGCGAGGCCACAGAAATGCCAGAACAAATTGACATTTTGAAGAAGGTTATTTATTTGCCCGTTTAACATGTTTTACATTGAAATGGCAACTTGGAAAATCAATATCCAACTTTCGGAACACAATGAAAGGACCTGAGTTTGAAACTGGTGACTGCAACAGAGGTGCAGAAAGACGCAAGAGAGGTGCAGAAACAAGCAAGAGAAGTGCAGAAAGAGGCAAGAGAATTGCTGAAAGAAGCAACAGAGGTGTGGAAAGAAGCAAGAGAAGTGCAGAAAGAGGGAAGAGAGGTGCAAAAAATGGCAAGAGAACAGCAGAAAGAGGCAAGAGGGATGCAAAAAAGGGAAGAAGGGTGCTGAAAGAAGCAAGAGAGGTGCAGAAAGAAACAACAGAAGTGCAAAAAGAAGCAAGAGAGGTGCAGAAAGAAGCAAGAGAGGTGCAGAAAGAGGGAAGACAAGTCCAGAAAGAGACAACATGGGTGCAGAAAGAGACAACAGGGTTACAGAAAGAAGCAAGGGAGGTACAGAAAGAGGCAATAGAAGTGTAGAAAGAAGCAACAGAGGTGCAGAAAGAGGGAAGAGGGGTGTAGAAAGAGGAAAGAGATGTGCAGAAAAAGGGAAGAAGGGTGCAGAAAGAAGCAAGAGAAGTGCAGAAAGAGGCAAGTGAGGTACAGAAGGAGGCAAGAGAACTGCAGAATGAGGCAAGAGAGTTACAGAAACAGACAAAAGGGGTGCAGAAAGAGGGATCAGGTGTGCAGACAGAGGCAAGAGAGGTGCAGAAAGAGGGAAGAGGGGTACTGAAAGAGGCAAGAGGGATGCAGAAATTTGCAACAGAGGTGCAAAAAGAAGCGAGAGCAGTGCAGAAAGAACCAACAGAGGTGCAGAAAGAGCAAGATGGGTACAGAAAGAGGCAAGAAAAGTGCAGAAAGAAGCAAAAGAGGTGCAGAAAGAGGCAAGAGAACTGCAGAAAATGGCAAGAGAAGTGCAGAAAGAGGCAGGAGAGGTGCACAAAGAGGCAAAAAGGGTACAGAAAGAGGGAAGAGGGGTGCAGAAAGAAGCAACAGAAGTGCAGAAAGAAGCAACAGAGGTGCCTAAAGAATCAAGAGGGGTGCAGAAAGAGGCAAGAGAAGTGCAGAAAGAAGCAACAGAGGTGCTGAAAGAGGCAAGAGAGGTGCAGAAACAGGCAAGAAAGGTACAGAAAGAGGGAACAGGGGTGCAGAAAGAAGCAAGAAAGGTGCAGAAAGAAGCAAGAGCAGTGCAGAAAGAAGCAAGAGAAGTGCAGAAAGAAGCAAGAGAGGTGGAGAAATAGGGAAGAGGGGTGCAGAAAGAGGCATGAGGGATGCAGAAATTTGCAAAAGAGGTGCAGAAAGAAGCGAGAGCAGTGCAGAAAGAACCAACAGAGATGCAAAAAGAGACAAGAGAGGTGCAGGAAGAGGTAGGAGAGGTGCACAAAGAGGCAAGATGGGTACAGAAAGAGGCAGGAGGGGTGCAGAAAGAAGGAAGAGAAGTGCAGAATGAAGCAACAGAGGTGCTGAAAGAGGCACGAAGGGTGCAGAAAGAGGCAA
This sequence comes from Calotriton arnoldi, assembly GCA_963921515.1. Lineage (NCBI taxonomy): Eukaryota > Metazoa > Chordata > Amphibia > Caudata > Salamandridae > Calotriton > Calotriton arnoldi. Next base: position 9,106 of record CAWUFW010010896.1, on the reverse strand, counting down.
GACAAGTGCAGAAAGAAGCAACAGAGGTACAGAAAGAGGCAAGAGCGGTGCAGAAACAGGCAGGAAAGGTGCTGAAAGAGGGAGCAGGGGAACAGAAAGAGGCAAGAGAGGTGCAGAAAGAGGGGAGAGGGGTGCAGAAAGAGGCATGAGGGGTGCAGAAAGAAGCAAGTGAGGTGCAGAAAGAGCCAACAGAGGTGCAGAAAGATGCCAGAGAGGTGCAGAAACACACAAGGGAAGTGCAGAAAGAGGCAAGAGAATTGCTGAAAGAAGCAACAGAGGTGTATAAAGAAGCAAGAGAAGTGCAGAAAGAGGCAAGTGAGGTACAGAAAGAGGCAAGAGAGGTACAGAAAATGACAAGAGAACTGCAGAAAGAGGCAAGAGGGATGCAAAAAAGGAAGAAGGGTGCAGAAAGAAGCAAGAGAGGTACAGAAAGAAGCAAGAGAAGTGCAAAAAGAAACAAGAGAGGTGCAGAAAGAGGGAAGACGAGTGCAGAAAGAGACAACAGGGGTGCAGAAAGAAGCAAGAGAGGTGTAGAAAGAGGCAAAAGAACTGCACAAAGAAGCAACAGAGGTGCAGAAGGAGGCAAGAGAACTGCAGAAAGAGGCAAGAAAGTTACAGAAACAGGCAAAAGAAGTGCAGAAAGAGGGAAGAGGGGTGCAGGAAACAGGAGGGATAGTGGCCCCCAAGGACATCTTTGGGGGCCAACTACCCCTCCTATTACCTCCAGTAAGTCCCACACAGCAGGATTGCTAAGTTCTCATAGCAGGCCATGCCCCTTTTCCCCACCACTCTGCAAACGCGCTCCCTGGCGCGCTCTTGGATGGGGATTGAAGTCCCCTTTGCAGCAGGGGATCCTTAGGGGACAACTAGCCTACCTGTTATCTCCAGTAAGCCCCACACAGTGGGATTGCTGAGAGGTGGTATCAGGCCACGCCCCCTTTCGCCACTACTCTGCAAACGCGCCTCCTGGCACGTTCTGTGTTGGGGTATTGAGTCCCCTTGAATCCTGAGGGTCCCTGGGGGCCAACTAACCCACCAGGAACCTCCAGTTAGCCCCACACAGCTGGATTGCAGTGGTCGGAGGCCGCGCCCCATTTTTACACCACTCTGCAAACCTGCCTCCTGGCGCACTGCTGCTCGGGGGATGAAGTCCACTTTAGTCCTCAGGACACAAGAGGACCTCATCGCCCCACCAGCAGTGCACCAAGAGGCGCGTTTGCAGAGTGGTGTAAAAAGGGGTGTGGCCTCGGACCACCACTCAGCAATCCCACTGTGTGGGGATTACTGGAGGTACCTGGTGGCCTAGTTTGCCCCCAGGGACTCTCAGGACTCAAGGGGACTTAATCCCCCAACTTAGAACATGCCAGGAGGTGCGTTTGCAAAGTGGTGCAGGGAGGGGGGAGGGTCTCGGCGAGATGCCGGCTTTTTTTTTTGCTAGAAGGGGGGCTGTGTAGCCCTTTTAATATTTATTTTTGGGGCCCTGGGGAACCCATCCCCAAGGGCCTGACCCATTTAAAAAAAAAAAAATTAGGAAGGGGGCTGCGCGGCCCCCCTCCCTTGGCCGATTTCGGCCCCGGGGACGCCATCCCCCGGGGCATGGCCTCCTTTATTTTTTTAATAGTTATAGGGAAGGGGGGCCGTGTATCCCCCCCCTTCCCTGGGCCACTATTGGCCCCGGGGACCCCATCCCCCGGGGCTTGGCCATTTTTTAATTACTTTTATATAAGGAGGGGGGGCGCGCGCCCCCCTCCCCAGGCCGATTTCAGCCCCAGGGACCTCATCCCCCAGGGCCTGGCCATTCTTTTTTTTCATTAAAGGGAGGGGGGCCACGTGGCCCCCCTCCCGGGCCACTTCTGGCCCCGGGGACCCCATCCCCCAGGGCTGGCCCTCAAGTTGGGGACTGTGGGGGGAGCCCCAATGCCCCCACGGTCCCTGACGGCTCCCCGCCTCCTGTGGGAGCCGGCATTGCTTTTGGGCAAGGGGAGCTGCTAACATTCAGCTCCCCTTGCCCAAAAGCAATCTGCTTTGCTTCGTTGAAGCGAGAGCAGGTTTCCTGCTCTCGCTTCCACGCAGCAAAGCAGTGTTTGCTATGGCAGGGCAGGAGCCGTGCTCCTGCCCTGCCATAGCAAACAGCAATGTCCCAGGGGTGGGCACCCCGGGACATTGTAGGAGCCAGCCCTGGGGGGTGGCGGTCCCCAGGGCCATCGAGGGCTCCAGTAGGGGGGCTGCGCGGCCCCCCTCCCAGCATTTTTAAAGCCCCAGGGAGGTGGTGGTTCTCAGTGCCGGGGGTTCACAACGGACCCCCGCCCTTTATTTAAAATTGCCCCAGGGAGGTGGTGGTCCCCGTGGCAGTGTGGGGAGGGGCAGGAGCCCCCACACACTTATCAATATTAATTTAAGCCCTGGGGAGGTGGTGGTCCCCGGTGCCGGGGGCCCACAACGGACCCCCGCCCTTTATTTAAAATTGCCCTGGGGAGGTGGCAGTCCCCGGGGCTGCGGGGGGGCTGCGTGCCCCCCGCATATGATAAACAAAGCTCCGGGGAGATGGCGGTCCCCGGGGCTGTGGTGGCCTATATTTATGAATTGCCCCCGGGACCTAGCCCACCCGGGGGCTTGAAACAAACGAAGCGCGGAAGGCCGCGCTTCGTTTTTTAAAAATAATTTCAGCCGGATTCGCGCACCCAGCGCGAATTCGGATGAAATTATTTTAAAAAATGGTTTTTTTGGCCCTGGGGGTCCTTGTGGGACCCCCTGAGCAGGCCTAGGGGGTCAGGGTGTTTCCAACCTGCCCCCTTTTCTTTTTTTAATCTTTTTTTTGCTGATTTCTTGTGACTCGGTTACTGAGTCACAAGATGGCTGCCAACACTTCCTGGTTTGGAGTGTTGACAGCCAATCAGAGTGAAGCTCGTGCCCGGGAGGGTTCACAAATCCTCCTCAGTGCTCAGACATCGATATTTTTCTTTTTTTAATTTCTCAGGAACTACTGAACGGATTTACACTATTTAAAAAAAAGGTTGCTTTCTGAACCAAGAGCTACCTATTACCAAATTTGGTGTAATTCCGTTCAGCAGTTCGGGCTGTAGCCTGTTCCAAAAATTCCTACTGAAATTAATATGGAGAAAATGCATTTTGGACTCCCCTTTTTTCTCGGCCCCCGCTTGACGAATCACCCTGAAACTTTTAAGACAGGCGCTGACCTGAGCTGGTCATTAGTTTTGAAAATTTCGCAAAGATTCATCAAATGGCGCCAAAGATATTGGCAAATCAAAAAATGCTTTTCCTATGGATAATAGGTCCTAACTATAACTACCTACTGGCGACCGCCAGTAGGTAATATACATATATATATATATCACTGAAAAAACCATAGGTTTCAGGCACGTTATAGTTAGAAATTAGCATTTAAAAAACCTTACAAATTCACTGAAAAAACCATAGGTTTTAGGGACAGTTAAGGTTAGTTCAGCTAACTATAACTTGCGCCCCCGCAATGCACTGCTGATGACGTCACATATTACATCACTCATGACATGGTCAGTGACATCACTGCTGACATCACTGATGACATCTCAAATGACATCACTGATGACATCATCCAGTGACTGTGTGTTTCTGTAAAGTTTAAATATGCATAATAAATATAGGGAAAGGCGTATTGAAGAATGAGTGGGTGTATAAGTGTCTGAATGGATGATTTAGTAGGTGCGTGACTGACTCTATAAGTGAGTGATTAAACATATCTTACTGAATGCATGGGTTAGTGACTAAACTGTGTGAATGTCTGTATCCGTCTGTCTGTTGGTGTGTAAGCGGATGCATGGGTTTGTGAATAGCTACATGAGTGTCTATATGGGTTATTGATTGGTTGTCTGAGTGTCTGTATGGGTGCCTGAGTGTTTGTGTGGGTGGGGTGTGTGTGACTCTGTGCATAGATGTGTGAGTGGGTGATTCACTGGGTGCATGGTTTCAAGAGTGCATCTGTGATGGACTGTATGGGTGGGTGAGTGTGCGTATGGGTGTGTTAGTGAGTGAATGTATATCTCAGTGGTACATGTGTGAGTAACTACATATGTGAAAGGCAGTATATATGTGTGTAGGAGTATATAAATGGCTATAAGTGAGAGTGTGTGATTATGAGAGTGGCTGTATGGATGAGTGTGTGCTTGTATCAGTGATTGTATAAGAGCGTAAGAATGTGCTAGTATTTGTATGAGTAAGTGAGCTGGTGTGTGTATAACTGTATAGATGAGTAAATGGCAGTGTGATTAATTATTTGCATGACTGACTAGGTGTGTGAGTACCTCTATGGATGAGTGGCGGTGTGTGAGTGTCTATATAGGTGTATGAGGTCATATGATAGTCCTGTACTGAGTGACCGTAAGTAAGAGTGACTGTATGGGTGAGTGAGTGGATGTGTGTGTGTGTAGACCTAAGAATCAGTGAGTGGGTATGTAGTTATTGATGTTGGAGTGTCTATGGTTTTGAGAATGGCAGTCTGTAATTTAGAGTGGGTGTTTCAAAGGTTATATTAGGGTGTGGGAAGATGCATCAAATTATCACATGGATGATTTCATCAGTGATGTCATCAGTGATGTAATTTGAGATGTCATCAGTGATGTCATCAGTGATGTCACTGACCATGTCATGAGTGATGTAATATGTGATGTCATCAGCAGTGCATTGCGGGCGCGAGTTATAGTTAGCTGAACTAACTATAACGGGGAATTTCTCTGGTTTTGTACGAGTGAAATGTCCAACTAACTATAACTTTCCCTAAAACCTATGGTTTTTTCCAGTGAATTTCAAAGGTTTTTAAATGCTAATTTGTAACTATAACGTGCCTGAAACCTATGGTTTTTTCAGTGAATTTCAAAGGTTTTTTAAATGCTAATTTCTAACTATAACGTGTCTGAAACCTATGGTTTTTCAGTGAATTTCAAAGGTTTTTAAATGCTAATTTGTAACTATAACGTGCCTGAAACCTATGGTTTTTCAGTGAATTTCAAAGGTTTTTAAATGCTAATTTCTAACTATAACGTGTCTGAAACCTATGGTTTTTCAGTGAATTTCAAAGGTTTTTTTAAATGCTAATTTCTAACTATAACATGCCTGAAACCTATGGTTTTTTAAGTGAATTTCAAAGGTTTTTTAAATGCTAGTTTCTAACTATGCCTACAGGGTTAGTACATGTGAAGAAAGAAGAAAAAATGCACAGAAAGAAGCAAAAGAAATGCAGAAAGAAGCAACAGAAGTCCACAAAGACGAACAAAAGTGCAGGAAGAAGCAAGACATGTGCAGAAAGAACCAACAGAGGAGCAGAAAGAGGCCTTGTTGCAAAATCATCCTGTGCCTACAACTTTTTCAGACGGGTACTGGTGGTAACTGACTCTGACTAACCAGGCCTAGAGCCAGTGTTATGCTAAAAGACACTTAGAATACAGTGAAAACACCTACATACACTAGGGAACACTATGCGTTGGGGTACCCCTGTGATTAGCATGACCTGCTCTGTAAGGCCCTAGTACATAATAGGGCAGGGGGATTAAAACTACCTCTAAGTCAGAGGTGCAGAAATATGCTACTTTAACTAGTAGTCAGGTTTGCAGAGTGGTGGAGAAAGGGTGCTGGGCGTCCAACCAACGCTCAGGAATTCCGCTGCGTAGGACTTACAGGAGGTACCAGGAGGGATTCTTGGCCCCCAAACTCCCTCAGGACTAAATTGGACTTCATCCCCCATCCCGTAGTTTGCCACGAGGCACGTTTGCAGAGTGGTAGAGAAAGGGGGCCATGGCCTCCGAAGACGTCTTAGCAATCCCACTGTGTGGGACTTACTGGAGGTAACAAGAGGGGTAGTTGGCCCCCAAGGACATCCTTGGGGGCCAACTTACCTCCAGTCAGTCCCACACAGCAGCACTGGTAAGTACTCGTGCCAGGCCACGCCCACTTTGCCCACCACTCTACAAACGTGCTCCCTGGCATGCTCTTGGATGGGGATTGAAGTCCCCTTCACTGCTGGGGGTCCTTTAGCGGCCAACTAGCCTACCTTTTACCTCCAGTAAGCCCCACGCAGTGGGATTGGTGAGAGGTAGACAAAGGCCATGCCCCCTTTCTCCACCACTCTGCAAACACGCCCCCTGGCGTGTTGTAAGTTGGGGGATTAAGACCCCTTGAATCCTGAGGGTCCCTGGGGTCCAACTAGCCCACCAGGTACCTCCAGTAAGCGCCACAGAGCTGCGTTGCAGAGAGGTGTAAAAAGGGGCGTGGCCTGGACCACCTCTCTGCAACGCAGGCCTGTGGCGCTTACTGGAGGTACCTGGTGGGCTAGTTCGCCCCCAGGGACCCTCAGGATTGAAGAGGAATTAATTCCCCAACTTTAAACGCGCCACAGGGCGTGTTTGCACACATGTCACCTCAGGCCCCGCCCCCTCCCTTCACCACTGTGCAAACGCGCCCAGTGGCACGTTTTAAGTTGGGGGATAAAGTCCCCTTGAATCGTGAGGGTCCCTGGGGTCCAACTAGCCCACCAGGTACCTCCAGTAAGCGCCACAGAGCTGCGTTGCAGAGAGGTGTAAAAAGGGGAGTGGCATGGACCACCTCTCTGCAACACAGCCCTGTGGCGCTTACTGGAGGTACCTGGTGGGCTAGTTTGCCCCCAGGGACCCTCAGGATTGAAGTGGAATTAATTCCCCAACTTTAAACGCACCACAGGGGGTGTTTGCACACATGTCACCTCAGGCCCCGCCCCCTCCCTTCACCACTGTGCAAACGCACCCCGTGGCATGTTTTAAGTTGGGGGATTAAGTCCCCTTGAATCCTGAGGGTCCCTGGGGTCCAACTAGCCCACTAGGTACCTCCAGTAAGCGCCACAGAGCTGCGTTGCAGAGATGTGTAAAAAGGGGCGTGGCCTGGACCACCTCTCTGCAACGCAGGCCTGTGGCGCTTACTGGAGGTACCTGGTGGGCTAGTTGGCCCCCAGGGACCCTCAGGATTGAAGAGGAATTAATTCCCCAACTTTAAACGCGCCACAGGGCGTGTTTGCACACATGTACCTCAGGCCCCGCCCCCTCCCTTCATCACTGTGCAAATGCACCCCGTGGCGCGTTTTAAGTTGGGTGATTATGTCCCCTTGAATCCTGAGGGTCCAACTAGCCCACTAGGTACCTCCAGTAAGCGCCACAGAGCTGCGTTGCAGAGAGGTGTAAAAAGGGGCGTGGTCTGGACCACCTCTCTGCAACGCAGGCCTGTGGTGCTTACTGGAGGTGCCTGGTGGGCTAGTTGGCTCCCAGGGGCCCTCAGGATTGAAGGGAATTAATTCCCCAACTTAAAACGCGCCACAGGGCGTGTTTGCACACATGTCACCTCAGGCCCACCCCCTCCCTTCACCACTGTGCAAACGCGCCCTGTGGCGCGTTTTAAGTTGGGGGATAAAGTCCCCTTGAATCCTGAGGGTCCCTGGGGTCCAACTAGCCCACCAGGTACCTCCAGTAAGCGCCACAGAGCTGCGTTGCAGAGAGGTGTAAAAGGGCGTGGCCTGGACCACCTCTCTGCAACGCAGCCCTGTGGCGCTTACTGGAGGTACCTGGTGGGCTAGTTGGCCCCAGGGACCCCCAGTAATAAGGGAATTAATTCCCCAATTTAAAACGCGCCACAGGTTGCGTTTCCAGAGTGTTGCTAGGAGGTGGCGGGGCCTCCGGTACGATTGCGGTCTTTTTTTTAAATTTATTTTGTTTAGAAGGGGGGCTGTGTGACCCCCCTTCTTTTTCCTTTTTTTGGGCCCTGGGGACCCCATCCCCCAGGGCCTGACCCATTTTAAAAAAAATAATAATAATCTGAACGGGAAGGGGGCCGCGTGGGCCCCCCTCCCGTGCCCAATTCCGGCCCGGGGACCCCATCCCCCGGGTATCCCATCCCTGGGGCATGGCCACATATATTTATGTTTTTTAAGGAGGGGGGCTGCGTGGCCCCCCTCCTGAGGCCTCTATTGGACCCGGGGACCCCATCCCCCGGGGCAGGCCCTATCCGTTGGGGACCGTGGGGGGAGCCCCAATGCCCCCACGGTCCCGCCGGCTCCCCGCGTCCTGCAGGAGCCGGCATTGCTTTTCCACATGGGGAGCTGCTGACATGCAGCTCCCCGTGTGAAAAGCAATCTGCTTTGCATTTTGGAAGCGATAGCAAGTTTCCCTGCTCTCGCTTCAAAAATCCATAGCAAACAGCAGTGTCCCAGGGGTGGGCACACCGGGACACTGCAGGAGCCTGCCCTGGGGGGTGGCGGTCCCCAGGGCAATCACGGGCTCCAGAAGGACCCCCTTCCTTCAGTTTCAAAGCCCCGGGGAGGTGGTGGTCCCCGGTGCTCGGGGGTCCGTAACAGACCCCTAAATTTACATACTTAGTGCCCCGGTGAGGTGGTGGTCCCTGGGGTGTGTGGGGGGCTCGAGCCCCCCCACACAGGTTCTTTTTTTTTTTTTTAAACAAGCCCCGGGGGGTGGTGGTCCCCGGGGCTGCGGGGGGCCATGTGCCCCCACAAATATTCAAGAAAAGCCCCGGGGGGTGGCAGTCCCTGGGGCTTGGGGGGCCTTGGAGGCCCCCCCACACATTTAAAAAGAAGCCCTGGGGGGGTAGCGGTCCCCAGGGCTGCGGGAGGGCCAAGTGCCCTCCCGCACATCATTTTAACCAAGCCCCACGGGCCCCCGCATATATTTTTTGCAAATGCCCCCGGGACCTGGCCCACCAGGGGGCCTCAATTAAATGAAGCGCGGGAGCCCGCGCTTCATTTTTTTAAAAATTTCGGCGGGATTCGCGGACCCAGCGCGAATTTCGCCAAATTTAAAAAAACAAAAAGTGCTTTTTTGGGCCCTGGGGGTCCTTGTGGGACCCCCTGAGCAGGCCTAGGGGGTCAGGGTGTTTCTACCCTGCCCCCTTTCCTTGTTTTTCGCGTTTGTTTCCCTGTTTTCTTGTGACTCGGTTCTACCGAGTCACAAGATGGCTGCCAACACTTCCTGGTTTGGAGTGTTGACAGCCAATTAGAATAAAGCTCGTGGTCGGGAGGGTCCGCGGATCCACCGCGATTCTAGATATCGAAACTATTATTTTTGATTTTCTCAGCAAC